>CM066201.1:62559125-63249322 GCA_033675215.1 Rhodiola kirilowii
ACATTGCCAACATGTTCACCACATCTGCCGCCACATGAAACCTGAGAACGAGACGTTAGAGGAGTTTAAGCTGAGATGCTTCAAATTTTCTTTAACTGACTCGGCATTAAAATGGTATTACTCATGTGCTGAGTATTAAAGTTATTATGGGGATCTACAAATCAAATTCCTAGAAAAGTTTTGCCCTCCATCTCTCCAACTTGAAACCCGCGACCAGATTCTCAATCTTGAGCAATCCCGGGACGAAACTTTGGACAAGTACTTGGCGTACTTTAACTCCATTGTGACGAGCTGCCCGCACCATGGATTCACCAACCACTATCTTATTCAAAGGTTTCTTGCTGGAATGACGCCCCTTGAGTGGAAAAAACTTAACGATGCAGCGGGAGGCTCAATCATGAAGTTAACCATGGCTGAAACTTGGGACCTCATAGACGATTTGGCAGAAAGCACAAAACAAGGGCCGATGCACCAAACTGATGATGAAGCGCTGACGGAGCCCACCGCACTGTCGTTAAGGTGCGGTGTTCTCTGTGCAAAAGCAAATTTGTATTCCGCTACTCGTGACCTTACTACTGGGTAGCAAGTGGTAAGTAGGGGTCGAACCCAAGGGAATTAGGGGGATAAGTTATTCTTTGAGGGGATTGCGCAGCGAGGGAGCGTGTTTTAGGTTGATTGAGGTTTTAGTGCGGAAAAGTAAGTGATTGGTTGGTTGGTTTTGGTTTTTAGTGCGGAAAAGTAAATGACAGAAAAGTAAAGTACTGAAAATAAAAGTAGAAGACTTACAGCGGGTGATGCATGATTGGCAAGCCTTCCGGAACGTGAGCAAGTGATAGAACAGTTTATATTAACAAAGTAAGTGTAGGTGGTGTTTAAATTTAAGGAAAGCATTCGGTTTCGGGGGCCTTGTAGGAATTAGGAGTTTCCTTGGTCATGCCGGATTTTATAGAAGGTTTATAAAGGACTTCTCGAAGATTGCAAAGCCATTGACAAACCTTCTATGCAATGATACAAAATTTCATTTTGATGAAGATTGCCTAGTAGCCTTCAAGAAGTTAAAAGAGGCATTGATTTCGGCTCCTATTATTCAACCCCCTAGGTGGGATTTGCCATTCGAGCTTATGTGCGACGCTAGTGACTACGCCATTGGGGCGGTTCTTGGGCAAAGGGTGGATAAGAAGCTCCACGCTATTCATTACACGAGCAAAGTTCTTAGTGGTGCTCAATTGAATTATACAACTACGGAGAAGGAACTTCTTGCTATCGTGTATGCCTTCGACAAATTTCGTCCTTATCTTGTGGCTTCGAAGGTTATAGTATTCACGGATCATGCGGCTATTAAATATCTCTTAGCTAAGAAGGATTCCAAGCCAAGATTGATAAGGTGGATTCTATTGCTCCAAGAATTCGATATAGAGATCAAGGATAAAAAGGGGGTAGAGAATGTGGTGGCCGACCACCTATCAAGGCTAGAAGAAAATGAAGAGATTGAGGTGGATACTAGACCGGTGAACGATTCATTTATTGGAGAGCAACTCATGAGAGTTGAAGCGGAGGCCCTTCCTTGGTACGCGGACTTCGTTAATTTCGTGGTTTGTGGGATTATTCCCCACGACATGAACCACCATCAAAGGAGGAAATTCCTTTCCGAGACCAAGAGGTACTATTGGGACGAGCCCTACCTTTATAGGCTTTGCGCGGATGGGCTATATAGGACTTGTGTCGCTGAAGAGGAAATGAGAGAAATTCTTTACCATTGTCACTCTTCTCAATATGGAGGACATGGTAGTGGAGCAAAAACCGCGTCAAAGGTACTACAATGCGGCTTTTATTGGCCTACTCTCTTTGGCGATGCTTATGAATTCGCGAAAGCATGTGATCAATGTCAAAGGACCGGTAATATCTCTAAGAGGCATGAAATGCCCCAACAAAGCATCCTCCCAGTCGAGATATTCGACGTATGGGGCATTGACTATATGGGCCCTTTTCCTTCTTCATTTGGGAACCGATTCATATTGGTGGCGGTCGATTACGTCTCGAAATGGGTTGAAGCCGTCGCTTCCCATACTTGTGATGCCAAGGTGGTCACGAAACTATTCAAGAAAATCATCTTTCCAAGATTTGGGGTGCCAAGGACCGTTATAAGTGATGGTGGTGCGCATTTCAAGGAGAAACATTTTGAGGCCCTACTTCGCAAATATGGAGTTAGTCACAAGGTTGCCACACCTTATCACCCACAAACTAGTGGGCAAGTGGAAATTTCAAATCGAGAGATCAAGGCAATCTTGGATAAAACCGTGGGGAGCTCAAGAAAAGATTGGTCATCGAAGCTAGATGACGCTCTATGGGCCTATCGTACGACATTCAAAACCCCTATTGGAATGTCTCCCTATCGCCTTATTTATGGGAAGCCGTGCCATTTGCCGGTGGAATTGGAGTACAAGGCGATGTGGGCAATCAAAATGTTGAATATGGACTTACAAATGGCGGGAGACCATAGGGTGCTTCAACTCCATGAGTTAGAAGAAATAAGGAATGAGGCCTACGAAAGTGCTAGGATCTATAAAGAGAAGACCGAGAAATGGCACGACAAAAGGATACTTCGTCGTGAATTCAAGAAAGGAGAGAAGGTCTTGCTCTTTAATTCTAGGCTTAAGCTATTCCCGGGAAAATTGAGAAGCCGGTGAAGTGGTCCATTTATTGTCCACAAGCCTCATGAGGATGGACACGTAGAGTTGCTCAACAATGATGGGACTACCTTCACGGCAAATGGGCAAAGGCTAAAGCACTATAGAGAAGGCGTTCGGGATGAGAACAATGAGACTCACCATTTGACCGACCCTTAGAGAGCTTTTATCCGCTTGAGGAGGGATCCTAGCTATGGACTCCTCAATGTGTTTCTTAGTAAGAAGAGGACCGGCTCGGTCTTTGCCAAGACGTTAAACTAGGCACCTCACGGGAGGTACCCCGGTTTGTGAGTTGTCTATCTATGCACAAGTAAATTCCACATATGTGTAGCATGCTTTCGTGAACTTGTTATGTGGTTCGGTGGTTTGGATAATTTCCTATGCATGATTTGGGGTGTGTGTGATGTGATATGAGGCTTGCATGAATTTTCTTGATGATGGTGGAATTCTAAGTGTGGAGTGGTTATCCTAGCTTATTTATTTGAAAATCTTATGCTATGTGCTAGTGATTGCTTAGAAGGGGCGTGCCTCGATTATATGTGATATTTTGAGTGGTACTTATTCTTGATTTTGGGTAAAAATTCTGAGTGTGGAGTTGGGATTCGATGAGAGATGAAAAAAAAAATAATAATAATATATATATTTTTGCAGGAATTTGGGTCCAGTCGATCGATTGGGAGGTAAGCTATGCGCCAGTCGATCGACTGGATAAAGGTTCAGAGGGGTCTGTTTTTCATGCATTCCCAGTCGATCGACTGGCTTCCAAGTTGATCAACTGGGATTTTCGTATCCAAATCTCAGATTTCCTTCCTTCTTCTTCATTTTCAATTTTCTGAAACCCTAAATCCCAAATCAAACTCCCTCCGATCCGACCTTCCCCAACTCCTCGCCGGACTACTCCCAGTAGCCTCGCCACCAGCTCGCCTCGCCTCTGCCACTCGTCCGCCCTCAAACCGCCGCCCGAATCGCCAGAAATCGAAGTTCCGATCGGAAACCCAAATCCCCTCCGATCTCCGCCGTCCTCCGCCCATTTCCCCCAATTCCACCACCAAAACACTCCCAATCCTCCCACCTACAAACCCCACCGATCAATTTCTCCTCCGAAGGCCTCCCCGGAAAACCCCCCCAAAATTCGACCTAATCCGATCGGAATCCAGTCCTCAGTCGATCGACTGGGACATCAGCAACCAGTCAGTCGATCGACTCGATCACAGTTCAGTGCTGTTTTTAAGTTTTTGCTCAGTCTGACTTGGATTTCCATTCTCAGTGCATCATGGGTCGTGCCGGTTCTTCATCCAGTTCCAAATCGAAGGGGAAGGGGGTTGCTCATGAGCCCTCTCTTTTAGACCAAATCGACGAGTTTCGTAGCGAGGATGAGGACGATAGACCTCTTGTTTCGCGCAAGAGGAGATTATTGAGGGGCTCATTAGCCGATGTTAGCTCGGGATCAGAGGAGGAGATTGAGGCCGCGTCGGTTTCCCCGCCACCACCAAAGAAGAAGAAGCCTCCACCGAGGAAACCGGCGCCGAAGAAGAGAGCACCAGTGCCTGCTGTTCCCAGTGTGCCATTGCCCCCGCGCCCTGCTGCTGCGCCCTCCTCCATGGCCTTAGTGCCAATTGAGCCTCATGAGGAGCCCTATGCGGGACCGATGCACATTCCGGTCCCGTACCCGTTCTCGGCTCCCTTGGTCTTCAGGGACGAGGAGCACCGGACTCGTCACTCTACTATCACTGCGAAGAAGAAGAAGGCCATCCCGACATTGTACCTGGACATGGACTTGCTCCGCGGCATCGACGATGTTGTCGCGACTGAGGTACAATCTCGGCTCACTACTCATGGTTTGTCTTTTCTATTTGCTGAGGATCCGGGCTCCTACCAGAGGGTAGTTGAGGAGTTCTTGTGCTCGTTTGAGTCGGTTAAGGAGAGAGTGGGGGAGGATGGTACCTCAGTTTATTATTGGAAGTTTATGTTGGGAGGTAGGGATTTCCGGATCAGGGACAGTACGATCCGAGAGTGGCTAGGTTTCCCACAGCCTGCGGGTTCGCCCCAGGTATTCACTGAGCACGACCAGTCCAGGCTTTGGAAGAGGATTTCTGGTAGGAATGAGTGGTTCGTGTCTTCATATAACTCTTCCGCGATCGTTGACCCGGTTTGGAAGATTATGCACCACGTCATTGCTATTGATTTTAATACGAGGACAGAGAGGGGTAGGAAGGTTACTTTCCCAGATATGGACCTCATGGTTGCCATGGATCACGGGGAGGCCATTGATTGGCTAGTGGTACTTGCAAACTGGTTTGAGACCGTTGTGAAGCCGAGTACGAGGAACAAGAGCATGGGAGGTGGCTCCTTGATTACATTGATAGCCCGAAGGTGTAACTTCACCTTTGGCCACGAGGGTTGTGAGGCCTCTACTAGGAGCAAGCTTGACATAGACTTGATGAAGAATATGCCTATGGTCAAGCGGGACGGTAAGACGTGGAGCAGTGACCCGTCGCCTCATGTGGAAGATCTTGTGACCGCTGCTGCTTCGAGGCGGAGGATGTTCAAGCAGTAGCACCCCCTTTACTGTCTCGCCCACCTCTCCCCCTCTCCTCCCGGTTCACCTCCTCCACCCCCACCGGCAGTCATTCCAGAGGCAGATGAGGAGCTCCCAGCGGCAGATGAGGAGTTGCCACCAGTAGAGCCAGCAGTCGATATTCCCCCTCCAGTCGTTGATGACATGGCAGAGTGGAGATAGAGAGTCACATCAGATATTGCTGGCTTGACGACCGGCGTGGCAGACTTGAGGAGTGGACTGACTCGCCTCGAGGACTTTGTCCGAGAGTCTGATGCTAGAGCCCGCCGGGAGTGGGAGTGGCTGAAATCCACGGTTTCATCATTCGGCAGAGGCCCCAGCACTCCAGTTGCCCCTCCACTCGCTCCAGAGTTCTCAGCTCCGCGTGGCGCCTCCCCTTTGCCCACCACTCCAGCTTCCAGAGTCGGGGAGGTGGGATCGCGTCTCACAGGAGACACAGGTCCGCCAGATCATTCCTTTCACGAGGGTAGCCTGCTATTCCCAGGCTCCACGCAGCTGCTTGAGGATGATGGAGTCGTTGATTCAGCTAGGAGGACCCCTCCAGGAGACGACAAGGCTACATCTTAGTCCATGCTTCATTTCTATTTCCACATGTGTATTTTCTTTATTTGACTTGTTGCATTGGATGTTGATTTGGATGATAAGTCGCCTTTTGGCATTTTTGATGATGTATGCTATTTTGGTGATATCTATCCTTTCTTGCTTATTGGTTGTATGCTATATTCTTATGATGATATTGGAGGTGTTTACCATTTATATTGTTCACTCTACAGGATATACATTCACATATTCCTATCATGTCTAAAACACCCTCTTATATCTACACTTGCAACCAAAAGGCTATTTCTCACTCTTATGGATTATATCACCGGCACTACAAACGAGGGGAGTTCCTATGCGCCTTTGCCTTTATTTTATCATTCTTTGCGCTTAGGGACTAAGCTTGAATTAAGTGTGGAGTGGTTTTGATGCGCATAGTTCACATGATTGCATGCTATACATATCATTTCTAGATGGACACTTGCATACTTGCACATTGTCCCAACATGAGAGTGTTTTAACCTCATAGGCTTGTGATTTTAAATTCTAAATCCCTATAGATCACATCTAGCCTATGTGCCACATTTACCGACCTAGTCCTTTGAGCATGCATTCTTGAGAATCAATATCATTGCTATATCTTGTCTATCCAACTTTCTAAGTATTTTCGTTGCAACACCTTGGATCAAGCTAGCAAACACTTTTAAAAAATCGTTGTGAAAAAAAAACTTAGATCATTTGAATGCTCTTTGGTGACTTGAGTTCTCTAACATAGTGTCTTGTTCATGATTAATTCCCGCGCATCCCTTACAACTTTTGAACATATTGTCAAGTTTTAAGTGTGGAGTGATTTCAAAAAAAAAGAAGAAAAAAAAGAAAGAAGAAGAATGATCAAATGCCGGGGGTTAGGGAGGTAAGTCCCCCCTCGAAAGCATTTGTCTCAATAAGAAATAGGAAGCACTTAGAACTTGACCCTATGTTCTTCCATCATTCTATATTTGTGCGGGATTAGTCATTTCCATTGTGTGCTTGTTAGAATAACTCTTGGACGATCCTTGTGCTTGCACGAGAGCTATCATTTGGTCTATGCTTGTTTATTAAGAAACATTAGTGTCGAACTCCACTTCCCATATGGATTACGGCTTAAGCGCCTAAAACTTGGGAATGAGCTCCTTGTCGCGAGCCCATGGACTAGCCCTAGCTAGCATAAGTGAGCGGTTGACACTCTATTGTGCAAGCTATAAGCCTTACTTCTATTGTGTTGCTTTGAAAATGAGTAGAATTTTGGATAGTCATTTCATAGCCCTAGTATTGATGCTCTTGAATGCACGTCGCAAAAGGTACTCAAAAGGTTGAGAAAGTTCTTTTTATGATATTGTGGCGCTAGTCTAGCTTGGGGTGAGGGATTGGTCTTGAAAAATCGTAGCCTTGGTTGAGCACTCTTGCATTCACTCTTATGGGACATGTGCATATTTGGGATTTGTGAGTATTCCCTTTTCTGAAAACTCTCACGAGACTATAACTCGTCCACTAGGGTAGCCTAGGGGTTTAAAGGCTTAATGCATACGCTAAATGCATTCGTAACGCCTACGAAAAGGAGCTAGGTAGATTGAACATACTTGTCATTTACTTTTCAATAACATGTTTAGAAATAAGGATCGAGACCTCGTGAAATCTAGTGAGGCAAATGCACGAAAAACATAGCACCACTAGCATTTCGATATTTGCACTTCCTTGGCATATTTGCATACTTTGTTCGGGACGAGCAAAGCTTAAGTGTGGAGTGTTGATGAGTCGAGTTTTCGACTCATTAATGCCCATTTTCACTATAGCTTTAGTTCGATTCCGACTACTATTTGATGTCATTTGATCCTCTTCTCGTGCGTTTCAGGTACAAAGCAAGATGTCTCAGTGTCAAGAGCCATTGGAAGAAAACTCGGGGAAAATCGGTGTTTTAGAGCAAAAATTGACAGTATTTGCTCCTCAGTCGATCGACTGGGAAGCTCCCCTGCTCCAATCGATCAACTAAACAGACTAACAGGAGGAGTTGCAAATCGACCAGCGCCAGTCGATCGACTGACCCACTCAGTCGATCGACTAAATGGACTAACAGGAGGTGCTGTAAATTGAGTTTCCTCAGTCGATCGACTGGGAGTTTACCCTGTCTCAGTCGATCGACTGAGATTCTGCCAACCAGGCGACAATTCTTCCTCCAGTCGATCGACTGGGCCATCAGCCCAACGCCAGTCGATCGACTGGACCTGCTACAGTGCCAAATTTCTGACGTGCCTATAAATAGAAAGAGGCAAGTTTGACCTATCATCTTGGAATTTTCTGGAGAGAAGACAAGGAAAAGTGATCCAAACCAAGGGTTTCATCATCATCAAATCAAGGAGGAATCAAGATCAAGGGAGTTCATTAGGACTAATCATCCTACTCTATTCCCTCTTATTTCTCTTAGATTTATTTGTAAAAACCTACACATCATGTTGTCTTACATGATGTGTGAGTAGTCCCCCTTGTGTTTTGAGGGTTCTATGAACCTCCTTGGTACTCAATGATCATTGTATACACATTTGAATGGATTTATTGAAGTTGATTTCATTTTACTATGCTCTTCATGTTAGACATGTCTCTAAGTGTTTGATAAAATGCCCAAGTGACATGTTTATGTTAGAACTTTGATCCAAGTCTTGAGAGAGCTTAGGGATGGTTTTGATGTAGTAAAAATGGACTTAACCTACATTTATGAGAGTAAATGCATGGTGAGAGGTGAACTAGAACTTTGTGCATGTGCATTTATGAGGGTAAATGCATATAGGGGGTCAATATCCTTTAAGTAGTGAGATCCTATCTAAGATGGCTTTACTAGGATTAGACATGCATGGTTTGCCTAATTCATAGTCTAAGCTAGGTTCAAAACCTATCAACTCATAATTAATTGAACTCTAGTTTGCATGATCATTGGGAAATTGCCAAGGAGGGGATTATTCCCTCGAAACTCGCTTTTAATTGAATTTAAACCCTTAAAAACCATTTCATTCTTGTCTTGAATCATTGATAACTCAATCACACTCGAATTTTAGGAATTAGCCGAGTAAGAAAATTTGATCGAACTAGCGTGTAATCTGTTTGCTCCCTTGGGTTCGACACCGGTCTTACCGGTTGAATTACAAATTGTTTTTGACAAAGTGTATCTCAAAAATACTCAACGTCAGTTAGACTAGATTTGATTTTACGTTGCCATTGTGTTCATACTTTTTAGTCAATTTTTTAGATACTTTCTATATATCTATTTCGATAGATGGTTATACTTCACTTGCGATCTAAATTTCGCAGTTTAGTCATTTCGTTTAAAGTTTTCTGTTACCACTTGTACATATTTTGCAAGCGATCAAATTTTCATTTCTCTTAATTCCATACGTGCAATTCATATGAAATGACCAAAAAGACATTTTATTGTTACAGATGAAAGATTGGGTCGGCCAAAATTTACACCATATTATGCCATCCATGTTGGAGTCGCGACACCTTATATCCCCTAGAGTCGAATTGACTAGTTGAAACTCAGAGGAAGGCTTGTCATTCCTGTTGGCAACATATTTCAAGAACTGCAAATAATCGAAAAGGATTTGGAAGGTCTTGCAAGATCATGACCCTTGGCTGGAGCCTAATGTACACCCGTTTATGAAGGAAAATGCACTGGTAAATCACCGCCCCATTCTAACATCACTCGGTTCTTTTCTACAATTATTTAAGATATATGACATAAATTTCCGAACAAGAAGGCTTAGAAAGGAACAGAGTTTGTATTTACAGCTTTGGGAAGCCATGGAGTGCATGGAGCACATATGCACAGAAGGTTACACAACAGTTGGACAGTTGCACGTTGAGCCAACAAACACTCCTTGCAGTAAATTTGGAACATGTTAAGGTCTTCAAATGCCGATCTGAAATTTTTGATAGGATCGCTGATTAGTGTTAGAACTAAACTAGAAACTGTAAGGAATCTAGTTTGAGCCTGCATGTTCTGGAACGTAATACAGTGCAGCGGAAGAACTTCAAGTTTGTCTAAATATCCTTTTATTGATAAGTAGACTGTACAAAATACAACTATTCTGTACACATGCAATAGCTGCAGCTACTACGATAACAATTTGGAAACTACTTACTGTAATACCAACCCTAGATCGATATTGTAGTTCCCGAACAAGCGTGCCGAAGGTACCAGTACCTGAGCTTGTCCAATCTAGACTTGTCATCACCGCTATAACAGCCGAGCTCTCAAACTCACTAACTCTTTAGTATTTGCAGAACTCCAAGTGATGACAATGTCGTAATTCGCGCAGTCCGATTTCTTAATGTTTGGATGCACATATCTCTTTGGTTTGATATGTGTTTATAAGTGCTTCTGGTCTTCAACGGTTATCTCCCATGATTTGCTCACGATCACTTGTGGTTCCACTCGTCGTGTCCTCCACGTGGTTTCAGTTTCCGAGATTTTCTCCCTGGGTTCCAGTCTGCAAATCTCGCAACTACCGAAGACTTGGTCCATTCAGCTCCATGAACTACACTGCTTTGCTATATTCTCTCAACTGCTTTGCATGCACTCGTTCCATGATATTCTCGAACTGATTGCAACAGCTACTTCTCTGACTTAGCTTGTTGACCACGCTCCACGGGTTCCAGTACCTCACATGATGTCTCACGTTCTTGAACCTGCACACTTCACATAGAAGTTAAATAACTTGGTGTTGTCATCATCAACCCACTGGGGTACTAACAATTTCCCCCTTTGATGATGACAAACACCCTGAGCGAAAGCTTCAAAGTCAATTGGAAGTTTCAGAACCCGACTGCTACGTTCCCCCTCAGTCAAACAGCAGAAAGACTTTCTCGAGGTCGAGGAACAGATATCTGACCAATTCCCCCTCAATGGGTTGCTACTAACACTTTCCCCCTTTTGGCATCATCAAATAAGGTTAGCTAATCCAATAATGTTAGCATAAGTAAGGTTAGTCAGCAAAGTTCAGCATGCAAATAATCATGAGAGTAACTTAAACTTCAGAATTAAAAGGAATGTTCAATGCAGTGCATGGATCAGAATCAAAACAGAGATCATAGTTCAAGGAGGGGATATGATGTGGTTGGGATTGAAGGATAGGCAAGGAGATGGCCGGTGCTGGTACTTGCATTCTCGCAATCAGGTTCTGGAACCTGTTCCCGACATCCTGCTCTTCAGATCAGCAATCCCTGCCTCAATAATCTTCTTAAGTCCGCTGACTTCTTCTTCAATCATCCACTGACTAGTAGACATCTTCCCAACTTCAGATTTCAGATCTGCCAACATCTCTTTGATCTCAGCAGCACCTTTCTCACGCTTATTGAGTCTGGCATCGATATCCATGGTAGTCTCAAGTCTGACTTCCATAGTATCATCCTCTTCTGGAACTTTACCAGGTCATACACTTCTTCAAGCTGATTGACCACCAAAAACTCCTCATCAATGCAAAACTCATCCATAACGATCTTGGGTTTCTCAACTGTCGCCGTAACAGGAGGTTCAGGAACCTTCACCTTCTTTCCTTTCTTTGAAGAAGTCCTCTGCTTCTTTCCGGATCGAGGTGGTTGCTCCCTCCTCTTCACCACTGAAGCTTTCTTTTTGTTTGAGGTCATGCTCAATGGTTCTGGACTCTCATCTCCTCCAATGATTTCAACATCATCCAATTGTGAGAACGCTGAGGTTGAACTGATGAGTAGTGAGTACTAAAACTCTGATTTGAAAGCTAGGGTTTTCTCCCAGATTCACGCACTCATCATTATCACGAAAACTTCTCGTCTTCCACGTGTCAAGTCTTTCAATTTTCAAATTAAAGATCTTTACTCCAGGTCATATCTGAGCCCAATATCTGAACTGGTTCTGGAACCAAACTGAGTGAATGCAGTACCAATACCATGCCATAACCTTCTCAAGGGGTGTTGAGATGGATCGGCTTAACCGTAAGGGTCATTAGATTTGTAAACATCACAACGAATCACTCAATATAGTCACACAATACATATGTACCTTTAGTCGCAGTGGTCCAGCATTAACAAAGGGTCATTGGACGTCCTCGACAAGGTGTGAGCTAAGGTGGCTGTGTACTCTTCCTTCATGGGGTTAAGTGGGGTGCAAAATCCGGAAGGTACAAAAGGCTTAAGAATGAAAGATCCCAAGCACAAGCAGAGAACACACAACCTTTAATTGAGAAGTAAAAGTATGCTAGCATGTTATCGCACAAAGACTTCAGTGACGTTCCAATACTTTAGGCAACAATGGAGGATCAGGAACCTTATTCTAACCAATCATTGAGAAAAAGGTTAAATGTACCTCATTAAGTAGAGATCAGGCCAAGCGCTATCCTCAGCCTCTCAAAAGGCTCTCTGTGTAAGGCCTTGGTGAAGATGTCCGCTACTTGGTCCTCGGTCCTACAAAACTCAATAGAGACTAAGCCCTTTTCGACACAATCCCTAATAAAGTGATGTCTAATTTCAATGTGTTTCATTTTAATATGATGTACCGGATTCTTAGCTACGCTAATTGCACTGGTGTTATCACAGTAAATAGACACATTATCAAATAATAGACCGAAATCACTTAGCTGGTTCTGTAACCACATAAGTTGTGCACAGCACGCTGCTGCTGCCACATATTCTGCCTCTGTTGTTGAGAGAGCTACCGAGTTTTGCTTTCTGGACCCCCATGAAACTAAGCACGAGCCAAGAAATTGAGCCATCCCAGATGTCGATTTTCTGTCTGCTCGATCTCCTGCATAGTCTGCGTCCGAGAAGCCTTCCAGTACCAGGGACTTGTCCCTAGGGTACCACAGCACTAAGTCCTTTGTCCCATTCAGATACCTCATAATCCGTTTGACAGCTTTCACGTGAGCTTCCCTTGGATCAGCTTGATACCTGGCACATTGACACACGCTGAACATAATATCTGGTCTAGAAGTTGTAAGGTACAGAAGTGAACCTATCATGCCCCTGTACTTAGTCTGGTCGGTGGGTGGTGAGTTCATCTCTTTTGAAAGCGAGTCAGCTGGGGAGCTAGGTGTACTGATGGTTTTGGAACCATTCAACTCGTACTTCAGAAGAACTTCTTTCAAGTACTTCTGCTGATGAATCTGTGTCCCATCAGCTTCTTGCTGGATCTGTAGTCCCAAGAAGAAGGTGAGTTCTCCTACCATGCTCATCTCAAATTCGCTTTCCATGAGGTTCTGGAACTCCTTGACTAGTGTGTTGCTGGTTGAGCCAAACACTATGTCGTCGACGTACACTTGAACTACAAGAAGATGATTCTTAGTTCTGAGTAGAAACAACGTCTTATCCACAGTTCCACGCTCATATCCGTGCTTTATCAGAAAGTCGGACAATCTCTCGTACCATGCCCTTGGTTCCTGCTTAAGACCGTATAGTGCCTTGTCAAGTACATAAACCCAGTCGCTGTGTTGCTGGTTCTCGAACCCTGGAGTCTGTGAAACGTAAACCTCCTCCTTGAGATTTCCGTTCAGGAACGCCGTCTTCACGTCCATCTGATGTAGCTTGAAGCCAAACTGAACTGAGTAGGCGATGAGAAGTATAATAGCTTCTAACCGTGCCACTGGTGCGAAGGTCTCTTCATAGTCGATTCCTTCCTGCTGGTTGTACCCTTTGACTACCAGCCGAGCCTTGTTCCGAACAACAGCTCCTTTCTCATCCCTCTTGTTCCTGAAGATCCATCTCGTTCCAATGATCTTCCTGTCCTTTGGCCGAGGTACTAGTCTCCACACCTTGTTTCTCTCAAACTGGTGAAGTTCCTCGTGCATGGCCTGAACCCAATCTGGATCCTTCAATGCCTCCTGAACCGTGCTAGGTTCCACAAGGGACACAAACGCTGTGAGGGTCCGTTCCCCCTGAACTGCTGCATAGCAATGGTAATCTGCAAGTCTGGTACTTGGTCGTCTGGACCTCTGATCTCTGGTCAAAGGTACGACATCTCCCATTTCTTCCTGGATTCCTTCACCTTCTGATACTTGATCATCGTCATGATCGATCTGGTCATTCTCCACGTCCGGATGTTGACCAACATCAGGTACTTGGTCCACCTCAGGTTCTGAAATGTCATCTTCAGACTCATCGTCCAGTATGCCATCTGCGTTCTGAGCAGGTTCCTCTAAGGCATTCTCAGGTTCTGCACCCTCCGGTTCAACCTCTGGTTCTGCAACCTCTTCAGCTTCATCAATGATCTGATTGGCACGAGTTAGCACGAAAATCTCATCATCTGAGTCCTGTTGATCAGGAACCTCCACTGATTTTTCTGCCATGATTCTTTCATCGAAAATCACATGCACACTCTCTTCCACTTTCCGAGTCTTCTTGTTGTAGACCTTGTATGCCTTGCTATCTGATGCATATCCCACGAACACACCCTCGTCACTCCTTGGGTCGAACTTGCCAAGCTGGTTCTTCCCGTTATCATGAATGTAGCACCTGCAACCAAATACTCTAAGATGTGCTATATTAGGCCTTCTACCTTTAAGAAGCTCGTATGGCGTCTTGTTCAAAATAGATCTTAGATAAGCTCTATTGAGAACGTGACATGCTGCATTCATGGCTTCTCCCCAAAAGCTCTTAGGAAGACCACTTTCTAGAAGCATTGTGCGCGTCATATCTTGCAAGGTGCGATTCTTGCGTTCCACAACCCCGTTTTGCTGAGGGGTTCTAGGAGCTGAGACGTTATGTTGCACACCATGTTTGATACACCAGCTAATGAACTGTGAGTTCTCGAACTCAGTTCCATGGTCGGTTCTAATACCTGCCAATATCTGACTATGGTTCCTTTCGGTAACCTTTACCCAATATTCAAACTCAGAGAAAACATTAGTTTTGTTAGCAATGAAAATAACCCAGGTAAACCTAGAGTAATCATCTACTAAAACAAACACATATTTGTTACCTCCCCTGGTTGTGGTCCTCATGGGTCCACAAAGGTCCATATGAACCAACTCTAAAGGTCGAGTGGTGCTGACCACGTTCTACTGGAAATGAGGTTCTTGTCTGTTTTCCTCTTGTGCACGCGTCACACACATGTTCCAGACCTTCTGATACCTCGGGTAAACCACGAACCAACACCAGCTTGTGCAACTTCTTCAGCAACCTCATGTTGACATGACCAAGGCGTCGATGCCACAACACAGAGTTCCCGGTCCTTGAGGCCAAGCAGAGGTACTCCTCCGGATTGAAACTCAGATCAGTGAGATAAACACCATCTTCAACAAAACCTTTAAGGAGGATTCTACCTGTTGCAATGCACTTCACATAACAACTGTCATCTGTAAAAACAACTTTGTTCTTACCTTTGAGACACAACTGGTGAACACTTAGCAAGTCATACTTCAAACCGTGAACCAAACTAACCTTATCCACACTAATTTTTCTGTTTAATTTGATCATACCTTTTCCGAAGACCTTACACTTGCTCTTGTTAGCAAAGGTTACAGTACCTCCGGAATGGTGCTGAAGAGAAGAGAACCATTTCACACTTCTGGTCATGTGCCCTGAGCACCCACTGTCAACCATCCATGGATGCTTTCCTCTCTTCTCCTGCAAAAATGAAATTAGTTCTTACGAACCCAAACCAGCTTAGCTGCCTTGGGTCTATGATTAGAACTGGATGAATTGCAGTTAGTATGAACATCAGAAAAACAATTAGTGTTTGCAATGGGAACTTGATTTCCTATGTTTGGTTTTCTTGGTTTTGAACCCTTCTTCTGAGTGCTGGGTTTTGGAACCTTCTTCAGTGAAGTTTGTCTGCCCGTCTGATGAGGTCTCTGAACCTTGTTGTGAAGGGTTCTTCCTGGACATCTGTTCCACAAGTGTCCGATCTGACCACAATGGTAACATATCTTCTCCTCTTTGAAATTTGTCTTCTCACGTTCAGCAACTTTCCTCTTTTGTTTACTGAAGTTGATGCCTTTCGAGTCCTTAGTTTTGGTGTACCGGTTCCAAATCTGAAATCCCTTACCATAGACTCTTGCATCATCATGAAGATCAACTTTCGGTCGAGGAGTGCTACGTGGCTCTCCAGCCTTCTGAGGTCGCTTCAATATTGTCACCTCACCATAACCAAGTCCGGGTTTGGACTTCTTTCCCTTGGGAGCAGTTACCACCTTCTGCTTAACAGGTTCCTGAACCTGTGTCTTAGCAGTAGGTCTCTGAGCACTGGCAAGTTGTTTCTCTAATTGCCGAATTCTGATTGCTTGCTGATGATTTTCCTCAAACATTTTACCAGCTTTGTCGTCTTGCTCAGCAATGATGTCTTTGAGCTCATCATTTACAGCAACCAATTTTCTAATGATATCTAACAGCCCTGAACGTGAATTAGTATTTGAAGAAACTGAATTCACAGAAGAAAGAGATACCTCAGAGTCAGAAGATCCTCCTCCAGCCAAAAGACATACATCGCCTTTTTCAGAGTTCTGATACTTGAGCTCCAGTTCAAGGTCACTGTCAGTTACGGAACCATCAGCTCCTCCCCAAGCGCACATGGCCTTCTTGTCCTTAGGCTCGTCATCTTTGGGCCTGTTCTCCTTCTGAGACTCATCAGATTTCTTTTTGCGGCAGTCCTTCTGGAAGTGTCCTTTCTTCTTACAGTAGAAGCATTCATCCTTTTTGGTTGGGCCGCGCTTTGAAAACCTACGAGGTTCCTGAACCTCGCCACGTCTCTCCTTGGCAACTTTTTCAGTAGACTCCTTGTCTATCGAGTACTTCGACTTTTCACCCTTACTGCCCAATGCGATCTGTCGAGAAACCTTCTGAGGTTCTCGATCCTTATCCAGCAGCATGTTGCTATCCAGTTTAGCAACCAGGTCTTCCAAGGTCAACTGTTTAGTGTGAGCCAAAGCTTGCATAGTCCTTACAATATCGTTCCACTCTGGACTCAATCCGCGAAGGAACATATGATTGATCTCCCACTGTTCATATCTCTTTTCAAGGTTTGCAAGGTTTGAGACGCAACCTTGAAAACGAGAGTGAAACTCATGAACTGTCTCGTTCTTGTACTGCCTCAGGTTGAACAACTCAGTCTGAGCAGCAAGAACTCTATTCTTCTTGACGTCTTCTGATCCCTCATAGATCATTTTGAGTGTCAGCCAGATTTCCTTTGGGCATTTGAGGTGTGAAACCTTCTGCATGTCACCTGGTTCCAAAGCCGCGTGAAGAACCTTCATTGCTTTGGTAGTTTTTTCAATGCTTTTGAAGTCTTCCTTTGTGTATGAAGCCCTCGGTTTTTCTTTTGTTGCATCGGTTGGATCCAGAATGATCTTTCGACCTTGCTCAACCACTTGCCACACTTCACCATCTGTGCCTAACACGTGAGCTTCGAACTTGACAACCCAGGTTGCGTACTCGCCGGGTTTCAACTTCGGGGGATTTGACAAGGAATCACCTGACATACCTGCAAACTAATCAAGATCTAGAACCTGTCGGCTCTGATACCAATTGACAGGATCGCTGATTAGTGTTAGAACTAAACTAGAAACTGTAAGGAACCTAGTTTGAGCCTGCAGGTTCTGGAACGTAATACAGTGCAGCGGAAGAACTTCAAGTTTGTCTAAATATCCTTTTATTGATAAGTAGACTGTACAAAATACAACTATTCTGTACACATGCAATAGCTGCAGCTACTACGATAACAATTTGGAAACTACTTACTGTAATACCAACCCTAGATCGATATTGTAGTTCCCGAACAAGCGTGCCGAAGGTACCAGTACCTGAGCTTGTCCAATCTAGACTTGTCGTCACCGCTATAACAGCCGAGCTCTCAAACTCACTAACTCTTTAGTATTTGCAGAACTCCAAGTGATGACAATGTCGTAATTCGCGCAGTCCGATTTCTTAATGTTTGGACGCACATATCTCTTTGGTTTGATATGTGTTTATAAGTGCTTCTGGTCTTCAACGGTTATCTCCCATGATTTGCTCACGGTCAGTTGTGGTTCCACTCGTCGTGTCCTCCACGTGGTTTCAGTTGCCGAGATTTTCTCCCTGGGTTCCAGTCCGCAAATCTCGCAACTACCGAAGACTTGGTCCATTCAGCTCCATGAACTACACTGCTTTGCTATATTCTCTCAACTGCTTTGCATGCACTCGTTCCATGATATTCTCGAACTGATTGCAACGGTTACTTCTCTGACTTAGCTTGTTGACCACGCTCCGCGGGTTCCAGTACCTCACATGATGTCTCACGTTCTTGAACCTGCACACTTCACATAGAAGTTAAATAACTTGGTGTTGTCATCATCAACCCACTGGGGTACTAACAATTTTGCATCTTGAAAAAAGCGGGTTAATGGAGGATGCTCAAGGTGCAAAAGAATGTCGCAAATTCTTCATGTCCATTACTCCATATGTGATCATTCCGATTACTGCAGGGTTCTGCTTTGCAGTTACTGAATAATTCTTATCTACTTGAATATTATAATTCACACAGCTTTTAGATAAGAAACTTTTATCTTCGAACACGGTGTTTGCATTTTGAGGCCGAGTTGATATGTTTTTTTCATCAAGCATTTCTCAATTTGTCACCATGCGATCCTTTCTAAATAGGCATATTGTCGATCCTTGTGGCCTAAATCCGGATTTGGTTCTTTACAGACAATTTAAGTTGAAAGAAGAAGTGAAAAAGGGACGATCAGATGATGAGATGTGACAACAGCTAGTGAGAAAATGATATTAGCCAAGAAAATAACATCCTTGACGCCCAAGAGTGAAACTACCCAGGTGAAAGTGAGTGATACAATGGATATGCGTTCGATCAAATGCCACAGATTATCTAGCAAGTGAATCAGCATCTTCTCAAATTGTCCATAAGAAAATCTCTTGTTATTTTTGGAGGAGAGTTTTATTGGTAGTCTTTTTTGTAGGAGATATCGCCATTTTGAGGTGTGTTAGAGCAATGACAAAAACATTGTATAGAATGTATACATGGATGAGGAACTGATGTTAAGAAACTTTTTTGCAATATCATGAGCAATCTCAAAACATTCATCTCAACATATTGATTGATGAATCAGTCATCTTGACTCTTCACTACATACCAAATCATCATTTAAATTTCAATTAAAAGCCCTTTCAAAGTTCAAGTGGTCAAAATCCATCAGCCAAATCCTGTCAGAATGCACAAACAACTGAATTATGAATCACACCTCAACATATGTTCCCCATGTCCATTTTGCTACTCATGTAAGCACATATGTCTCCAACAACATCCAACCTGGTACAATAGCATCATGCTGAGAATCTAGTAGCCTTAAAAAAAATCACACGTTACACTAACTTTAAACCAAGTGGTACTAGCCTACGCACCATGACACCGCACTCAGCCGGGAGTACTAAATCCTCACCAAGGCCCAACCTGGTACATACCCATCTTCCTAGCCGAAAGGCTCTCCTTTTGTTTGCACCCAACAAGAAGCATCTTCATGTACACATTGTCTGCGACAGCTCTAGCTAAATGATAAATTTTTGCTTGGCATGATCAAAAATTGTGATTGATGTTTGAAATCATAGGTTGCACTTGATGTGAATGTGAGATCTTTTATTCAGTTTTGCGCGAGACCACATAAAAGGACCTGGACCGCATGTTCAGGCAAGATTGTGTGTATATGAATGCAATGATCCAATGAGGCAAATGGGCAATCCACAATTTTTTTTATGGATGGATTGGAATATGATATCTCACCTAGTTTTTTAGGCTTGTGTTGGACTGATGGGAATGACCAAAATAAAGATTTAGAATTGTTTGTGATTGTGCGAGTGTTTTTTTTATAAAATAGGAACTTTGTAGGTTTTGGGAATTTGAGTGGGTTAGAAGATTGATCTAATTGATCAAAATGAGGAAAAGGGTTGAGCTAGTTGAATTAATTTTGTGTTTGTGTGTGTATTTTAGTGTTGTGGGCATAAATATATGAACTTTTTTTTTAGGTTTTTTCGAATTTGAGTGGGTGAGAGGATGATGTTATTATATTGATCAAAATGTGAAAACTGACGAAGGGGTTCACCTTGTTTGATTAGTTTGCTATAGTTTCACTCATAAAATTTGTTGTTATTGATAAAAAAGAATAATAGTATATTTTTAAGAAAAATATAAACAAATGATAATTTATGACTTGGTCATTTGGACTGATGAGATTAAATCTTGTCGCATGGTTGATTTCTCGTAGATGGATTATAATCTAGTTTTGACGAATTGTAGTTTGTATGAAAAATATAGTTTGCAACAGATTTACTTTTTTATATAAATACCAGCAACAACAAATTTACTTGGACCACTGAAATCATATTCAAAATAAGTATCCTAATAAAAACCTATGTAGAGAGGTTAGGGTTTGGTCGAAGTTTAAGATGATGATGATGAAGAAGATACACTAATTTTATTTAAATTTATTTTTAATATATATGTTCTTATCTTTTATTGCTCTCTTCAAATTAAAAGGTTTTTTTTTTAATATTTCAAGAGAAAAAAAGATGAAAAATCAGAATGCAAGAGAGAACATGTAGCACGAAGCAGTCATAGCGTACTCAAGCCATTATTATGCGACAGTGAGGCGCAGGATAAGCTCTACTACTTCCGAGCCGTTACTCGTCCGCCATCTCTCCACACTCCAGCTGATGCGTCCTCCGTCTCCTTCACCGGCAACATTAGCCTCTTCGACACTATGAAGGTGAACGAAGCCCTTGATTTGTCATTCCAGGGTTTGATGATGTGATGATGATTTGGGGGATTTGGTTGATGAGTGAATGTGTGCGTGGTTGTGGATTGAGATTATGAGGATTGTGTTTTTGATTGAGTTTGGGTAGTATTTGTGAGAATTTTTGTTGGTCTCTTTAAGAATTTTTTTTACAATGAATTGAGACTTGGTTGTTGTTGATAAGATTTTTTTGGATCGGTAAAGTGTGTAAATTGTGCATATCTATTGACCAAAGGTGGAATTCATGCATTTACAGAGATGTTTCTTTTGCTTATTAGTTAGCCAATTTGAAAATTGATGCGTGATTACTTGTTGTAATGTGATGAAAGTTGATTGTTTGGATTAAGTTTGCGCCTTCATGAACAATGACGAATCAGGATGCGAGGTGGTATATATGCTGGCTTTCATTTGCGCTACTTTCAGATCTTCATATGTATGTTGTTTGCCCTCGCCGAGACATCTGATAAAATGATAGATTGCAGTGGATATTGAACTCTAAGCATTTTTTGTTTATCATCTGGATTTATGTTCTAGGGACCAAGCTGACATGTTTAGATTCGTGAGGCGGTATACATTATGATATGCGCAGCGATATTTTAGTTGAATTGGGATCAACCATAATAAGAAGATGGTAGGGCACCTCTAGCATTTTGGGGTAATTAGTTCAATTAAAGTGGTTGAAGTTATAGAGACTATTGATAGAGCTTTGTTTGTTTATGGCGGTAATCTCTATGATGACTCTCCGATGCTTATAGGCTACACTGCAACAATCTCGGCACCTCACATGCATGCTATGTGCCTTAAATTGTTAGAGAAAAATCTGCAACCTGGGATGCGTGATTTATATATAGGCTCAGGTAAGGTTATTTGATGCAGCCTATTTGTTTTTATTTATGACGGACTACTTTCAAACTCGAATTCCTAATGATTTACCTAGTGACTGGATTATTGATAGTTGATAAAAGAATGACATGGATTTCATTGATACTCAACTTGACTTAATGTACTTATAAGTTTTGACGTATTTATCTTTGTGTAGATATATGCTCATGTCATTTGGTGATGTTATGTATTAGGTACTGGATACTTAACCGCATGTTTTGGTATGATGGTGGGACCAGAAGGCCGAGCGATTGACATGGAACATATATCTGAGTTAGTAGCTTCCTCGATTGAAAACATTCAAAAGAGTAAAGCAGCTCCATTGTTGAAGGATGGTTCACTTGCAATTCATGTTGGAGGTGTGTTGCTTACTATTTTGAAGTCCCACCTTTTGAATGTTATCTTTTCTATCCGTCACCGATTGGTTCTTTTGATTTCATTCACATGTTCTTGAAGATGACAATATAAAATAGTTTTAATTTACTTGATAGAAAATTAGTTTGGAAGGATTTTCAGTATCCACACTGAAACCTCTGTTCGCTACGTCCCATTGACAAGTCAAGAAGCTCGGCTAGGCAGTCAATGGACCCACATCAAGCATCATAACCTTTTCTTTGTAAATAGATTCAGAACGAGCCGTCTTTTATATTTGAGAAGTTCGAAGACCAGCTTGCAATTACTTTAAAATGATGTAGGTTCTTTTGTATAATTTAACTTACCTACAGGACCGTATCATGGGTAGTGATCTAACAGTCACAGTTTTGATTGAATAATCAAAAAGTCGATAGTTCAAACTCCCTCGGATGCATCGGTATGAATTTGGGACTTGTCAATTCCTTACTTTATCATAGTTGAATTTGAAAAAAAAAAGGGAAAAGTTCAAAATGGTGCTATGAACTACCTTCATGTTGCAAATTCTTGTCCGAACTATGTACATTTTCAAAAAACAGTCAATTTACAACTTATGTACCAAATTGTAATTGTGATAAATACATTAAACATCCAAATCTTTTGTAAATTGTGTTATTGGTTCAATTGAAATGTATTTGGTTCAATTTAATATATAACATTAAAGATTAAACCAATATATATTTTAAATTGTTTAAAAACTTTACAATAAATTATTAATTGTATCCTAATTTCTGCCATAAACATATAAATATACAAATTTCGATCTCAGAGAAGAAAAATGTGATTTATCCCTAGATTAGAAGACAATATATTAGGAGAAATTTGAAGAAACATGTTTCAAAATAAAAAATAACTTTTTGTTTGAAATGAAAACCTGGATTACAATTTACAAAGACAAAGCCCAAGCAATGAGGCTACAAAAAGAAAAGCAAACATCTCAAAAAGAAAAGAAAAGCACTGAGGCTACAAAAAGAAAACATCTCAAGAGATGTTGACAAAGTGTAATTCCCCTCCCCGGACTGACGTTGGTGTCTCAATTTGATGGTTGAGATGATGTTGATTCTACTGCGCAATTGTATGACCGCTGCCATACTCTATTTTGCTCCAATTGAGTTGCAACCTACAAGTTCAAACCAAATTGATCATTACCAAATTCATATCTAAGTTATAGTAGAATCACAACTATTAAACTCACAACATAAGAAGTAAAACAGCAGCATATATGAAACAACAGCCTACTTCTCAATTCACAAGTCACTTTGAGTCACTTTGAAACAACAGCAGCATATATGAAACAACAACTATTAAACTCACAACATAAAACCAACCTGACTTTCTCAATTCACAAGAAGTAAAACAGCAGCATATAAAACAGCAGCCTAAGATCACAAGTCACAAGTCACTTTTATATGAAACAACAGCCTACTTCTGAAACAGAAGTAAAACAATACGGAAACAATTAGACCACAATATATGCGAAAGCGAACCAACCAAAACTAAAATACAACCAACCTGACTTTCTCTCATCGTAATTGGGGTGTTCTCTCTTATTTTTTGTTTCGTCTGCAAGGAAAAAATTAGAACAATTACTCAAACAATTTAAATGAAGTTAATGATGATAATCACTAAATGAAAGATAATAGTTAGATACCTTAGCTTTGAAAATTTTTCCGTCGACGTTTTTATCCATATTTTGTTGTACTGTTTGAATATCGACACCTGCACTAACCATTTCTTTCTTCTTTAATCTATTTTTGGATGCCCTTCTTGTAGCTTTTGCAGCAATTATCGCTTTCTTGGGGTCACTGACTTGATTCTGACAATTTCTTACATTGTGACCCGGTATGCCACATTTACCACAGTGCATCATTAAAATACAAAACCATTGTTGATCCAAAACCAGTCCTCTCATTAAAATCGTAAGCCGTTTACGAATTCCATTGTTGATCCAAAACCAGTCCTCTCATTAAAATAAAGATTTTGTGGCTCAGTAGGACCATCTTCATCTGAAGTAGTGTCGGTAGCTGTCTCTAATTCGTCGGAATCAACATTGATATCTTCATCATCAATATAATTTTGTTTTCCCACACCTTCATAGGAAAGTACATCAGTTTCCATTCTGTTCAGTGCTTCATTAACATTTTTGCGGGCCTCCGCATTTTCTGCTTCGCCTAGCCAAAATAGATCATCCATATCCTCTGTAAATTCTAGGTCGGAAAATCAGTAAGTTCTTCACTCTGATCTGAATCAAGATACCCTTCATCGTTTGTAACTGACAATATACTCATTTGTAGTATCCTAGACAAGAAACAACCAACAATTGACATTAAATATCTCAAACTGAAGTATGAAGGTTTCCAATTCAATTATATAGTAGGAACAGAAAAATACTTACTTTTTTCAACCTAATTCGTGTCCAATCGAGCTGCTACGGTGCGCTGCGGGTTGTCGTCGGGTGCGGTGCGGGTGAGAGTTGAGCTGATGCGGTGGGAGTCGCTTCGTGGAGCAGGTGCGGTGCGGGTGAAGCTGATGTGGTGGGAGTTGAGCGGAAGATGGAGAAGGAAAATGACAGTCGGAGTCGGTGGAGTGAAGCTGCTGATGGAGTGGAGAAGAAGAACGACATTTGTTCTATTTGGTCCCTATTTGGTCCGGCCAAAAACCCTAATTGGTACAGCCAAAACCAATTTTTGCAATTGAACCAATAACACAATTTACAAAAGATTTGGATGTTTAATGTATTTATCACAATTACAATTTGGTACATAAGTTGTAAATTGACTGTTTTTTGTAAATGTCCATAGTTCGAACAAGAATTTGCAACATGAAAATAGTTCATAGCACCATTTTGAACTTTTCCCAAAAAAAATCTTACCTACTTGATCAACAATAAAACTCATAGAATTTCAATGACCCCCCACTCTTATTAATATTTAAACAATTAAATTGACAATTACACCTAACTCCAACCCAACTACGGTTAAGATTACCAATCGAATCAAATCCGGATATCCCAATTCCAGCAAAAGATACCACGTGTACGGTCCGATCCGGACTCGAATTTCCGATATAATGTTTTAGGGTTGTGGCTCATCTCGCAAATTTCTTCATCATCGCGTTTCGATCGAAATTCGCTCTGCACGTTGGTCAACCTGATTCGATTTGGCTTCTCTTAAAGACGACTCGGATCCGAGAAGAGTTTCAGAGGACAGCCGCCGCCATGGTCAGAGCGATACTCATCCGCGGCCGAAGTTTCTGCTCGTCATCATCTCAGTATTCATCTGCTTCGGCAGCCAACCAAACCAATCCCAGAGTTAGGCTGAGTTCCCTCTTCCTGCCCCCTAAACCCGAATCTGTAAAGAGTGTCGTAGATGTTAACGAAGCCATAAGCTTCTTCGATGCGATGGTTTCATCGCAAAGACCTACCTCAATTCGACAAAGGAATAAGCTTTTAGCAATTGTTATTCAGAATGGGCGTTACTACGATGCTACACAGATGTACAGAAAGCTTGAAGTAATCCAATCGAATATTAATACCATCAACATGTTGGTTCATTGTTATTCTAAGGTTAGTTGTATCGATTATGGATTTGGGATGCTGGGTTTGATTCTGAAAAGGGGATTAAGCCCTTATGTGATTTTTTTCAACACATTGGTTAAAGGGTTGTGTTTGGAGAAGAGGGTGGAGGAGGCTGGGTGGCTTTTGTGTAAGATGGAGGAGATTGGGTGCAGTCCTGATGAGGTAATGTGGCAGCCGTTTTATGGAGGATTGTGTAGTTTGGGGGTTTTGGATCTGGCCGTTCATTTGTGCGATAAGTTGGCTGGTAAGTTGTATGCGGATTCGGCTATTGTTATGCAGCTTATTTCGGTTTGTCACAGTGTGGCAATTCACTATCTTATTGAAAAGGGGTCGGCTGTTGAAGCTGAGCAATTGATGGTTGAGATGAGGCAGCAGGGGATTGTGCCGTATTTGTTTGCTTATCATTCGTTTATTTATTTTTGGTGCTGTGCTCAAGAAATGGAGAAGGCCATAAATATGTTGTCTGAAATGAAGTATTACAGTATTTGTCCTACTGCTATCATATATAATATGATCATTCATGGCTTTTGTCGGGCTGGTCAGGTTGAGGAGGCGCTATGTATTGTTCATGAGATGAAGAACAGTGCGCTGTCTCCGAATGTTATAACTTATAATTGTTTAATTAATGGCTTTTGTCGGGCTGGTCAGTTTGAGAAGGCTTGGCATATGTTTACTGAAATGAAGACTCGTGGACCTGATCCAGATGTTATAACTTATAATTGTTTAATTAATGGCTTTTGTCGGGCTTGTCAGTTTGAAAAGGCTTGGCTTATGTTTAATGAAATGAAGACTCGTGGACCTGATCCAGATGTTATAACTTACACTTGTTTAATTCATGGCTTGTGTCGTGCGGGTGAACTTAAGAAGGCTTGGCATATGTTTACTGAAATGAAGACTCGTGGATCTGACCCGGATGTTGTAACTTTTAATTGTCTAATTCATGGCTTGTGTCGTGTTGGTCAGTTAGGGGAGGCTTGGCATATGTTTACAGAAATGAAGACTCGTGGACCTGATCCGAATGTTGTAACTTCTACCTGTTTAATTCATCACTTGTGTCGAGCTGGTCAGTTTGAGGAGGCTTGGCATATGTTTACTAAAATGAAGACTCATGGACCTGCCCCGAATGTTGTTACATATACCTCTATAATAAATGGGTTTTGTTGTGCTGGAAGGGTAGGACGGGCTCAACGTCTATTTTATGAAATGAAGGCTGACGGGGTTTCCCCCAATGAGTATACATATACGTCAATTATTGGAGGTTTATGCAAAGTAGGTGACGGGAAGGCAGCCAACCAGATTTTTACCCAGATGCTGGAGCAGGGAGTTAAACCAAATTACATTACACTTGATGTAGTAAGAAATGCACGGTTGAAGGAAAGTAATCGAAATGATGAAACTCAGATCCTGTACTTGGAGTCTGCTATTGAAGACCAAATTTTGACTGCTGTAGAACGTTCCAGTTGAAGCTCCACATGAGATAGAATGGTGTGTAATTTATAAATTCATGAAACTTTTAGTTCTGATGTCTCTCTATTTGCTTCGAACTCCGTATTTAGGAAATTTGACGCTCTGCGCATACCTTGACGACTGTGAGTTTGCTGATCCAGCCATATCATTAAAGGTCTACAACAATTTAAGAGAATTGGAGGACTTTGAGGATCCAATATGAAACTCACCGAATGGGAGTAACAAAGCCAAAGCGTTTGACGTGTAACAACATTTTCTACAGAATGGGAGGACTTTTCGTTGTGTGATGCCCTTCCCTTGGAAGCCTATACTGTCAGGCATTCACGCTATTTTATTAGTAAAAATAAGTTTTCTATTGATATGGAGACGGAGCGTGTCATTGAGTTCCTTATCGTCAACATGGGTAAGTGTCCTAGGAAGAGGCAACGATTGGGTTGGGACGTGCCACAGGTTTACCAAATTTTATCTATGCTTGCATTTTTTTGTTTTAGATTTATAGATTTTTGTCGATCTGTTATTTGTTTGTGAGATTGATTGATTGGCGAGAATATTTTGGGTGGATTTGATGAATATTGTTATTTTTTATATTTTTGAGCATAAAATTGAAACTTTTTTTGATTGAAAGATTTTAATGCTACATAGATTTTTGAATTGTATATCTAGAAAATTGTGTTTTTTTGTTTTGTCACCGTGTTTCATTTTTTTTAATATTTAGTTGTATTCAGTTAGAAATCTCCCTTGACTGTTCATGCAGAAATACTGAATGTTACTGATAAAATTTATTTCTGTCTAGGTTATGCCCATGTATTTCTATAGCCACGAGGTTGGGAACACGATAAATGTTATGCCTTGGCTTTGTCTCTGGACATCGCAAACAGAGTCAACACGTTTTCACATGGTCTTCCTAATGTCATGCCTCGCAGTGACTCACCTCCATGGAGAAAGGATGGCAAAGATGGACATTACAGTTTTGCTATAGGAGATAATCTGACACCTCGCTGTAATTAAGGTCAACACTTTGTGATCTAATATAAATCTGATCTACCGTGTCTCAGTGTGGCCGAACAAGGGTTATCTTACCGAGCTTCTTTTTGGTTTTTTGTATGTGCAGATAAGATCCAAAGCAAGATGGGTGAAGGTGAGGGCATAAGTGAATTCAGTTTTAATATTCCCTATGTGACTGAATTTGTGATCACGAGCATTGTTCTTTGTGCACGTTTTAATCGTTTTTGTCAACAGGTACTTTTGGTCAGGTTTTAGAGTGCTGGGATAGAGAGGGTACGTGGAGTTAAGAAGTATCGTGAAGCAGCAATGATTGAAATTGAGATATTAGAAAAGCTCGATAAACATGACTTAGGTGGCAATCGGTGAGTATTTTGATCCTGCTTTCTAATGTCTTTTGAGGCACTTGATGTGCTTCCTAATGAACTGTTATGCAGTAGTTGAGTTATGTTGTTCTTGCAGTTGTGTTCAAATACGGAACTGATTTGACTATCGTAATCATATTCGTATCGTAAGTACAAGACTAGTTTGCAATGACTTGATTTCACTAATGCATAACATTTTATGGAGGTTAAGTGTTGTGGATGGATTCAAATGGTGCTACAGGTCTTTTGAGAAGCTTGGACCAAGCTTATATGATTTCCTACGGAAAAACAATTATCGCTTATTTCCAATTGATCTTGTCCGCGAGATTAGCAAACAACTATTGGAATGTATTGCATGTGTGTAAAAATACTTAAGCTATCATTCCACTCAATTTCTAGGTCCTAAATATATATATATATAATTCGTTGAATCAGTTTGTCGGTACCCTTAGTTCATGTATGTCAATTGTGAGAGAACTTTTGAATCAGGATGACAACATAACTTTTATGTGCTAATTCTGCTTTTGTTTATAATGGTATACAGTCATGCATGATATGCGACACATTCATATTGATTTGAAGCCCGAGAACATACTTCTAGTTTCTTCAGATATTGTTAAGGTTCCCCCGACTACAAGGTTATTATAGCTTCAGTTGAATTTCTCATGACTTGATGAACTCTCATATTTATTAAAAACTGTTATTGGATGTTCATTGTTTATCTTTTGACCAGATCCTTTTCTTCACTGTGTGCCTTAACTTGGTATTTGTTAATTTCCTTCTGGCTTCTTCACGTTCTCCCAAAGACTACTCATCAAAGTAATTGATTTTGGCAGTACAACCTACGATAAACAACGCCAAAGTTATATTGTCTCAACAAGACATTATCGAGCTCCTGAAATCACTTATAGATTTATGTAACTATGTCCGAGTATTGACTAATAATATTTTCCGAATGTAATCTTGCTTCTGTTCTTTACATGTCTTGGTTGGAGCTACCCTTGTGATATATGGTGTTGGGTGTATCTGGGTGGAATTGTGCACTGTGAGTACTTGGTGTGATTTTTGTGTGTGAACCTTTTAGTGTTGGAGAGTCCTCGTTGTTGATTCCAATTTTCTTTGCTTAGGGTGAAACATTATTTCAAACTCATGAAAACCTTGAGCATCTTGCCATGATGGAAAGGGTACTGGGAGCACTTCCCCCTCACATGCTCGAAAGAGCTTATAGACATGCAGAAAAGTATGTCAGAAAAGGAAAGTTAGATTGGACTGAAGGTGGATCTTCAACGGATAATGTTAGGTCTGTCTCAAAGTTACAAAGACTTCTTAAATAATGCAGAATGTCGACCATTCAGTAGGGGACCTGATACATCTATTGCAAGGCCTCCTCAAGTATGATACATTAGATAGGCTCACAGCACGACAATCACTAAGGAACATGTAATGTGAAGGCTCTTTCAAGAGGCGACTCTTTTGTAGCGTGATTAGTGGAACCAGATCCGGTGCTGCACAGCAATTTGCTGCCAGCACCAAACGACGTTGTTTTATGCCTTCTAAAATCTCAGCAACTTTAGTCACGTGACCACCCAACCTTTCTTCTCCAAAACTTGTCTTTTGAAATGATGCTATGGTTTGAATCGAAAAAAAGAAAAAAAGAAAGAAAAAGAAATGAGCTATGGTTGCTGCTGCCATTCAGGAAATGAGGATCGAGTTGATATGGGTTGCATAGATTGTGACTGAGTAACGTTATTGACAATACTTGGCGTCCTCTGTGCATCTTTTGGATGCAGTTGCAGATCTTGGGGTTGCCGTTGATTCTTTTGCCAATAACTTGTATGAAATTTGCTCTAGCAACTGGTGTTGTATACAATTTGTTTGCACAGACTGAGACTCTGACCGGGACTAAGAATGAGATAGAGACCAAGTCTTTCATTTGCGCCTGAGCTTGAGCAACACTTTCTTGTACGCTCTGAAGAAAAGAAATCGGAGTCTGGTTCTGATGTAACATCTGATGGGGTACCTGCAGCATTTTGAGATTGTTGGAACTGCAAAATGTTGGGAGGTGCACATTGCTTTGAATGATTTACATGGCTTATTTCCTGAAACACAGCAGCAGCCATATAGCTCATTTCGGAAGACAAGTTTTGGAGAAGAAAGGTTGGGTGGTCACGTGACTATAGATGCTGAGATTTTAAAGGCATAAAACGGCGTCGTTTGGTGATGGCAGCAAATTGCTGCGCAGCACCGGATCTGGTTCCGTGATTAGTGCCCAAATCTAACCTTGAGACGTCGCAACTGCTGTTCTTATCTTACAAGTAGAGTTACACAATAACAGTGAAGCTCTCATGTATATATATTATGCCCCGATCGATGAAGCATCTCTTGACTCCATAATTGATCTATCAAGATAATGAAAGATAACACATTGTATTATTTCGTTGTTTAATGGTTGACATGCAGCTTCAGTCTTTAAACTGTCACAAAAGTTTTCTTTTTCAATACTTATTTGGACTAGGGATGTACACTTTCAGATCGGATCAGAAAATGAGACCGTACCAGATTGAATTTTACGGGTCGGTCCAAGATCGGACCATAAAATTTCGGTCCGGTCCATGATTCATACTTTTCATAAATTTTGGTCCATCGATCTGACCCGGATCGTACGATTCGGTCCGATTCACTTTTTACACAAAATCCGATCCCGATCCATATATACTCATGTTCGATCTGGTCCATCAGTCCGGACCGGATATGCATCCCTAATTTGGACAACACATGCACCTTGCACTTCACAATTCAAGTTAATATATCAACCTTTACGATGTGTTTGGATAGGAGAAAAACTATCATGTCCATTTGGGTTCTGAAAATCTCCTTGAAGACATCTGATCAAACAGATATCTCAAACTATTGATCCCTTCTCTACTTCTACTAACGACACATTCCTTCGTACCATATGGCCTTTCTGACGAATCCTCCAACACCATGATGTCCTCTAATCTTTTACACATCTTGACAATTTCATAAGAATCCCAAGGTGTCTGCCCAAAATCCCAATACCCGCCAGCATCGCCTCTTCTATTTTTCTCAACCACATCCCTCAGCCTCTCCATTTTCTCAACTACATCCCTCAGCTTCTTCCTACAAGGGTCAACTTCTTTACCATCAGTGGAGCTCTTGTTAGTATGCCCGTGCCACCGCCTTTAGGATTTCCTTTCGGGTTTGTTCTAAGTGTTCCTCGGTCTATTGCACTGGTTTCATCATGTCTTGTTATGTTTAAATTTGCTGATGAATTACGAACCTCAATTGTTGATGGCAGATAAACTTTTTTTTTTGTATTGAAAGAGTTGTTTTTTTATGTAGCTAGTTGCTTAATTTTTAGTGGACAATTATGTAGCTGCTCCATTTTGTGTCCACTTTATACATCGGATTAATATACAAAGAGAATCCACAATGGTAGACATGTCATGTTCTAGACAAGGAATAGATACAAAAGAGTATGAACCACTTGGATCAAAATTCATGCATAAAGGCAGCATTGCTGGTTGCCGAGTGGGTGGGCGGGCGGTTGACTTGGGCAAAGTCCCGGGTTCGATTCCCACTAAACACTTAACAAAGAAAAACATGCCATGCCATGCCATGCAGGCTACCGGGTTAAACCATTGAAAAAAAATTCATGCATAAATGGATCTCTCTCGCAACTATTTTTCAGAGCATTAAAAAAATTGTACTTTGCAAAACCTACTTTAAAATGGGCATAAAACTTACTCACATCAACAGCCGATAAAGGGGTGCCAATTCAACACTTCACGCTCACATGCTCTTGATAATATGATAAGAATTTGATGTGAATTTACAAATCATAGTTTTAAAAGTTACTACTTTCTTTTTGTGAAACCTTCACAGATTAAGCCACATTTTACAGAGTAGAAGACATGAGCATGCTAAGGTTAATAACAGTTGCCCAAGCAAGGGAAGAGCAGTCCCTCTGGGCTTACTTTTCATCTTCGCCTTCGGGGTTCCGTTGAACTTGTGGTGTTGTTGCCATCAACGAGCTTGTGCCTGGAGACCTCGGTTCGAGTGTGGAGTTGACTGCAGGCTTTGTGAGTCTTGAAGGTATGGCGTGCTGCGGAGGTGAGATGGATGCAAGGTAGCAAAATCATTTGGATGATTTGGGTGAAGTTGGGACGAGTATTCAGGTCTTCTTGTCAATAGGATGTGAGGACAGTAGACATCTCCTTAGGTAGGTTGTCTGCATTAGGCCTCACATTCTGCAAAACAATGCATGTCATAAACTTGCAGATAAGGCAAAAAACGGAGAAGAAAGGTAGTAAGGTAGTGAATGACCTTGAATGCGGCTGCATAGGCTGTTTGGAGATTAGATATGCCTCCAAATGGTAACTTGTTGTGTAAGAACTTCCATAGAACAATGGCAAAATTGTACGCATCGACTTTGTTATTGTAGTGTTTCTTCTACCCTTGTCGCAGCATGATAATACTATACAACTACAATACGATCAATCACATAACAAACGTGCGAGTAAATTAGGCACATACAGTAAAACAAGATGTTACTTTACTACTAATGAAGCAAAATACAACTATGGAAGGAGTGTATTTGTATACCTCTGGTGCCATCCAACGATAAGTTCATATTTCTGCCGTCATCATCTTGGTCAGTGTCTCTTTACTTGCCAATCCAAAGTCTCCTAGTTTTATTGTTTTCTGGTCCGCAGATAATAATAAATTTCTGTTTCATAACGTGGAAGCATCAAGTCTTGTGGTTGGGGATGAATGAGGTTTGATAAAATAAATACCAAGAAAGTGGCAGCAAAGGTAAAAGGATTACCAGGCTTGAGATCGCAGTGAATGATACCATGAGAATGCAAACATTCCATACCACGGGCAATATCAACAGCAAACCCCAATGCAACATGGGTATCCAGGCACCCTGGCCGCATGCTGAACAAATATTTGCGAAGAGTAACACCAGTCAAGAGCATGGTGACTATAGCCATTATAGGCTTTTGATGCGTTGTAATATTATGCACTTCAATCTATGTGAACGAGAATGCAATATATTTGATCAAAAACAATTTATAAAACCGGTAAGTACCGGGTCGTCCAATGAGCAATTCTAAACTTATGCACTATTCAATTTTGTTCCGATAAGTCTATTCTAATTGCGAAAGGTTGGGTTTGGTGGAGTAAAACTATATAAACAATATAAATAATCTAAGGAATCTAGAGATAATGTCACTACCAAGGCAAAAGGTGTACTCTAAGGAACCACTTCACTCATATGTGTTTTAGACTCTAAGGGTTCAATTTCATGCAAGATAATTGTCTTAGATGATTAGTTTAAGGCGTGAGACTATTAAGCCAAATTCAATCTCTCGATATTTTTATTCAATTTAAGGAAGAGGCACCTCGCAAGTGAGCTTCAATCTCTCGATGTTTTTAGCTCACGTCCAACTCAAGTTTCTCAATCACCAACGCTAGTTGAATGATCAATATCCAAAAGCGGTGAAGGTCAAGCCTATCTCAATGCTAGGATGGGTCACGCTAGTGATCACCACCTAGCAAGGGTAATTTACTTGTTTTCGAGAACTTTTGGTCTCAATCTCTCGATATTCTTGACCTATGGTTCCTTAATGACTCGCTATATAGATACCTTAGCTTCCACCTCTCGGCTACTTGACCAAAGAACCATAGAAATTAATGGCATTTTCTCAAACACCTAGAGTGCTTAACTCAAGTCATATACCAAAAACATACACTTAGACATTTTCTCAAACACCTAGAGTGCATAGTTTGAGTATTCAATCAAAGTAAATCACAATCATTCTAACATGTCATTCTAACATTGATTCGTTATAGATTAGGAGTATTAACACACATAAGATCCATAGGACCCTAGAATACAAAACAATACTCACAAATCATGTTCATAGACAAACACAAATTGTATTGAGTACATATATAACAATACAATGGAAGGAATGAACCAATCTAGTGTAGAAGATGTTCTTCCACCCTTTGGATCTTTAATCTTCAATGGATGATCCTCCCTTGAAGCCTTGGTAGGTTATCTCTCTAGAAACCCTCAATTTTTCGTGCTCCAAAACCCTAGCCGCCACTTCTTTGAATCTAGATCTCAAGCTTCCTTTTTATAGCCGAGGATTAGCCCGGGCGAGCTCCATTGCGCTCGGGCGAGCTTAATTCGGCAGTTTGGCACAATGAAAGCGAAGCTCGATTGAGCCTTTTGGGGCTCGGGTACTCATTTTCTTGAGCAATGAAATGATGCATGGGAGTCCCAAGCGAGCTCCATTTAGCTCGGGCGAGCTAGATGTGGCAGATTGGCATAAGCTCAAGGCTCGGGCGAGCTTTGTGGTGCCCGGGCGAGCTTGGAGAGGCAGCGAGGTTCTGGCAGCTTTTTCACAGTCTTAACGTCTGAGTTTGATCTTGTCGTCAACTGGAGCGTTGTAACCCTTTGAGTAAGCTTTACAACAAGCTTTGAATCAACCCATTCGGACATCGTATGCGATCTTGGCATGCCAAATACGCCAGCAACGTCGGTTTGTTCCGTTTTGCCCGAAAATCCATATTTTTTCTCCGAAACTTTGGTTTTCTGCGTGAATTGATCTTTTTGAACCCGGAGACCGTAAGGTTGGTTTATAACCTGAAATGGCAATCAAGAGGGTCAAATGACATCGAAAGAGGCTCGGAACGGATCAAAACATCTAATAAAAGTAGAGGAATATTAGTCAAGAATTCGACTCATCAAAACACTCCACATTTAGAGTTTGATCGTCCCGAGAAAATAATAAAATCAAGCCAAAGATAAACAAATGTCAAACAGCTAAGTCATTGAATTTTGTCGCACATTTGCTCTCCACATCCATTTAATGTCTCAAACTTTAATTTCTAACCTCTCTAACACATATTTACAATCTAACTCTTTTTCGTAGGTGTTACCAGTGTATTTAGCATATGCACTAAGCCTTTAAACCCCTAGGCTACCCTAGTCGACGAGTTATAGTCTCGTGAGAGTTTTCAGAATAGGGAATACTCACAAATCTTATATGCACATATCCCATAAGAATGAATTCAAGAGTGCTTAACCGAGGCAAGGATTTCTCAAAACAATTCCCTCACCCCAAACTAGGACTACCGTCACATTATCATCAAAAGAACTTTTGAACCATTTGAGTACCCTTGAGGTTGTGCATTCAAGATCATCAATACTAGAGCTTTCAAATGTCTAATCCAATGATCTACTCATTTTCAAGGCAATATGATAGAGTGATAGTTTAGTTTGCACAAAAGAGTGTCAATCGTTCACCTATGCTGGCTAGGGCTAGTCCATGGGTTTGCGACATGGAACTCATTCCCAAGTTTTAGGCGCTTAAGCCATAATCCTTAAGGGAAGAGGAGTTCGACACAAGAGTTCTTATAAAACAAGCATAGACCAAATGATAGTTCCCGTGCAAGGATCGTCCAAAAGTTAATCCAACTAGCACACGATGCAAATGATGAATCCCGCACAAATGAAGAATGGAGGAAAACATAGAGTCAAGTTTTAAGTGCTTTTCATTCACATACTTTTTCGAAATGGCCTTTGGCCTACAAATACTTTCAAGGGGGAACTTTTCTTCCTAACCCCCGGCATTTGTATATTTTGAAGCAAAACTTCTCTTGCGCTTCGAGAAAGTTTTTAGTCAAGGCTTTGCCCTCTTTGACCACAAAAAATTTTGTCGGGGCTTTTTTTTTCTCCCCGCTTTAGACTCCGCACTTAAAACTTGACAATATGTTCAAAAAGTGTATGGAATGTGCGGGAAGCAATCATAAGCAAGGCACTATGTTGGAAAAACTCAAGTCACCAAAGAGCATACAAGAGGTCTACGTTTTTCGCGATTTTTTTTAAAAGTGCTTGCCGAAACTTGATCCAAGGTATTTCAACGAAAATACTTAGAAAATTAGATAGACAACGGATAACAATGATATTGATTCACAAGAATGCACATTCAAGGGACTAGGTCGGTTCTAAGTTCAAGATCCAATAATTGTGACAAGTAGGCTAAATGTGATTTATAGGGATTTAGAGTTGATAGTCACAAGCCTATGTGGTTAAAAACACTCTCTTGTTAGGGATAAGGTGCAAAAGATGCAATTGTTCATCTAAAAATGATATGTATGGCATGAAAGCATGTGAGCATATGAACTATGTGCATAAATCCACTCCACACTTAATATCTAGCTTAGTCCCTAAGCGCAACCAATAAAGAAAATGAGATATAGGCGCATAGGAACTCCCCTCGTTTGTAGATGTGCTCCCTTGAACAATAGAGAGGTCAATGTGCTAAGCTTTATCATACATGATGTAAATACTTTCCTTGATGACAATAGAACATGAGAGGTTAAATGTAACAAGTGATAGTTATAGAAATAATAACAAACTCAAGTATGAGCAATATGGTATCACAAGGTCACAAAATAACATCGTGGCATTAGTTATATAGAATTAAAACAAAGGGTAAATCACACCCTTCAAAATATGCACATGAGCACTAGGGGCAACATCATTATTCATGGATAAATCAAAGGGAAAGTGGAGGGCCTTGGAATTATGAAGTGGGATTGGAGTGAGTAGAACTCACTACACACTTAAAATTTTACCCACTAATCACACATTTCACATTCCATATTTAAAGACTAAGCCACTCAAAATCATGCCAAACATTTAAATATAAAGAACGAGAATGAAACGACTTACAAACCGGGTTACCTCCCGCGAGGGCCTAGTATTCCTCATCTTGGCAAAGATGTAGCAAAGTGCTTCATAGAATCACTCATGAGAAGTCCTTTGCTAGGATCTCTTCTCACGGGGCCTTGGATTTTGTCGTGTCAATCCACCTTCAAATCCCATTTGAATTTCTTTTCATCAAGCCTACGATGGACTTTCAAATGCATGTTTGACCCCTTCAAGAATGTTGAACCCTTTAGAATTAAGGGGTCATCGGAGCTCCTTTTGAATAATCTCGTAAAGTATGGTAGGAAGCTCCAAAACTTGTCTCGAGGCTTTGTGACAAAGAAAGGATCTTCAATGCTAGCCTCTAGTTTGATGGGCACACCTTCCTTCAATTTTCCAACGATGTCCTTGGGTGCCAAATTCTCAATCTCCCTCATTAAACTTTTGTCTCCTTGTATGCGAGGTTCCTCTTTAGTCGTTTGATATATACCTCAACAAAGTCTTCATACACTTGAAGTTCTTGTGGCTCAATATGCTCTTCCTCCATATCATCCTCGACAACAATATCAGGCTCGCATTTAAGTTCACATGTAGTGGGAGGGAGGGAGGTCTTCTTCATTCGAGAAAGATATTTCTTCTATGCATGAGTCGTCATCGTTGAAGAATTCCTCATCGGAGAGCCAAGGCATTGATGAAATGGTGAAATCTTGTGTGTTCTCAACCGAATGATCTTGAAACGTGCTAGTAGTGGAAGGTGGTGCACTTTCATGTTCCAACTCATCCTTGGTGCAAGATTCACCATCCCACGCCTCATCAAAAGCTTGGCGAGCGGCTCTCATGAACTCATCCTCCATTGCTTGATCCCAATCTTGCCTTGAGGCATTAGATTCAAGAACTTCTTCTTCGGATATCTCCTCTTCTTCATCCAAGTTTTCATTTTCCAATGCTTGTTGCACCAATTCGCTTCTAAACACTTGTCTTTGAGCCTCCATTCTATCAAAATGGGCATCCATCTCCATCGAATGGGCTTGCATGTCTCTATGCATCCTCTCTTGGGATGCAAGGAGTGTGCCAAGCATGGCTTTTATATTGGAGGGCTCACTTGAAGGTTGAGGAGGTTGAGGGTATGGAGGGTAGGAGTCTCCAACTTCAAAGCATTGGCTATCATCCCAATTCGGAGTGTTATAACTTGTAGGATAACATGTTCTTGATAATAACAATTTGGTTGCTCCTCCTCTTGGTAGTATCTTACATTGTATGAGACTTGTTGGTTGTATGAATTCATCCTCGCAAAACAAAAGAACAAAAGTTAGCAAGGGATATGAGTGTAAAGAGTGTACAAAAAAAAAGAAAAACATTTACAAGAATAGTCCAAATCTCACAAAATCTACTCTAGTGCTCTAGTTAATTCATTGCTCCCCGGTAACGGCGCTATTTTGATGCGTTGTAATATTATGCACTTCAATCTATGTGAACGAGAATGCAATATATTTGATCAAAAACAATTTATAAGACCGGTAAGTACCGGGTCGTCCAAGGAGCAATTCTAAACTTATGCACTATTCAATTTTATTCCGATAAGTCTATTCTGATTGCGAAAGGTTGGGTTTGGTGGAGTAAAACTATATAAACAATATAAACAATCTAAGGAATCTAGAGATATTGTCACTACCAAGGCAAAAGGGTGTACTCTAGGGAACTACTTCACTCATATGTTTTTTAGACTCAAAGGGTTCAATTTCATGCAAGATAATTGTCTTAGATGATTAGATTAAGGCGTGCGACTATTAAACCAAATTCAATCTCTCGATATTTTTATTCGATTTAAGGTAGAGGCACCTCGCACGTGAGATTCAATCTCTCGATGTTTTTAGCTCATGTCCAACTCAAGTTTCTCAATCACCAACGCTAGTTGAATGATCAATATCCAAGAGCGGTGAAAACCAGGCCTATCTCAATGCTAGGATGGGTCACGCTGGTGATCACCACCTAGCAAGGGTAATTTACTTGTTTTCGTGAACCTTTGGTCTCAATCTATCGATATTCTTGACCTATGGCTCCTTAATGACTCGCTATCTAGATACCTTGGCTTCCACCTCTCGGCTACTTGACCAAAGAACCATAGAAATTAATCATCTAGGCATTTTATCAAACACCTAGAGTGCTTAACTCAAGTCATATACCAAAAACATACACTTAGACATTTTCTCAAACACATAGAGTGCATAGTTTGAGTATTCAATCAAAGTAAATCACAATCATTCAAACATGTCATTCTAACATTGATTCATTATAGATTAGGAGTATTAACACACATAAGATCCATAGGACCCTAGAATACAAAACAATACTCACAAATCATCTTCATAGACAAACACAAATTGTATTGAGTACATAGATGAAAATACAATGGAAGGAATGAACCAATCTATTGTAGATGATCTTCTTCCACCTTTTGGATCTTCAATGGATGATCCTCCCTTGAAGCCTTGGTAGGTTATCTCTCTAGAAACCCTCAATTTTTCGTGCTCCAAAACCCTAGCTGCCACTTCTTTGAATCTAGATCTCAAGCTTCCTTTTTATAGCCGAGGATTAGCTCGGGCGAGCTTAATTCAGCAGTTTGGCACAATGAAACCGAAGCTCGGTCGAGCCTTTTGGGGCTCGGGTACTTGATGAGTCGTAGTTGTACGACTATTTTATATGTTAAAACCCCATCTCTTAGTGTTACCTGTATATTATTTCACTACCTGTGTGTAGTTTTCGTTCTCAGGTACACTCGGAGACCATGGAAGGAATACCGGCTAAAAGGAGCCATTTGAAGAAGTTTGGCGCGGAAAGAAATGAAGTTCGAAGCACTTTGGAGTTTTCGTCAGTGCAAACCGCGGAGGGCTGAAGAATTAGAGGCGCGGACGTCTTATGAATTTCCATAATTGTGAAGATGTCCGCGTGTAGTAAATCAGGAGACGTCCGCGCCTGTCAGCTGGCAGTCGAAATTTCTTAATTTCGAATTGCATTATTGGAAAGCCCAAAGAGAGAATAAATAAGCACGAAACCCTAGGCGACCATCATCGATTTTGAAGAGAGAAAAAAGACACGGATTCAAGTGTTAGAGTGGAGCTGCAGCTTGGTGGAGAATTCATCATAAGTATTTTCGTTTCATTACATTCAAACAACTATGATGATGTATTCCATTGCGATGAGTAGCTAAACTCATATGTGTAGGCTAGGACTCGACATTGTGATGTTTTGACTTGAAACCTATATTTATCTTTATGTTTTGCGTTATATTACTATGCATTGTTTATGGATTTGATATGCTAGCATAAGTGGAACCCTAGCGGGGGAGCTTCTGTTAGTGTGTTGATTCCGATTATCACAGTTACTAGGATTGACACCCTAGGACAACTTGTAGTGCAACCTAGCGGGGAGCTATAAGTTGTAAAACATTAGAAATCAAAACGGTTAGGTTAATGATTTAGTCTTGCATCACAATCGAAAGTTCTAGCTTGCACTTCTCTCTGATATTTGATACCCAAATTGTGTGACGATTGCTCTAGCGATCATTCTTGCTTACTTGCGTTATTTAATTGTTTGCATTCAAAAAACCCCCCCATTGTTACGTTTTTACTTAGTGAAACAGATTCTCAACCGATCTCTGTGGATACGACCCGACTTACCACTTGCTAGTCAGAAAAAGAAATATTATTTTTGCACAGGTACAACGACACCTGTCAGTACTCATTTGCTTGAGAAATGAAATGATGCATGGGAGTCCCGGGCGAGATCAATTTAGCTCGAGCGAGCTAGATGTGGCAGATTGGCATAAGCTCAAGGCTCAGGCGAGCTTTGTGGTGCCCGGGCGAGTTTGGAGAGGCAGCGAGGTTCTGGAAGCTTTTTCACAGTCTTAACGTCTGAGTTTGATCTTGTCGTCAACTGGAGCGTTGTAGCCCTTTGAGTAAGCTTTACAACAAGCTTTGAATCAACCCATTCGGACATCGTATGCGATCTTGGCATGCAAAATACGCCAGCAACGTCGGTTTGATCCGATTTGCCCGAAAATCCATATTTTGCTCCGAAACTTTGGTTTTCTGCGAGAATTGATCTTTTTGAACCCGGGGACCGTAAGGTTGGTTTATAACCTGAAATGGCAATCAAGAAGGTCAAATGGCATCGAAAAAGGCTCCGAACGGATAAAAACATCTAATAAAAGTAGATGAATATTAGTCGAGAATTCGACTCATCAACTCTCTGCAGGCACCGATGAACTGCACAATAATCCATTCCATCAGAAGTTTCTGGTTTTGACACATAATTAGAGTCAACTTGCTAGAATCAGAGATTGTAAATCAAAATAAGTGATGTGAAATAAAATGCGGCTTAGATAATAGGAGCGAGAGAGTTATGGAATTTTACTGTTCTTCTTCTTCTTTCCCGTAACTCACACACAAACTCCTAGCTGCTGATCCGTCCACCGGGGGCGGGGGTTGTCCTTCGGCCCTAGGGCTATTTTTTTGGTCTGTGTCGTTCCCATGCCTGAGCACCACCTTCCCTCTTCGCCGTTCGCTCTGGTCCGGCCGGTTGTCACCTCCCCGCCTCTATCGTCCCCTATCCCGTTTTGTTTCTTCGGTCCTTTCTCTGGCCGGCTCTAGTGCTGTGCTGGCGTCGGCCTGATGTTGTTGGGGATCCGTGGGTTGGTGGCGGGGCTCCGTGTTAGAGCCAGATGGGGTCTCTATTTTGATGGTGGCGCTTCGGCTCTGTGCTGGTGTCGGACGAGCGCTGTGTGTTGAGGCAATCGACTGTGGATAGGTTGAGGTGGTGGGGGTTTGCGGTGTGTATTGTATGTTTTGCCAGTGTGGTTGGGGTGGGGCTTCGGTGTGGTGGTCAGTTCGGTGGTGCTTTTGATGCGCTTTTTGTTGGTGAAATTCAATAGTTCAATTTTGGGACGGAGGTGTCAGCGTCTTACCGGTGTATTTGTTTTTGTTTTATGTTGCCATGTGTCTGGTTTGTTTTTTGGCCTTTCGTCGTAGTTTTTGTGTTCTAGTTTTTAGTTTAGTTTTAGTTGAGGTGGTAGTGGTAGTGGTAGTGGTAGTGTTTCGCTTGGCTATACTTGTAGCCATGGCAGTTTTCCTGTCTTCGGTGGTCTGGTCTCCTCTCTCGACGTGAGGCGAAGTGGAGCATACCCTTTTTCCTGTCTAGTGAACTCGTCCTAGCTTTGAAGTCCTCCTTCTTGCCTTTTATGGAGTTAAGGCGGCCGCCTACCATTGACCTGAACCTGGTTTTCTTGCAGTGTAGCCTAGTTTCGCTTTCAAGGAAATTCGGCCGGAGCTATATTGTCATTTTGAAGTGAGTTGCTGAGTCGCTCTTCAGTTTGGTCGATTTGGCATGGATCGGCTTTGGAGTACTTCAAGGACGGACGATCATATCCAGGGAATGATTCACCTAGCACTGCATGGATTGCGGTTTTTATGTTTACACATTCTGTTCCTAATTTTGTTCGTCGTTTGGTTTGCTGTTGTTGTCTTTGTCCTTTTTCTCCGAGTCCTTGTATGTCACGTTTCCTATAAAAAAAGTGAGGTGAAACTTGCTCTAACCTTTACTAAATTTTTGTGTTGAACTCTAGAGAGCATAGCCACCAACAAGGCGCATCTGTTATGGATTATCACCTACCTACGTTTAATGTTTTTAATTTTCCTTTATTTTAGGGAGTGGTTACTTTTAGATAAGTATGAAGTTAGTTTTGAATTCTTGTATTTAAAGACCAAAAATCAGAAATGGAAACAAGCAAATCTGATTAATTCTATTTAAGTTTTTGAGATCGAAGGGTTCACTCTAACGAGCCCTTATATATATTCAGTCATAGGTAATAAGGTCAGAAAATCCTGGAAATCATCTTCAAGTGAATCTGAATTCACTTACAAGAAGCCACAAACAAGATCACATACATGATCCTATAACAAATTGGTATCAGAGTGAGGTTGCTGATTGGGAGAGGAAGTTTTGTCACAGTTGCATATTGCCAAAGAAGTTGCAACTACAAGAACCGAAGGTTTCGGCATCCATACGCAACCCAGAAACGTAAAACCACCTTCTGTTGATGTTGTCGAACGTGGGCATTATGTGCCTCACTTTTCTAAATTAGAATTTCCACGTTAAAATGGCAACAATGATCCCTTGGTTTGGATAAACCGACGCGAACATTTTTTCCGCCATCTAAACACGCCAGAAGAGGAGAAGATTCATTTGGTTGCCATCCATTTAGAAGATGACGCTTAATTATGGTTTCTCAAGTTAGACAAAGATCGTCCACAACTATCATCAGAGGAGTTTAAAAACCAATGTCAACTTTGTTTCGTACCCTCTGTTCATGGCAACCAATTGTGAGCATTAGCCAAGTTGGAACAAACTAGATCGGTGGAAGATTACCAATGCATGTTTGAACAATTACATGCATGTGCAAGTTCTCTTAACTATGAACAAGAAGTGGAGATATTTCTTAGTGGATTTAAGGACTATATTGCAGTAGAAGTTGAATTACATCATCCTATAGATCTAACAACAGCCATGAGTCTTGCTCCTCTCTATGAAATAAAAGGTATGTCAAAGAAACCTTTTAATTTTAAAGCATCAGAGTCGATTTTTAGTGTTCCAAGAGCATCCACGGTTACAACTAATAAACCGCAATTCATTAAAAGATTAAGCCGAGCTGAGTTGGAGGAACGAAAGGCAAAAAATCTACGTTATAATTGTTATGAGACTTATTTTCCCGATGCTGAGTTGTATTTATACACTCATCGAATCAATTAATCCAATTTATTTCGAAACTCTCGTATACGAATATTTACTTTTTAGTGTTGTTTTGCATTTCAGGTGTTTCGGAATTCCCGGAAGGAATACGTGCTTAAAGACGGTGTTTCAGTGCCAAATACATCACATGGAGTTCATATAAAATTGGAGAGCCAGAGTTGAGATTCGAAGGAGAGGAAGAACTCTCATCCCAAGAGTCTCGCACCCGAGGAACACTTTATGTGTGTTTGGCATGTCGGATAACATCAACGGTGGGCACGGCGTTAAAATACACGTTTGGCGCGGGAGACTCGATGGATGATGACATCACCAAGTCCGGGATATGTCAATTTCAGCCCAAAAACAAGTTTAGAAACCCAATTTCTTATAAATTAAGGCCTGAAGGAAGCCATAATTCATTCGGAAGCAACTCGCAAGCTGAGAGAAATAACGAGACGACTCTGGAGAACAAGAAGCTTTCGATGAGAGAAGAGATTTTCTTACTACTTTCATTACAAAAAATATTGTGTTATTCTGTCATGGACATGAATAGAAAATTTTCTAATTTAGTTAAGGGTTTCCTTCGTTGTGACATATATTTTGAGACTTTTTACTTAATGCAATTTCTTATTTCTCTAGTTCTTGTGCTTAATTTCAAGGATTGAATTGTGAAGCCAAGTGGATACTTTGCCGTAAAGGGTAATCTATCAATTCAAACCCTACTGGTAATACTTATTAGATACTTTTTTGTAAAAATAAGTAGTAACACCTAGACTTAATAATACATTTGTCGGATTGTTGTGTTTAGGAAAGAACTAGAAGTCTAACAACTTTGAGGATTAGATTGTGGTGTATCACCTTTACCGGGATACTCTAGGATATTACCTTTGCCGGAATAACCACACTTAGAAACTTAAGATTTGATTGTTAGCAGTCAATGACAAACATGTCACAATAGAAACCCTAGGCTTAATGTTTTCTCTAATTGAAATCTCGTTAGACCTTTCTCTTGTGCTTTTGCAGTAATTACTCACAACCCCCCCCTCCCCTTTGATTAATTTTAGTTACAGGTTCAACAATCAGTTCCCTTGGGTTCGACACTGCTTGCCGCTACACTAGCTCACTAGAAGGAGATAATAAAATATTTAAATTTGATGCATCTCATGATGCCCGTCAAATTTTGGCGTCGTTGCCGGAGAACTGCGCTTCGGTGAAGTTGTTTTTTTCATTATTTATTTTTGTTTTTGTTTTTACTTTTACTTTTTGTGTGCTTTGCTACTTGTGTCATGATGTCTCATGCATGTAGTGCGATTGGTGATGACATCAACGAGATCGCCCCGATTGTTGATAATGAGAATGTGCCTGCCTTTTTTGAAGATCTAGAACGAGAGCAAAATGCTCGTAATAGGGCAAATATTGCAGCCAAGCAGGCTTGGTAGCTGAATCAGAGGGCACCTGTTGCACAGAATGCTGGGAATGGTGCTAATGCGAGGTAGCCACCTCCACCACTCCCACCATAGCCACAGAGTCAAAGAAATCCAGAAGAAGAGGATGAACACTACTATGAGCCCACAATGAAGAAACTATCTGCCCCTAATTTTTAGAGGCAGCCTTGGTGTATCCATGAGGGGCCAGACATGCAAGAAATCAAGATAAAGATTGCGGTAATACACCATATGCCAAAGTTTTTGGGTCGGCAAGGAGAGTCAGCCACCAGGCATCTGCATAATTTTCTTTCCATCTGCCAGACTCTCTGACCTTAAGGAGTCACATTGAAGAATTTCAAACTCATAGCTTTCCACCTTTCTTTGATTGTTATGGCTAGATCTTGGTTTCTAACTCTCCCTTCAGGTAGCATCAGGACATGGCATCATATGCAAAAAAAGTTTCTTGCAAACTATTATCCAGCAGCTAAGGCAGGACATGTTCGCAGGCAGCTGCAAGATATTTGGCAAGGGCCTAATGAGTTGATGTATGACTATTTGGAGAAGTTTAATGCCCTGGAGTAGAGTTGTTACAACCAGGGATTTCCTGAAATATTGGTAATCGAGTACTTGTTAGATGGATTGAGGCCGCTTGACAGGATGTTGCTAGATGCTTCAGCTGGAGGCACGATCATGAATTTATCCCCAGCCGGGGTAAGAGTTTGATCGCTGAAGTGGTGAGGAGTTGTATTTATACGACTCTTCGAATCAATTAATCCCTTCTATTTCGACACTTTATTATATGAACAGTTACTTTTTAGTATTGTTTTGCATTTCAGGCGTTTCGGAAGCTATAGGAGGAAACGCGCATAAAAGATGGCATTTCATGCCAAAAACATCACAATGACAGATCAGACCTTTGGACACTCGATGGAGTGCTGGGAATGGACCTCTGAGCAGAAAAAAATGAGCCACGCGTCATTCCCTAGCTGACTTGATTCCTAACAACTCTCTAGTTCACACCGAGAGCAACCAAGGTCATTTGGAAGGTCAAATTAAGAGTCGAAGTTGGAACTAGCGCGCATAAAGGAGAACCAGCCTCAGTGTGGATAGCCTCCTATGAAGACATTAGCTCGACGCTAATGTCTGAAGCGAGCAAGGCGTAATGTCTGAAGCGAGCACGGTGTTAATGTTAATGTTGGGCGCGGTGAGCCACGAGGTGCTGATGTCAACAACACGCTTGATGACGTCAGCAGCACGGGATTTGGTAATTTGGGCCTAAAAACAGACTTGGAAACCCGGTTTTATTACAAATAAGAAGCTTAAGTTAGGGTTTCCAACACCAGTTCATAATCCTACATCCTACGAAGAATGAGATGGCTCTGGAGAAGACGAGGAACGTGAAGCTTTCGGCGATACAGAGAATTTCAACTTCCGTTTCATCAAAAATGTTCGGGCTTGTGCTCATTCTTATGAATTAAATTGTTAGACTGAGTGGATGCTTTGTCGCAAAGCTTAGTCAAACAACTAATTCTTACTGTTAACATCTACTGGATACTTTGTCGTAAAGGTAGATAGTAACACCTAAAATAAATAATACCTTTGTCGGATTATTTAGTTTAGTAAAGAACTAGAAGTCTAACATCTTTGTCGGGTTAAATTGTGGTGTATCACCTTTGTCGGGATACTTAGGGTTGTCACCTTTGCCGGGACAACCACACTTCAAAATATAAGATTGATCATTAGATATCTATGATAACGTGTCACAAAAGAAACCCTAGACTGAATATTCTCTCTGATTGATAAACCCTATTCTTTGCCTGCTTTCTTTTGTGTTTCCAAATAATTGCTCACAACGCCTCTTTCTTTATTTGTTTTTAGATACAACTTCAACAACCAGCTCTCTTGGGTTCGACCCTGCTTGCCTCTACACTAGTTTCACGCAGGAGAATTGTAAATATTAAATTTGACGCGTCAGATGACGCGCGTCAAATTTTGGCGCCGTTGCCGGGGAGCTGCGCTTTGGTGAAGTTGTTTCTTTTTGTTATTATTTTTGTTCTTTTTATTTTTAGTTATTTTGTGTGCCTTGCTACTTTCTTCACAATGTCTCGTGTAGATAGTCAGATTGGTGATAATAACAACAACAACGAGATCGGCTCAGTTATTGTAAATGGCGAAGTGCCTGCATATTACAATGAGCCTGAACAAGTTCTACATGCTGGAAACAGGGCAAATAATCGAGCCAGATAGGCACAACCGAATCATAGGGCACTAGCTGCACAGAATGTTGGGAATGGTGCCAATACAAGGCACCCGCCACCACCGCTACAACCTCAGCCACAAATTAACAGGGAGCCAGAAGAAGACAAATATTATTACTATGAGCCTACCTTGAAGGAGATGTCTGCTCCTAATTTTTAGAATCAGCCATGGTGCATCTATGAGGGGCCAGAATTAGCTGAGATAGAGATCAAGACCCCAGTAGTACACCATCTTCCAAAGTTCTCAGGGTGACAAGGAGAGTCAGCCACCAAGCATCTGCAGAACCTTTATGACATTTGCCAAACTCTTTGACCTTACGGAGTATCAGTGGAGAAGTTTAAATTAAAAGCTTTTTACTTCTCTTTAGCTGACATGGCTCAGGCTTGATTTTTATCACTTCCTCCAGGTAGCATCAGGACATGGGATCAGATGCAAAAGAAGTTCCTGGCCAAGTACTACCCAGCTGCTAAGGCATGACAGGTTCGTAGGCAGTTTTGCAAGACACCGGACAAGGGCCTAACGAGTCGATGTATGATTATCTTGAGAAATTCAATGCCTTAGAGCAGAGCTACTGCAACCTGGGAGTGCCTAAAAATTTGGTCATCGAGTATTTGTTGGATGTGCTGAGGCCGCTTGAAAGGATGTTGCTAGATGTTTCAGTTGGAGGCACCATCATGAATTTACCTCCAGCTGGAGTGAGGAAGTTGATCACTGAAGTGACTAAAAATGCAAGGTTCAGAGAGGAAGTCAATCGCCAAGAAGAATTTAGCCAACAATAAACGTTTTGAAGGTGGACACTCCAACAAACTGGATGACCAAAGAGCTGAAGCAAATGAGAGAGATGATGCAGAAGCTCATGATGAATTAGGTAGTTCAGGTGAAGCCTTGCGAATTTTGTGGTGCCACTGACCATAAGAGGATGCTTATTCCACGATGGTGGAGGAAGAACAGGTTGATGTTAATGAGATGAATGTATTACAGAATTATAATAACCGCACACCTCAGAGACAGTATGGGCAAGCAGCCAACGAACAGAGCTGGAAGAATGATAATAATGCCCCCAGAGAGTCAGCTCAGCAGGCTACCCCTCCACAAACTCAGCAATACAATTACTACCGCCCACCATATTGTCAGCAGTAGGGAGGTTACAACAGTCAAAATCAGTATCAGCAGCAAGGTAGAACTACAACCAAGTAACTAGCCACTACGATGCAGCAAAATCAGGCTAGAACTGACGTGAATCTGGCTAAGACTGATGGAGCAATTGCAGAACTGTCTATACGGATGTCTCAGATAGCCTAGACCGTTTTTGAGTTGAAGGGTGATCCAGGAAAGCTACCATCATATACCATTCCTAACCCGAAGGGAAACGTCGATGCAGTAACACTCCGGAGCTGCAAAAAATTGAAAAACAGCAAAAAACAAGCTGAATCGTGTGGATCCATAACGTCTGAAGTGGACGCGCTCGTAATGTCAATACTGGACGTGCCCGTAATGTCAATACCGGACGCATCCATAACGTCAACGCCGAACACGACCCTTCTAGCAAATACTCCACAAGAATCTTCTCGGCCAGCCCAAGATTGAAGCAACTCCGCTCTAGCCGGTTGAAATTCTCCCACATAATCATACATTGATTCATTCGATCCTTGCTTCATTTCTTGGAGCTGCCTTCTTACTTGCATTGCCCGGCCCGCCGGGTAGTACTTTTCCACGAACTTAGCCTGCATTTGGGTCCAATTGTGAATACTACCCGAAGGTAGGGAGAGGAACCAGTCACTTGCCCCGTCTACTAGGGAGAAGTAGAAGGCCTTCAATTTGAAGTCCTCTACATCTACCCGAGTAGGTTTCAGATTTTGGCAAATGTCATGGAATCGTTGCAAGTGAGTAGTTGCCGACTCTCTATGAGAACCCGAAAACTTTGGCAAGTTATGAACTATGCCCGAATTTATGGCTACGTCCTCGAGAGCTGGATCCTCATAGATGCACCAAGAGTGATTCCGGAATCGGGGTATTGACAGTTTGGCCAAGGTAGGCTCGTAGGGATCATTGTACTCAAAGTACTCCTCCCGGGCTCGACGTTGAGGTGGAGGTGGTGAAGGTGCCCTATAAGGACGCCTAGGAATTGCACCTCCTCGGGCACCAAAGCCCCCTCGGTTTGCCATGGCCTCTTGCCTCCTTCTAAAATTTCCTTGTCGGACAAGCAACTCCGGATCCTCAAGGATGATGGGCGGGTTCTCATCTTGAGGAAAGTGATTCAAATCATTGTTAACTTCATCATTGTCATCATCATAGTTTCCACCGTGATGAGACATGATTTACAAAGATCACTCCCCAAGAGTAAACCGAGCAACTTGAAAATAAACGAAAGTAAAACAGCTAGCAAATAAGGGATTCCCAGGAGATTGGGGGAGTCACAAGCGGTCTCACTTAAAACCCAATCTCCTTAGACTCGTAAGTCTTTGTGACAGAATCCTTTAAAAGCTATGAAAAAGAAATAAAAGGAAATTAAGGCAAAAAAGAAAGAACAAATTTCACCGTGCGTAAATACTCCCCGGCAACGGCGCCATTTTGATAAGACACATTGTCGTCGTGTGCCAAATCAAAAAAATATTTATAGTCCACTATCTTGTACCTTACTATAGAGTAGTAGAGTGGCAAGAAGGGGTCGAACCCAAGGGAGCTATCACGGTTACTTAGGTGCTCTTTGCTTAAAGTGAAAGTAAGTAAATGGGTTGGGGGGTTTGTAAAGGGTTTTGAGTACAAGGGCATGCAAGTAAATAAAAGGTTTTGTGAAATGGAGAGGGGTATTTGGCTTAGGGTCTTCCTTATGCTTTACTCATCATAGGCTACAAAATAGTCATCTATGTCCCATAGGATGTGGCAATCCCAACAAAGGTAATTGCCCAAAGCACTTCGACAAAGATAGTGCACCATGGCCTTGGTTGTGGTAGGTGATAGTGTGGTGCCGTAGGAAACCCAAGGAACATAAGCCCCACTACCTCTCTAGACACAACCTAAGCTTTCTAATCTAATCCTCATAAGATTTGTCAAACCGGCAAGGGCTTTGACTCATCTTGTGTACTATTCATCATAACCGCAAGGCACCAAATGAATATTACGTTAGGGATCATAAGATAGGCTAAGCTTTAGTGGCAAGACATCCACTTAGCCAAGCTTATGATCCGTGGAATAGAATCCGAGGACTAGTAGAGCATAGATGAAATGAAGTGCAATGCCTCAAAGTAAAAACATAAGGGATGAAACCCTAAACCAAATAAAGAGTTTAGCTACTTGTATTCATGATCGGAATACAATAGCAATACATGGAGCTTAAGGAAATACTTGAAAGGGAGGAAAATGAGACTAGAGAGAGAAGCAAAAAACGTGTGTTGTGTTGTTGATGGTGAAATTCTGGTTATGTGTGTGTGTTGATGCCTCATCCCAAGCCCTCTATTTATAGCCCCTTGAGGAAGACAAGCTCAAAACATAGGCTCCTCCCACTTCCTTGATTTGAGGATCCTTGTTTTCTTCCACTTCTTCTTTGTTTTCTGTCTTCTTTCCTCAGGAATTACGTGTCTTTATGGTCTTCAATTATTGTCCCAAGATTGCACAGCAAAATATATGAAAGTCGATTTCTCAGTGTAAACCGCGGACGTCTTCTCATTTAAATCCGCGGACGTCTTCATCAATTTAGCAATATGACAGAGACCTCCGCGCCCTGTAATTCTTCAGGCGTCCGCGGTTGGGCGCTCGCATGATCCGGACCAGTGGCATGAAAAATCCAGTGCGCTCGCACACTCAGACCATGCGTTCGCACAGTGCAATCTTTTGGCACAAAAATGCTCTTTTAAGCTCATTTCCTCTTTAGACTCCAAAAGGCCCTGAAATGTAAAACGACATTAACAAGCATATATTCTTTGGGTTAAGTGTCGTAATTGGTGGGTTTTGATGTCTTAATGAGTCGTATAAATACGTCTCATCACCCCCTCAGAGCATGCTCATGCTGCCATACCCCGTACAGAACTCGATATTGCAAAGAAGATAAAGGCTAAAAGGAAGGTGTCATTTCAAAATCCAGTTGAATAAAAGGGACCCATCCTAGCAGAAAGATTCCACGGTGCAAGAGGAGCTCATGTCTCCAAGAAGAGGAAACGTACGATCCCAGTTTCAGTCTCAACAGATGCTAGCCAATGTGAAGCGTTCAAACCTGTGTCCACAGACGCACCGAATGGAATTGTCAAACATGGGATATGGTTCACCAATAAGGATGCAACAAAGAGGTGGAAGTTTGTGATGAATCGGAAGATTATCCCGGAAAGGCTTCTTAAAGAAAAGCGTTACAATTGAAAAGAAGTTGTCCATGTTCAGAAGCAGACATGCCTGATAAAGACTGTGACCAAGAGCAAACCGTTCAATGACCAGTTGGTTCGTGAAGCAATTGCCAATCTTCCACCACAGTTTGGTGTTGTTGGTGACAAGGATTATGGGATTGTCTATGTTCGTGGATGAAGAGTTGAAATCAACCCTCTACTCATCGACACTTACTTCCAGATGGATGACCCAGACGTGGATGTTAAGGAACTCAACTATGAGAAGGTTGCTGACACCATCACTGCGGGCTCATTCCCCTGGTGGCCGGAGGCCTCTGCTATTCCAACGGCAGACCTGACAACTTTCTACTCAATGCTCTTTTACATTGCCATTGCCAATTGGATGCCAACCTCCCATCGTTCCACAGTCTGAAGGGACCTTGCTCAGCTGCTCTATCAGATTGGAAACAAGATGCAGTTGAATCTGGGAAGAGTCATGTTCAATCAGATTGCGGATCATGCCAAGTCCTCCCACAGCCTTCATCAGATTGGGTTTCCATCCCTTATATATGAACTGCTCCTCAACCGGGCTCCAGAATTGAAGTCTCCACATGATCGTCTTTCAAGGGCCCCGTAGAAAATCATCGTGGATCATAAACTCTTCAAGGGTCGTCATAAGAATGATCTACAAGACTCGGGACAGAAAAGGAATGACATCCCAGAATCATCAAGGGGAGGAGCTTCTAGGAGATTGTAGTTGACCTGGACTAGGCAAGACTCTCTTCTGCAAGAACTGGAGATCATCCTGGCCATTGACAAAGAACAACGGACACATATCCGTAACTTGGTGGGCATGCTTCGCTACCCCAGCGATGATGATACCGAAGCTGATGCGGAATCTGTTAACGCCTCGGATGATCACTCCTCTGCATAAAGGTCCATGCTTGCTTTCTCTGAAACATTCGGTCTGTTTGTGCTTGTTCTGGCACAGTTTGATTTGCTGTTCGAACTAGATTGGACCCCTTGCCAGTTTGTGGCAAAAAGGGGGAGTATTTTGAGGTGACCAATTTTTGTTCCCTCAAGTATGTCTAAAGTCTAGATAGTTAGATAGCTCTAATCATCTAGTATAGATTTGGTTTTGCCAAAATGCCAAGGGGGAGATTGATGTTCCCTTGAGTGGCATATATTTGGCAAAACGGCTTTAGACAGTTTGAGCAGGAGTTCAGGAGGAGTTTGAACACATCCTGGTACTCATGTACAGCGTGGAGCAGACGCAAGGATGTCTTCCGGAAGGTTCTAAAGACCGAAGATCTTTTCGAACTGAAGTCGGCCAGCGAAGAATTCGAGTAGGAGATATTCGAATGAATATCTACACATCAGATTAAAGGCGGCGTGGCTGACTTGGCAAGGAAGTCTTCGAATATTCTCCACATCCGATTTGATAAAGATACACATCTAAATATTTAGGAATATTTCCTAAATATTTGATGAGATATCTAGAGCATATTTGGACAAACGCCCACGCATATAAATACATGGCTAGGGCGTCCATAATCTGTATCGCTCCCTGAGTAAAAAGAAGAACACGAGTGCGTTCGTGAGATTGGAGGAGGAGCGACGGCCGGCTGATTATTCCACACCAGAACTTCAACGGCGAAGAAGCGGTCTGTTCAGTGTGCTATTCAGACTGCTCTTGAGGAACTAACTAGCGCACACACGAAGCGATCAATACACGTCTTCGAGAGGATACGACTGGGCTGCAGAAGTCCAAGACTAGATCGAGAGGGAAGTCTCGGTCTACCCATAGGAAATCGAGGTGAGCTGAGGCAAACCGAGATTACAAATCTGAGAGATGGGTGTTAGAGGCTAGGCTATTACAAGCAAGGCGTTGTGTAAGCGTAAGTCCATTTGTAGCTCTAAACTCGTAATAAGATTTGTGTCCCTTTTAGGGTGTGGGAAACCCCCCCAGAGTAGGCGAAGTCGAACTGGGTATCACTCTGTGTGTGCTCCTGGTTGTCCTAATTACAGTACTGTCTGATAAGGTGTGCAAGTATCTGGTAGAACACAACCTGGAACTGATCTTGAACAGACAACAGAATTTCACCCTTCAGGGAAGCTGTCCACACCATGGATTCCCAGATTTATTTCATCTTCAGAAATTTCTTGAAGGGATGATGCCACTTGAGTGTAATATGCTTGATAATGCAGCAGGAGGTTCGGTAATGAATGTAGGCATGTATGATCTCTAGGACCTGATAGATGATGTGGCCGAGAAATCAAGGCCAAGACGAGGTCAAATGCACAAATCGGATGATAAGGCGCATATAGTAGAAACTGTTCTCGTGTAGATTGTGCCCGACATCACATGCCACACCTTCGTTACGAGCTTACCCGCAACAATGCCTAACTCGAAAGGAGACATCGATACATGGGCAGTAGTAGAGGCGGCTCTAAAAGAATTTGCATATCAGATCAATGAGATGCTCAACACGAAGCGAAGGGTCAGTGACGGAGCCCACTGCACTGTCGTTAAGGTGCAATGTTCTCTGTACAAATAAATTTATATTTTCCGCTACTCGCAAATACACTACTGGGTAGTAAGTGGTAAGTAGGGGTCGAACCCAAGGGAATTAGGGGGATACGTTGTTCTTTAGGGGATTTGTACAGCGAGGGAGCGTGTTTTAAGGTTGATTGAGATTTTAGCGGTTATGACTAAGTGACTTTTTTTTGGTTGTTTTTTGGTTTTGAGTGCGGAAAAGTAAATTACTGAAAATAAATACTGAAAAATAAAAAGAAAGACTTACAGTGGGTGATGCGTGATTTGCGAGTCCTCCGGTAGATGAGCGGTTGGTGATTGCAGATGATCGAGCAATTTATAAAAGTAAAAATAGGAGGGTTTTGTAATTCAAGGAAAACATTCGGTTTCAGGGGCCTTGTATCATAGTTGTTTATCATTGACCGCTAATGATCATACTAAGTGTTCAAAGATGAATCGAGGCCATTTCTAAGCGCAAGACTTGCAACATCGTTTAAAACACTTGTTCTACTTCAGACTAATTCCTCCTTTCAAAGTATCTTAGCCTTATGTGCATCCATTTGATCTTCTGTTACGATTTCCCAAATGGTGTTTTAGATAAGTCAAACTCCTCAGATAGCTTTGCTTGTTACAGCTTCCACTACCCGAGTATGTTCACGAATTCCCACGGAAGAGCTTTGCTTGTTACAGCTTCCACTCACCTTTGGAAATTCTGACTTGATATATGGCACATAGAACAAGTTTTGAACACAGAGATGCACTAGGTGCAGGGTCTAAAACATTTTACAATACAAGAACACCCCTTTAACCAAATAAAGAGTTTAGCTATGAATATCCATAGAGGTGGATACCATAGCTAAATACTCGGGGGTTTTTGAAAACAGTAAGAGGAGAGGGGGTGGAATACTCAAGAACCAACAGGAGTATTCCTAATTCCTACTGAATACTCAAGAACCAACAGGAGTATTCTCTAAAGTATAATACTCAAGAACCAACAGGAGTATTATTTCATAAACCAAACTTACAAAGTAACATAAACTTAGAGAGAGAAGTTTTTTCAAATTTTGGATGATACAAATGAGGAGGGGATGAGCTCCTTTTATAGGCTAAGGGGAGGAGAATGGAGGGTGGAGATGGGTGGCATGTGGTTTTGATCGAAGGGAGGAGGAGGAGGAGAAAGGAGGAGGCGCCACATGGGGGAGGAGAAAGCCGCCGGTTGGGGGGAGGAAAAGCCACCGGTGGCCGGTCACCATGGAGGGTGGTTTCCTCCCTTGGCCACCTCCAAGCAAGGTTGCCGGTCACCTTGGTCCATGGATGAGTTTTGATATTTTTGTGCAGTCTTTTCACAAAACTATCAGTCCAATTTCGCTCCGGTCTGACTTTGGTTGTTCCTCGGTTGAATTTGAATTGAGTAATTCAATGTCAGGATCTTGAGATTTCTTCGTTCAGCGTCTGATCTTGACCTTGGAATGACTCGTAATATCTTTTCAGCGTAAAATCCTCTCCTTAGCGTGTTTTCTCTCTAAGCGCCAAAATACCCTGTAGAAATATATCGGGACTAACAAGTAGAAGTTAGATAGATAAACAGTCTAATTTGGTGGGTTTTACTGTGTATTTGATTCGTATAATTATGGTCCATCGGTCAGCGAGGAAGAGCCTAGATCAGATTACACCGGGCCAACAGAGGACGAGGACCCGCATGCACCTGAAGAAGAACCGGCCGAGACAGGCTCGGTCCTCAGTGTCGGGTTGGCCAAGACAGGCCCGATCCTCACAGTCGTTCCGGCCGAGATAGACCAGATTCTCACTACCGGAAAACCTCAACTGGACCCCTCTCCTTCGTTTTGCATGCGGATCACACCTTCTGAAAATCATGTAATCAATGATGAGGTGCAAGGCGAGTTGGAGGCAAAGGATGAGTAAGGAAAGCCAACGATGGAGAACTCACTCACTACGAGTCAACAAGCACGGCCTGAAAAGTTACTCATTCTGGGACGACCATTCCTCATTGCCAAAAAATCAAAGATTAACATGGGAACAAGCTTGATGTCGCTTGATGGCAAGATAATGAACTTCCAAACACGCGAGGATGTCATCCATTCATACATGAAGAAGCGATCAAGACATGGCACATTTGAATGGAAACACGGATGGAGAACCACGAGAGCACGGCTTAATGGACCTGTAGCTATGGTCAGGGGTCCTCGCCTACTCGGAAGGATGTGAAGGTGAACCCGCCTGACCAATGGAGAGCAAAACCGAGTCCGCTGCCATATGAGTTCTTAAGGCAGATTGAAAGAGCAGCTGAGGCAAAGTTTGACCTCACACGCCCATGGGATGCTAATTTGTGATCCCTAATAAGGTACAGTCGAGCCAACAACGTTAAACAAAGGCGCTCGCCGTGAGGCAGCCCAGCATATTTAGTTTTTCTATTCGTCGTTTAGTTTTTCAGTTTTATTTTACTTATGTCGTTTTGTTTGAGTCTTGAGTCGTACTCACCCCCATTGCATTTGGCAAGGAAACAAGTTTTTCATGCAGGGAACAGTACCGGGCATGGACCGGACCGCACCCGAGAGAACCAATCAGCGCCTGAGGAAATACTGGGCTGCGTCTGAGAAGTACCAGGCCCCGTCCAAACTCATCCGAGCTTCAACCGAATCTTGCCGGTCCGAACCTTGTCGTTTGCTCATACAGTCACGACACTCAATGACATGACAAGGGGAGTATTGTTCGCCCTTTTTCTTTATGTCGTTTCTTTTCTCTTATTGCTTGCATGATATGCCGTGAGGACACGACTTTGTTAAAAAGTGTGGGGTGGGGTAGTCGTTTGTTGTGTCGGCACGTTTATTTCTTGCACATGCATAGAGTTAGCACGATTCCCTTGAAATTTTAAATTTTTCAAATTTTTGAGAATAAGGATTTCTTTCTATTTCCTAGATATGCGATATTGAACTTTAATGATGTGAAATAGATAGAACCGATTACATGCATTTCTCTTACAAAATCTGAATTGTGTGACGGCATGTGAACTTAACCCTCTACTTGTCCTTGTGAGCTGAGATAAAAAGGGATGTGGAGTTGATAGAAATGTCCTAGAGAGGCTTGAAAAAACACTCAAAGGACCGGACTTCGAACTATATGGTTATATGGATTTATTGGAGTCTAGCACTTCGAGGCTTGTTGGTTTAGAGTTGACTCCGCCGCTGTAGCGTTTATGCAAGAGGCGGGATGGGAAAACAGACCGTCCTATCTCTAGTTCGAAGTAGCCGGGAAAAGAGGTGAGCGACCCTCATCTTGACCCGCGTGAAAACGACAAGGATGAGAAAGAGCGGGGAGGTATTTATATATGCTCGCGGGCGATGATTGGACCTCTCAAAAGTGAAGAAAAATGGACAAGTAATTCACAAAAAAGGAGCAAAGCTCAAAGAAAAATCAGCCAAATTGTGAAAGTTACACGAAACAAAAGTGAAGTAAACCACTGTCATATCAAAGGCTAAAGGCCAATCTCACTACAAAAGCTGTCCTACCAAGCAACAAAAAGAACTCAACCCTTGAAGCTCGAACAAATCACGTGCTAGAGGAAGCAATGAAATATAACCATATAGCAAGAGTTCGAAACCGAGAGTGCAGATCATGGGCCTAAGAGGACTATCTCCCACTCATCCGAATTGGTTTGCATCTCGGCTCAAAGGTAACACGTATCAAGTTACTTCCATGTTTGAGCATGGTACTTTCAGTAATAATTGAGTTATGCATGGAAAGGTGAAGTCTATACTAGCAACTCATATTCATATCTAGGATACCGAAGGACTTGTGGTGTTTCAGTTTTTCCTCTTATGACCTAGACCTTGTTCGGGACGAACAAGTATAAGTGTGGGGTGGTTTGATGAGCCGTATTTATATGACTCATTGAGTCAACAAACCCCACCAATACGACACTTGGTCATACGAACATTTGCTTGTTAATGTCGTTTTGCATTTCAGTCACTTTGGGAGTCTTAAGAGGAATCGGGTATAAAGGATGGCATTCTAGACCAAAAGCACCACAAGTCATTTTTGGACCGGCAGGCCCGCAACTTTGGTCAAGCTGGGTCCGAGGGAGTGCCCGAGCGTCACCCGGCAGACCCCAGCGCAACAGTACTAGGTCTCGGTCAGACAGACCCAGGTCTCGGGTAGAACAGTGCCGGGCCTCGGTAAAGCAATAGCAAGTCTCGGACAACATTACCAGGCCTCGGCAGGACATCACCCTAGCAGCGCTCGACTTGTGCCCGAGAAGTTCTAAGACCCGGCCAGCTCATGTCTGAGTCAGGACCGGTCCTAAGACCGAGAACCGCTACTGAGAACCGCTGAGAAACGCTTGAAGTCCGAGCTGGCCCGGTCGCAAATGCAGGTTCTGTCCGAGGAATACCGGACCCGTCCAAGACTCGTGATCGAGGAATACCGGACCCGTCTGAGACCCGTGACCGAGGAATACCGGGACCCGTCTAAGATTTCAAGCCATTCTAGGACCCGATCAAGCTCCGATCAAGTTCCAGCCAAGCGACATTCATGAGCCCAGTTTGGAATCTCCTCAGCATTCCAGAACCACCTCTCAAAGGCCGAGAACCAAAGTCCTAATTTTTGACCCGGACAAATCCAAGTCGGTTGGATTTGGCTACTACCAATCCAAGTCGGTTGGTTTTGGCTAAATCCAATCCAAGTCGATTGGATTTTTGCTACTTCCAAACCAAAACTTAGCACCCAAGTTAAGAGCCATTTCCTATAAATAAGACCTCTTGGTCTAGGAAATGGTAACACACACTTGATACAAAATCTCTCCTCAAATCCGAGAGGTACTTGGAGCTAGGTGCTTAGAGCTTCTTGCTTGGAGCTTCTCTCTACTTTTCTCGTTGTCAATTTTTGTAATCCTTTAATTTTCTAGTATGGCTATTGTATTCCTCATGAATACTAGTAGCTAAACCCCTATTCGGTGGTTTTCACACTTGTGAATACATTTTGAGTCTCTTGTACTCAAAGTTATTTTACACTTCTCTAGTCCTTGTGCTCATTCCAAAGGATCATACAGCTAGACTAAGTGGATGTCTTGCCACAAAGCTTAGTTGAGCAAATGATCCTTATAGTTAATATCTACTGGATGTCTTGTAGCAAATGTAGATAGTAACATCTAGATTGAGTAACACCCTTGCCGGGTTGTTAAATCTAGGAAAGGACTAGAAGCCTAAAGCCTTTGTCAAGCTTGGTTGTGGAGTGTTTTGATCGGTCAAATTCTTGACCTATTATTCACTTCATTCGATGATGGATTATGTTTGTTTTCCCGACATTTTATTGTCATTTGATCTCTTTTCTAGTGTTTCAGGTCATATATCACATATCTAATACTTTTGGATTGATCCGAAGCAAAGCAAAGCAATCGGTGCAGATTTGGGCTAAACAGGACAAAATAGGACATATTGACCTCTCCAACTTGTTATGCACGCATAGATCGCATTTGGTGTCCAAATCGGTGGATTTAAAGCTTGTTGGAAAGCTAATCCAAAGACCTACAACTTTGTAGTTTACACCAAGAGAAGATTCGAAGGTTAGACCTCTAATAAGGCAATGGAAGTCAGGTCCCGTGACAGTTCCTGCTGTCACGGGACAATAGAACGGTCACGGGACTTGGCCGTGGCAACGACAATTTTGGGTCCCGTGACAGTTGAGATGTCACGGGACTTACCTAATTTTTATTGTTGATAATTTTGGAAATTCGAGGTATAAAGAGAGGATTTGGAGAGTTGCGTGCTTATTTTGGAGAAAAGAATTCCTAACTTGGGAGAAGACAGAGTTCATCGCGAGATTGAGGATCAACGAGCTACATCGTATACGGTTAACTCGTCCTTAATTTCTATTCATACGCTATTTGTGGTTAATCAACATGAATAGTGAGTAGTCTCCTTTAATTCTGGGATCCTACGGATCCCGTGCATTGTACCCAACTCTTCATGTGATCATATGAATGTTTTTCATTAATACAAATTGAATATTCAATTTCATCGTGCTTAATTTATCATTCTATGCAAGTATTTACATCAAAGGGTATGTTTGCATGCTAGAACGTATTTAGGTTATATACCGAAAGGTGGATGGGCCCTGGGGATTAACCGGATTGTATGAAATTGTATGAAAATCTTTAGTTTAATAAATCGAGATCGTTGATAATCTGTGGATGGGCGGCGTTCAATGATTGAGATTAATCTAGATAATGATGCGTGGATGGGTGGCTTATCTAGTGTTATTTTGGTTTAATTCGATATTCGATAGCATAATGAATTACGTGATAATGATTTCATGATTAGTGGGGTTAGCACGGGTGAAGTACGATCCTGGAATTCTTTCTCTGATTAAGTACAAACCCTTAATTTTCTGCTATTTAATTTCTGTTTGTTTCAACACACCAAAACCCTTGATAATTCAGAATAGCTAAATAGGTCACTAGTTAACTAGTATTCACACACCTGTTCCTTGGATCGACCCTTGCCTTACCAAGGTTTATAAATTTTGTTTGATTGCAATTTGACCCCTAAAACTCATAATTTGACCACTATAAAGGGTTAAAAATACGCCTGTCAAAATGGCGCCGTTGCCGGGGATTGAACCTGGGTCACCCGCGTGACAGGCGGGAATACTTACCACTATTTTGATCGGTCAAATTCTTGACCTATTATTCACTTCATTCAATGATGGATTATGTTTGTTTTCCCGACATTTTATTGTCACTTAATCTCTTTTCTAGTGTTTCAGGTCATATATCACATATCTAATACTTTTGGATTGTTCCGAAGCAAGGCAAAGCGATCGGTGCAAATTTGAGCAAAAATAGGACAACGGATATGCATTCAAACGGTCAGTACACACGGCTAGAAATCGACTAATCACATGTTCCAAATAGTTCTATAGCAACGGATAAAGAACATGAATAGTTACACAAAACAAGCTCGCCATTCACGTATGCTATCTAGGGATTGTCCACGGGCTCTTGGCGCAAGGCTCATTCTCAAGTGCCAAGGACTAGGTTATGACCCGTAAGAGAAGAGGAGCTTGGCTTAAGGTTTTTCTGAAAAATAGTACGGAAGTCACATCAAAATTTTTAGTGCAAGCACGAGGATCGTCCCTTAGTTTCTAGTACCTGAATTCTCAAGACAAGTTATGATTTGCACGCAATGAGAAGATGGAATTACACTACATCAAGCGGAAGGGGGCAGAAATTGTTTCAAGAGTGTTTTCCATACACAAGGGGCGACTTTTCTCACCAGGTCCTTGGTATTTTTCTGCTCTCGCAGAACAACAAGATTTTTTTTCTAATTGGTTTTCTTTCTAAAACAACTATGCTTGGGGCCAATTTTTCACCCACCTTTGAAAAATAAGAACTTTGTTCTTGAGGGAAAACTTGAAGGCCAATTGTCTAACTCCACACTTAAAGCTTGACATAGTGTATGAATAAAGGCGGGCGCATGCAAATCACAACAAGTATATGGAAACACATACTAGTACTAAGGTCACCTAGAAAAAGAAATGTAATTTAAGTTTTTTGACATTTTTGAACCAGTGCCTACTAACTTCAGGTCTCAAACATGCTTCAAGGAGTACGTGAAACGTGTGATAGTCAAAGGCTAGCAATGATACTGACTCAATAGAATACACACACGGTTAAAACTATTTCAAGTCCTAGACTTCAAATCCAAATGAGTGCCAAGCAGTCAAGGAGTATCGTAGAAAAAGAGGATTTCAATCGCAATACATAGATATGTTGAGCATATGCAAGAGTGAATGTGTGACATGTGATGTATGTGACTATGTGCTACCCACTCCACACTTAAAAATGAGCTTAGTCCCTAAGCGAAGAAATAAAAGATAAGAAAAGGCGCATAGGAACTTCCCTCGTATGTGAAGGCTCGATATCCATGAAGATTTAGCGATGCTCGGGGAGTGAAACACGACTTGTGAGCTGGTGGATATATAGATAAAAACACAGAGCTTCACAAGTGATAGGTTAGCATCGAAAATCGTGGAGGGGCACTCCACACTTAACCTTGAAATGTCCACACATAATGCAAGTGAAAAATGCAAATAACAAAAACTTACAGTGCGGGTTACTCCCCGAAGAGGCCTAGTTTAACGTCTTGGCGAGACATAGCTAGGGAGGTAGGACTAGAAGCATTCTCGGGAAGTCCCTTGCTGAGATCCCTTCCCGAGAAGTAGGTCATCATCAATGTCGTCAGGTGGTTCCCGGGGCTTCATGACGTGGTAAAGCTTGAGGCGCTGCCCGTCGACCACCATTGACTTGCCTCTCTCACTGTTAAGCTCAATGTGGCCGTCTAAGTATGCTCTCACCACTGTGTAAGGACCACTCCATTTGGTACGCAGCTTCCCAGTAAATAATCTGAAGCGAGAGTTGTAGAGAAGAACTCGCTCGACTTTATTGAATTTTCTGCGCACGTTTCATTTGTAGTGCCACTTTGTCGTCCTCTCCTTAAAGACATCACCGGGGTCGAGAAGAGGCTTCAGTTCTCTTTAGCAGGGTTCCTTACCTGAGCCTGGAGTCTGTTCAGCATCAGCTGCTCCCTCTGTGCTCACCGCGCATATATTCATCGAGATGGGGCAGTCCTGGAGAACTCTACAAGGCTCAATAGAGGTCAGTGAAATAGGCTCATTAACATCAGCAGAGTCCAGTATATCACAGTCAGCAAACAGACTAGGACTCTTAGACATGTCAGGCAAACTAAAAACAACTCTTTCACTGCCTACTCGCAAGGCTAAAGAACCTCTATCCATGTCAATGACCGCCTTAGCCGTGTATAGAAATGGTCTACCAAGAATAATTGGGATATCTACGTCCTCAGAGATGTCTAATATTATGAAATCAGCAAGAAAATATAGGTCCTTCACCTTGACTGGAACATCCTTCAGAATCCCTCTCGGGAGTCTACAAGAACGATCCGCAAGGCGAATGGTGATATTAGTAGGATAGAGATCACCCAATTTCAGTTTAGCATATAAAGAGTATGGCATGATAGACACACTAGCACCAAGATCACATAAAGCGCTACGAACAGGAAAACCACCAATATCACAAGTGATAGAAAAACTCCCTGAGTCTTGAAGTTTGGGTGGCATGGGCTGGTCCGTGGTTGCACTACATTCCTCGCTCAGGGCCACATTCTCGGTCTCGTCAATCTTTCTTTTCCTAGTCAAAATCTCCTTCATGAATTGGGCATAAGTTGGAATCTGCATGATTGCATCGGTGAAGGGCATAGTGATGTACAGAGTACGAATCTTATCCACGAGATTGATCACATGCAAACATCCATCCATCTTTCGGTAGGACCCATCCATCTTTCGGTAATTAACCTAAATACGTTCTAGCAATGCAAACATACCCTTTGATGTAAATACTTGCATAAAACAATAAAATTAAGCACACGGTGAAATTGAATATTCGAATCGCGTGAATAACAACTTTTATTGATCACATGAGAGTTAGGGTTACATAGCACGGGATCCGTAAGATCCCATAATAAAAGAGACTACTCACTATTCATGGTGATTAAAACCGTTGCGGCTTTTGGAAGTGCTAGCAGTAGAATAGTCGTTGATCCAGCTCTTATTCATCGTTGCTTACCTGATGAGCTGCTATTTGAGGTATTAAATGATAATATCGAACCACTGGCATTGCATTGTGTACTTTTTTTTGCTTGAGTGTTTACTTTAAATGATGAAATGTGTAGGTGTTTGCGCGAATGACTGCGTATGACCTTGGAAAGGCTTCTTGTGTTTGTCGAAAATGGAGGTATACAATTAGAAATCCCGCTTTTTGGCGAAATGCCTGTTTGAAGGCCTGGCAGGTTAGACTAATTTCTGCACCTTTATTCATTAAGATCGCTGGTAATGGGGATCCCAATTTAACATATTTTTCATGCAGCCCACTGGTATAGTCGAGAATTATAAGATCTTGCAGTCAAAGTATGATGGTTCTTGGAGGAAGATGTGGCTTTTAAGACCAAGGGTTCGAACTGATGGTATTTTATCCATGTTTACTCTATGTCTATGCCATTATAACTTCTACTGCAACTTGTTTTGGGTGTTGGTGATCTTCCCTATTACTTGCAAAACAATAATAAACTCTCCGCATTCCATATCCATCAAAGTAAATGAAACTTTTCATATAACTAAGATACAATGCTTGTCTGTGCCGCTATAAGACATCATGTATCAGCTTTATACATCTGTCTTACTTGGATTTTTCTCTGCGGTTTAGGAGAATAAATATGACCACTAAATCGTATTTACTGAAGTTTCTTTCCAAGATCACACACAATATATGCATGTTCTCCTCCTCTCAGGTATTTATGTGAGCAGAAACACTTACATTCGTGCTGGAATTGCAGAATGGAAGGTTACCAACCCGGTTCATTTGGTATGATCAATGATGTCACCACAAAAATGATGTATACAGAAACATTTGGCACACTTCCTATTAGTAGTTCGCTCTTGTTTCAGTCTTCTCATAGAAAACGGGCTTAACTTTGAGTTATTATATTGCATCTTTGTGATTCTCTACACCAGAACAGTAATTCTGCGACTCACCTTGTTTCACTTAACATCTTTAGTATCCAGAAAACCAAAGAGTTTGTTTTTCTTTGTCCACTGCACGTTTCTTTACTGATCGAGGCTATACTTCCACTTCTAATTCGTGAATACATTCATGTTATGTTTACGAATTTAAAAGAGTAAGACAAGGCGGTCAAGGTCATAAGTGCTAAATACTGTTTAGTTTTTTATATATCATCTAAATGGGCATACTTGTACAGTAGTTGAGACCTTGCCTTAGTTTGGAGTCTGAATTATATGGGTTGCTGCAGGTATGTTATTTCCGCTACTTGAGGTTTTACCCATCTGGAAGATTTCTGTATAAGGTACTAGTGTTTTTCTTCATATTTTTCAGTTTTGGTGAGTGTGAAAGCACCATAAACGATGTTGTAACTTGTAACCCGTTGCTTTTATGCTCAGAATTCGTCACTGAAATTGAAAGATGTGATGAAATACATGAACTTCCGTGCATCTAAAACCGAGAATGTTCACAGTGGCACATACACCTTATCAGATGACAAGGTTTGACTTCCTCCTTTTTGTCAGCATCTATGGTCTTACAACTGATAGACCATTAACTTGGACCTGAAGTGGGCATCACTAATATGCTCATTAGTTAAATTATGTCAGAAACTACTTACCTTGCATATTCGTTCCACATTATGACCCTTAAAAACGCAGGTTGAAGCCGCTCTTCTTTATCCAGGATTGAGGCCTACTGTGCTGAGAATTCGCCTAAGGTAGTAGTTTCAACTTCAAGCATTTAGAATTTTCAAACCCATTTATGAGCCATCTATTACCTGAACATTGTGAGCTGGATAGTAACGATTACAAATTAAAAATGAGCTAGTGGCAGTTGTATCGACTGTTTACTTAGCTGCACAAATTATATTGTAAATATGCTGAGAAACTTAGTTCGACAAATTTGCTTTTCTCATTGTGTCAGGTTGAGAGGAACTACCAGTGGTGCAAATAATAGGCTTGACCTGCTTGCACTGGTCACTAGTGGTGTGAACGATACTGAAGCCAGTAACTCTGAGGAAGATGTGTTGGGGGTTGTTGAAGGATGGCAGGATGATGAAACTCACAATCCAGATGTTCCTGCAGTGACACATAAAAGAGGGCTAACGCCTTTTGTGTTTGTTCCCTTTGAAGAGGTACCGTCGTCGACGAAAACAAGCTCATTTCAAATGCATTCTGTTCTCGAGTACTCCCGTGTTTATGTCAATTTTGATTCATTTCAACTTTTTGTTTGATTGGTTTTGATCAGGTGGAAACGTCGGTGCTTAACCTGCCTGTTGATAAGATGGACTATTTTGTTCCTGGGTGATCAGCAGCTCAGTATCGTCCAGGCTTACCCTGTGTGCCCGTTGGCTATGTACCTATGTACTACGGAATACAGCTCTGTTGTAACGTTATATATAAACTTTGCCGTTGGATGCAGTCCTGAGTGTTTGGGTGGTGAAGGCTACCTTTGTGATTAAGCTTCTTTGTTCTTTTCACAGATTGTTTATCGCATGGCTGTGTGTTTGATAAAGCCTCTTTGTTTATATATCAACTCAGACTTTTAATTTTAGGGGTGACAAATTTGTGAATATAGGTATTCCCTTCTTTTCTTATGCTTGAATATTTCTGATGCAGGGATTTGTTTTTTGTTGGTTCAGTTGATTTATTGATTTGATTTTTAAAAGAGTAATTTAGTCTTGGAGACAACAAAGATGGCTGCTATGTCAATTCAGTTGACAGAAGTGGTCAACAAGAGTCGTCGTGGAATCCTGGGAGGTCAGGAATTTCTGAATTGGCAGGTCGAAGTTGATGAATTTTTCGAAGTCATGGGTGTCCCAAAAAATATACAAGTTAAGATGGCAGCGATGAGGTTGAAGAGTGTAGCTTCCGTGTGGTGGGACAAGCTCGTTATTCAGAGGCAACGGGAAAGAAAAGTGCCAATTAGATCGTGGAGGCGAATGAAACAACTAATGATAGAGCGGTTTTTGCCAAAAGATTTTGAACCGTTCCCGTATGAGAAGTATGTCGAATGCGTTCAAGGAATGAAACTGTGACGGAGTTGACGAATGAGTGTGTAAAGCAAGCGCTTCCAAAGCTGGATACGAAGAAGGAAGAGGTTATTGTGGCGGAGGAGGCATTGGAGGAGATTGATGAGCTGGCGATGCTGAGGATCATGTCTGATGATTCTGAGGAGAAGGTAGTGGTGGTCCCGCCGGTGGAAGAAGTCATTAAGGCACCAGAACCTGTCGAGGTGGAGAAAGTTATGAAGTCCAAAGAAGAAGTGGCTCCAGTTGAAAAGGAGAAGTCTGTGGCAGCTCCAACATTCGAAGAATTTATCAAGACTGAAGATCTAGCTGAACCAGTTGAAGAGGAAGTTATCAAAACTGAAAGTGTGACTGAACCAGTTGAGGAACAGAAGCCAGTTGCTCCTGATGCATTAGAAGATATCAAGACAGAGGCTACGGCTGAACCAATGGAAGAGGAGAAGCCAGTTGAGGTTCCTACAGCTGATGAAGTTGTCAAAACTGAAACAACTGAAGTGGAGAAACCGGTTGCAGTTCCTACAGATGATGAAGTTGTCGAGACTGAAACAATTAAAGAAGAGCAACCAGTTACTGCACCTGTTGTTGAAGAAATTTTAAAAACTGATGTTCTAGTTGAGGAGGTCGAGCAGACAGTACAAGATTTAATTATTGATCTGACCAAAGCTAAGAAGTTGCTGGAGTTTGCGCCCGTGATGCAACCACACGCTGAAGGGAATCAATTAACAATAGCCATAGCTGCGGAACAAGGGTCTACAAAGTTGAAGGTATGTAATGATGTGATTCAGCTTCACAAGCATGGTCCATTCAAGGTGAATGATGTCCTATATTTAGAAGAGAACTCGGGGTCGAGTTCTTTTGAAGTGGAGGAGACTGATGTAGGAGCGTTTACGGCTCCGAATTAGTATTTTAGATTTATTTCTTTGTTTTTAGATTTTAGCAGCTGATGATTATCTTTTAGTAGCTGATGATTATCTTTTAGCAGCGGATAATTATCGTTTTAGATTTCCTTTCCTAATTAGGTTTAGTTTTCCTTTCTTAACTAGGTTTTATGTTTTCTTATTTAAACCCACTTTAGGGTTTCAGTTATGTATCTTATTTTCTTTCAATAAAACCTTTGGTTTTTCGTTTTTGGTGGATTCCAAAACTTTCTCGGTGGATTCCGAGCTTTCTTGGTGGATTCCAAGTTTTCCTGATGGATTCCAGGCTATCCACGAATTCATTGCTGGTGAATTCGTTTATTCGATTTTCCCGCTGCGTCAAAAAAGGATGATGTGGAAATTAAAAATGAAAATATAGATATTTTTAAAAATGTCTTAAAGTTATATAATGAAAAAGGTAAAAAGAGGAAGGGATATAAGGGTGATCATTTTGGCTGAACAATCAGAATGTCGACCATTAAAACATCTTGACCTTATCTTATAATTATTTGTTCATTGTAGTAAATTTTATAAATATAAGGAAACGGATCAAATACAAACCACAGTTATAAATAAAAACTACAAACCCATAAAAATATTGCCACGTGTATATTTCGACCAATCAGAATTCGGGGCGTTTTTTATAAATAAATAAAAATTAAAACGGACGTATTTATAAATACATAATAGACGCGAGGGTATAATCGTCCTAAAATTGCTACAGTAATAGTGTTAAATCTGATCATTTTGCTATAGTAATAGCTTAAGTTTGATCATTTTGCTACAGTAATAGCTTAAGTCTGATCATTTTGCTACAGTAATAGCTTAAGTCTGATCATTATGCTACAGTAATAATCATTGCTACAATAATATTTTTAAGTCTGATCATTGTAGTTTTAAGTCTGATCATAATAGTTTTAAGCCTGATCATTGTAGTTTGAAGTCTGGTCATTGCTGTTTTAAGTCTGATCATTGTAGTTTTAAGACTGATCATTTTGCTGCAGTAATAGCTTAAGTCTGATCATTTCGCTACAGTAATAGCTTAAGTCTGATCAATTTGCTACAGTAATAGCTTAAGTCTGATCATTTTGCTATAGTAATAATCATTGCTACAATAATATTTTTAAGCCTGATCATAGTAGTTTTAAGCCTGATCATTGTAGTTTTAAGTCTGGTCATTGCTGTTTTAAGTCTGATCATTGTAGTTTTAAGACTGGTCATTATAGTTTTAAGTCTGATCATTGCTACAATAATATTTTGAAGTCTGATCATTGTAGTTTTAAGTCTGATCATTGTAGTTTTTAGTTTGATCCTTGTAATTTTAAGTCTGATAATTATAGTTTTAAGTCTGATCATTTTAGTTTTAAGTCTGACCATTATAGTTTTAATTTGATCATTATAGTTTAATTCTGATCATTACTGTTTTAAGTCTGATCAATGTAATTCTAAGTCTGATCATTGTAATTTTAAGTCTGATTATTATAGTTTTAAGTGTGATCATTATAGTTTTAAGTCTGATCATTATAGTTTAAGTCTCATCATTACTGTTTTAAGTCTGATCATTGCTATTTTAAGTATGATCATTATAGTTTTAAGTCAGATCATTATAGTTTAAGTCTGATCATTATAGTTTAAGTCTGATCATTACTGTTTTAAGTCTGATCATTGCTATTTTAAGTCTGATCATTATAGTTTTAAGTCTGATCAAGTATGATCATTATAGTTTTAAGTCTGATCGTTATAGTTTAAGTCTGATCATTACTGTTTTAAGTCTGATCATTGCTATTTTAAGTCTGATCATTATATTTTTAAGTCTGATCGTTATAGTTTAAGTCTGATCATTACTGTTTTAAGTCTGATCATTATATTTTTAAGTCTGATCATTACTGTTTTAAGTCTGATCATTGCTATTTTAAGTCTGATCATTATAGTTTTAAGTCTGATCATTGTTGTTTTAAGTCTGATCATTGTTTTTGAAGTCTGATCATTACTGGTTTAAGTCTGATCATTGTTTTTTAAGTCTGATCATTGTTGTTTAAGTCTGATCATTACTGGTTTAAATCTTATCATTGTTTTTTAAGTCTGATCATTTGTTTTTTTAAGTCTGATTATTTGTTGTTTTAAGTCTGATCATTGTTTTTAAGTCTGATCATTGTTATTTACGTATGATCATTGATGTTTTTAAGTCTGATCATTTCCAAGTTTAAGTCTGATCATTAACAACTCGAGGACTAAATTGAAAATAAAATTATTAGGACATGTGGAATGACTATAATACTCATCCGTGTGTTTGTTCGAGATTTCGACCAAATGGGACACGTGTCAGCTCGAAATGTGATTTATAGTTTTTATATATAAGTCGATTTGTACCTGAACCGCACTCTACAAGTAAATTATCAACGTCATATCCTCTAATTCTCTTCATTTTTTTCTTCATTTTTTTAGTACCACTTTTTGAATTATCAATGTCAACGAATGCAAAATATTAGTAAAAGGTAGTTCGATTTTAAATTAAAATAAATTCAATATTTTACATTCTAAATTCAATAATAAATTCATTTATTATTATTATTCTAAATTATGTATAAATAATTAAATCCAAAAGTTTACTATAAATTAATGTACTTAAGAATGAAGGGCGAAAGAGTATTATTGGAGTGGCTTTGAACTCTTGATAATTGGGTTTGTTCGAGAATTGACCGAAGACGATCGAGGGGGAAGATGGCTAACAAGGTGGAGACGATCTCACGGATGGCTCAGTGGCGAGTCGACAACTTCGGAGCTCTTTCCTACAAGCGATCCGACCCTTTCAAGGTCGGCATATGGAACTGGTACAACAAACAAAATCATTCAATTCAATTCCATCAAATTATGTTTATTTGTTGTATCTCTGCGTCCGTTTTTCATTTTATCTTTTAATTTGAAAAAAAGTAGATGGAGAATAAATTGATGAGACTGGTGTATTTTGTTTTGGAATGAATTTAATTGAATTTCAGGTACTTGTCAATTGAGAAAAATCGCTATATGCATATTCGGTTGTTCCCCGAACAGTCCCGCCTTTCAAAGGAGCAGCCTCCCATTGCCAGGTTTATCCTCCGTGTCGTCATTCCTGGCACTAGTCGTGAACCTTACATTTCTCCAAGTATGAATTTTGACTCTTTTTTTTCATTTATGTCTTCAATTTTTTACTCACAGATTACTTGTTGTGGTTGTCTTTCTTAGCTTAATAGCAAAGTAATCAGACTTATTTTTTTATGTATTCGTGAGATTTTTTTTTTTGATATTTTTTCCAGTACCGAGCTGAGTTTTTTTTTCATTTGTTGTTAGTTCATGAGAGGCTTCTGCGCACAAGTGAGGACTTTGTTTGGCCTGTAGATTCTACTTTTCAAGGACGATTCATTATTGACGTGGAGTTTCTCGACCTCATGGTCTGCAGAATGAGTGTAAGTATCAATTTTTGTATAGTTTAATCTTGACATGGGAGTCCCGAAAGCAGACCTGTTTTGTAACGAATACTAACCGCTTTTGTTGAGTATAAACAAAATTCCCTAAAAGAATTTGCAAACAAAATTTCTTTTCGCAACGAGTTGTTAGTGGAAATTGATAGAAGTCACCATAGTGGTTAGTTGAAGTGTTGAACGCCGAGTACTTGAAGTTTTTAGTTCATTAACTTGGCCTAGCTTTATAATTATAAAAGTTACTCTCAAAGGGCTGGCTTAGAGCGAGGAACTAATAAATGAATTTTGTTTTGAGATCCGTAGGGTGGTGAATCCATCCCCGTGTGGCCTGGTGAAGGACTGATGCAAGTAGTTTCCTCCCAGGGTTCTCTGCAGTGCCTTTCACGCATGCTGGATGAGAACATACATACTGACGTCACCATCAACACTGCTGATGGCACTTTGAAAGCTCACAAAGCCGTATTGGCTGCCAGCTCCCCAGTGTTCCAGAGCATGTTTATTCACGACCTTAGGGAGAAAGAGTCATCCACTATCAAACTTGATGATATGTCAACGGAAGCATGCTCGGCTCTTCTCAGTTATTTATACGGGACCATCAAGCAAGAGGATTTCTGGAAGCATAGACTTTCATTACTTGGAGCAGCAAACAAGTACGCCATACTGCGATTAAAAGATTGCTGCGAGGAAAGTCTGCTAGAGGACATTAACTCCACTAATGTACTCGAGAGGCTGCAAGAGGCATGGCTTTACCAATTGCACAACTTGAAGAAAGGTTGCTTCGTTTACTTATTTGATTTTGGTAAGATATATGACATACGAGTGGAAATTGGAAATTTCTTCAAAGAGGCTGATCGAGAGTTGGTGTCAGAAATGTTCCAGGAAATTCTCACAAACTGGAAACCAGCTTAAAGGTTCGTTTAAATTCCTGAATCGTGATGGATGAAACCTATTAGTAGTATACGTGTGTCTAGAAATGTAGTGTGTTACTGAGAAAAGCTACTCAGCTTTAGTGTAAAAAAATAAATAAATAGGGAAGGCCTTTTCGTTTACTTATCGAACAATATATAATATTTTCGCTTATAACTTACATATTCGACAGCCTCTTCATTTATTCGTGATACATTAACTCTACTCAAAGCAGCGATTTCTTTGTTTTCAAAAATGCCAAGAATATGTATCAAAAAAAAATGCCAAGAATAAATAAACAAATCGCGATTGCCAGTAGAGCTATTGATGAAATATGGCCAATGTTGAATGGACTCAGATATGTTGCGAGTGACAAAACGATATTGTTTTATGAAATTTTAAAAACTAAATTGACTAAGTTTTTGTTGGAATTTAAGAAAATTTTGAGGATCTTTTTCCATTATTTATACGAAAGAAAGTATGTATACATACATTATCATCTTCGCCACAAAAAATCCTCCAAGGGACAAACGTGTTCACTTGATTGGCCAGTCATCGCCTATCCGGACATGTCTCTGATTCTCTAGCTCCATCACAAACCACAAATATTTCAGCCCCAACAAAACCATCCACCAAACCACATTTGCTCTCCCTCACTCCTGAAATCAAACAAGTAGAGCAGCTGAAGCTGCTGCCATTACTAAGTATTAATTACTAATGATGGCTCAAAGCATGCTGATCATGATCAATGGGCCCTTGCCTACAATTAAAACTCACTCCTCCAACTCATTGCTCCAGTTGCAGATTCAGAGACTGGTTAAGCCCCGAAACAACCCCTTTTCGCAGCTTCTTCCATTTTTGCCATCAACTGCTAGAGGCTCTATTGGCTTCACCACCGTCGCGCTCTTCAAGGCCAAGCCTAAAGCCCCTGTCAAAAAGGTCACTGCATGTTTCTGAATATTTTTGTTTTCGAAATAAAAAAACGAAAGATAACATTGACAATGTTTTGGTGATCAGGAGGTTAAGCCTAAGCTGAAGGTTGAAGATGGGATCTTCGGAACATCTGGTGGCATCGGATTTACCAAGCAGAACGAGTTGTTTGTTGGACGCGTTGCTATGATTGGTTTTGCCGTAAGTATAACATCTTGAGTCTGCACCTGAAAATTTATGATCTATCCTTAAGCTTGTAGGACTCAAATTTTCGTAAAGAGATGCATTTTTGTTAACATTTTGTAGTTCGTATATTCGTTGCTTCGATCTTGATTAAATTGACAATGAGCGACTCTTCTGATCATTTTGCTACCCTAAAACATTCAAATGATTTAACATATTGCGCTCATTTAAATTTTCATTTGGTTAGCTTTTAGGCAATGCAGTGTCTCAAAATAACATCAACTCAAAATTTTAACGTAAGATGGAGAATGAAGTTGTTTGAATTGGTATTATTTATACAGGCATCAATATTGGGTGAAGCACTTACAGGTAAGGGAATTCTAGCTCAACTTAATTTGGAAACAGGAATACCAATTTATGAGGCCGAGCCACTTCTACTGTTCTTTATTCTTTTCACCCTCCTCGGAGCTATCGGTGCTTTGGGTGACCGTGGTAGATTCGTCGATGACCCTCCAACTGGTCTCGAAAAGGCTGTCATTCCTCCTGGCAAAGGCCTTCGATCCGCATTTGGTCTCAGCGAAGGAGGTATTATACTCATTCTTTTTTTTTGCTAGCTTTTCATAAGCTAAAAACTAATTCAACTATTTTATAAATGTTTTGAGAATTAATATTTTTTGGTCTATGTCTGCATTTCATTTTCAGGTCCATTGTTTGGATTCACAAAATCCAACGAGCTGTTCGTAGGAAGACTAGCTCAACTGGGATTCGCCTTCTCTTTGATCGGAGAGATCATCACCGGGAAAGGAGCTTTAGCTCAACTCAACATCGAGACAGGAGTGCCCATCAATGAAATTGAGCCTTTAGTGCTGTTCAATGTTATTTTCTTCTTCTTTGCAGCGTTGAATCCAGGTAATGGTAAGTTTGTCACAGATGAAGAAGAAGACTAAATAGTACCCGTGTAAAATGTGATAATAGTGCTTGTATCTAATGTACGCATTTTATACAAAAAAGAAGAAGAAGTCACTTTACGACCAAAATAATGCGTGTGACCAGTTGTTATGTTACATGGTGATATTGATATCAATTTTAGATTGAAAATGATCAAATTTATTTTTAACATCATAAACTTTTTTTTAGATTGAAATAAGCGAATCTTGCACGATTTTGGATGCCAACTTGAAATAAAAGGACAGAACTATCTCTACCGAAACTAACTAATTTTAAGTAAAGATGATAGTCTTCGTACCGAATCCTGAGTCCTAGTCTTTGCCTGAAATGCATTATAACTTTGTCGCTCAGCATTCACGTTGTGTCATTTTCTTGTTCTCAATAATCGCCGAAGCTCTATGGTCAGTCTGGCTGCCAATAGGCCATACGTCGTCGTGGTGGTCCTTTTTAGACATATACTTTGGTCCCCTTGGTAACTTCATTGCAATGAGCATTCAATCGAGTCAGAACACGTAGAGGACCAAACTGATGTTTTTGTAACTGTGGTCCTGAAGGCTCTCAATGCTCTGAGTTCATAATTAATTATGGCCTCTCTAAGAATGCATCTGTATTTTGTGTTATGTGATGAGAATTGAACAAACTTAACTTGGTAACTTAATTTAAGCTTTTGACTATGATACTTAACTTTTAATCCAAAGATCAAAACACTTAACTTAAATTAAGTACTTTTTAGAAGCTCTAAATGAAGTAGTGAACTGAACAACTGAATTTTTAGTTTTAAGTTAAAAAAAAAACCTTAATTTTCAAAAATAAGGAGATTGAGGAGGAAAAAGGTGAAGAAAATTAATCTTTCTTTACACACAAAAAGAGCCATAAGCATGGGAAAAAAGGAAGTACAAAAGTATCATTGAAGAAGAAGGAGAAAAAAATAGCAGTAAATTGTTTTGATTATCCTTTCTTTGGTTCTCTTCTCTTTGTTAAAGTCCTTTTTATCCAACCACCTTTCCTGATTTCAACTCCTTCCACCACTTTGTCAATGCTCACTTGGCAGACCCAACCTCTCATGGAACCTTTCTTCCTGATGAGCTGCCCGATCCGGTTGTGCCAATTCGGCCTCTTGGTTTGTTTAGTCTTGGGATTCGATAATTCTGTCGCGTTCTTTTTTTGAATATTGTGCTTCCCATGTTCAGCTTCAGTGCCCTTCCTGCTGTCCTCAACTGTTTTATTATCACTTTGCTTTGTACCGCCTGCATTTTTGTTTTTCTCCCACGAAGCGGAACCATTTTCTTCGATCTTGAATGATATGTATGAGTCTGCTGCAACATCAATGAGCTCATTCAGCAACTAAATCAACTAACAAGTAAATATCCGTCGTGGGTTGAAAAAAATAAGTAATTTCATAAAATATGATTTGACTTGTGTTTTTTTCTCTATAAAAAAAATTCTGTCCGAAGAAGAAGAAATTGGAATAAGAGTAAGTAATCGAAGTGGGTGAACGAACTTTTTTTCTGGTGAAATATTTCAACTCGGTCGCATAACTAATTAAACTACCAAACAACTGCTTGGTGTTGAAGAAGGCCACATGACTAGTCTCATTCTTAAAATGGTTAATTATTTCCTGATGTTGAATCTCAACATTATTGACGAAACTAAACGGTTCGAACATTCTAGGGAAGGTATAAATTTGTAAATAATGATTTCCTAACCAAAGATTAAATTAGTTGGACTGCAAAGAAACAAAAAAGAAAGAATTTTTTTCCTGAATTGTTCGGGTTATTACGAAATTAGCTTAGAATAAGAAAACAGTTAAATTCAAGGGAATTGGGAAATTCAGGGTACCTTCTTGGCTGCTGGTTGAGGCGGTCTCGTCGAGATCCCGGTCCCGGCCAGGGAAATGATCACCAGACTTGTGCTGGCCACGAAAAATACCCGAACCCAATGAGAAGATTTTCTTCAAGGCAGGTTTCTTATTCTGCTGTCCAAAACTGAAGAAGCTGTTTTCCTCGCAGCAAAAATTGAAACTTCTTCTGTGGAGACAATACATGGAACTTTTCGACAAAGACGCTAAAATGATTAGCCTCTCGTTCAGGCAGAGAGGACAGACACCAACGAATGTCTCATCTGGATGGAGGTAGCATATTGAGTTTGCTTCATCTTCTATGTTGTAACATTCATTCACAAACACCTGCATCATGATGATCTTCGCGGCGGCGAGGATTCGAGGCTGTTTTCGAACTTCTCACAGATGAAAATCAGCACCAGACATATCACAACTTGCTATCAGAACTATGCATTTATATACTTTGTATATACAAAAACTTCTTTTTGGGCCAATAAAAAATTGGATAAAAATTATAAATTTTTGTATGTATCAGAAAACGAACGGCGAAGATCAGATGTCGTTTGATCCAATGACCGATATGTTGCGTAGAATATACATAAGGAGAGTCTTACCATTTGCAGTAACAGTAACAGTGCTTAAAAAAATGTAAGGCCTTAATTTAGAGATACATAAAGATCACTTTGAAATCTGTAATTAAAACAATTAAATATCCCAAAAGGCAGATTTTGTGTCACTAGAATAATTAACCAGATATAAAAAAATATGTTATCTCTTAACAGTCTGTATAAGTATGATATTAGATTAATAAGTGGATTATATCATTTTGATGTGTGTAGGACATTTTTGTTTATGTTAAAGCTTTTGTGTATGGGATGCACTACTGACAAATTCTGCTGGCATAACTTCTGGAACCTTACTGTATATGTAATTTGATTTTTTGTGATGAAGTGTGTGTTAATTAAGACCGTCAACGAAGACACATCAAGTGTCGTCGACGTATTTTATTGACACCGCTGAGTCCTCATCCTTGGAATGTTTCAATCTTCTGGTTTCTAGAGATAAACTCCATTAGAACAAAATTCTAAGGATCGCGAAACTAAAAGAAGTGTTAGTTGCACCATGATATAGAACAATATGCGATTTTTTTTCCTTTTCTACCTCTAACCGAGCAAAGTTCCAGTTTTGACCCACTATCAGTAAGTTTGATTATTATGATATTATATTTTCTTATCCATTTGTATTTATGTTGTATATATATAGGTTGTTTGACCCACTATCAATAATAAATGCGAGATACTCAATATGTATGTTAATATTAAAAATGGATTAGAGAAAGGAGAGGATAAAAAGTGACATATATGGGAAACAAAGGTAAAGCAACAATCACATGTAAAGAAGAAAAAAAGAAAAGAAAGGAGGGCCTATTTGTGTTTCCATTGTGGGTGGAGGAGAGCAAAGTTGAATGTGGGTCTGTCTCTCATCTCTGTTCAAGTCTACCCTGTAACATAAATGTGAATAGCAACTAGGTGACATAGACCCATCCTCGATCTATCTAAAGTCTCTCATTAGTTCTCTTCATCTTCTCCATCCTTGTTTTCTACTTTTTTGAATTTCAAAGTGAGTTTAGTCCACTGGTGTTGAAAATTGAAAAGTAGTGTGGTCACTCAATTTTAGGCAATTTTGTCAGCTTGCATAAATAAAGTGCTATCTTGAGGCTTTTGATTGTATCAGAAACCATATGGTTTTTTTTTGGATATCAGAAACCATATGGTTAACATAAATACATTTCCTTCTATTCTTTGGAGGGTCTTTCCAGTTGAATTACATCTTGTTCTTTATTTGGGGTTGAAATAATGTTGACTGTTCAAGAATAGCACCGAGGTAGTGTTCAACCAGTTGTTCGAACACTGCTCGGAAAGTAACTGAGATAGGATGCGTAGACGACACACGGTATGATACCCAGTTCGGCAACAACCTACTCTGGGGGGCTTCCCATGCCCTAAAGGGATGCAAATCTTTATTGAAAGTATAGAGCTACAAAGATCTTATAATCTCCCGAAAGTAAGCGCCTAGCCTCTAACACCTTTGCACCTAGATTTGCGATCTCGGCTCCCCCTCGATCCCCTAAGTTCGAGACTCCCTCCCGAACTAACTCGAATCTCTCCAATCTCGGACACTTTCTCCCGAAAGCGTATGTTGATCACCTTGAGTGTGCAGCGGGTTGTTCAGCAAGAACAGTCTGATCAGCACACTGAACAGACTGCTTCAGCGCCGTTGATTTTCCAGTGGGGAAAACTCAGATGGTCGTCGCTCTTCTTCTCTCCAATCTCACGTATGCACTCGTGTGTATTTCTCTCAGAAAAGCGATAGATATCTTGGACGCCCTAGCCTTCTATTTATATGCTTTGGTGAGTCCAAATATGTTCCAGATAATCTGTCAAATATTTAGGAAATATTCCTAAATATTTGCTACATATCTTTTATCCAATCGTTCAGGAAGATCTCAATATTTCTTCTACCCCAAGTCTTCTAAACTAACTTCTAACTGATGCAAAGATATTGATCCGAATATCTGCTTCAACTGATCGAATCTTCGATCGTCTATATTATGAAACGTCCATGCGGCTGTTCCACGCTGTATTTCAGTTTCAGTCTTCGATTGAACTCTGCTTGACCACCTACTTGAACTCTCTCAAGACGTTTTGCCAAAAACATGTCATTCATGGGAACATCAGGGGTGTCTTTAGTCTTGCACTTACATTAAAGTGCATACTCATCTCTGATCGAACTATAGATGCTGATATCATGTCGAGTTTCGCTAATTTAAGTTTGTGAATTATGGTTCTAAATTATATGAGTTAAGATTTTTCTATGTGAGAGTGAGACAATTCTTTTTCTTCATTAGAGGTCTTGTGGATTTTACTCTCTATTTCAAGTATTCTCCACATAACAATTCAAGGATATCCTCGTACGTTCAATCATGTAGAGAATGGTTTGTCAAATATGGTTTATTCCGCCATCTTTAATTTGACGTAACGGCTTTTTTCCATCCGTTTTCTAGGGTGTATATAGTGAGTTTTACGGATTCAGATCCGAAATAGCGTAATAAAATATTATGAATGTTAAAACGACGTCATTATTTTTATTTCGAAAAAATATCAATAGAAAAGACATCACTTTTATTGAAACGATGCTATTTTAACACTCGTAATACTTACCTATACCTACCCTGTACCAATTTTTTTTCTTTTTCAAATAGTACTCTGATCAATTTCTCCGTTAACAAAACTTTATGGCAAGTTTGCTTCAGACACAAGGTATTTGAATTTAAAATCCTAGCCCCTTGGATGATCTTAGAATCCAAAAAAACTTACCCATTCAAATTGGGAAATTAGCTCACTCGTAATATGTGCTCGCGCTTCCTTCAGGTCATCATAACAGTAAATCCATCTCGGACTGCTATTTGCAGCCACTTCAAAGTCACTTATTTTATTATCATCGCCAAATTCACAATTTTGAATCATTTGAACTCACCTGATTTTAGATCGGGTCATGCGCATTAATTTGTCGTCTCAACACAACATCTGATCTCTTTCCGAACTCAGGATACGAAACTTTAATCTCATCACGCCCTGATTGACTATAAAATCTTGTCATTTCTCATCCACAAGTACATGCATGCAAATATATTTAAAACACGCTTAGTAACATATATATTTTTTATCACTCACACTATAAATTTTGGCATAGTTGTGCGACAGCAGAAAATTGTCGCACACCCTGTTGTACGAGCTGTCGCACAAAGAATATGAGCTTAGAATCTTTTTTTCAACCTACTTGTCAGAAGGAGGGAACACTGCAAAGTAGGTCTGAGTAACAGTCAACCCAATCACAAAAATGGCTGCAAGCAACCCAAAAACTGTCCAAGGACTACTAAAATGAGCATGCAGGATGCAGCCATTGTGCTATCCAAATATTGAGCTTGTTTCTGTAATGGTTTTCAATCTCCTCCTTCACAACAGAATACGCATTCGGATTTGATGCCAAATCGTTCCCGATCTCGTTAAAAAGATCCGCAACTTGCTGATCGCTCCCAAGAAGATTCAAAAGTATTCCTTTCGATCGCAGCTCCATCACGTCCTCTGCCTGATCGATGAGTGCATCCATGAGACATATGTAAGAGGTCACTGCAAAGTCATCAGGTGCATCGGGACATGTTTCGTACGCAACCATGTTTAGTAGCATCGATTTGGTTGAATCGTCGACTGTTAACGGAGGAAGCCACAATGTGCCCGAAAGCAAGTTGGACTGAAAGCTCACATCAGTGAAGGACTGAGTTCTGCTGGGGCGAAAATGAATCCCAACTGTTTTTAACTCTTTAGCTGATCTATAAGGGCATCCGCACCCGTTGGAGCATATTATCTCATTGAGAACTTCCTCACGGAGATCTTCCTACTACTATTCAGTGAACAGTAATAGCATTTCTGCATGTTCTGTGCAGCAATGCCATCCTTCAGAGATCTTCTTACTACTATTCCTGAATAAAAAATTATTTTTTTAAAAAAAATTTCCCTCCGATTTATTCTTATGTGAATTATTGATCAATAATGTAGCTAGAATTTGATAATCAATAATTGAAGTGGTGTTTCTCTCCATGTATGATCAATAATGATGAAACCACACATAATCATATGGACTGAGCCAACAATGTATTCCCAATACAATCAACAAGTAAAAAAACAAACATCAAAAAAAAATGAGACAATGGAAACATTTATGAAGGGAACCAGACTATGACACTCCACACGCAATACAAGCTTCACAATAATCCAGCAACCAAATGTATATGTATTCATTGCCTGTCTCAAGGTTCATCTTGTGCATCTGCAATATGAAGGGAAAGATCATGATGTTAAAAATTGAGTTCATGTCGCAAGGAACAAACTATTATACTTCAGGTGCTATGGACACTAAAGCTACAATATGAATTTACTATAAAAGCTAAGAAAGTCTCAAAGATTATGATCTGCTCAAATAACACAACCACTTTCCTTAAATGAACCCATGAACCCAAACTCAAAAACCAATATGCCTCACACCGATCATATTCAGATCCACATGAACCCAAACTCAAAAACCTAGAAAAAAAGCTATCATAATCCATCATTAGAATTGCAGAATGGTGTCAAAGCTGGTCATGTAAAGCATTGCATCCTCTCAAATGCATAGGAAATCTCTAATAACTGTTTTAGAAATTTCTCAGCTGGACCAAGCTTGAATGGTGATTCATCATTGAACTCCCTCAGGCTCTGCTCCTCGTCTTTGCTTGGCCTCATCTTTTACAAACTTTCCAGCAATTCCGACCCCAATGCATCTGTATTGCCTGGTCACATAACACCAAAACAAAACAAACAGACACATTAGGATAAGTCCGGTCCTTGGGTTTGGCCTCCAGTTCCTCGGATGGACGCTCGGGTAGCCGCTTGGATGCATGCCCGGATGCACGCTCGCACGCCCGGATGCCCGCTCGGATGCACGCCCGGATGCCCGCTCGAATGCACGCCCGTATGACAAGTGCCCACTCGGATGCACGCCCGGATGCCCGCTCGGATGCACGCCCGCTGAGCTTTCTCCAGCCGATCGGCAGCAGATCGACCCATTTGCGAAAAGGCGAAGTAGGGTTTTATATCGATCCGGCGAGTGAAGCCGTTGCCGAAGAAGGCTTCGCAAATCCGACCAAGTGAACCACGGTCTTCAACATCGACAGCTTCATCTTCTCTCTAATTTGAGACCAATTCACGCGCCTCACGCTCGACCTTCACTCGCGGAGATCGTCCTCTCAGCCGATCTCGTCGAGCATTTCTGGGAGGACGATCTCGTCCAGAAAATCTCGCCCAGGTCGCGATCTTCCCAAGGTCGCCTCGCTGCACGAGGATGTCGCTTGAGGACGACCCCAAAACCTCCTCGAGATCGCACCGCTGCAGATGCTCTAAGATGACCATTTACTGTTAGATATTTTTCGTCCCCTGTATCGATCAGGTTCTTCGACGAGTTGGGATCGATAATGGTCTAGAAGATGCATCGGTTGCGGATGATGAGGCTCGTCAGGCTTATAATCGGGGCCCAGTTCGTTGGATTTTGGAGTGATTCCCATGAGCATCGAGTTGAATATTCTCATTATTTCATTCAAGTAACGTCGTGTTTCGGGTGGAAGAGCTTGCGTGCCTTGGAAGAATCTCATGAACATGTTCTGCCTTTCGTCGTGTGTAAATCTTATGCTCATCAAAGCATCAAGGTACTACAAATGGGACTTGGTTTTCAAGCAAGAATAAGTCCCTATGCACAAATGCAGTGTCATTGCTCTTCATCATCGTCGTCTTTGTTTCAGACTCGTCTGCATCTGACGTAATCGAGTAAATAAACTGAAGAATGAAACACCCATCGAGGAACATCATTTTCGTAAAATCCAAACGATCGAATCCATTTAACGCTTCAGCAGCGTAACATTCCTTAGCTTTATCCACCACAGTTTCCACCTTGTTATAAATCTCTCTGATCGGTTTCTCGCAGCCCACAACGAAGCGGTGCGCCATTACGATCTTGAGTTTCTCCATTTGCTCAAGCTCGGGGTTTCCGTGATGGAAAGGCCCGAGGGAGACTACTAGCGGTTCGTAACACTTCTCATTTGCTTTGATCTTTCTTAGCATGTGAGGGACTTTTTGAATCTTTGGCTTCTGTTTCGGCTTCTCTAGTTGAGATGTATCTACATGAATACTTATCAATGTCATCCATTCCTCTAAATCGCGCGAAGTCTCCATCTCGCCGCTGCTACGAGGTTTTTATCAGCAAATAAGCATACAAGGCTGGCTTCTGCATTTATGTAGATCATGAAGATTTTAGTATTGAAAAAAAAACATATAAAGGCTTTACTCTCATGTCAAGTTTGGGATCTTACTTTCCCCAATTTCCATTCCATGAAAAGGAATTTGCTCGCCTTTCGCTTTTCGTTATTCTTAACCTTCTCTTGGCAAAATCATCATCGTCACGCAATATGTACTTATCGTTTTTGACAACGTGATAAAGGCTGATTGATCGACTATCAAAACAAATTACTCGATTTGTACCGATAATTTCATCGAGGCGTAGAAGTGATGTTAAAAATTCACAAAACAGAAACACAAAAATATATATGGAACAAATACTAATTCGGAAAAAAGAGAATACAAAAAAGTTTACAGGTACTTAAAATTTAAGGCCTGACTGCAGACTAACCAGAAGATGTTCAGTTATTATAAATCTCAGACTTAGAACTCTCTACTACACTTGCACTATTTGTGTTGCCTTAACATCCTTGTACTCTGCTTCAGCTCTGCTGTTGTCGAAACTTCTAGTGACGGGCAGCATTTCGTCGCTGTTGACTTCATTTTTATCACTTCCCGCTGCTAGTAATGCTTTCTGATCCTTGCTTTTACCCCAGACCACCGCGTAGAGTCCAATGACTATAAGAACAGCTCCGATTACGCTGAAATAGTTAAATTGTTATCACGTCAGAGTTCGTTAGTTAAAATTATTGATATCGATTATCGAGTACTTTAACTAGAAGTGTACCTTCCAAGATGAACTTGCTCGGATAAAATGATGGCACCCAGAGCGGCGGTGATGATCATGCAGAGAGGGCTGAACGAGGTTACGAACACCGGACCCCTTTCGTTGATTACTTTGCCTTGCACATAGTATGCAATTCCCGAGCACACGATTCCCTATGATCAAAATTTATTTAGCATTTTGGCCTCAAAGCAAGATTTCAAAAAAATTATTAGCTAGAAGATCGAATTGATCTTACAGCGTAGACAGGAGCGAGTAATCTGGAGTCCCAGCCGACGGCCCAGCCGCTCATGTCTCGCTCCATTATGAATGCCAGCACCGCGCCTTCCAACATACCGATCGAGCATATTAAGGCTGACAACGAAAGCTCCGCCGGGTATAATTTCAATGTAAATGACTGTTCATAAAAGGCCATAAGAAAAAAAAACTTCAGTATCAACACAAATATATTAAATTCCACTAGTTAAAAAAAAATCAACAAGCACAAATTTTTACTCACTTTTTTTTAAAAAAAAAATATAATTTTATTCGATGGAAAGGAAACTCACTTGCAAAATGAAGAAACTAGCCCAGCCACAGCACGCTGCGATGAGCATGATTGTGCCAGATACCCAATGCTGATCTTCAGATGCATCCGTGGAGGAACCATGACCTCCGCCGTGAGAAGTTATGAAATTTATGATCGGACCTTTGTACAAAGTCATGACCATGGCTCCTGTCACCGTAATACATGTTCCGATCACCTTCGCTTGGCTAGGTAATTTTCTTATATTCACCATCTCCAACCTGATACATAATTAACATCTTTAGCATATGCATTGTCACACACAACAAAATACCAATAGAGGAAAAAATTTTCTTTTTTTTTTCTTCGATCGATCCATTTAAGTAGATTCCTAATTTTGGCCTAAGCGAAATTTCGTACAGTCGCCAAAAAAAAAAAAGCAAAATGGCGTAGTGTGGATATGTTGGAAGAGTTACTATTTGTTAGCACTATGATTTGCTTCCAAGTTTATTAGGAGTAGATTGATTTAATGGAACACAGCAAAGAAGACACAACATTGAAAAAAAGTATACATAAATAGGGGAAAGAAAAAGAATCATGAAGCACCTGAAAATGATGGCCAATATGAAAGTGATGGCTGGTAGGATGTTGACAGTGGCTGATGCAAATGTTGCAGAGGTGTATTTCATTCCCAGGTAGTATAAATTCTGATCCAGAACTGGCCTGAATAATCACATCAATTATAATTATCAAACTCCACAATTTTGCTAATTGATTTTCCCAAATAATATTAATTATGATTTTTACTAAACTAATTGAGCTCTAGTTTTGTTATAGGAATTTCTCCCACGTTTTATTCAGATTTCATGTGAATTATGTTTAATTTGTGTCTGAAAAAAATTTAAATTCAGTTATTCAGCTTTGGTTTAACTGCAAAAAATAGAACTTAATTCGATGGATATTAATTAAGTATACAATGTTTAGATGGAGAATTTTGCATTTTCGCTCTAATCTTCTACTTGAAGTATTTATATATGTGCAAAAATATAGAGAGGGTGTAAGTATTACTCTAAGAAAGCCAGCACCACAATCCTTAGAAATATGGGAAGAGTCATTTTTGGTCTGGTTTTCCTGAAATAAGAGAGATGCAAATTATAAGCAACTGAAAAATATTGAAAAATAATACGGAGTAATTGAATAGTTGGAAATAATTTAACTTAATTAAAGGTTAGGATAAATAAAAACATATTCATCACTCTCTACAAAAATATAAGTGAAAGTGAGGTAGAGTATAATTAATAAGAGATGAGACCTTTCAAGAATGAGGGCGAAGGGAGCCATAACGACGGTTGCAACAGCATGACGATACACGGGGAGGACAAAATGGCTCAACCCGTGTTTAAACGATACGAGAGAGATGACATACATCCCAGCATAGCCAAATTGGAGAGAGACCATAGCTAGATAAGGCTTTAAATTTGTAAGGAACAAGAACAACTTCCCACAAGCACTTGTTGTAATTTGATCTCCCATTTTCTCCCACAAGCAAGTGTTTTTGTTTGTGCAGGTTTATATTTTTGGTTTGAGGAAATAAATGAAGAGCTCTCTCTCTTATATATACACTCATATATAGAATAAAGGTGTTAAAAGATGAATCGGAAAGAAATGGTTATCCAAAAAAATAACACCGAGGATCAATGGGGAATGTGTTTGTCCAAACGGCACTAAATCTCGCTCATACTCATCTCGTCGAAATGACCAAACACTCGAGATCCCTTGTGACATTGGGTGTGGAATCCATCAGGAGGAAGAAAAGGGAAAGAAAACAAGTTGTGTTGTTGGTTTTGTTAGATGGATGTACAAGCAAATTAAAGTTTGATATGGAAAATAATTCATTCCACCTTTAGAAAAAAAATACAACAAAAAGAAGAAGTAGAGCACAAGTGAGGAAAAGAAAGGAAAATTACCTAATAAAGTTGCAGGATATCACACTGTCGCGTGTACGATTCTTCTCGGTCGCCAACTGAATGTATTATGCGCCGAAATAATATTAGTAGTGCGCTTCATGTTTCCAGATCAACCATGCACAAAAAAGAAAGATGCTGATTATATTTGGTCTTGACAGTTTTATTTTTTTATTCTTCATTTTCATCAAATAAAATAATATATAGGAAAAAAAACAGAGGAAAATTTCCTAGTGGAGTTTCCACAAATTGAGTGACCAGCTAATGAAAATGACTTAGAGTGGTTAGAATGAATTAATATAATACAATTTTTTTTGATAGAATATAATACAATTTTTTTAAAGATGCATCTTTTGGTTGATGATGTGTGAAATTGTCATTTGAGAAATCCCTTGGAAATTAATCATCAAATCAATCATTGCGTGCGATGGTTTTTGTACAACTCATTCTAGTTTTAATTTGTTGCTTGCTTGTATAGAGAAAATCTGATGACGGTAAAAGACTGCATGCATGTATTTGGCTGATTTTGTAACTGATGATGAAATGAGAATGATTGCTCCATTTACATAATTTCCAGTTAGAGAAATTGAAAAAATTCAAAAATGGATGTTGTTTTATTATTATATAAAAATAGATGTTGTTGATTCTTGTAAGAAATGCGCTCACAAATTCAACGTCAGAAAGCAAAGTTGCCTGCTGAAAAAGTGGTTTCTAACACATTCTATTATTGCATGCAAGTACAAAATTTGAATCAAAATTGAGTTTCAACCGAGTCGAATTGTAACACATGAGTATGTGTTCTTTTAAACTGAACTGTAACTGCAATGAACATTGAAATTAAAAAATTGAACTTGATTTAAATAGGAGACATGAATTGACGAACTTAACTTTGTGACTTAGTTCAAGTACATGACTACAGTACTTAACTTTTCAGCTAATTAAATTAAATTTTAAATGAAATTAAATTAAATGCTTAAATAGAGGTCCTAAATAAGTTGCTGAAATGAAAAAACTGAAATTAAATCAACAGGACAAACGCTAGCTTAGTACTCATTCGATCTTAATATTAGGGACTTAAAATGGATAAACTACTTGCACTTGCATGATTAGTGTCTCAATAATTTGGTTAGTTTTAAGTAATAAGTGACGACTGCTAAAAAATTTGGTTGAGTCTTTTATGATTTCTCAATGCAAATAGGCACAAAGAGAAAGCCTTTCTGGAAATGAAACATCTAACCCCACAACACACAATTGTGGGCATCAATAACTGAACCTCAATTTGCCATTTGATATATATATATAACATTTCGAAAAAGATCCGGTGCAGAGTAGCTAAATTTTAAGAGTGTCAAAACGATGTAGTTTCAGAACTCGCAACATTTTGATGCACTGCACCTAATCCGAATCTCTTAAAATCGTACGATTTCTTGTAAATTGTAATAAATGATCAATAACAATAGTAAGCTCTCCGATATCTTCTCTTGGAGATAAATTACACAAAAAATGGAGTTGAAGGGTTTTAGGGTTTACAAACAACAATAAGAAACTTGATCCACGATACACTATTTGTACCTCATCTTTACTCTAGCTGACAGAGCATAAAAACTAAATGTGGAATGGTTGATAATTGCAAAATAAAATAAAAACATGCAGTCAAATTTTTTTTTTGAGACAAGTTACACAAATCTAACTAGTACTCCTTCAAGTTATGTCTCCCAAATGCACCTTTTAGCTCCAATCAAAATATAAAAAAAATGCACCTTTTAGTCGGGGAGCTTTATTTAGGATTTTTATTATTGACCTAGATTATTTGGAAGTTCTAGCAAGGAGTCAAGGAGAATCCATAATGTAACTTCATATGATTGTTTGAATTTAACATGTCCATGTGAATAATTTAGGGTAATGTCCTTTAAAAACTGAAATTAATTTAAAAATTTTAATTAAGAAAAATGGATTTGGCATATTGTTGTGATAGAAGTGATTTAAACAACAAAGATGCAGAACGAATAATAAAAACGACACAAAAAATTTAACGTGGTTCACCAACAGTGTGTTGGTTAGTCCACAGGCAAGAAGAGACAGCTTGTATTCAGATTGGAGAGTATATTAAGATACAGTGATGTAGTATGAATTACACCGACCGTAGCCTGAAACATACTCACATACTAAAACAGTGTGTTATGAGGCTATATTTATAGCACTCATGGTTACCTAAACTAAAGAGAAAACCTACCCAAACTGATTAGGAAATCCTTATTAGAGATATATTTGGTTACATAATTATCTCCAAATATATTTCTAATCCCAATCTAATTAGGAATATCTAAACCAATAAAGAACTTCTTAAACTAACTGGATTTCCTAATCAGTTAGCGCACATTATTAATACGGTATGTGTTGGAACCCTATAGTTTTGATGATTGCAAACACTTAAACTAATGTGGTATTTAAGTGTGCAGAAATCCATTGAAGATATCAATTAAAAGAATATAGATTGGCAATTTACTCATGAAGCAACTAAATGGAATATTTAGTCAAGGATTAAAGTGCTGATTGAAGACAAATTGGAAAGCAACTAAATGGCATAATTACTCAAGAATTAAATTGCTGATTGAAGAGGAAATGGAAAGCAATTCAAGATGAAATGGAAAGCTATTGAAGAGCCGATCAAATAGCTCATTAAAGACAAAATGGAAAGAATTTCAAATGCCGTTGAGTTGCTGATTGAAGTCATCAAGACAAATTGGAAGAGCCAAAAGATTAAAGTAATTACAAGAATAAAGAGGCTCAATCATATGGAAAGCCATTAAAGACAAGCTTAAATGGCGAAATTGAATAGCTTGTTTTGAAAAGCTGAAACGTCTGACTTTTGAGAGGAGAAGAGAAGACAAGCTCAATTAGTATAAAATGGAGAGAAACCTCAGATGAAATGTTCGGCATTTTTGGATAGAGAAGAGCTAGTGCAACCGGTGAAGGAGCAACAGCATCTAGCAAACAGAGATAACAGATTGGACGTACGACGGTACAAGGATCGAAGCTGATTACTCTATCGGATTGAGTAGAGGTCATCAAATAGAATCGAATAGATCTAGTTTGTACACCCTACAAGTATATCGGAATAAAGAGTAATCAGATTCGCAAATCCTTTCAGAGAAATCTGAAAGGTAGTGGTTTTCACCTTATCATCATTGTGATAAGGTTTCCACTCTACATCGTGCGTAATCATTTTAAGTTATTAAAATTTCCTGCATAAATATTTCCGCTGCTATCTGACCATCAGACGGAAACACACTTAGTGACTTCCGTCTGACAGACTGCTAACACTAACGATCCAACAGTATGTACCTTAATCAGATCACACATGGAATGAAAAAACCGGTGGACCATGCACCTTAAATTAAGTAGAATTATCCACCGGCCTGCTGATAATAATTGATACTGAATCAGTCCATGATCAAGTTCCTAATCTAGAAGAAATGACTCAGCGGCGAATCGAATAATTAATGTTTTGTCGAAACCATAGCTAGCAAAAGAATATATAAAAGAGTGACATGAGTAGACAATTTGGTGCCCCAAACAGGTGAATTAGCATTGGGTGCTTTCATATTTGGATTCCAATCTCAAAACACAGATTCTTCCCAGAGATTTACTTTTGCGTGTCTTTGGCAGATTCCAGCAAGTAATTAATTATAAAGATAATTACGATAATACATATATTATTAATCGGGTTTGTATATATAAACCTACTTTTTTTTAAACTTGTACTGATACTGTTTGATTTGAATAAAGTAGTACGGTGTCGCCAATACGGGTTGAGCGACGCTGTGTTAATTAAATTATGAAATTTTTTGATGAAAAGTTAAAAGTTATATATTTTCTTTCTAAGACAATTAATTAAGGGTGAACTTTGTATTTTTGTTAAATATTTAGATTTAATATTTGGATTATGACAATGTAACTCTAATTTCTAGCCCAGGCCCTCTTACGATGATATTCTGAACTGACGACATATGCAAAATATAATCTTAGGCACACATGCATTTGGAACAATGAACTTTAACGACATATTTGTGTATAAAGGCCAACACCGCAAAACAAAATAATTATCTGTTTAGCACTGAAAATGGAGATGCCCATATCAGAAACATGGATCGATAAAGCAATCCAAATCTTCAAGATATCAAATTATATGACATATGCTAGTTAGGCCAGATAGCAAAACCATAATAATATTCCTGCACAGTGCACACTGAGAATTATATATACTATGGTTCACACCACTAGGATTATTGATTTTGTGGAGGGAAACCTTAGGCATAACGAATTCGAAATGTTTTCGGATTTATTCTTATAACAAGATAACTCCGTACTTATACTTGTCTGAAGAATGTTTACTTTTTAATATTTGGTAGACCTTAAAAAACTAATTATTTTTGTCGTTAAATTTTGCAATTTTTCTGATGACACATGTGACATGTATTTTCAAGAAAGGTTTATATTTAAGGAAGGGGTCAAGATCAGATACAAAGTTAAATTTTATTTAGTACAAAATACAAAATTTGTCAAAATATTTTTATAATTCGTCAGTTTATTTTATAGTTCGTCACTTTTCGAGCCGAAAAATGAAAAGACGACATGATGCGTCAATTGATAAGAATATGGTACAATATAGTTTCAATCACATGAAATGAAGAAATAATGTTTCCATGAAGTATAATCATATAATTTGGTCTGAAGTGAGAGTTCAGTTGACAGTTACAGCTCTCAAGTCTCTATGATTCTATGAATAATGTTAGCTAGGTGCTCAAAAGTGGGAACTTAGGTTGAGCAAAATGGAGAGGAACAAATCGATCACGGATTGACCTAGTAGTAAGACGAGGTGTTACAGAATCATAAAGTATGGGCGGTTATAGTAAATTCATATAAAAGTATCCCAATAAAATTACTAATAATAGGTTTTGAAATAGATTCCGTGTAGTGCAGTAAAATATATAGTGAGTGTTAAACCGGCGCCGCTTCAATAAAAATGACACCGTTTCAATTGATCTTTTTTTTGTAATGTAACAAAATAACATCGTTTTGATTTAAACTACGTCGTTTTGACATATCCAACATTTTACTGCACTATACCGAATCCGAATTACAATAGGATCATGCAGGTCTTGAGTTTAACAAATGAGTTTTTAAAAACAAAATACATGTGGCAATCTAAATGCTTTTTCAACATCAGTGTGGTTGGTATTATATTACAAAGACCTATGGCAAAGCAACTTTTGAAGAGCAATAATACTGAATTTGTGGTCAAACTCTTTCCCATTCTCATCTTTATCAATGCCTTTTTCTTTTGCTTGATGGTTTCAAATCTTATGTAAGCAAGCAAATAAGTGACTCAACTTGCCAAGTTGGCGTCCTACACGCCTCAATAATCGATACCATCCTTTCTTTTGTTCTTCAAATCTAATTCCATCAAACTAATCTTCTTGTCATAATTTACACACTAAGCACTCAACAAAGTGGTGTTACTAATAAGTGCTACTCAATCTTTATTATGTGGCACTCTAACTACGATGTATTTATGTCATTGAATTATTTCTTTAAATTTAATTGATAGTACATAAAATTGAAAACAAATTTACAAAATTCCATATTTATATACAATGTAGAAAAACATAGATGTATTTAGTGGATCCTTCTGTTCAGATTCAATTATAATTTGAAAATCTAAGAATACAATTTTGACAATTGCATTTTCACTACTACAGAACAGTCATTATGCATCGGTTCAAAAATAACGTTAAGCATCGGTTCAGCGTTATGCATCGGTTCATAAGGAAACCGTTGCATAATGATACCCATTATGCAACGGTTTTAACTGAACCGATGCATATTGTTACTTTATGCAACGGTTTAGAAAAACCGTTGCATAATGGTTACGATATATATCGGTTTGGTAAAAACCGTTGCATAACGGTTTCAGATGAACCGATGCATATCGTAACCATTATGCAACGGTTTCATAAAAACCGATGCATATTGTGGAATAAAAACACTTAGGTTTTATTTCGAAATTCATCAGTCCGCCTATCGAATCAGTCTCTCCGTCGCCTCCGTCATCTCACTGCTCGTCCTCTGCTTCGTTCGACGCCTTGCTCCGCTCCGTTCGACACCCACTCCAGCTCTGTCGCCATTGCTCGCTCCTCCACTTCGTTCTTCGCCACTTCGTCGCCATTTGCTCCGCTCCATTCGACGGTCTGCGAAATAGGTATATACTTTTTAATTTTGCCATTCCCTTTGTAGTTTGACGTCTGTTGGAAATTGAATTTGAAATCGAATTAAGTCTTGGATTCTTTGACATATGATTTCATGAGTTGGAAAGTAGAGGATTAGTTGCTTTGGTTGACTCTGCGGTTTTAGGCAGTGAAGTTTTCAAGTTGTAGGGCATTTCGGTGCTAGTGGTAGTGAATTCAATTTTAGTTGTTGCTCTATCATCGTTGAATGATGTAAATAACCAATTGAATTCATGTGTATGCTAAATTTTTTGTTTGAAAACGTAGATTCAAGCGGCGTATTACTTCTATACGGTGGGAGTTGTACTTTGTTTATCCTCCAAACATCATATCAAGTAAGGTATTCTATTGTGTTAATCGTGTATAGCTTTCGAAATTGGACATATTGTTGCTCTTTCATCGTTGAACGAAGTTAATAACTAGTTGAATTTAAGTATATTGATTTAATTGATGTTCTTTTGTTTAGGGTTAACATTTGCGATCTACATCCTCTTCCCGTTGGTGGTTATTTGCTTCTTCAATTTCCGGTATTTGATGTTTATCGACCTTTCTTATTTTCCTATGAATATGGAGATTTGAATTTATTTTTCCTTGTTTACTAATTTGTTTTTGTTGTTTATAGCTCTCGTCCGTACTTGTTGCACACCAACCATTAAGATTCTTCTTCGCAAGCTTCGATTATAAGGTAAATCGCAAGTTTATTTAACACATTTACTACTTTTTAATTGTTGGAGTGCTTGTAATTCACTCAAATGTAATTCTTCATTGAAGATTATAATTTCATTTGCTTTTCATTGTGTTACACTACAAATAAAGTAAGATATTTAAGCTTCCCGAAAATTTAACATGCAGGCATATGACATACACTTCTACGAGTCTTTACCACTCACTGGCGATGATTTCGTAGATGAAATGTCTGTTGACTGTAGATTGCTACGTGATGTGTGGAAGACTTTGGGTAGAGCATCGGTTCAGGTAACTGCCAAAGCTGAGGTTTTCGGTGACGACTACGATATCTACGTATTTGACGAGGAAGTCATGGACCTATTAAAGTTTCAAGCGTTGGGGAACGCAGCAGCTGAGTTATATATATAGTAATATTTATATCTTTAAAATGATTTATTTTTTGTAATTAGTCTAACTAACACAAGTGTTTACTTTGTAGTCATTTACACGATCAGATGCTTCATTGGGATATCAAGTTTGGTTTTTTTATTCCGTCATTAATGACCCCAACCATAGAGAAAAATGATAGATTGGCGACGTCCGTGGGAAGATTGAATATGCCAGACAAAGACCAACTTTTTTGCTACTTTCTCCCTTATGTTGATCACATTGAGTGAGTTCATCACTTACTTTATAAGTTGTTCACTTCTGTTCTGAACACATTTGTTTTTAAGTTAGTGGGTTTTTTAGGTGGCATTGGATGTTGTAGGCACTGAAAGTTTAAGGACCAAATCAAGATTATTTAAAGCATAAATGGGCTAGCCCACAATGGATATTTGGGTCAAAGCTACAAGCCCGATCCATGAGTTAAACTCAGCCCAAAGTACGGGCCCAATCTCAAGCCCACTAGTGAACTCTATAAATAGAGTATTTCACTTCACAAATCAGACACTCTGAAATTTGAGAAGAAAGCACAAAGAAGAGTGCTCTCAAAGGAAGCGTCAGTCGCCAGCAACCGACAAGTACGTGCCGTCTGCCCAAGCATCCCAGCGCCGTCTGCTAGAGCATCCAACCGCAACGCAGACACGTGAGACCAAGTCCCCGCGACCCTCACTCCGCTGCGCACGTGAGATCAAGTCATCAAGACCCTCACTACGCAGACACGTGAGACCAAGTCCCCGCGACCCTCACTCCGCTACGCACGTGAGATCAAGTCATCAAGACCCTCACTACGCAAGACACGTGGCGCTACACCTTCATCCCCGCACATCAAGCTGAGCAGACCGAAGCAAGCAATATAGTAGAATCAGAGGAGCATTTGAGATTACGAACACAACTTCTGCTCTCAAGCATAAATCATTTGTAAAACATTATTTTGTATTTGATACGAAATATTGTGACCATTACAAATTTTGGTGAACCCGACGTGAAGATCTCTACCTCTCATCCCTACGCTAAAGCTAAGATGTCTGCTCAACCTACCAGTCCACAAACTCCCAAGAAGACTTACGCCGCAACCGTGGCTCAACCAACCGGCATCTGCACAAGAGGGATGACTCAGAAGATGGCCGTCAATGCCGCTGCTGCAAGCTTACGAGCTTCTCTAGTGCCAAGGAGGGAACGCACATATACCGTTGCTTCCATCATGGCTGCAGCTACGGCACTGATTGCCTCCAACTCCCCACGACACAAGGGAAGCGTGAAAGCTGACGGAACACCCTCACCAAAAGCGAAGGTGGCTCTGCCAAAACAAGCCGAGACACCCAAACCCTGTGTAGCTTCTGTCATGACCATAGGCACCAAGACCATGGAGGAGTAGATGCAAGAACTAAGAGAGATGCTTGAGCTAGTCCTGAAAGACAACCAAGAGAAGAACAAAAAGCTTGAAGAACTCCAGAAGGAGGTGGTTGGGCTCGGGAAACAAAAGGTTGAAGAAGTCAATCAGACGGCAGAAGATGATGACACCAATAAGATGATCCCTGTAGAAACCAACAGGAACGGGGGCGTTGCGTGCAACGAAGACCAACTTCAAGTGCTGATAGCCAACGCGGTCAAAAGCCAGCTAAGTGGAGATTTTTCTGGTGGTGCACGCTGTGCCAAACCCTACAGTAAGAGGATAGACGGTCTGCGCATGCCACATGGATATCAACCTCCCAAACTCCAACAGTTTGACGGAAAAGGAAGTCCAAAGCAACATGTTGCCCACTTCATAGAAACGTGCAACAACGCGGGAACTGCAGGGGATCTGCTGGTCAAACAATTTATGCGGTCTCTAAAAGGCATTGCTTTCGATTGGTACACTGACTTGGAGGCAGAGTCTATTGACAGCTGGAGTCAGATGGAGGACGAGTTCTTCAACCGATTCTATAGCACCAGAAGGGTTGTAAGTATGAGTGAACTGACAAATACGAAACAATGGGAAGAGGAACCTGTGGTTGACTATATCAACCGCTGGCGCTCATTGTGCCTTGAATGTAAAGATCGCATCAGCGAGACGTCAGCTGTAGAGATGTGCATCGATGGAATGAACTGGGATTTGCTATACACCCTTAAAGGTATCAAACCTAGAAATTTTCAAGAGTTAGCCACACGCGCACACGACATGGAAATCACCGTGAAAGGACATGGAAGGAATCACATATCCTCGTCAAAGGCAATCATCGATAAGAGGGAATACAAGAAGCCTGAAAGGGTCAACAAAAATGCTCCAAAAGAGGCCATGGCCATCAGCACCAACGACGCTCCTGTGAAGATATCATCAAAACCAAAGCAGGAGAAGAGGAAAGAAGTCACCTCAAAAGACTTTAAGCACACAAAGCCTACACTGAAGGAATTACAAGCCAAGAAGTATCCATTCCCTGACTCTGATCTGGCAGGCATGCTCGATGACCTGTTGGCGAAAGGCATCATCAACTTACCAGAAGCAAAACGCCCAGATGAAGTCAACAGGACTAATGATCCCAAATACTGCCGCTACCATAGATTGGTTAGCCACAGTATCGAAAGCTGCGTCACTTTCAAGGAGCTTATAATGAGATTAGTCAAAGAAGGACGCATCGAGCTCGACACAGATGAAACAATAGAAGCAAACCACACCTCCGTGATGACTAGTTGCGACTCACTTTTCAAGCCACAAGAATGGTGCATGCAACAAATCCAATTTGGCACCCTTGAGCCAACAAAAGTGTGGATATCAAAGCCATCTATTGAAGCTGAATAAAAAAAGTTGAGATGCGATTATAATCCAAAAATAATAGAAACTTATGGGATTATGAAAGAGGTTGAATGCATGGAGGATGATGAAGGATGGACTCTTGTAACTCGAAGAAAATCAAAGAAGCAAGTCAGTCCACGACCAGAACCTGTCCGCCGAAAGAAGAAGCAGTTGACTAAGAAGAGACCACGTCAGACGAAAGGGAAGAAAGGACTCAAGAGGAGTCTAAGGTCACGTATACTGCCTATTGATCCTTTGACGCAGATTCCACCAAGTCCCATTATCTTAGGAGACTTCTTTCCGGAGGATTACTTCGATAAAGTTGGTGTCAACACAACCTCAGGGAAGGAAGTGAAGAAGAACAAAAAGCTGAGCAGAGGAATGAATCTTCAACCACAAAGACACAACCACCTTCGGATCCTCAAGATGACGCTGATGTGCTTGATATCCTGGAAGCTCTCCCTAAACACGAGCAGTGGGAGTAGATTTTCCACTTGCCAGAGGAATCACGACAACAAATAGCACAAGCACTCCTACATCCAAAGCTAAAGGAGGACATCATCAAAAATGCAGAAAAGCTAAGGAAAAGTCAAGCCGAATGCGCCTCCTGTAACACGACCTTGACATTTTCTGACGAAGATCTTCTCCTTGGATCCAAACCTCACAACAGACCTTTGTATGTCGCAGGCTACATTCGAGGACAAAAGGTGGGAAGAATCTTGGTGGACGGAGGTTCTGGAGTAAACCTCATGCCAAAAGAAACCATGGACTTATTAGGAATCACTATGGACGAACTCTCTAATAGCCAGCTTTTAATTCACGGATTCAACCTAAAAACTGAACGTGCGATTGGCATGATCCGCGTTAATCTAGCAATTGAAGAGCTGTCGGCTGATACTTTGTTTCATGTCATTGACGTTAGAACTTCATTCAAGTTGTTACTCGGTCGACCGTGGAAGCATGAGAATGGAGTTGTGGCATCAACTCTTCACCAATGCTTGAAGTATTATCGTGACGGTGAAAGAAAGATAAATGGGGACGTCAAACCATTTACCAAGGCAGATTCATTTTTTGCAGATGCTAAGTTCTATGAAGAAAACGGTGTGTCAAGTGAACTACTGCCATTAATCATCCCTTCCACTAGAGAGAACGATAAGGGAAGACCGAAAGCAAACCAAAACCGGCCAAAGATAAAATCAGAAATTGAATCAGAGGCCAGGAGCAGGGCATGTGTCATGACACCTGTGCAAACGCAAAGGCCGACTCCTGAAAGCACGCTCCCTACCTTGCGATATGTACCTAAATCTCGACGTAAAGCTGGACAAAGACCCTTGGAAGACTGTCAAAAATCAGAGACAAGTTTTGCAGATCAAAAGAAGGTCAGAAGGATGGTCAAACAAGAATGGGTGGCGAAAGTAGTCATTCCATTACCCAGCGCAAATACAACACAGGTTCTGAGGCCTCCGCTAGAGGGATTCACTTCAGAGTCAATCGGACTACATGAAGGGAACACAAGTTTGGAGGGAGAATTCGGTCCAAACACCTATAAGCTGATGGAGAAGTCAGGATACGATTTCAAAAGACCAGCTGTGCTCGGAAAAGTAATCAAACCTCATCCTTACAGTCTCGCCCAGATTCACGGAACGGCTCACAAACATGCTGGTCTAGGTCACAAGCCTCCGCCACCTGTGAAAATTTCTATCCATCGTCGAAAAGATGTTATATCAGCTCACCAAATCACTGCAGATGAAATCGAAAACAATGAAGAGGAAGACATAACGGAGTATGATGTAGTGACATCCTACCACGTAACAGCCGAAGAAGTTCCAAATGAAGTCAAAGAAGTAGAGGCTGATCAAGCTCCAGAGGTACTCGAAGATGGCGGGCAATCAACGGTTGATGACTTGAAAGAGGTGAATCCCGGAACCACCAAAAATCCGCGTCCAATATACGTTAGCACCCTACTAACCGAAGAAGAAGAGGGGCAGTACCTCAAATTATTGGCAGAATACAAAGACGTTTTTGCTTGGAACTACACGGAAATGCCGGGGCTTAATCCAAAGATAGCTTTGCACCGTCTAGCGATCAAAAGGGGGGTCGGGCCAAAGAAGCAGTCCCAACGGTGATTTAGGCCAGAGCTGGTTCCTGAAATTGAGAAAGAAGTTAATAAGCTCATCGACGCAGATTTCATTCGTGAAGTTAAATATCCGTCGTGGATAGCCAACATTGTTCCGGTAAGGAAGAAGAATGGGCAGCTGCGAGTGTGCGTGGACTTTCGAGATCTCAACGAAGCGTGTCCAAAGGATGACTTCCCCCTACTAGTTACCGAGCTCATGATAGATGCAACAACTGGACATGAAGCTCTCTCCTTCATGGATTTCACGGCTGGGTACAACCAGATACACATGGCGCCTGAAGACCAAGAGGCTACAACATTCCGAACTCCGAAAGGGATCTTCTGCTACAAAGTCATGCCTTTTGGCCTGAAAAATGCGGGAGCCACATATCAGCGTGCGATGCAAAAGATTTTCGAGGACATGATGCATAAAACGACAGAATGTTACGTCGATGATGTGGTGGTCAAGTCAAAAGCCAGGAGTGACCATGTCCAAGATCTTCGTACGGTTTTTGAAAGACTCCGAAAGTGCCAGCTCAAAATGAATCCACTCAAATGTGCATTTGGCGTCACGTACGGGAAATTCCTTGGCTTCGTAGTCACACACAGGGGCATCGAAATAGACCAGACAAAAATCAAAGCTATTCAAGAAATGCCCGAACCAAAAAGCTTGAAAGAACTGCGCGGATTGCAAGGACGACTGACTTACATACAAAGATTCATCTCCAACCTCACAGGGCGTTGTCAACCATTCAGTCATCTCATGAAAAAGGATGCTCCATTCGTTTGGGATGACAAATGTCGCAAAGCTTTTGATAGCATAAAGAAGTACTTGTCTACCGCACCAGTGCTTGGGGCACCGACTCCAGGAAAGCCACTGATACTTTACGTTGCCGCTCAAGAGAAGTCGCTTGGGGCAATGTGTGCACAAGAAACCGACGAAAGAAAAGAAAGACCCCTCTATTACTTAAGTCGAACTTTGGTGGGAGCTGAACTCAATTACTCTCCAATCGAGAAGATTTGCCTTGCATTGGTATTCGTAGTACAGAAGTTGAGGCACTATATGCAAGCACATACAGTACACGTAGTTTCCAAAGCTGATCCCATCAAATACATACTTTCAAGACCAGTCCTGTCAGGTCGACTAGCAAAGTGGGCTATGCTTCTCAAGCAATATGATCTAGTGTTTGTACCTCAGAAGGCAACAAAAGGGCAATCCATAGCGGACTTCTTCGCTGATCACCCAGTTCCTGCCGAATGGGAGTTTTCCATCGACCTTCCAGGCGAAGACATATTCTACATCGATGTGCTACCTCCATGGCAGATGTTCTTTGACGGAGCTGCGAGACGCGATGGAGCTCGAGCTGGAGTTGTGTTTGTATCACCAGAGAATCATCTTCTCCCCTTTTCGTTCACACTCACTCAACTATGTTCAAACAACATGGCGAAATATCAAGCACTTCTCTTGGGACTTCAAATGGCCAGACAAATAAGAATCGACGAAATGGATATCTATGGAGACTCACAGCTAGTAATCAACCAAGTACTTGGTGAGTACGAAGTCAGGAAGGATGACTTGATCCCTTATCATAGACATGCGACACAACTGCTTAACGAGTTTGACTCCATCAGTATAGAACATGTTCCGAGAAGTGCCAACAAGTTGGCTAACGCGCTTGCTAACCTCGCAGCCAATTTGGCACTGGGGGCAGAGGAGACCATGTCCATTCCAGTTTGCAATCGTTGGGTAGTACCGCCGTTGGAGGAAAACGAAGAAAACATGGAGTCGTCAAACGTGGTATATGCCTACGAAATCGAAAGAGAAGATTGGCGTCAACTAACATCGACTTCTTGGATCATCAAAAGTTACCAACCGATCCTAGACACAAGGTAGAAATCCGCCGACGCGCCCCAAGGTTTATCCATTACAAAGGGACATTATACAGACGCTCGTTCCTGGGGCAATGGTTAAGGTGCTTGAACGAAGAAGAAGCAGTGGAAGTTATGCAAGAAGCTCATGCCGGCATTTGTGGTGCTCACCAGTCTGGTCCGAAACTTTATGATCGCGTCAAGAGGATGGGGTATTATTGGCCAACTGTCGTGCAAGACTGCGTAGATTTTGCAAAGAAATGCAATGCATGTCAGTTCAATGCAAATTTCATACATCAGCCTCCAGAACATCTACATCCGACAGTTGCATCATGGCCTTTCGAAGCGTGGGGACTCGACATAGTAGGACCAATTAATCCCAAGGCATCCAACGGACACACGTATATTCTTGCTGCAACCGACTACTTCTCCAAGTGGGCAGAGGCAGTGACGCTACGTGAAGTAAAGAAAGAAAACGTGGTTGACTTCATAACAAAGCATATCATCTACCGACATGGCGTTCCACAAAGAATTGTGACCGATAATGGAAAGCAGTTCTCTAACAAACTCATGACAAACCTCTGCGAAAAGTTCAAATTCAAGCAGTACAAGTCGTCGATGTACAACGCTCCTGCAAATGGACTGGCCGAAGCATTTAACAAGACCTTGTGCAATTTGCTGAGAAAGGTGGTGGGGAAGTCAAAACGTGATTGGCACGAAAAGATCGGTGAAGCACTGTGGGCGTATCGAACAACATACAAGACACCGACCCAAGCAACCCCGTATGCTCTAGTATATGGAGTGGAAGCAGTATTGCCACTTGAACTTCAAATTCCATCCATGCGCATAGCCATCCAAGAAGGACTTAGCAGTGACGAAAACGACAAGCTACGCTTAGCGGAGTTGGAAGCCCTCGATGAGAAGAGATTGCAAGCACAACAGAGCTTACAATGCTACCAGGCAAGACTTGCACGCGCATTCAATAAGAAGGTGCGTCCTCGCTCCTTTCAAAAAGGAGACTTGGTCCTAGCGGTAAGAAGACCAATCATAACCTCGCACAAGACGGGAAGCAAGTTTAAAGAGAAGTGGGACGGTCCCTACGTGGTGCAAGAAGCTTACACGAATGGGGCATACAAGATTGTGGATCAAGAAGGATTACGCGTCGGACCAATCAATGGAAAGTTCTTAAAGCGCTACTACTCCTAAAGCTGCAGACCGATACTCCTGGCCCGCAAGAGTATAAACTGTGAACGGCTAAACAAAAAACAAAAAAAATAAAACAAAAAAGAACTACGTTGACTTGATCTTGCGAAGTGTCACGCACGTGACTTTGTAAGTACATAGGTAGCTTGAGTACAAAAAAAAAGTGTTCAAGTGCAGTCTCAAAAAAAAATATAACAAAGTAGTTTGACGGTTCTAATGCATAACTGCCTGGATAGCCTTCTTGCATTGATCCAACTCACGCTTCACCTTCACCAAGTCATCAGAGCTCGCTCAAAAAGTTTTCAATTCATCTAACCTCTGTTGAAGTGCACCAACGTTCGACTCGGCCGCAGCAATTACTTCCACTTGTCGGCATTGCTGGTGGATTATGCTCTCTGCCTCATCATGCAAAGCTCGTAATTTGGCTTCAGCTTCCTCTATTGCCTGCGCCACTACTTCTCCCTGTCTCTCCAAACTCTTGTTAGTCTGGAGAGCACCCTTGTAAGTCACTCGAGCAGAACATAGATTGCCCTCAACCGTAGAAATCTCACGGGCATGACGGGCTGAGTTGCTAACAACACCCTGCTGGACTACAAAGAGTTTGGCAACACTCTTTACATATGCATCAATGGCTGCCTGAAGAATGGAGGTGTCATCGCCAACATTTCGAAGACTAGCAAGGAGATGGATAACACGCGCAGCTACATCGGTGACTTCTGCGTAGGGAGCTTCCGTTAGGTTCTGAAGGAGAACCCTCACAAGCTGGTCAGTCATCTTGACAGTTTGGCATGAGGAAGGTGAAGCAGTGACAGCCCCAGCGCTTGGTACTTTGTTGCCCTGCAGTCGCCAGGAAGAAGATGAAGTATCGGAGACTTGTTGGCTATGTTGCACCGACCGTATAGGGCTCTGTCCTCCATTATCGACAAGTGGCTCATCCGTGGCATCACCAATTGGCACTGGGACGACAACCCTCCGAACCTCTTCAACAGCAGAATCAGAATCTTCACCCTAAAAAGAAAAGGGGAGGGGACGACGCACAAGAATACTGCTCAGAAATAGGATGAATATATATATATAAAATGAAGTCGTATCAAAACGTTTGGTACCTGGCCGAATAGATGCTGATGCACTTGAGTTTTTTGCCCCTCATACACGCAACGATGCTTGTGGTTAGCACCTTCGCCTCCATCACTGCCATCGATGGCCCGCTTTCTTGGTCTGTCGGTATATATGGCCTTCTTCTGAGAGGCAGGCCTGGGCTTGATCACCCTATCGGCAGTCTCAGGCAACATATCAAGAGCTGCTGTTTTGTTCTTCGTTCCATAGTTGACGCTGGACATAAGAAAATGGATATTCTCTCGAAGGTCGTTTACTGTCACATTGGCCCACCATCGCTTAAAGCTAGACGTGGTCATATCCCACCAATTCAAAGAACGTCCGGGAAGCATCAACTTAGTTTGACTATCCTTGAAGAGAAGTAATCTAAAATGCTTCAATGATGTGGCATAAGGGATGAAGCCATCATCCGCATCGCGTGGAAGTATGCCCGGAATGTCTTGATAGAAATCAAACTGTCTGCTAAAACGAGTCGGGTGATAGGGTTCCAGAAAGAAAGAAGCCTTGGAACGCAAGGAGAGGTAAGCAGTACGAAGTGAAATGATGTAATTAAACTTCAAGGCATCCAACTTATCATCACAAACAGGCCCGCATCGATTCCCCCGCAACACAAGGCTAGTGGCCTTGAACGAAGAGCCGTCATGAATCAGATTGCGAGCTTCGACGTCAGTAAAGAGTTTTGCGCTTCGAGAGCCTGAATACCGAACCATGAGAGGGCCAGGAAGTATATCATCCCTTGCGTGGTGCGAACCGAAATAATGGGCCAACCATCCGTACAAGTAATGTGAGGGAAATGCTGAACCAGAAGAAGAAGGCTTGTCTGCATTCACCATCTTATTCAAACCATGATAGATGCTAGCAAGCACTGGTGTCGCCAAACTGAATGTTGAGCCCTTCGCCATATGCACAGCTACTTCGAAAGTACCAGCCCTGATCACTAGGTCCCCTGCTTCGGGTAGTACAAAGACGCACAACCAACAGGACAAAAAGGCTGCCAGATAAACCGTTTTTCTCTCAGAGTCATCAACAATCCCAAGTTCATCGAAGACGGTCATCTCCTCGGACGCCCACTCTAGCGGTTCGTGACGTATCTCTCCTCTCGGATTGTGGCTACTTTTCGGTCGACTGTCTACCCTACGAGCTGGTTCTCTACCCGGCTTGTTGTATGAACTCTAGCACTTACACCAATACTGGACCCATTGCGTCGCACGAACCACATTCTTTGACTCAGGAAGGGATGCAAGGGAGCAATAGACGCCAAGCAAACGCTCGCATGCTTGAGGGATAGATTTGGCCTTGTCTCTATTGTCTCTCATATTCTTCAAACTTGGCACAACTTCGTCATACCTACGCCCTGCTACTGGAAGTCCACCAATCTCGTGAAGATCCCAGAGCGAGAGCGACCACTCGCCTGCCACCGTGTGTAATGTATTCGTAGAGGGACACCAACTCTCACAGAAGGCACGCACTATTTGGGGTTCACGATCGTACTGGTACAAAGAAGCATATACAGCATCATAGATGTTTGCACTCTTCAAACGTGAGGAACATCACGCTATCACATCTTCAGTCCATTCCCAGTAAAGAGGAATATAGGTAAAGTCTCCAATGATCTTCAAAATATTGGGACCCCACCGCACAAGGCCCGTGGCGATCCTTCGACCAAGCAAAGAGGGTCGAGCATCTTCCGACTCCTTTTCCTTCAAGAGACTCTTCAGGAGGTAAGCAGGCCCACCGTGCACTACATCACGAAGGGGCGATGTTAGCTCGGGTGGAAATATCTCCTTCACGGCACCTGAATTCGAGCCTGTATCCGGGCGCAACATCGACGGGAACACGCGAAATTTCTGCTTTATGTTGTCTTCCATAGCCTTTGAGTCAGGAGCGATGTTCAGAAACAGCTGGCCATTCTCCTCCGAGTCCAGGAAGAGCACCATTGCGCCTGCCTTCTTTTGGTAGAGACTTGTATCGCAACGTGAGTTCGTCACAAAATGAAACGACTATGTCGAAGAAGTTAAGACAAGTAAGGAATTCCCAGGAAATTGGAGGAGTCAAAAACGGTCTCACTTAAAAACCAATCTCCTTAGACTCGTAAGTCTTGGTGATAGAATCCTCAAAAGCTTATTTTTCTTGACACAATGAATTCAAAGTGTGAAACTACCCCCGATGGATAGCAGTCTTACGCAAAGAATGATAGCGGTTTAGTCTCTCAGCAACGAGCCAAAGCACCGTCAATGAAGAACATCAACGTCAGAGCAGTAAAATCGGCAACTGTGGATAGAAGGGAGCCTAGTCATGAACAAGGAAAAGAAAATCAGTAAGACAAGATATAGTCACGTTGTTCTTACAAAAAAAAACAAAAAAAAATTGACTCAAGTGCTGCTTCAACGAGACAGTCACTGTCGAGTAACTGGGATATCAGTGGCACTGTTGCATCGCTTCCAAGGCTTGAAGAGCTCGACACTACCAACATGTTGCTCCGTCAGCGAATCATATTCTTAGGATCCCAGGTGGATGACATGACTACAAATTTTTGGGTAATAATATAATCCTTACAATCTCCAAACACGTGATTGAAATCGGTTGAAACACGTGCACAGAAGCAAATTGATTTAGAGAAGCTTGGGTCTATGAAATCACGTGTAATTGCAAGCAACAAGAAAAAAATTGTATGAAATTTGTAATGACAGACAAATAGTAATTTCGGGACCGCTACTCCAGAAGCATTCGACTATCACCTACTACAGTGGTATATGCTAATAGAGCAATGGCTTACCTAAGAATCAGAGGGTTCAAAGAGAGAGGATGATCAGAGGAGTGAGGCTCTCGATTTTGGGATGGCTTGAACTCTTGACTTAAGGTTCTATTTATAGAGAGAATTAGGGCTGGCCGATTCCTAAAGATTATGTCCAAGGATTATCAAAACAAGTAGATTTAGGAAAGATTTCCTAATCTCATCTAACCGACTCTGCTTTATCTTCAAGCTAACTTAATTGGCAAGTCAGTCTAGAAGATTCCAGACTGTTCACGGTCCGAGGTTACTGTTCACGGCCCAAATCACTATTCATCCCGGAGTACTATTCATCCCAGAATTACTATTCATGGTCCGAAAATTACTATTCGCGCCCTGAAGTTACTGTTCACGGCTCTGACATGTTTCGGCAACAACAGTCACCAATGCTTAGGCTTCTTCCAGTTTGACATTCACTAAAATCTCAAGTCAACCGTCAAGTTGGAGAACGACATGGTGACTCAAAAAAAAATTACGTGGAAGCTCTTACGACAAGTTTGACATTCACTAAAATCTCAAGTCAACCGTCAAGTTGGAGAACAACATGGTGGCTCAAAAAAAAATTTACGTGGAAGCTCTTACGACAAGTTCGACATCCACAAGACTCTCAAGTCAGTCACTCACGATCACGTCGCGCTGAGATACCCAAATTGTGTCGCACAACATGATCATGAGGGGGCAATTTGTAGGCACTGAAAGTTGAAGGACCAAATCAAGATTATTTAAAGTATAAATGGGCTAGCCCACAATGGATATTTGGGTCAAAGCTACAAGCCCGATTCATGAGTTAAACTCAGCCAAAAGTACGGGCCCAATCTCAAGCCCACTAGTGAACTCTATAAATAGAGTATTTCACTTCACAAATCAGACACTCTGAAATTTGAGAAGAAAGCACAAAGAAGAGTGCTCTCAAAGGAAGCGTCAGCCGCCAGCAACCGACAAGTACGTGCCGTCTGCCCAAGCATCCCAGCGCCGTCTGCTAGAGCATCCAACCGCAACGCAGACACGTGAGACCAAGTCCCCGCGACCCTCACTCCGCTACGCACGTGAGATCAAGTCATCAAGACCCTCACTACGCAGACACGTGAGACCAAGTCCCCGCGACCCTCACTCCGCTACGCACGTGAGATCAAGTCATCAAGACCTCACTGCGCAAGACACGTGGCGCTACACCTTCATCCCCGCACATCAAGCTGAGCAGACCGAAGCAAGCAATATAGTAGAATCAGAGGAGCATTTGAGATTACGAACACAACTTCTGCTCTCAAGCATAAATCATTTGTAAAACATTATTTTGTATTTGATACGAAATATTGTGACCATTACAGATGTTATGCGTCATTTTTTCGAGATAACATAAGGTTCTTTGGCTTGATTCTTCTACAGAAGATAAGGATATACGCGCTGATGCAAAAGAGTTGGTGGACATGTAAGTTTGGAAATTACTTTTATCTTATAACTTGTATTGAAAGTCACTAATAATTATATTATTGTGTTTGTTTTAGGGGATTAGATCGATACTACCAAGGATGTGTACCGAGGAGTACACGTAAAGTAGAGTGGAAGAAAGTTTTGGTATTCACAAATGTCTGGACATTTTTATTAAATATTTTTTTTCATTTATAAAGTATGTTAACTGAGATTATTTTGATATCGTGCAGTGTCCAAGACAACCACCTAGCTTTTTGTGGTTATTATGTCCTTCATTATATTAAGGACATTATCGCATTTGTACGGGCTAATAATAGTGCGGGGGTTGAAGACATTGACCAAGTGAGTTTTTTAGAGATATATACATATGTTATTATCATTTAACTGTGTATTGTTGATTGTTGATTTAGTTCTTTTGTTTTCACTCTTTAATTGTTGATTTAGCTTTATAGACGTTAGTCATTAATTAAGCTTTTTAAGGCTTAATCGTTTTCACTCTTTAATTGTTGACTTAGTTCTCTTGTTTTTTTTATAGTACTGTTTTCCTAATGGAGTAGAGCCATACGACGTCGACAATATTCATGGAGTTCGGGATGAAATCGCCAGCTATTTACGTGAATATGTGACCACTCATCCTACACTACTATAGAACATTAACTTAGAAAATATTTGTTATGTGATGTTTTGTGGCGTATTTGTGCCAAAGAGACAAATATATGCGTATGAATGATATTGTATGTTGCAAATTCAGTGAAACGATGTTTAGCATCTCCGTTGTATTGTATTTGAAAGTTGGAACAGCAGGTTTATTATTGATGTTTAATTTCAGGTGGATTTGAGCTTTTGTAAAGCTAAATCTGCCATTTTTTGAACATTATGCATCGGTTTTCGAAGAAACCGTTGCATAATGTCTGACGGGTTTGGTCATTATGCATCGGTTTTCCCTTAAACCGATGCATATTGTTCAGCTCTTATGCATCGGTTTTCCAGAGAAACCGTTGCATAATGTCTGGACATTATGCAACGCTTTATTATGCATAGGATCCAAAACCGATGCATAATATAAAAAAAACCGATGCATAACCCTTCATCTGTAGTAGTGTTTGATAAATCTTCGAATCTGCATCTGGTGTATCCTGCTAGCTAGTAGAGTCTAACGTGGGGTTGAGATCCGGTGAGAAGTGACTTTAAGGTGAGAAATAAGAATTATTCTTGTCCATTGATTTTTGGTAATCAACAGCCCAGATCAATTTAGAATTATAATCAAAATCAGGGCAGTTTACGCGTATAGGGTTAGTATCGTCCCAAAACAATTCCATAACTTCTCCCGTTGTTTACTCGGACGAACCGTAACCCTAATCCCTTTTGCTACGCAGCCGAAGCTACGGACGACCTCCACTAACCGCCGCATACGACGCGAAAAGACGCCATAAGGAAGGAGTCCAAAGACGACAATCATGGCTCGAAAAACCGTGAGCGAAGATGACCATCGGCGACCTCCGCAGAAGCAACCGATTCAAAAGTCGGGTGAGTTTTCGGTGTTCAATTATTGTTTTCCGTTACTCGATTGTTAACAACACGATACGATTTATCGATTAGGGTTTGCTAATTTCAATTCAAGTTGTCGGAGTAACTACCTATCATAATCCGTAGCTTTACCCGGCAAGATCCGTAGATTTACTTGGCAAAATCCGTAGCTTTAGAGTTGGTTTTGGAAAGTGGATGAAAGATGCCTTGTTTACAGAGCAATTTAGTATGTCGACTAGGGTTTGTGGCTGCACGAATTTTTCGATTTAAGGGTATTGCATTGATGGATTCAATTTGTCATAAATAAGAATGCTGCTATCGAAACTAACTTCCTATCATAATCCGTATGATAACTATGAAGCTTGAGGCAAGCTTATTATCATCTCTAACAATTGCCCACCTTTGAGGAAGTCCGAGATTGAGTACTATGCAATGCTTGCCAAGACTCAAGTTCAGCATTTCAATGGAAGTGAGTTTTCTTTTTCTTCTTAGTTCAGCTTTATGAAGCTATATTGTGCTTACAAAATTTTGGACATCAGTATTGCTGCAAATCTGCATATGCTTGCATTTATATGATATTTTTGGAATCAATATAATTGCAATTAAGGTTTCAAATTGAAGAGGTTTGTCTACCTTTGTTCTTTTTATTTGTATTTTGCGGGAGACATGCCTTTACATTCAAATGGTTGCATTAGTTGATTTCGTAGCCTGAGTTCAAGATGATTTGTGAACATTAGTTGAGCTATTAAGATGTTAATGCGTATACATTATCCAGATTTATAAACACCCCTGTAGTGTAGGCTTATGTTTCTCAAATTGGATTTACTCAATTTCTCCAAATCCCATTGGTGCTTTTTCTTCAAAGGATGTAGTTTGATCAGTTCTGGAAGCTCTCCCTAAAATCTGTAGTGGGATAATACTTGCATGTCATTGGTGTTTGTTTAGCACGGGTAGATTATGTTCATCCCACTTTCTTAATCATGCTATTTAGCAGACAATTATCACCTCGCTTAAATTTTCAAACAGTATATGATTGATGTTCCAGACTCATTGCACCAGTTGCTACGAATGAGCCGTGAAGAAGAAGTAGTCGAGCCATTTGTCGTTTCTTTAGATTACTCATTCGGAAAGAAGAGACGAACACTCACGCATGAACCTGATTGTACACTCACACATGAACTCAAACGAAGTGTTTCAACAAGCTTGTACTCACAATGATCATCCAATTTAATGTTGCTCATGTTTTTAATATGATACTCAGATATTGGGCACTGTATTTTGCGCATGTGTAACACAGGGTTTTGTTATTCGTATGATGTAATTATAATCCGTAGCTTTGTAAGCATAATCCGTAGCTGAGTCGTTATGAGATCATAATCCGTAGCATTGTAAGTATAATCCGTAAAATTCTCAGTAAAATTCGTAGCTACATAATCATAATCCGTACCATTGTAAGCATTACCCTATGATTTGTAAGCATAATACGTAGCGTCACGATCATAATCTGTAGCATCACAATCATAATCCGTAACAACACGATCATAATCCGTAGCATCACGATCATAATCCGTAGCAGCACGATCATAATCCGTAGCAGCACGATCATAATCCGTAGCAGCACGATCATAATCCGTAGCAGCACGATCATAATCCGTAGCATCGCGATCATAATACGTAGCGTTTGTAAACATAATTTGTAATAGCACCTCATGAAAATAGCAAATCGATTATGTATTTCCGAAATCAGATGATAAAAAAATAAGAGAAGTTTATTGATATGAATCACGAATGTCAATCTACAAATTAAAAAGTCAAATGCTGCATGTTTTGTCAAGTCAAGCAAAATTAACTCAGCTTGCTGCATTTTAATTTCAATCAAAGTTATTGATTCTGTACACTGCTTGTGCTGTACAATAATAGCCACTTTCTCAGCTTGTAACTCAACAAGTTCTTAATTAAGTAAATGGACATCCTCGTCTATCTTCTTGACACTAGCTACCTTCCGTTCACCAAATCTGCAACTTCATACGGATCAAAATCGAGAATAAAACACTCCTCTGAGTCCTTATACCGCTTCATATCACAATAGGACAATTTCCAATATCCTTAGAACACCTTGCCGGAGGCATTGAGCCATCACCGTACCCTTGCGCAGCCACAACCCTTGGTTCATTCCAAGTAATCCAATTTTTAACCCTGCCACCAAACACTGAGAAACAAAACTCTGCATAGTTTGCATAGTCCATCCTGTTGAGATCAAGTTTAGGGAATGCATTGAATTCAAATATAGTTACCATCAAACAACACAAGGCGCAAATAAACTGAGCTTTTAAAGAGTACTTACACAATTTGGGGGCTCAACCATCCCAAGTACCTATCCTCCAGTGCTTGAGGAAGATCATTATGAAACAGGTTTGCATATGGGATCACATCTATAAGACAAAAAAGAAATATAAAAGTTTACTAACTTTAAGACATCTCATTTTGTATGGGGTTTATTTACACTGTACTCAACTCAGTTGAGACTTTATGTCCCTCATTTTTATTTTATAACAAGACATTCTGAATTCTTACAGTACGGATTGCCATGTATATATACCTTTTTCAAGCAAGAAGTCAATCAATCTATTGTAGTAATCAACCCCCTCCCAGTTCACTTTCCCCGTTCCATCTATACAAACACAAACATGGAATCCATCAATGGGTACAAAGAGAGTCAGTTTCAGAAATCCACAAATCTTAATCAATAAACTTATTTGGGAAGACTCTAGACCAGGAGATGGAGAATCTATATGCATCAAAATTCAGTTTCGACAAAAGATCAACATCTTCCTTAAACATGACAATCTGGGCATATTTTCACGACTACAATCATATCTTAATCAAACATGACAATCTGGGCATAATCAAAAATTTCAAAACCGCATACAATCATATCTTAATCAAACATGACAATCTGGGCATATTTTCACGACTGTTTCATTCAGAAATCATCAAACAGACAAAACATAACCTAAATTTAATCGGACGGATATGTAACTACCTGCAATGAAGTCGTCGGCCATGTTCGAACTAAGCAAATCGTCGGAGTTTATCTCCAAAAAAATACATTGTAGAGGCGCGGAAGTAATTGGGACGATGAATCGCTAGGTTTGCGGCACGAATTGTTTTACGAAAAAACAGTTCAAGTCTGAAACGGGAAATCACACGAATTGGTTTGCGATCAACAGAAGCGATTTGGTCGAAACCCACGATTGAAGCAATTTTGATTTCCAAAAATACCCTTTAACCGTTTTTCTCATTAAATATATTCTAAATATTCTATTTAATCACGAACGTTGGATCTTTAAAATCAACAGTCAAGATTAATTCCTATTTCTCAAATATATGCATACTTCTCACCTGATCTTTTTCCCTAACGTGGTGGTTTTGAATTTTTATCAAATGCAAGTTTAAATATACAAGTGAAATATATGTCTTTGAGTTTTTATTAAATGCAAGTTTGAATGTACATGTGAAATATATGTCAGCAACACAATGACTTGATGATGCAAATGTGAACTAAATTCTCAAATTCTCGATATTTTGAGGGATTTTCATTTAAGCGCTATTGGATGTATCTACATCTCTCAAACGTCACTTTATTTTACTTTTCGACTAAATGTTGCCTTTTCTATAATGTGTGGAACTCAAGTGTGCGAGAGCATGAAAGACTTGTCATAAGTTGGATCCATCATGCATGTACCATTTTGTATCTTAGTTATATTTGTTGTTTGCTAAATTAAAGGAGTAAATTGACATCAATTTGATATTTTGTTGTTATAAGTTACATCACAAGAGCAATTTCGTGTAGCGGCTTATTAATGTTAGCTCATCAAATCATTGTTTGAATGATGAGCAAGATATTTAGGACAAGTAATGTTTATATCGTGTGCATAAATATTTCGGAAAGGTTATTGAATACCACACGGCTTGAAAAAAAAAGTGAAGCAAGAATTTTCACATACATTTATGTAATCCTTGTCATCAGAAATAAAATAAAACTATAAACCTCTGATCAAAAAAAATAAAAAATAAAACTATAAACCAGTCAGTGGCCCAATTCTATGTTCATTCTTCATACGCAGCCCGACTAAATAGGAGCATCATACATCCGAGCTTTAATATGTTCCGGTTGACGGCAACAAAGGAGTAATTTTTTTCTTTTTCTTTTTTGAAATCGGCAACAAAGATACTCTTAAACAAAGATATTTTCACTATAAATAGACAAATATGTTCTTTAAGTTATAAGGGCATGTCTTTTTTTTTCTTTTTTTGATGGGTAAAAGTTATACAAAAGTAGGACATCGACTACGCAATGACTCTATTCAGTACATACACTCAAGTTGAAGCACAGACCTACAACGGTCAACCTATCCTGATGAGGACACACTAGCCTCACCTCGTCGGTCATCTACTATTACAAGTAATCCTATACAACTACAAGCTGATGCATCGACGAAAGAAGCTTACAAAGGTCCAATGACTAGGAACCAAGCAAAACAAATTCAACATGAGGTGAATTCACTCCTAGTTGATTGTTATACTATAATTGATGAGAACTATATGCTGCCTAAATCTAGTGTGCTTTTATTATTCAGATTCTCAAAAGTGGATGGACATTCAGATTTTCAAATTTATTCATCAAAATTTCAGATTTAGCTATTGTTACATATTTTCAAGAGAGAGTTCTCTACCCCCTTGCTCTTGTAGTTTCCTTGTGAGATTGCATAAGCGGTCGTTCGACGACAACAAAATTGTGCTTCCAACTTCGTGCGTGGTTGTGTGGTTTGGAAACTTAGAGTGTGGTTAGGCAATTACTTGTTGCAGGTCATTGTACAAGCAGTGGTTGGCTTCAAGAATCGTCGGGTTGCACTACCTACCCTCCTCCATCAAATCCTATATCGTAAAGTCCCGCTTCCGCCCCGTATCATTTGGTAATCAGAGCCATTGTTACATTGGTACCATCTATCCCTTTGTAGTTTTGTTGATTTCAGTTCTGTCAAAAAAAAAAGCAAAAAAAAAAGCAAAAGAAAAGAGTTGCTGAATTTGTAGGGATTTCATCTAGTCTATTGAGTAGTGCATCCAAAATTAACCATTGTTTGTGTGATTCTCGACTTGTATGCGCTTGATTATCACTCTTTTGGACCAACCATCATCACCAAAGTAAAACACAAATCTGCACTCACTTGGAATCTTCACGAGCTTCGGTTGGTAAGAGAAAGTGAGGTTTGAGTTTCTTTTTTTTTCTTTCATACACATTTATCTTTAGTATAGAGTTTTCCACAACTAATCATGGCAGGTGATGGAGATGAATATGAAATTGATGGCGCTGAACAACTCAATCAGCCCATCACACGTCTCCATTTCAATGCTTTACGTGATCATCTTCGTCAAGAGTTTCGGGCAAGCATTGAGTCATTGGAGGAAAAGCAAGATAGAATATCTGAGGATCTTCAACAACTTATGGGTAATGTTAATCAACAACTAACCCAAAATCTTGCTGCTATGCAAGTTAATATAATTGCTCAAGTTGTTCGAGAACTACGACAAGCCACGGGAGATGCAAGTGTGCATGGCAATGAGACTGAGAGGATTAATGGAGAGGTTGCTGCACCAATTGCTCAAGGAGGGCGAAACCATGTCGCCGACAACACAAACAACGTAGTTGCTGGTCGTGGGAATAATTTTAGAGATGCTCCATTCAATGGACGAGGACGAGGTCGTGGAAGAGGTAATATGAACCATGGTTACATTGATGATGAATTTGAAAATGAGGATCGTGACATATTTAGGAATGCTGGATTCCGTCAACGTGGAAACTTTGTTCGTGATGAGGAAAGGTTTGGTAAGCTGAAATTCACTATGCCAAAGTTTGAAGGAGGATCTGATCCAGAAGCTTATCTTACATGGGAATTGAAGGTTGATAAGATTTTCTGCATGCATAACTATTCCGAAGAGAAGAAGCTTGCCATGGCTTCATTGGAGTTTGAAGACTATGCGCTTATATGGTGGGAACAAGTCCAGCGACAACGAGAAGAAGGAGAAGAATTCCCTATTGCTACTTGGGCAGAAATGAAGCGTGAGATGAGGGCGAGATTCATTCCAAGACACTATAGAAGAGACATCTTTGACAAGCTTCAAAACTTGAGGCATGGTAAACAATCCGTTGAGGAGTACCACAAGGAGATGGAGAAGGCTATTATACGTGCCGATATACAAGAAGATGAGGAGTAGTCCATGGCTCGATTCTTGTATGGGTTGAACTCAAGTGTGAAACAGATTGTTGAGCTACAACTGATCGGTTGTAATTTAGTGTAAATATTCAATAAGAATATCGAATACTTATGCCAAACACGTTAAATCAAAACAATTTATATTTTGACTCGGGAAGTCCGAGATCGTACCCAAAGGACAGGTGATCAAACTAATAGTGCTAACGATTTGATTTAGGATGTTTACGGTTGGGGGGGGGGGGTTTAATCCTCGTAAGAGGGGGATATCAAAGTTTTACTATCTTAAAAAGAGATTTAATCGATAACAAAGGAAACAAACAATTCAAGGATGACTAGGGTTCTAATTCCCCACCTAGACAATTACTGCGACGATAAATTGAAACACCATTGATGAATTCTCATACACACATTTAGAATTTTAGCTATGTAACATTGATACCAAGTTCAACTCGCGCTACAACCTGATAGCGCTAAAATATATGGGCGACCTCTATGCTTATTGTTTCGTTCGTTTTATCACGATTTCACTTGCTATTTGATGCCTTGTGGTTCATTTCAGGCAAATTACAGAGTTTAAGCTTAGAACACAAGTGGACATTGATTTTGGAGCAAAACCGAGCAGTTCGGAGCAAAAACACGGATTTTCAGGTATTACGGGACAAACCGACCTCTCCGGAGTATTTTGGACATACAGATCTCATTTGGTGTCTGATTTGGCTGATTCAAAGCTTGTTGGAAAGCTAACTCAAAGGGCTACAACACTCTAGTTGACGCCGAGACCAAATTCGGAGGTTAAGATTGCCAGAAAAGCCTTGTGCGTTCGCACAGTCCACTCCATGCGAGCGCACAAAACAAACCAGAAGCACAACAATTCTGTGCGGTCGCACAACCTCCTCGTGCGGTCGCACAACTCAAACCAGAAGCACAGGAATTCTGTGCGGTCGCACACTCAGGAACCACGATAGCACGAGGCAGGATTTTGGGCAGCTGTGCGGTCGCACAACCCACCCGTGCGGTCGCACAACGTCGTAAAGTCTGCATTTTTATGCTGAACTATAAATAGAAATTTAGGGTTTCCAAAACAGTGACTCCTGGGATTTCTGGATTTTCTGCTGGGTTTTTGGAGAGAAGATAGCTTGGAGAAGAAGACATATTTTTCTATCATCATCAACAACTCAAATCGTGATTCATCCTTCATCATTAGCGCTCCATATTGGTTCTAGATCCCTAAACTCTATCTTCTACATGTTTTTCAGCTCATCTATTGATATTATGAATTGTAATCTCACCATGAGTGAGTAGTGACATTGGTTGGGGGTCTATGAACCCCCTAGACATGTTTGTGACATTGTGGATATTATGAATGCTATTGATGATTGATTTTACACATGATTCTTCTTCATTTGAACCTAATGCCTATGAATTACCTATGACATGTTTTAACAAGTCCGAAATAGGAATTCTACTTGATTTCATGCTTGATGTAGCTAACCCCCGAAAAGTGTGATTTCAATTGAATGAAATGAAGAAGCATTAGGATTTTTGTGTTACATGGCGATGCTTTAATCCTAATGAGAATGGCATGAATTTAACAAGCGCATGATTTATTTAGCCAATAAAGCGCGAGTGTGAGGCTAGATAAATCATGTGCTATAGCACCAATAAAGTGCGAGTGTGAGGTGCTATGCGAGGTGTAACCTCTTGATACTAAGTTGTAGCGCGAGTTGAACTTGGTATTAATGTTACATAGCTAAATTCTAAATGTGTGTATGTGAATTCATCAATGGCATCCCAATTTACCGTCACAATAATTGTCTAGGTGGGGAAATAGATCCCTAGTCATCTTTGAATTGATTGTTTACCCTTTTTGTTGATTAAATCTTCTTTTAAGATAGTAAAACCTTGCTATCAACCTCTTACGAGGAACAAACCCCCCCCCCCCCCCCCCCCAAACCATAGACATTCCGAATTTAATCTTTAGCACTATTAGTTTAATCACCTGTCCTTTGGGTTCGACCTCGGATTCCCGAGTCTTTATAAATGTTTTGATTAATCGTGACTAGCAATAGTATTTGAATCCTATTCGAATATTTACGCTAAATTGCAGCCGATCAAATGGCATCGTTGCCGGGGATAGGTTAATTAACTAGGTGCTAATAGATTGCTTAGTTTGTCTATTCTTGTAAATATTTTTCTTTCTCTTTTACATGTATATCCTTCTTTTTCTCTCATATCCCTTACTAACTTCGTTATTCTTGTTTTGCGAGGATGAATCACTATAACCAACAAGTCATGCACGACGAAGATTATTATGAAGAGGATTTTTCCAATTATGCGCTAAAAGATCAACTTAGTGATTTGAAAAATAAAATTGATAGTGCGATGAGTATGGTTAAGGCTTGGGTTGACAAAAGGAAGTATGAAGACAATGAAGATTATTATGAAGATGATCAACCAAATGCCCATTGTGAAGACTATTGGATGAACAACCAAAATCGACAAGTCTCTTCTAATGAGGGATATTATCAAGAGGAGGAGCAACCATATTGGAATTACCAAGAGCATGACTATCAAACTAATCGTTATAATTTGGATGGGGATGACCAAGAAGAGGAGCAACCAAACGGCTATTGGGAAAACTCTTGGAATCCATCGCATACCTACACTCAAAATTGGAATAATAGTCAACGCTTTGAAGAAGAACACTCCTACCCTCCATACCCTCAACCTCCTCAACGAAGAATGCCCAATGATTCAAGTTTCCCTCCAAGGCCTCAAGGGCAAAATAATTATCAAGGGAATTACCAAAGGCAAGGGTATGACTCTAACCAAAACCAAGGGCAAAACTCCTATTCAAACCAAGGGCAGAATTCGTATTCAAATCAAGGCCAAGGCTCGAATCAAAATTCGCAATATTCCCAAGGGAATTATCAAAAGCCCTATCAAGCCAAGTCTAACATGAATGAGCAAGGAAATTCTCCCTCTAACTCTCAAGATAGCTCTATGATGGCTCAATTGATGGAAAGTAACAAAGAGAGAAAAGAGAGCAATCGAAGAATGGAAGCAAAGCTAGATGAATTAGCGGCCGAAAACAAAAGACTTGCTAAAGAGAACACTCAACTAAAGCAAATAGGGGAACTTCCTTCTCAACCGGATGTAAATTCCCTAGAACATGTCGAAGCCATCACATTAAAGAGTGGGAAAGTATTACCTACCCCTCAAGGAAAATCTAGTCTCAATGGCAAAGAAATGAGAGGAGGAATTGCCAACGAAAGTTTGGAAGTTGAACCTCAAGCTCCTACGGAGGAGGAGAAAAAGGAAGAAGAGCCGATTTTAATGAGGAAATATGTGTCAATGGTCCCTTTCCCTCAAAGGTTAAACAAAAGCAAGCTTGATGCTCACTTTCAAAGATTTGTGGAAATGTTAAAGAAGTTGTATGTCACTCTCCCATTCCATGAGGTAATCACTCAAAATCCCATCTATGCAAAGTTCTTAAAAGATATTGTGTCTGGTCGTAGAGTTTTTGAAGAACCTAGCATGGTAGCCTTGAACCATGAGTGCAGCGCCCTTTTCTCAGAACAAATACCTCTCAAGATGAAAGACCCCGGCCGATTCACCATTCCATGTTCTATTGGCGCCGCGAGTTTTGAACACCCACTAGCCGACCTTGGTGCTAGTGTAAGTGTCATGCCTCTAGCGATTTATTACGAGCTTGGGCTAGGGGGAATGAGAGATACCAAGATGGTGATGCAACTCGCCGATGGAACCACAAGGAGACCCAAGGGTTTAATCGAGAATGTTCCTATAAAGATAGACAAGTTCCACATACCTTGTGATTTTGTAGTGATGGACACGGGGAATAATGTCAACACATCCCTTATTTTTGGGCGCCCTTTCTTGGCCACCGCCAATTTTAAAGTCGATCTAGGGAAAGGAAAGCTGACATTGAAAATTGGAGGAGAAAAGATTAGGATAGAGAGGCCTATGGGTGGACAAGAGGCTATACAAAAGCCGTTTGATTTGGAAGAGCAAAAGAGTGCTAAGGCCGAGAATATTGAGGTCAAGAATGTGAATAAAAAGGTCTTGCACAAGATGGTTGATCCCGATGAAGACCCTTCCGTTGATCATTATGAATCACCATCCGGTGACGAGTTGAAAAATAATGGAAAAGGAAATATATCGAAGAGTGAGAAACTACCACGTTGGAAAAAAGGCTATTAAGCAAGTTGCTTGCAACTCTTCAAAGAACACGGATTGAGTCTCCTAATATCCTACAAGTCCACTTGAGGAGGGATCCTAGCAAAGGACTCCTCAAGTGTGTTTCTTAAAACAAGAAGAGAATCGGCTCCGTCTTAGCCAAGACGTTAAACTAGGCTTGTGAGTGTCTTTCCCATGTTCTTCAAAATGTCTATGATTAGATTTCCATTTGCCTCGTTGATTGAGCTATTCATGAGAAACAGTGAAAATTTGAACTATGAATGTGCGTGTGCATATATTTGATGATTGATGAAGTTTGGGTTTCCTTATGCTGGTGCGCTGGAATGAATTGGATGTTTTAATAGGCAATAAGTGTGGGGTGTTGAAATTTTGTGCATGAGTGTTGATGTACGATTTGAGATTGGCTTAGAAATTTTGGTCCTTAACTCCATGCGTTCGCACAAGCCTAAGTGTGGGGTGCCTATGTTTTGACATGTTTTGACTACATGAGATGTTTGTGCTTGCTTGATATGCCTTCACGTTTAAAATCCAATCAACCTATGCTTAGGGAAAAGCACTTGCACTACCGCACAATTCATCCAAAAATTTTGAAATATTAATGAAAACAAAAAGTCTAGGCAAGGCTACACTTTCGAAAATTTTCATTCCTAATTCAACTAGTCGTGCATGATTTCACTTGATTGACCTTTTAGATGACTAATGGATTGGATTGTTGACTTTCATTCTCGAGGATCAAAGCATCTACTAGCACTTCTTTATCTTCTATTCTAAGCTTCTTCCCGTTGAGACTAAAGAGTTGATCTTTGAAAGCATAAAATCAAAATGATTTATAACTCCAAAACCCTTGCATGCCATGATTGCCTTTAGGTGACCTTAGTGACCTTGTTTATCTAGTGGATTTTGTCTTGTTAATTTGTCGTGCTCCATTTTTAACACTTAGCCCTTTGTCAAGTTCTAAGTGTGGAGTCAAAAGAGGGCAAAGCCCCGACTAGAAACTTTCTCAAGTGCACGAGAAGTTTTGTGCAAAAACATACAAATGCCGGGGGTTAGGGAGGTAAGTCCCCCCTCGAAAGCATTTGTAGGCCAAAGGCCATTTGAAAGAAAAAAAAGGGGAAAAGAAAATACGAAGCACTTAGGCTTGACAATCGGCTATTCCACCATCCTCTAGCATGAAAACCAATGAGGCAATTGATACTTACTAGCAAGAATTCACTAAGGGACGAGCCTCGTATTCTTTTATACTTAGGCATGATATGGTTTGCAAGTATTTACAAAAACTTTATTGTTGGAACTCCTCTTCTCTTATGACTAAGTGACCTATGCGTCCTAGGCTTGAGAATGAGTTCAAAGCCCACAAGCCAATGGACTAGCCTTCTTGCTAGCATTTGTGAGTGATCCAACAAGATTTCTTTGCAATTATTAGATCATTTTCTTGAAGTCACTAATATAGAAGATGACTAGAATCCTTGATTAAAGAGTTATTAGTCTTTGCTTTGATTTGCTTGAATGTCCTAATTCATGAATTTCCATAAGGATTCGAAGAGGACTCATGTAGTGATTGAAATGCACATATCTAGTTGAATACACTATGAACTTCATGAAAAATTCCTTGCCTAGTACTTTGAAAATTGTGAGCTAAAATGTCTATTTGGATGATTGTTCTCTTTGTGGGATTTGTGAGTATTCCCGTGTCTGAAAACTCTCAGGAGACTACAACTCCTCCACTAGGGTAGCCTAGGAGTTTAAAGGCTTGGTGCATTCGCTAAATGCACTCGTGTTACCTACGAAAGTGGTTTATCATAGGTAGTATTTGTTTCTTAGTCTTTTTGAGTTAGTGTTCGTGACCATATTGAGTTTTCTTCGAACCAAGGATGAGTGAGCAAAATGCATTGTTGTTGTTGATCTCTATGATTAGTTTGCTCGGGACGATCAAACGTTAAGTGTGGGGTGATTTGATAGCGCTAAAATATATGCATTTTAGGCGACCTCTATGCTTATTGTTTCGTTCATTTTATCACGATTTCACTTGCTATTTGATGCCTTGTGGTTCATTTCAGGCAAATTACAGAGTTTAAGCTTAGAACACAAGTGGACATTGATTTTGGAGCAAAACCGAGCAGTTCGGAGCAAAAACATGGATTTTCAGGTATTACGGGACAAACCGACCTCTCCGGAGTATTTTGGACCTACAGATCTCATTTGGTGTCTGATTTGGCTGATTTAAAGCTTGTTGGAAAGCTAACTCAAAGGGCTACAACTCTCTAGTTGACGCCGAGACCAAATTCGGAGGTTAAGATTGCCAGAAAAGCCTTGTGCGTTCGCACAGTCCACTCCATGCGAGCGCTCAAAACAAACCAGAAGCACAACAATTCTGTGCGGTCGCACAACCTCTTCGTGCGGTCGCACGACTCAAACCAGAAGCACAGGAATTCTGTGCGGTCGCACACTCAGGAACCACGATAGCACGAGGCAGGATTTTGGGCAGCTGTGCGGTCGCACAACCCACCCGTGCGGTCGCACAACGTCGTAAAGTCTGCATTTTTATGCTGAACTATAAATAGAAATTTAGGGTTTCCAAAATAGTGACTCCTGGGATTTCTGGATTTTCTGCTGGGTTTTTGGAGAGAAGATAGCTTGGAGAAGAAGACATATTTTTCTATCATCATCAACAACTCAAATCGTGATTCATCCTTCATCATTAGTGCTCCATATTGGTTCTAGATCCCTAAACTCTATCTTCTACATGTTTTTCAGCTCATCTATTGATATTATGAATTGTAATCTCACCATGAGTGAGTAGTGACATTGGTTGGGGGTCTATGAACCCCCTAGACATGTTTGTGACATTGTGGATATTATGAATGCTATTGATGATTGATTTTACACATGATTCTTCTTCATTTGAACCTAATGCCTATGAATTACCTATGACATGTTTTAACAAGTCCGAAATAGGAATTCTACTTGATTTCATGCTTGATGTAGCTAACCCCCGAAAAGTGTGATTTCAATTGAATGAAATGAAGAAGCATTAGGATTTTTGTGTTACATGGCGATGCTTTAATCCTAATGAGAATGGCATGAATTTAACAAGCGCATGATTTATTTAGCCAATAAAGCGCGAGTGTGAGGCTAGATAAATCATGTGCTATAGCACCAATAAAGTGCGAGTGTGAGGTGCTATGCGAGGTGTAACCTCTTGATACTAAGTTGTAGCGCGAGTTGAACTTGGTATTAATGTTACATAGCTAAATTCTAAATGTGTGTATGTGAATTCATCAATGGCATCCCAATTTACCGTCACAATAATTGTCTAGGTGGGGAAATAGATCCCTAGTCATCTTTGAATTGATTGTTTACCCTTTTTGTTGATTAAATCTTCTTTTAAGATAGTAAAACCTTGCTATCAACCTCTTACGAGGAACAAACCCCCCCCCCCCCCCCCCAAACCATAGACATTCCGAATTTAATCTTTAGCACTATTAGTTTAATCACCTGTCCTTTGGGTTCGACCTCGGATTCCCGAGTCTTTATAAATGTTTTGATTAATCGTGACTAGCAATAGTATTTGAATCCTATTCGAATATTTACGCTAAATTGCAGCCGATCACAACCTAGTATCAAGAGGTTACACCTCGCATAGCACCTCACACTCGCGCTCTATTGGTGCTATAGGACATAATTCATCTAGCCTCACACTCGCGCTTTATTGGCTAAGTAAATCATGCACTCGTTAAATTCAAGCTATTCTCATTAGGATCAAAGCATCGCCATATAACACAATTATCCTAATGCTTCTTCATTTAGTTCATTTGAAATCATACTTTTCAGGGGTTAGCTACATCAAGCATGAAATCAACTAGAATCCCTATTTCGGACTTGTCAAAAACACGTCATAGGTAATTCAAAAACATTAAGTTCAAACGAAGAAGAAACATGTGTAAAATTATTCATCAAATGTATTCATGGTATTCAAAACGTCACAAACATGTCTAGGGGGTTCGTAGAACCCCAACCAAAGTCACTACTCACTCATGGTGAGATTACAATCCATAACAATGGTAGAAAAACAGAAAAACATGTAGAAAGTTGAGTGATGGAAGCTAGAACCAATATGGAGCAATAGTTACAAAGGACGATCCACGATCCGAGTTGTTGAAGCTCTTCCTTCTCTCTAAAATCCCTGGCGGCTGCTCCCAAAAACCTAGAAAAGCTCCCCCTTGTTTAGAAACCCTAAGTTTCTATTTATACCCCAAAGTTAAAAATCTAATTTTACGACTTCATGCGAGCGCATGGATGGACCATGCGAGCGCATGAATGCGTAAAAGTTGGTCATGCGAGCTCGGGCTTGAGGCATGCGACCGCATGAGATTCTCATGCGACTGGTCGAGTCTGTGCGTTCGCATGAAATTATTGTGCGAACGCATGGTCTCTTGCTGGCCTCTTTTCGCTGTCTTAACGTCCGAATTGGGTCTCGGCGTCAACTAGATAGTTGTAGCCCTTTGAGTTAGCTTTTCAACAAGCTTTGAATCGACCAAATCGGACACCACATGAGATCTGTAGGTCCAAAATACTCCGGAGAGGTCTGCGTGTCTCGATTGCCCGAAAGTCCATGTTTTTGCTCCGAATGCTCGGTTTTGCTCCAAAATCAATGCCCACTTGTGTTCTCAGTTTAAACTCTGTAATTCGCCTGAAATGAACCACAAGGCATCAAATAGCAAGTGAAATCGTGATAAACGAACAAAACAATAAGCATAGAGGTCGCCTAAAATGCATATTTTTTTAGCACTATCAACAACCTTACCGAAATGTCATAGAGTTGGTGCATCTTACTTCAAAGGCTGAACGTCAATTGCAAGATGATTCAAAGCTAAACAAATCAACCTCATTCACTACTCAGACTACAACAAGTGGAAGTAAGTTTGTACCACAATTTAATGTTGGTCGAGGCATCACCACTAACTCTGTAGGTGGCAACTGTTCCAACACTCGTAGTGGTGGAACCGAAACTTCAAGGGAGAAAGGCAAATCAGCGTCATCTAGTTCATCTTCCATCGGATCCACATCCAAGAGTAGAGACATTGAGTGTTTTAAGTGTAATGTGGTCATATGATCAAAGACTGCCCAAACAATCGTACTATGCTCATCACAGAGGAAGGAGAGTATGAATCAGCAAGTGATTTGGAAGACGAAGTTGCTGATGCTACTCTTGATGATGAAGAACACAATTATTGTGATTATGAGCAAGGTGCCTAACTTGTTGTTACCAAGGTGCTCAGCGTGCAAATGAAAGATTCAGAGAATTGTCAACGGCACAACCTTTTCCAAACAAGAGCAAGAGTTCAAGACAAAGTTGCGAAAGTAATAATTGATGGAGGAAGTTGCCAAAACCTTGCCAGTAAAGAGATGTGTGAAAAGCTTGAGCTGAAGTTGCTGCCACATCCTCACCCATACCATGTGCAATGGTTAAGTGATTGCGGAGAAATGAAGAATACACACAAGGTAAAAGTTCAGTTTAAGATTGGCGATTCTATTGACACGGTTGAGTGTGATGTTCTACCCACAACTACCTCCTTTGCGTCCACAACTACCTCCTTTGCGTGGCATTGAGCATCAAATTGATTTCATTCTGGGAGCTTCACTTCCAAACCGTCCAGCCTATCCCACTAACCCCGAAGAGAGAAAGGAGATACAAAGGCAGGTACAAGAACTTTTAAATAAAGGTTATGTACGTGAAAGTTTAAGTCCTTGTGCTGTCCCTGTTATTTTAGTTCCTAAGAAGGATGGTTCTTGGCGTCTGTGTGTTGATTGTAGGGCCATAAACAATATTACTGTTTGATATCGTCATCTTATTCCTAGGTTAGATGATATGCTTGATGAACTTAGTGGCTCTATGATATTCTCTAAGGTTGATTTGCATAGTGGATATCATCAAATTCGGATGAAAGAGGTAGATGAATAGAAAACGGCATTCAAAACAAAATTTGGATTGTATGAGTGGTTAGTCATGCCGTTTGGATTAACTAATGCACCTAGTACTTTCATGAGGTTAATGAATCATGTCTTGAGAGCTTACATTGGTAGATTTGTTGTTGTTTACTTTGATGACATCTTGATTTACAGCAAGTCTATAGATGAGGATATTGATCATATCAAACTTGTGTTAGATGTTCTTAGGAGGGAACAGTTATATGCTAACATGGACAAGTGCTCATTTTGCACGAAGAAGGTTGTTTTTCTTGGCTATATCATTTCAGGGCAAGGAATTGAGGTTGACGAATCAAAAGTTGAGGCAATCAAAGTGTTAGCAAAAATAAATGACAATGCCTACAAGATTGAACTTCCAAAAGACTATGCGATGAGTCCTACTTTCAACATGGCTGACTTGTCGCCTTACTTGGGTGGAGAAGAATCAGAGTCGAGGACGACTCTTTTTGAAGAGGGGGAGGATGATGAGGACACACTAGCCTCACCTCGTCGGTCATCTACTATTACAAGTAATCCTATACAACTACAAGCTGATGCATCGACGAAAGAAGCTTACAAAGGTCCAATGACTAGGAACCAAGCAAAACAAATTCAACATGAGGTGAATTCACTCCTAGTTGATTGTTATACTACAATTGATGAGAACTATATGCTACCTAAATCTAGTGTGCTTTTATTACTCAGATTCTCAAAAGTGGATGGACATTCAGATTTTCAAATTTATTCATCAAAATTTCAGATTTAGCTATTGCTACATCTTTTCAAGAGAGAGTTCTCTACCCCCTTGGTCTTGTAGTTTCCTTGTGAGATTGCATAAGCGGCCGTTCGACGACAACCAAATTGTGCTTCCAACTTCGTGCGTGGTTTGGAAACTTAGAGTGTAGTTAGGCAATTACTTGTTGCAGGTCATTGTACAAGCAGTGGTTGTTCAAGAATCGTCGGGTTGCACTACCTACCCTCCTCCATCAAATCCTATATTGTAAAGTCCCGCTTCCGCCCCGTATCACATCCTCCTCATAACAACTATCAAAGGTTGCGAGTCCATGCTTAAGAGCATGGACTATCAACCTTCAGTAAACACTAAAATCCCTTGGCCATAACCAGGGAAATAGGACAACTAAATAGGTTATAACTCAGTCCACAGACGGCTGAGAATAACCTCTTATTGAACCTAAACTAACCTAACTAAACTACTACTCGAAAACACAACTAAAAAAAACCAAACAAAAAAGTTAAACCTAACATGGACACCCCGCCGAAGCCGACTACACCGAACAACAGACCGGCGGCGGTCAATAACCGGTCAGAGCCACCACCACCAGCAACCGCGACTCCACCACAATGAGGAAGTTGTCGCCCAATCCGGACCCACCGCGCCACCAGCCACCGCAGCACCACCCTCAAGACCACCAAAAGATCAGCGCCACTCGGAGGAGAGTGTCCACATCCCAACGCCTAAGCCCGCCGGGAAACATCCCACCGGCGCCACTCCCTAGACAAACCAAAACGTATATACACCCACCGGAAACCACACCCTCCGCCACCCGATCCAACCCCCAACCGTCAACGCCTGCAACCCCGGCGAGGCCAGCGGACAGCCGTGGAGGGAAGGGACAAGCGAAAGGAGGGGCTTACCGGGGGAAGAAGGGGCTGCGACGCCCCGCTCGCTGCTTCTAGGGTCTTCGACTCGCTACGGGGATGGTTCGAGAGAAACGAGAGAGTTTCTCGTGAGGAGAGAAGGAAGTTGCAAAACTTTTAGTTATAAGGGCATGTCTAGTCATAGAAAAATTCATTACTTTCACAAAGTTAAGGGTTCAAGCCCACTCATGGTAATTTTCTCACAATTTTGTGAGAATTTCTTCTTTTGCCGAACTTGGTCTGCATTTCAGAAGTGGAGAAATGTACGAGATAATTTCGGATCCGATCAAAATATCTTGCGATAGCTTCAGAGATCAATATAAATGTGTACAAGATGATAATGTCTCATATGTACCAATTCATTTGACATAAAAAAAAGTACGTTAGACAATGTGATTTTAAAAGGTTGAACAAGATATAGCGAATGAGATTTAGTAGTGCACAGAGTACATGTACAATACGATTTATAGCGTTTCAATACATACCGTGACCTTAACATCCTATATATATTGATTTTCGAAGCTCTATCAAGATATTTCGATCAGATCACAAAGTAATTGATACTATATATTCACATCTGAAACAGAGGGTGAGAGCCCAAGCCCGATACATTTGTCATGAATCTTCACATCCATTCAATGACTTTTGAAGTGCATGGCATATCAAATACATTTATCATTGCGATACATCATACAACACGTACATGACCATCGAATAACTACTTCACACGGAGAAACACGACATACCCTCGCGGGAGGTGTAAAAAAAAGAGAGAAAAAAAAAATGAAATTCAGAAAATTAGGGCACTACTCCTGATTGCATTAAAAAAAATTGTATAATTTGGAAAATGATTGTGGAGATCCAGTACCAGTAACAGACCAATCAGGTAGAATCTGTATTGAAGATGAATTCGGAATATAAAGAGTAAAACAGAGTTGGTCCAACACGAAGTTTGACTGCAGGCAATCATCCATGGCCGACTTCCTCCGCAAGCATCTCCTCCTCCTCAGCCTTTCACTGCTCTCCCTTTCTATCCTCGCCGCCACTTCTCTCGCTTCACACAACGACGACGACGACGACGACGATCACGCCACTATCGCTCGCTTCCAAAACTACCTCCGCATCAACACAGCTCACCCCAACCCTAACTACGCCGCCGCAGTCTCCTACCTCACTTCCCAAGCTCACTCCCTCAATCTCCAAACCACCGTATTCCAATTCGTCGAAAACAAGCCGCTCCTCCTCGTCAAATGGCCAGGCTCCGCTCCTTCACTTCCCTCGCTGCTCTTCAATTCGCATATGGATTCCGTTCCTGCCGAGCCTGCCAAATGGACGCATCCACCATTCGACGCGCACATGGATCAGGATGGGAAGATCTTCGCTCGCGGCGCGCAGGATGATAAGTGTATAGCGATGCAGTATCTCGAAGCTATTAGAGTGTTGAGAGGTAAGGGTTTTCAGCCGGTGAGGACGATTTATTTGACGTATGTGCCTGAGGAGGAGATTGGGGGGGTTGATGGATGGGAGAAGTTTGCGAAATCGAAGGAGTTTGAGGGACTTAATGTTGGATTTATGATGGATGAAGGACAGGCTTCTGTTGGAGATGAGTTTAGGGTTTTTTATGCAGATCGTGCTCCGTGGAATTTGGTGATTAAGGCTGTGGGAATGCCGGGACATGGTTCGAGGATGTATGATGGTGGAGCTATGGAGAATTTGATGAAGAGTGTGGAGATTATGACTCGGTTTAGGCACAGTCAGTTTGATGTTGTTAAGGCTGGGTTGGCTGCCAATTCGGAGGTTATTTCGGTTAATCCTGTGTATGTAAAATCTGGAATTGCTTCTCCAGGCTCTGTTACTGTGAGTTTAAGTTTATTGTTTAACTAGCTTGGTTTTATTTTATGCAATGTCATACATGATATAAAAAATAATGTGTTATCATTAATCATGGGAGAGATGTTTCATCCTCTATTGATGTGCGTATTGTGTAGGGTTTCATCATGAATGTGCAGCCTTCAGAGGCAGAGGCTGGATTCGATATTAGACTGCCACCAACTGCTGATCCCGATATGGTGAGGAAAAGAATTACAGATGAATGGGCGCCGGCTCATAGGAACATGACATTCCAGGTGATCCAAAGTCCTAGTCTGTTATTGGCTTTTCTTATTTTGATTAACAACTATATGCATTGAATTCGGAGGTTGCTTCCCGTTCTTATAGTTTTTACATATGAATATCTAAATGAAGTTGGTTTGAAAACTAGAATCATAGGGCCCTGTTATCTACATTGAAATTCAGTTGAGTTGAACCACTGAACTTGACTTGACTTAACTTAAGTAGGGGACTTGAATCGAAGAACTTAAATTCAAAAGATTTGACCTTCACCTATGAAGTCTTAACTTAATTACTTACATAGTTACATGTAGTGTTGAAATGAAGGCTTAAAATTTTAAGTTCAATAGGACTGTACCGTTGAATATTTCTCACCTGTGAGAGGCACACTTGATATATTTATAGAAGTGAAAGTGAAATATCTTATGTGTTTTTTATCATTGTTTTAGTAATATTTAGGAAGTCCTTTTTCTTTTCTTCTTTTTGATGTATTGGAAGTCCATTTTTTTTATTGGTAGTCACCAATTGGTTTTTTACTTCTTGATGGAAGATTGTTGAGAAGGGACCTCTAAGAGATTACCAAGGGCGCCCACTCATGACCGCAACCAACGATTCGAATCCATGGTGGTCTATTTTCAAGCAAGCTGTTACTTCTGCAAGAGGGAGACTTGCAAAACCTGAAATATTGGCTTCAACTACTGATGCACGTTACGTTAGACAGCTTGGTATACCAGTTTTTGGCTTCTCTCCCATGATAAATACGCCCATCCTACTTCATGATCATAATGAGGTTAGCTCAGTTGTTCTATCTAATTGGGGTTCATATGATTACAATGTAGATTAACTGAATGAAAATTCATGTTTTGTTTATCTGCTGCAGTTCTTGAAAGATAGTGTTTACTTGGCGGGGATCAAAGTATACGAGTCCATACTTTATTCATTGAGCACGTATCAAGGGAATTCTTCTTGAAGTATCATCGATCTATATATTCCTTGAAGGAGCCAGCATCTATAATAATTATACTCAAAAGTGTTGGTTATGCCCCGATTGTATATAAGACACACCCCAACTCTACACAGATTGTTAGTAGTTACATTTTAACTTCTGGTAAACCGTTGGGAAGCTCTTGATGTAAATTAGTAAGTCTCTTGTATATGTTCTCATTGAGAAGAGTCTCTTGTTTGTCTTGCATTTGATATCAAGGTTAACTCTCATATGCTTGCATCCCTTTGTATTTGGATAAAACAGACCAAGTTTATCCATTGATTGGTATTGGCTCTTAAGTAATTGTGTGATTAGAATTTGGAATTGGTAAACTACAAAGGATCAAGATTCGTAAACCACTCTTTTATAAATTGATTTCTATGGGTCCTTCCTTCCACTACTAGTCAAGTATGGCGCGGACTTCTAGCTTCACGGAGTTCTGTTCCCTAGTGCAAGTAAGAAAGGAATTCCCCAGGTAAACATTCACATCTTGATAACTGCATTCCTTTTTGTATTCTCTCTGTAAATGTTACTGAGAAACTAGTGACTGGATTTGATTTTAGGAATCTATTATAATGGGTTAGGTCACCAATTGAAGTCAAGTGAAGTAAAGCTATATGGCTAGCACACTATTTTAAATTAGAACCTAACTATACTCCTCTATACATGTCCGTAGGCTAACCTGAAGTCAGCTCAAGATATAGCCACTGATTGTGGCCATGGAGTGTGTTTTCAAGGTAACCCTTCTTTAATTAATTGATAGTAATACACACTTTTTAAATGTCGACTTACTGACATTTGGTGAGGCTGGCTATCTTCCTTTTGTTATAGGCTCCTTTGTTTAAGGGAAACAGGCAGTTTGATTCTGGGTGGCATTTTAGTTAGCATCGCTTGATTTAAATTATATTATGCAGGAAACTCACTAATAGTAATTTTGCCATCTCCTGTGAACCCTGTCCGAATATTTTGCTCTCCACTATTAGTCAAGGGCTACTACTCAGATACGTCTTTTTCAATTGGTTAAATTGAGTTTTTTTTTTGATATGCAACTGAATAATGATGTTTAACTTTTTCACATATATGAATTTATGGTGAATGAGAGAAAACCAAGTCTATTTTTACCAAATTAACCCGTCAACAAACTTGATAAAAAGAAGCTTCTATTTACATTAGCGCATTGGCTAAGGACCACTAGAAAATTACTAATGACTATTAACTCTAATCTTGTTCTGCAGATGTCCAGATTGAAGCTGTGAGCAATCTCCTGGACTTCCATCCAATTACAAGTCTGTTGTGGGAAACTTCCTCAACTCTGTACCCATCATTGAACAACCCCAACAGCAAATTCGCTTGGCAATGGTTAGCAGAGCTGACCGGTACTGGCTTACACCCCCAAGAACCGAGCCACTCTGACCATGATCCATTATACTCCTCTTCTCCCTGCATCTGATAAATTCTTGCTAGTGATCCTGCTATTCTAGGCCCCAAGAACACTTTCTCAACCAGCTCTCTTGCTCGTCTTTGCATAGGGAATCCGGCTTCTAGAGAATCATATAAAGCTGAGAAATGATGAAGTCTGTCCATGAACCGATCAGCGAAACCTCCACCTCCTCCCACTGCCTTCACTTCCTCCTCAACCAGGGTTATTAATTTGGGATTCAAACTCGTTGCACCTGATAAAAATGATGCAACCGAGCTCTGTGCACGGTGGCTGAAATGAGGAAGGTGTAGCATACAGTTCATTACAAGTGCCTCTCCTCTTCCTAATTTTACTGACAAGGGTCTAAATGTTTCATCTGCATCCAATTTGCATTGGTGAAATGAAAAGGGTAGCCCAATGGAAGCTGCGAATGCGGCTAGTCTTCTACCTGTTTCTTGGACAGTTCCGATGGACCTGCGACCTGCGCTGCTGCCACGTGAAAGGGCAGTGATCCTCAGGTGGGGCGTGGGTGGGCCTTCTTTTCTAGTGACCAAGGCTTGCATCAAGGACGCCCATTGAATTCCTTCCATGATATCATAGTCTACTATATGCACCCTTCTCTCTTGGGTCACTGCCTCTAAAATGGCCTGATTCGCCGTGAAGTGTCCGAATTTGACATAAGGTGACATGTCCTGCAGTAGCTGGAAAGCTGCAATGACATCAGCAGGACGATGCTCCTCACCGCCCCGCGTGAGGCCCACACCAACGTGTTTGTTGTTAGTGCCACAATCGAGCAGGGCGCTTAGCGCGCTGCTGAAATAAGCGGCTAAGCGTTCCATATTTGTGCCATGAGTCGGGGATGACAACTCTTTGAGGCGTAAAAGGATCACTCTTGCCAGCTCCCGGTGAGGGTTAGAGCCGGTGAGAGCCTCGGCAGCAGCCATCAAAAGATGCACCAGCCTCAACCCTTTTGAGTCCTCTCCTTCATTCACCTCCTCATCGACTGACATGGCCATTTCAGAGCTTGATCCGGACTCAGTAGATACAAGACTGGGATCAGATTCTGTGTCATCAATCATAGAGTCTATCAGACCGTGGAAATCGATATCTCCGGTGGTGAAAATGTCAGACCAGTCAAGCACAGGTGAGCAGCTGGTGTTCCAATAAGCTTCATCCTCAAAAGAGGTTGTGGTGGTGGAGTTGCTGTGAGTAGACAACTCCATCCCCATCTCCATCTCCATCTCCATCCCCAGGTTGAAATCCATCATTGGAAACTCATCCATGGCCATAGCAACAGCCATAGCTGTGACTAAAATTTGTTTGGAGGTTTGAAATTGAATCTCAGATTCTGAGTTGAAATGTTAATGAGGGTTGAAGAATAAGACTGGTCAGGTTTTTATAGTGTATTTTTTTGTGAGTGTTTGATTTGCATTGAGGGGCTTGAAGTTTGAGTATATATTTACATTTTGCACTTGTGCATTTTGGGAATAAAATAAGGAAAAGTGATGTCATCTGAATATTATATTTTGGGTAAATGGGAAATCATTCGAGGACAGTCAGGCTCCTCCAACTTTTGGGATAGTATATAGACTATAGAGTATAGAGGCATATGTACTGTACATCGTACTGATTTTTTTTAATGATAAATGTGTATATTTAGACAGATTGATAAAAACATGATTAATATTTAATAATTTTACTTCTAAGTTTGTACGCCATGATTCATATCAAATTTCAATATTCCCGATAAATATTTTCACTATAAATTGGAAATGATAATGTGATCATGTCGTTTTCTTAAGTTTTAACTCTATCGATTTCAAGTGGGTAAGGGAATCATTTTTATTTACAGGCCATATTTTAGAAGAATGAATGCTAAACCGCTGCCTTTTTAAAAGACTGTGTGAAATAGTAAGTTTATACCTCACCTATTATTCAACCAGTAATTTACGCAATGATGATCACTATTCTTATCGTTTGATCACGTTCATGATAGGAAAATGCTTACATCCCCTAATCTACCCATGGATTACTCTAATCAAATTTATCAACAATTGATACATGTCTTTTACTATTTGCCCCGCTTACTATTTTTATTACCTGTTTAATTAGATTTGAGGGTCTTTATGTTATTCTTATTCGGTAAATCAGTCAACAACCCTTGACAATATAGTGTGGTTTAGTGGTGTTAACACCCTTACTTGGTTAAAAGTTCTCATACAAAATGATGTTTTTACCTGCAACGAACTATGAACATAAGCACCTTGAAGATACCATATGAACCTTTTTCATTATCATAAGAACCTTTGATTTTAACATAGTAACCTCTAATTTTAACATACGAACCTTAATTGTATGTTTTTCCTATAAATGTAGGGAAACAGATCAAATACAAACCACAGTTATAAATAAAACTAAAAATCCAATAAAATATTGCCACGTGTATATTTTGACAATTCTTAATTCGGGGCGCTTTTTGTAAATAAAAAAAATTAAAACATACTTATTTAAAAATACATAATAGATGTGAGGGTATAATCGTCATGTATTAATTTCGTGTCTTGTTTTATCTAGGTGTGTTTCCTTGTCCAGTTCGGCGTTTTTAAGGGGTTAGGTATTATAACTATCCCCTGGCGCTTGAGGGACTATTTTGTTTTAGCGACGATCCAGGCTTTTTGATATTCCCATGATTGGCATGTCTTTGACAAAACATCTTTAGACAGTTCAAGCTAGAGTTCAATCAGATAATGGAACAGAAGTACAGCGTACAGAAGACGCATGATCAAGATACGGTCTATTCTGAAGATACTAAAGATTGAGAATCTCTCTAGTTGGAGTCAGTCAGCAACGACACAGATCCTTCGAGAGTTCACTCTAATATTTCCTTGCCAAAATTGGAAACCTCCTGTCAAAGAAGATATCTTAATTGATTGATATTCCGAAGATGTCAACAAAGCTAGTCGACGACAAGATTAAAGAAGATATCTTAATTGATTGAAATCCCGAAGATCTATTTGATGGGAGCCAAACGACAGATTATCATCAAAGAACTGTGCGATCAAATATACACAGATTTGATAGCAGATCGGCTGAGGGAATATCGGATGGCTTGGGGTGGAAGTCATCTTTAAAGATAGATCGAATATTCAGCAAATATTTCGCAACATCTCGAATTATTTGACGACATATTCTGATCGGTTTAGGGTTCCGCCCAAGCATATATATACAAGGCTAGGGCGTCCTTATGTGTGCGACTCCCGAGAGAAAAAGCTAAACATGAGAGTTCGTGAGATTGGGGGAGAAGAGACGGCTGGCCATTCCACATCGGAATATCAGCCCTGAAGCAACCGTCTGTTCAGTGTGGTGTTCAGGCTGTGCTGGAGGATCAACGAGATACACACACACAGCTATCAAGCTACGCCTTTGAGAGAAGGTGACTGGACTTCCGAGAAGTTCAAGACTAGGCCGAGAGAGAAGTCTCGTCCTACCCACAGGGGATCGAGGGGAGTAGTGATGAACCGAGATCGCAAATCCGAGAGACGGAGAATTAGAGGCTAGGCGATTACAAACACGGGGTTGTGTAAGAGTAAGACCACTTGTAGCTCTAATTCTCGTAAACGATTTGTGCCCCATTATAGGGTGTGGGAAACCCCCCAGAGTAGGCGAGGCCGAACTGGGTAACATACCGTGTGTGCTCCCAATTTGTTTTACTTTGGATCCCGGTACTGCTTGATATACTGTTTCAATAATCTGCTGGAACACTCTCCGGTAGAGTTTGGTTCCTGTTAACTGTGTGTGTTTCAGTTATCTTCACTAACTGCTGGATCTTTGCGAGAGGTGTCCAAGGGATGTTTCAACTATACCTTAAAACACCGGTTGAACTGTTGTGCCAAGAGTTCAAGGTCTGTCGCAACAGTACCCTGGACACAAGCTTGAACAGGGGACATATTTTCACTTTTTGGATCCGTTTTTAATAAAAGACGCTGGCATCGTCTAGTTTTCTTAAAAAAAGAGGGTATAATCATCCTAAAAATTACTACGGTAATATCCAGACTTAACTTAAGTCAGGATATTGCTGTTTAAGTATGGATATTGCTATTTTTAGTCTGGATATTGCTGTTTAAGTTTGGATATTGCTACAGTAATATCCATACTTAAGTTAATCGGCTGTGGGACATTGAAGGTTCCGGATCTACCTGTCCTCAAAGACACTCTCCTGGTTGAAGGACTGAAAGTGAACCTGATCAGCATAAGTCAACTTTGCGATGGAGGATATCATGTCAAATTCACTCACAACTCATGTCAAGTTCTCGACAAAAATGGAGGAACATTGATGAAAGGAAGCAGAGCAGCCAACAATTGTTATCTCATTGGCTCTGATGGAACAGACACTGGAACAGGTGCTAGAACAACCTGCTTGTCAAGTCAAACAGATGAGATGTCCCTTTGGCACAAACGGTTGGGACATCTAAACCTCAAGACATTGAAGAAACTCTGCACATCTGGACTCGTCAGAGGAATGCCAAATGTCAAAGGAAGTCAGGATGTGATGTGTGGAGAATGTCAGATCGGGAAACAGACGAAAGCATCACATCCCAAGATCTCTCAAATCAGCACCAACCTACCTCTAGAACTAATCCATATGGACTTGATGGGACCGATGCAAACTGAGAGCTATGGAGGAAAGAAGTATGTTCTGGTATGTGTTGACGACTTCACCAGATTCACCTGGACAAGGTTCCTTCGTGACAAGACCGAAGCTGCACAACAATTCATAGAGCTTGCTACTCTTATCCAACGAGAAAGGGAAGACAAAGGAGAAAAACAGGTGTCCATCAGGAGTGATAATGGCACAGAATTCAAGAATGTTACGATGAGCAACTACTGCACGAAACATGGAATTGCTCATCAGTTCGCATCAGCAATCACCCCTCAGCAGAATGGAGTGGTGGAACGGAAGAATCGTACCATTCAAGAAATGGCCCGGGTAATGATCCATGCCAAAAAAATTCCTCTGAAGTTCTGGTCCGAAGCAATGAGTACAGCATGTCACATCATAAATCGAGTTACTATACGCACTGGAACGGAGAAGACATGCTATGAACTCTGGAAAGGAAAGAAACCCACTGTCAAATACTTCCACATCTTTGGAAGTGAGTGCTTGACGGAGCCCACTGCACTGTCGTTAAGGTGCAATGTTCTCTGTACAAATAAATTTATATTTTTCCGCTACTCGCGACTACACTACTGGGTAGTAAGTGATAAGTAGGGGTCGAACCCAAGGGAATTAGAGGGATAGTCGTTCTTTGGGGGATTTGTACAGCGAGGGAGCGTGTTTTAAGTGGATTGAGATTTTAGCGCGATTAACTAAGCTACTGTTTTTGGTTTTTTTGGTTTTGAGTGCGGAAAAGTAAATTACAGAAAATAAATACTAAAAATAAAGGAGTTAAGGGAAGAAGACTTACAGTGGGTGATGCGTGATTGCGATTCCTCCGGTAGATGAGTGGTTGATGGTTGTAGTTGATCGAGCAGTTTATAAAAGTAAGTACAGGGGGGGTTTTTGTAATTCAAGGGAAAGTATTCGGTTTCAGGTACCTTGTATTATAACATGTTTATAAATAACCGCTAGTAACCTTTCTAAGTATTCAAAGATGAATCGAGGCCCTTTCGTAGCGCAAGACTTGCAACATCGTTTAAAGCAACACTTGTTCTACTTCAGACTAATTCCTCCTTTCGAAGTATGTTAGCCTTTTGTGCATCCATTTGAATTCTTTGGTCCAGTTTCCAAATGGTTTTTTAAGATAAGTCGAACTCCTCGATAAGTTTTGCTTGTTACAGCTTCCACTTATCGAGTATGATCATGAATTCCCACGGAAGAGCTTGCCCATTTGGTCCCTTTGGTCCAGTTACAAATGGTTCACTCAACCTTGGAAACTCTGACTATAAATGGCACATAGAACAAGTTTTGAATACAGAGAAATGAAACTAAAAGAAATTAAAACATTATATAATACAAGAAAGTACCTTCGACCGAATGAGGAGTTTAGCTACGACTGTCCATGGAAAAGGACATCATAACTAAATACTGAACGTTGTATTTTTAGTACAAGTCAAAAACAATTTATATTTGACCGATAAGTACCGGGTCGTCCAAGGAGCAATTGTAAACCTAGGATCACTATTCAATTTTACTCAATAAGTCTATTTCCAATTGGTTGTGAGAGATGTGATTATTAATTATCAAACAATGATTAATGCAATGTAAAGAGTTGTTTTCAAGATTTTAAAAGACGCTCCTAGGGTACTACTTCCCTCCTTGGTGCATTCGACTCTTAACGGTTCAATTTCATGCAAGAACGAACAATGTAAATGTTAGGTTTAGGCGTGTCCCTATTAAATCAAATTCAATCGCTAGATGTTGTTATTCGATTCAAGGAAAAGACACCTCGCTCGTGAGCTTCAATCGCTAGATATTGTTAGCTCACGTCCTACTCAAGGGCTTTCAATCATCAATGCTAGTTGAGTGATCGATAACCAATGAGCGGTTTAAGATCAAGCCTACACCAATGCCAAAATGAGTCACGCTAATGATCATCACTTGACAAGGGTGAATCTACTTCATTCTAGAATCATTAGTATCGTTTGCTAGAACACTCAACTTTCAATTCATGTTTCTAGTCCACTTAGGCATTTTATCAAACACTTGGTGGGCATAGAATAGACATTCATTCCAAGTAAATTCACAAATCATAACAAATATTCATTCATGCATATAATCAATAGGTAATGAGTTTCATACACCAAGGAGGTCCATAGACCCCTAGAAACTAAAGGACTACTCACTATTCATGTTCATGGACAAACACTAGTAGTGGGTTTTCAAAAGAAATGAAGAATCAACAAGATGAAAATAAGGAAGTAGGATTAAGAGTCCCCCTATATCCTTGGAGTGCTTCACTTGAATGATGAACTTCGAAATCCCTTGTCTTTTCTCTCAAAATCCAGCCTTCTTGGTTCAAAACCCTAGGTTTCTATTTATAGCAAGCAGTAAAAAGGTCCTGCCTTGACGACTCAACCGGCCGGTTGGATTTGTGAAGGAATATGAGCCGGCCGGTTCGAGCAGGGGAAGCTTGGATCGAGACTTTCTGAGGCTTTGAACCGGGCGATTCAACATGTGAAGGTATTTGAGCCGGGCGGTTCGATCAGGGGAGCTTGGGCGAGAACATTCTGAGTCCTTGAACCGGGCGGTTCAACTTTGTGAAGGTATTTGAGCCGGGCGGCTCAACACCTCAGGGACTTCACTCCATATGGCCTGGAACTCAACCGGCCGGTTCAATCCATGGCTGACATTTCAGCCGGCCGGTTGAATATCTTCCCTGGTCACAATTTGCTCCAAAAGCCCGATCTTTCTTGCGGTTTTGATCTTTAAGCCTCGTCATCAAGGAACGGCTGCTTTTAACCTGAAACGTAAGAATAAGGGTCAATGAACACTAGATTAGCATCGGGAATGGACCAAAACTCTTCGTAATTGGAGAGATGAATGAGCCGAGAATTCGACTCATCAAAACACTCCACACTTAGAGTTTGATCGTCCCGAACAAACAATAAAAACAAGCCAAGAGAGACAAGGGTGAGACATAGCGTTGTCCTCCAACAACTCTCATTATTAGCAATTAAACTCCTTTTCGTAGGTGTTACGGGTGCATTTAGCGTATGCACCAAGCCTTTAAACCCCTAGGCTACCCTAGTGGACGAGTTATAGTCTCGTGAGAGTTTTCAGAAAAGGGAATACTCACAAATCCCAAATGCATATATCCCATAAGAGTGGAAACAAGAGTGCTTAACAATTAAGGCGAGGATTTCTCAAAACTTACTTCACATCCCACGCTAGAATCACAGTCACTATACATTTCAAGAGAGTTTTCAACCGTTTAAGATCACATGAGGGTGCACATTCAAGGAGGTCAGTTCTAGCGCTATCAAGTGCCTAACCCAAAAGTCTATTCATTTTATGGAGCAAGGCTTTTGAAAGATGGTTAAAGCTTTTTGCACAAAAACATCGCTCGATCACCTATGCTAGCTAGGGCTAGTCCACGGGTTCACGAGATAACTCATTTCCAAGTTTTAGACGCTAAGGTCGTAATCCATAAGGAAAGAGGAGTTTGACAAAAAGAGTTCTTAAAACAAGCATAAACCAATCAATAGCTCACGTGAAGTCACAAGGATCGTCCCAAAGTTCAACTTGCTAGCACACAATGCACGTGGTGAACTTACACATATAGGAGATGATGGAAGGGCATAAAGTCAAGTTTAAGTGTGTTTTTTTTGAAAGGCCTTTGGCCTACAAATGCTTTCGAGGGGGAACTTACCTTCCTAACCCCCGGCATTTGTATGCTTTGGAGTAAAACTTCTCTTGTACTTTGAGCAAGTTTTTTTTTGAATGCCCTCTTTTCACTCCACACTTAAAACTTGAAAATATGCCCAATGTGAGTATGGAATGTGCGAGGATCAACCACAAACAAGGCACGAGGCAAGAGAACTAAAGTCACCTAAGAGCAATCGAGAGGTTTAAGTTTTTCATGAAGGTTTCAAAACGTGCTTGCTAAAACTTTTCAAAGCATGCGTGAAAAATACTTAGATTTCTAGATAGGCACGAGATAGCAATGAAATTGATTCACAAGAATGAGCATTCAATAGAGCTAGCTTGGTTTTGGACTCTCAATCATGTAAAAGGGAATTGCAAGATAGATTTGACTTATAGAAGATGGGAATTGATAGTCACAAGCCTTTGGAAGTATAACACTCAAGAAAAGTTGGGATAAAACATGATGCAAGTGTTCATTTTCAAGAGTTATGCATGGTATAAACATGTGAATTATGCGCCTAAACCAAACAACAAACACTCCACACTTAAACAAAGCTTAGTCCCTAAGCGCAAAAGAAAATATGAAATATAGGCAAAGGCGCAAAGGAAACTCCCCTCGTTTGAAGAATGTAGTTCATCTCAATCGACTCTCCTCCTTTTGAGTTAGAAACTTCCACTTGATGGCAATGGAAAACAAGGAAAGTCAACGCACTAGTATAAATATTTTCAAAGTGACATTATGATGATACAAGTGACAATCAACTTCCTCATATCATAAAAAATATCCAAACAAGGGTACAATTAGAATTCATAGAACCAAAATGCGCACCACGGCGACTTTAACATCCTTAACATCAAAATATAGCAAATCAAACAACATCACAAAGTTCATAGGAAAAGAGAGCAAATTCAAATACCCACAAAATGTAAACAATATCACCGGGAAAGCCTCAAAATGGAGCATCATCATCATCATCGTCTGGGCTCGCAAATCGATCCTCCTCTGCGAGAAAACTGGTGCTGTGGATAAGAGAAGAAGCACGGGATGGAGCAGGGGCATAGGGAGGTGCAAACCCGATTGGTTGAGGCGGTTGAGCATGGCGCGGAGCGGGGGCAAAGGGAGGAGGGAAACCAAATGGCTGAGATGGGTCAGCACTATACCGATCAGGAGCAGGAGGAGGTGTGTACTCAAATGGTGGAGGCGGGGGAGCACTAGCGCTGCCGGATGGAGCACTCATGTTCTGGACAAGGGAAGTAAGAGTGGAACGCACCCATTGGGCCTCTTGACGCTGAAACTGGGACTCCCGGTGAGTGAACTCCTCTAAGCGACCAAATCCCATTCTCAAATCAGCCATATCCGCAGAAAGTCTATCAAATTGTGAAGTCCAGTCCGCACTAGAAAGCGGCACGCTCTCGGATGGAGGAGGAACAGATGGACCGGGGGATGATGGTGGTGAAGGAGTGAGGGGGTAGTTTCGGTGCCTAGATATGAAGGCGGTCTTGTTCCTTCTGGCTTTCTTTTGGACCTCCGCACCGTGTGGTTTGTCATCATGGTCCCAAAGCATTGTACCAGGAATGAGGAAGAGGCTGCGCCTCATAGCACCAATGTCAAGAATCCTCTTCGATGGCTTAGGGCACTCCGGATGGTCAAAACCAAAGCCACAATTCAAGGCTATCAATGTAATCAATGATCCTCCTCCAATAGCGGAATTCCGCGACCCTTCCGTCACATAGTCCTCAAACTTCTTGGTAAGGATGGAAATCCAATCAAGCTTAAGCCCATGGTCAATGGCCATCATTAAATCTATATCCGGGTTTGTCAACGCACGAGCTTTCCCTCCTCGAGTGTTAATTCCCAATGCAATGAGATGATGTATCACCTTCCAACTTGGAATTTTGATCCCGGTGGCGTTATACGACGAAACAAACCACTCTTTCCTCCTAGAGATTTTATTGTCATGCCATTTCTTTTGTTTTTGCTTGTAGATCTTGGCATTTTCGTACGAATCTAGTCTTATTTCATCTAGCTCATTCAAGTCCAGTAGCCTCTTTTCTCCGGCGCTTTTCATGTTGAAATTTAATTCTCTAATCGCCCAAAATGACTTGTACTCAAGTTCAACCGGTAGGTGGCAAGGTTTCCCATAGATGAGTCTAAAGGGAGACATCCCTATAGGTGTTTTAAAGGCGGTTCTATACGCCCAAAGAGCATCATCTAGCTTTGAGGACCAATCCTTCCTAGAACTCCCCACCGTCTTTTCAAGTATAGCTTTGATTTCCCGGTTTGATACTTCCACTTGCCCACTAGTTTGAGGGTGGTAAGGTGTAGCGACCTTGTGGTAGACCGCATATTTCTTCAAAAGTGCCCCAAATTGCTTTTCCTTGAAGTGAGATCCCCCATCACTAATAACCGTCCTTGGGACTCCAAATCTAGGGAAGATCACTTTCTTGAAGAGCTTTGCTACGACCTTGGCGTCACAAGTTGGGGAGGCTATAGCTTCAACCCACTTGGAGACATAGTCAACCGCCACGAGAATGTAGCGGTTACCATAGGAGGGAGGGAAAGGGCCCATGAAGTCGATGCCCCAAACATCAAATATCTCTACCTCTAGCATTACTTGGTTGGGCATTTCGTCTCTCTTGGAGATATTACCACTCCTTTGACATTTGTCACAAGCCTTCATGAAATTGTAGGAATCTTTGAATATTGATGGCCAATAAAGTCCACTTTGAAGCACCTTAGCCGCGGTTTTCGAACTCCCTCCGTGGCCTCCACAAGGCAAAGAATGACAATGGTGCAAGACTCCTTCTATGTCCTCATCGGCTACACATTTTCTATAAATTCCATCCGAACAAAGCTTGAAAAGGTGGGGCTCATCCCAATAGTATCGTCTTGCATCATGCGCAAATTTCTTCTTTTGATTGTAGTTCATGTTTGGAGGAAGTACCTCACAAACCTTGAAGTTCACTATATCGGCGTACCATGGTGTAGTGGCATTTTCAATTCTCATCAAGTTCTCACCAACAAAAGAGTCCTCAATAGGCAACTCCTCACTTGAAGTCCTCTCCCTCAAAGGCTCAAGTCTAGAAAGGTGATCGGCGACCAAGTTCTCTACTCCCTTCTTGTCTTTGATTTCAATGTCAAAATCTTGAAGTAGAAGTACCCATCTTATGAGCCTAGGCTTAGCATCTTTCTTAGAAATTAGGTACTTGATGGCGGCATGATCGGTATAGACTATGGTTTTGGATCCCACCAAGTATTGCCTAAATTTCTCGAAGGCATAGACAATAGCTAGCATCTCTTTCTCCGTAGTGGAGTAGTTTGATTGAGCTTGGTCCAAGACCTTGCTCGTGTAGTAGATCACATGTAGCTTTTTGTCTACCCTTTGCCCTAGAACGGCTCCAATGGCATAGTCACTTGCGTCGCACATAAGCTCAAAGGGGAGTCCCCAATTGGGAGGTTGGATGATAGGAGTGGATGTGAGGGCCGACTTTAGCTTCTCGAAAGCTTTAGCACAAGGATCATTGAATAAGAATGGAGTATCATTATGCAAGAGATCGGTCAATGGCTTGGCAATCTTAGAGAAATCCTTAATGAAGCGCCGGTAGAACCCGGCATGACCAAGAAAGCTTCGAATTCCCTTGACATCTCTAGGGGGTGGAAGTTTTTCAATTACTTCAATCTTAGCCCTATCCACCTCAATTCCCCTATTAGAGACAAGATGTCCAAGCACGATTCCTTCTTGTACCATGAAATGGCACTTTTCCCAATTCAAGACTAGATCGGTCTCAATGCATTTGTCGAGAACCCTTGAAAGGTTCTCTAGACAAGAGTCAAATGAGGAACCATAGACCGAAAAGTCATCCATGAATACTTCCATTGTATTTTCAATGAAATCGGAGAAAACGGCCATCATGCACCTTTGAAAGGTTCCCGGCGCATTACATAGCCCAAAGGGCATACGTCTATACGCATAGGTTCCATAAGGGCACGTGAAGGTGGTTTTCTCTTGATCTTGAGGGTGAATAGGGATTTGGAAGAATCCACTATACCCATCCAAATAACAAAAGTATTCATGGTTAGCTAGTCTCTCAAGCATTTGATCAATGAAGGGGAGTGGGAAATGATCTTTCTTAGTGGCCTTGTTTAGCTTACGGTAGTCAACACACATCCGCCACCCTGTGACGGTGCGTGTAGGGATTAGCTCATTTTTCTCGTTCTTGACTACCGTCAAGCCACCTTTCTTGGGTACCACATGGATTGGGCTCACCCATTCCGAGTCGGGAACGGCATAAATGATTCCCGCTTCCCTCAATTTAGTTATCTCCTTAAAGACAACTTCCCCCAACGTGGGGTTCAACCTCCTCAACCTCTCACGGGTTGGTCCAGCATCATCATCCAATGTAATCCTATGCATGCATATATCGGGGCTAATCCCTTTCAAGTCATCAATGGAATAGCCAATAGCCGCCCTACGCTTTCTAAGCACATGCAAGAGTCTAGAAGTTTCAAGCTCATTCAAAGATGCATTCACTATTACGGGAAAGGTAGAGTTTGGACCAAGGAATTCATACCTTAGACTTGTGGGTAGAGCCTTAAGCTCTATCCCACAAGGTCCCATACCTTCTCCTTTCTCCGTTCTTTCTTTTCCATCATCTTTTTCCTCTTATTGTTCCTCCTCATCCATCATCAACAAATCCATCATAGAGTCGGCACCTATGCTTTCATCACTCAAAAGTTCTTGCTCAATGGAAGTTAGTTCATCACAAGAAAAATCATCATAAGTATCAAGCAAGTTGCAATCCAATGAATCACTAGGGGCACTACATGCTTGTCTTAGATAAAACTTAATTTTCTCTCCCCCTATTTCAAACTCTAGTGAATCATTTATGCAACTTATCACCGCCTTAGTAGTTTTCAAAAATGGCCTTCCCAAAATGATTGGGATCTCTCGCTCCTCCTCCATCTCTAGAACAAAGAAATCCACGGGGATGTAAAACTTCCCCACCTTCACGGGCACGTCCTCCAAGATTCCACTAGGGATCCTAGAGGAGCGATCCGCGAGGCGTAGACTAATGGAGGTAGGCACGAGAGTTCCCATATCAAGTTTCTTGTAGAGAGAGTAAGGCATTAATGAAATACTAGCACCTAAATCACACAATGCTTTGCTTATGTTAACATCACCAATAGTAATAGGAATTGAAAATGACCCCGGATCTTTCTCTTTCTTAGGCATGGGATTTTGCACAATAGCACTACATTCCGCATTTAAATTCACCGAGCCAATTTCAGAAATTTCACGCCTATGAGAGATAACATCCTTCAGAAATTTACTATAAAGGGGCATTTGAGATATTACCTCGGAGATTGGTAGTGTCACATTTATCTTCTTCATCATTTCCGCAAATTTTTGGAAGTGTGATTCGTTGTTCTTCTTTAGTTGTCTTTGCAGAAATGGCATTGGTGGCTTGTATGGGGAAGGCTCCTTAGGTGCATTTTTGGTGACTTCTTTCGTTGAGCTCTTAGAGGGAACCTCCTTTGGCGCGGGAATTTCTTCTTCAACCTCATCCTCGCCCTCTTCAACAATGATGGGCATCCTTGTGCTCGCATTCTTTTCCTTGGGCGTAGGAGGCTTGTAAGTGGTTCCACTTCTCAATGATATAGCATTCACGTGTTCGTTTTGGTGGAAATCCGGCTTGGAGGGAAGTTTCCCCGGATACCTCGTGGATGAACTAGCTTGTTGCGCGATTTGGTTCTCCAACATCTTATGATGAGTAGACATCTCGTCTAGCCGTTGATTGATGGATTGGAACATGAATTTATTTTCTTGGGAGGCTTTGAATTGATCTTGAGCCATCTTCATTTGATCTTGAACCAATTTGTTTCGGTCTTCAATCCCCTCTTTTTGACCCGCAATGAGCGAGGCTAGCAATTGATTCATGGTGGAGTCTTCCTTAGGTGGTTGTTGGGGTTGAGGTTGTTGTTGAGATTGGCTTGATTGGCCTTGATAGGCTTGCTTTTGATAACCTTGACCTTGCCTTTGGTAATCTTGGTTCCTTGGGGTGAAACCGGGAGGAGCATTGTTCTTTTGACGCCAATTTGGATCATACTTGATTGGCTCGGTCGTTTTATATGAGAAATTTGGATGATCCCGGTCTCTTCCATAGTTCGATTGGTTTCTTTACAAGAAATTAACGTCCTCTTCATCTTGGGTTTCTTCTTGAGGAAAAGTGTGAGGGCAATTATCTTCTTTATGAGATGGGCTTGTGCAAATGGCACATACTCGAGGTTGCTTTTGAGATTGCTTCACATGTAGTGCACTAAGGGAGTTTGTCAAAGCATCAACCTTTTTACTAAGGGCTCGGACTTCTTCATTTGAATCCGCCTCATTTACCTCCCTTGTCTTGCCTTGTCTCCTTGGGACGTTCCGATCACTCCCCCAATGATGAGAATTTCTTGCAATTCTATCTATAATAGCTCCGGCATTTGTGGGGTGGAGCTCCATGAATGCACCACCGGCGGCTTGGTCCATTTGTCTCTTCGATTCATTATCCACGCCTTGATAGAAAATTTGAATTAAGGTTGGCTTGTCTATGTTGTGGTGTGGGCATTCTCTTTGTAGCTCTTTGAATCGCTCCCATGCCTCATAGAAACTCTCATCCTCTCCTTGCTCAAATGAGTTGATTAAGTTTTTGAGCCTTTGAGTTTTAGCCGGTGGGAAATATTGGAGAAGGAAAGCTTGGGCTAGCTCGTTCCATGTTGTAAAGGTGTTTGCATCATGGCTCCACAACCAATCCTTGGCTTTCCCCATTAGAGAGAAGGGGAAAAGCCTTAGATAGATCGCTTCCTTTGGTACGTTATTTATTTTGAAAGTCTCGCACAACTCAAGGAAGGATGTTAGGTGGGCATTGGGATTTCCTATCCCGGAGAAGGCATTGTTGCCCACCATGTTGATCAACACCGTTTTGAGCTCAAATTGAGGAGCATCTACTCCCGGTGGAGCTATTGGTGATCGAAAACCGGTGAGGCTCGGGGTGGAATAGTCCTTTAAGGGCTTCTCCCCATTAGGTTCATCACCATTTACTCGTGCCAAAGGTTGTGGTCTTCGCTTTCGCGGTAGTCTTTTGTTCCGAGAACCTTCTCCCTTGGCTCTCTCTTGATCCAAGAAATATCTCAAAGATTCCTCAAAGTTAATGCTTGCTTTTTCTTTCGCCTTAAGTCTCGTTAGCATTCAATCAAGACCTATAAGATCAAGGAAAACCGTTAAGTTGCAAGCAATAACACAAGCGATAGCAAGAGAAACAAGTGAAATAATCCAAATCTTGTAAAATCTACTTTAGTTCCCTAAGTTAATTCGTTGCTCCCCGGCAACGGCGCCATTTTGAACGTTGTATTTTTAGTACAAGTTAAAAACAATTTATATTTGACCGGTAAGTACCGGGTCGTCCAAGGAGCAATTGTAAACCTAGGATCACTATTCAATTTTACTCAATAAGTCTATTTCCAATTGGTTGTGAGAGATGTGATTATTAATTATCAAACAATGATTAATGCAATGTAAAGAGTTGTTTTCAAGAATTTAAAAGACGCTCCTAGGGTACTACTTCCCTCCTTGGTGCATTCGACTCTTAACGGTTCAATTTCATGCAAGAACGAACAATGTAAATGTTAGGTTTAGGCGTGTCCCTATTAAATCAAATTCAATCGCTAGATGTTGTTATTCGATTCAAGGAAAAGACACCTCGCTCGTGAGCTTCAATCGCTAGATATTGTTAGCTCACGTCCTACTCAAGGGCTTTCAATCATCAACGCTAGTTGAGTGATCGATAACCAATGAGCGGTTTAAGATCAAGCCTACCTCAATGCCAAAATGAGTCACGCTAATGATCATCACTTGACAAGGGTGAATCTACTTCATTCTAGAATCATTAGTATCGTTTGCTAGAACACTCAACTTTAAATTCATGTTTCTAGTCCACTTAGGCATTTTATCAAACACTTGGTGGGCATAGAATAGACATTCATTCCAAGTAAATTCACAAATCATAACAAATATTCATTCATGCATATAATCAATAGGTAATGAGTTTCATACACCAAGGAGGTCCATAGACCCCTAGAAACTAAAGGACTACTCACTATTCATGTTCATGGATAAACACTAGTAGTGGGTTTTCAAAAGAAATGAAGAATCAACAAGATGAAAATAAGGAAGTAGGATTAAGAGTCCCCCTATATCCTTGGAGTGCTTCACTTGAATGATGAACTTCGAAATCCCTTGTCTTTTCTCTCAAAATCCAGCCTTCTTGGTTCAAAACCCTAGGTTTCTATTTATAGCAAGCAGTAAAAAGGTCCTGCCTTGACGACTCAACCGGCCGGTTGGATTTGTGAAGGAATATGAGCCGGCCGGTTCGATCAGGGGAGCTTGGGCGAGAACATTCTGAGTCCTTGAACCGGGCGGTTCAACTTTGTGAAGGTATTTGAGCCGGGCGGCTCAACACCTCAGGGACTTCACTCCATATGGCCTGGAACTCAACCGGTCGGTTCAATCCATGGCTGACATTTCAGCCGGCCGGTTGAATCTCTTCCCTGGTCACAATTTGCTCCAAAAGCCCGATCTTTCTTGCGGTTTTGATCTTTAAGCCTCGTCATCAAGGAACGGCTGCTTTAAACCTGAAACGTAAGAATAAGGGTCAATGAACACTAGATTAGCATCGGGAATGGACCTAAACTCTTCGTAATTGGAGTGATGAATGAGCCGAGAATTCGACTCATCAAATACTCAGGGGTTTTTGAAAATAGTAAGAGGGAAAGGGGTGGAATACTCAAGAACCAACAGGAGTATTCCCAATTTCCTATTGAATACTCAAGAACCAATAGGAGTATTCTCTACAGTATTATAATACTCAAGAATCGACAGGAGTATTATAATTTCAAAGCGTATAATACTCAAGAACAAACAGGAGTATTATTTCCAAAACCAAACTTACAAAGTAACCAAATTTTTTAGAGAGATAAGTTACAAATTTGTGGATGTTGAAATGAGGAGGAGGAGGCTTGTATTTATAGCCATAAGGAGGAGGAATGGAGGGTGGAGATGGCTCCATGTGGTTTTGCATCAAGGGAGGAGGAAGGAGGAGCAAGGAGGAGATGACACATGGGGGAAGCCAAAAGCCGCCGGTTGGGGGAGGGTTGAGCCGCCGGTTGCCGGTTGTCCAAGGAGGAGAAGGGTGGCTTTGGCCACCTCCAAGCAAGGTGGCCGGTCACCTTGGTCCATGGGTGCATTTTGACAGTTTTGTGCAGTCTTTTCACAAAACTATCAATCCAATTTCGCTCCGTCTGACTTTGATTGTTCCTCGGTTGGATTTGATTTGAGTAATTCAACGTCAGGATCTTGATATTACTTCGTTCAGCGTCTGATCTTGACCTTGGATTGACTCTTATCATCTTTTCAGCGTAAAATCCTCTCCTTAGCGTGTTTTCTCTCTAAGCGCCAAAATACCCTGTAGAAATAAATCAGGACTAACAAGCAGAAGTTAAATAGACCAACAGTCTAATTTGGTGGGTTTTACTGTGTTTTTGATTCGTATAATTTTGGTCCATCAATGCTACATTCTGAACGACCGAGAGTACCGCCAGAAGCTGGATCCAAAGAGTGATGAAGGGCTCTTTCTTGGGTACTCTTCAAACAGTCGAGCATATCGGGTGTTCAACAAGCGCACAGGATCAGTCATGGAATCTATAAATGTGAAAGTAAAGGATGAAGTGTTCGTACAGGTGGTCCCGGACGATGCTGAAGACAGTACTAGCACAGCACCTGTAACACAACCATCATCCCAGCAGATAGAGTATGACCCATCTGAAGGCACCTCTGACAACTCCCCTGAAGATCATCCCTCTGACGACACTGATACTATCAACCCCCAAGAAAACGTCACTACGCTACAACCCTCACGAAGAATTGCCAGGGATCACCCAATCTCTGAAGTTATTGGTTCACCTAGTGATGGAGTTCAAACTCGCAGAATTCTGAGCAACTCCAGAGAATTGTCTGCCTGCTCGTGTTTCCTCTCATCAATCGAGCCGAAAAACATAAAGGAAGCGTTACTTGATGAGTATTGGGTCCTCGCTATGCAGGAGGAACTGGAAGAATTTGCTCGAAACGATGTATGAGATTTAGTTCCAAGACCTGATGGGGTCAACGTTATTGGTACAAAATGGATCTTCAAAAACAAGTCCGACGCATCGGGGAACATCACAAGAAACAAAGCTCGGCTTGTGGCACAAGGATATACTCAAATAGAAGGGATAGACTTTGAGGAAACCTTTGCTCTGGTCGCACATCTTGAAGCCATTCACCTACTACTTGCTCTGGCATGTCACTTAAAGTTTCGACTGTTCCAGATGGATGTCAAAAGTGCCTTCCTAAACGGATTTCTGAATGAGGAGGTTTTCGTCGCTCAACCGAAAGGGTTTGAAGATCCGCATCACCCAACATCGGTGTACCACCTGAAGAAAGCCTTATACGGTCTCAAACAAGCACCCAGAGCTTGGTATGAGCGTCTCACAATGTTCCTCGTCGATCATGGATATGTGCGAGGGGGAGTGGACAAGACCCTGTTCGTTAAACACACAAGGTCAGACTTTATTATCGCACAAATCTATGTTGACGATATTGTGTTTGGGTCCAATACCCAGAAACTGGTGGATCAGTTTGTTGAACAGATGCAGAAGGAGTTCAAGATGAGCATGGTTGGGGAAATGAACTACTTTCTAGGACTCCAGGTGACTCAGAAGGAAGATGGCATTTTCATCTCTCAAAGAAAGTATGCCAAGAATCTGATAAAGAAATTTGACCTTGAGAAAGCAAGTCACAAACAAACTCCAGCCGCTACTCACATAAAGATAACCAAAGACGAGGCTGGAACAAAGTTCGATCAGACGCTGTACAAGAGTATGATTGGAAGCCTCCTGTACTTGACAGCTAGTAGACAAGATATAGCATATGCCGTTGGCGTTTGTGCAAGATACCAGGCAGACCCCAAGGAAAGTCATCTCGTACAAGTTAAGAGAATCATAAAGTATGTATGCGGGAATGTTGATTTTGGAATCTGGTATACCAAGGACACCAACCCACATCTGGTTGGCTACTGCGACGCAGACTGGGCAGGAAACGCTGAAGATCGAAAGAGCACATCTGGAGGATGCTTCTTCTTAGGAAATAACTTGGTCTCGTGGTTCAGTAAAAAGCAAAACAGCATCTCACTGTCTACGGCTGAAGCAGAATACATAGCAGCAGGAAGCAGCTGCACTCAACTTCTATGGATGAAGCAGATGCTGTCTGAATACGGAGTTAAACAAGAAGAAATGACCATGTACTGTGACAACATGAGCGCAATCAGTATCTCAAAGAACCCAGTACAACACTCCAGGATGAAACACATAGACATCAGACATCACTTCATCCGAGAGCTGGTTGAACAGAAGGTGGTTACTCTTACGCATGTTACAACAGACAAGCAATTGGGGGACATATTCACCAAACCACTTGATGCCGCTCAGTTTGAAACACTCAGATCCTCCTTGGGTCTGTGTGTTATCAAGAACTAAGTGTTCCAGACAGGGGTCAGTCATAGGCAGAACACCAGCTCAAACAGTTGCGCTGACCTCCTATCAACAGGAAGCTGGAACAAAAGGAAAGGAAAGGAGTATCTACCCGAAATGAGGAGAGTATGCAGACTGCAATGAAAAATCAGACGATTTCTTGACCCTAATTGACGCAATCTCCTCTGCTCACCTAATGCTTGTTCTCATTCTGCCAAGAAGGAGTTCCTGTGACCGTTTCTGCAGAAGAAGGGTAAGTCCACAGGGCGAAGAGTGTGATCCTGATAAGCAGGAGAATGAGAATGCAAGTGAAGGACTGCAAGCGAAGCAATTGGGTAATGTGATGGAAGAGTCCCATACACCCTACAAGACTGAAGACCTGGATGCGCCGCTCAAGGATATTGATGATATTAGGGATGAGTTACTAAACTAGAAGATTTCAAATCGTGTTGAGACAAAAGCTGACCAGTCTCCAGTAGCCCAGGTTGTAGATTTGGCGGAAAATGTGTCAGATGATGCAGTCTCAACTATGGAGTAGGGTGGTGAGACTGTCTTACCTCAAAAGTCATATAGCTCTTATCCAGAGAAAATTTAAGACCGGAAGGGTGCATGATGACGTTACGAAGGATGCCCATACGATGGTGGATCCCCCAGCTATTCCTGACTTGATGTCAAAGAGAGACAGATATTGAGTATACTTCAATATGGTTGAGGATCAGAAGTTTCAGAAAGATGATGAGCTTAATGGACATGGACCTTGATAAGACTGTCCAAGACTCGCACAAGGAAGGCACTATCACTCATGAAAGAGATGAGCTTGTCAAGATTCCAGAAAAGTTAGACACCGACAGGGCTACTGAGAAGACAGCTGTTGAAGGAGTGTTCCGATGACTGGAGACCAGATAATGGAGCTTTTAAGGGAAATCGGGACTCAGTGTCAATGGCTGAACTAAAAAGAGTACTGATAAGGAGAAACCAAAGAAGAAAGTGACCATCCAATCATACTCGACAGAAGTATCCATCCAGAGGAATAGCACGAGTACAGATGCAGGGGGAGCAAGTACATCCAAGCAAAGGAAGAGGAGTGCTCCAGGAGCTGCTCCACCCAGTATATCAACTAAAGGATCTGAGCATGAAATATGATTAGTCGGTACAGATGCAGTAACTAAGTGGAAGAAAACGTAGAAGAAGATCATCTCTAAGAGGCTACCTAATAAGTCGTCAGGGAGTCATCCCTAACAGCAGCTCTGACTATATTCTACTGAAGGAAGTAAAGATCATTCAGGGGTTCGAACAGCTACTAAGACATCTTGGTCCGACAGTCTCACGGTATGTGCCCATGTCCCAGGCCATGTTCAAGGGGGAGTTGACCAGATTTCAGATACCAAAGAGTCGTAAGTGCTCCCTCAGCTTGCGCTGATTGATTGGCTGGATGAACTCGGTTGGACCCCTTGCCAGTTTGTGGCAAAAAGGGGGAGTAGTTTCAGTCTAAAGATAGATTCGGTTTTGCCAAAATGCCAAGGGGGAGATTGATGTTCCCATGATTGGCATGTCTTTGACAAAACATCTTTAGACAGTTCAACCTAGAGTTCAATCAGATAATGGAACAGAAGTACTGCGTACAGAAGACGCATGATCAAGATACGGTCTATTCTGAAGATACTAAAGATTGAGAATCTCTCTAGTTGGAGTCAGTCAGCAACGACACAGATCCTTCGAGAGGTCACTCTAATATTTCCTTGCCAAAATTGGAAACCTCCTGTCAAAGAAGATATCTTAATTGATTGAAATTCCGAAGATGTCAACAAAGCTAGTCGACGACAAGATTAAAGAAGATATCTTAATTGATTGAAATCCCGAAGATCTATTTGATGGGAGCCAAACGACAGATTATCATCAAAGAACTGTGCGATCAAATATACGCAGATTTGATAGCAGATCGGCTGAGGGAATATCGGATGGCTTGGGGTGGAAGTCATCTTTAAAGATAGATCGAATATTCAGCAAATATTTCGCAACATCTCCGAATTATTTGACGACATATTCTGATCGGTTTAGGGTTCCGCCCAAGCATATATATACAATGCTAGGGCGTCCTTATATGAGCGACTCCCGAGAGAAAAAGCTAAACACGAGAGTTCGTGAGATTGGGGGAGAAGCGACGGCTGGCCATTCCACATCGGTATATCAGCCCTGAAGCAACCGTCTGTTCAGTGTGGTGTTCAGGCTGTGCTGGAGGATCAAAGAGATACACACACACAGCTATCAAGCTACGCCTTTGAGAGAAGGTGACTGGACTTCCGAGAAGTTCAAGACTAGGCCGAGAGAGAAGTCTTGTCCTACCCACAGGGGATCGAGGGGAGTAGCGACGAACCGAGATCGCAAATCTGAGAGACGTAGAATTAGAGGCTAGGTGATTACAAACACGGGGTTGTGTAAGAGTAAGACCACTTGTAGCTCTAATTGTCGTAATACGATTTGTGCCCCATTATAGGGTGTGGGAAACCCCCCAGGGTAGGCGAGGCCGAACTGGGTAACATACCATGCGTGCTCCCGTTTTGTTTTACTTTGGATCCCGGTACTGCTTGATATACTGTTTCAATAATCTGCTGGAACACTCTCCGGTAGAGTTTGGTTCCTGTTAACTGTGTGTGTTTCAGTTATCTTCACTAACTGTTGGATCTTTGCGAGAGGTGTCCAAGGGGTGTTTCAACTATACCTTAAAACACCGGTTGAACTGTTGTGCCAAGAGTTCAAGGTCTGTCGCAACAGTACCCTGGACACAAGCTTGAACAGGGGACATATTTTCACTTTTTGGATCCGTTTTTAATAAAAGACGCTGGCATCGTCTAGTTTTCTTAAAAAAGAGGGTATAATCATCCTAAAAATTACTACGGTAATATCCAAACTTAACTTAAGTCAGGATATTGCTGTTTAAGTATGGATATTTCTATTTTAAGTCTGGATATTGCTGTTTAAGTTTGGATATTGCTACAGTAATATCCATACTTAAGTTAAGTCTGGTTATTTGTTGTTTTAAGTATGGATATTGCTGTTTAAGTCCGGATATTGTTCTTTTAGTCTGATCATTGCTGTTGAAGTCTGATCATTGCTGTTTTAAGTCTGATCATTGTTGTTTAAGTTTGGATATTGCTATTTTAAGTTTGATTATTAAGTCTGATCATTCCAAGTTAAGTCTGATCATTGTTGTTTAAGTCTGATCATTGCTGTTTAAGTCTGATCATTTCTTTTTAAGTCCGGATATTACTGTTTTAAGTATGATTATTAAGTCTGATCATTTCAAGTTAAGTCTGATCATTGTTGTTTAAGTCTGATCATTGTTGTTTAAGTCTGATCATTGTTGTTTAAGTCTGATCATTGCTGATTTAAGTTCGATCATTGCTGTTTTATTCTTTGTCCCTATTTATTTAAGGAAAGGGTCGGGTAACTTTATGAACTCAATTCATATATGTATTCTATCATTCTCATTTTACCAATTACAGAAAATCCACTACGGTCCCATATATAAGTATTCGAATGCGTGACTTGCGATAACCACTACCCTTACCATTATTACGCCCTTGATAGATCACTTATCCCTATCGTTCTACCAAAATCCTACAAAATTGAAATCTTCCCCTGGTAGATGAGATGTTGTTCTGGTCGGGTGCAGAACAATATATAGAACAACTTATGTGAAATATAAATGCAGTGCAGAAAATAAACGACACGCAAAGTTGTTACCCAGTTCGGCGTTAACGAGCCTACTATGGGGTCCGTCTCCTAGCCCGGTGGATAGCAATTCACTATTAGTTGAGTATTGCGAGTACAGGATTTACCGTTTACAGAATCCCTCTTAAACAACCTGAGCCTCGGACACTCTAGCAATTGCAATCTAGGTCTCCCCTAGATCTTTGCTCCCGCTCCGTATCCACCAATATGATTCTCCGTGAGAATCAGCGCCTTCTCCTGAATGCGCAGATCAGAAAAGCAGTGCTTGAGCCTTCAGCTTGTTCCACGATCAATCTGCTGAGCACCAGCACAGATTGAATCCGAGCGCATTTGAGTAATCAGTGACGATTATCTCTCCAGCCGATTACGAGCGTTGTGAATAACTAGTTACGATTAGTTCACCGCCGTTTGCCTCCTCCTCCTTTCAGTGAGTATCAGCGTGATTAATATCTCCGTAAGTGCTTTCTAATACCTTCGCATTAGTCTTACTTATATAGGCGGTAGAAACCCTAATGCCAATCGGATTCCTAAACTAAACCGCCTATATTATTAGGCAACCTTTCCTAATCTTTTGCGCATATCTTTTGTAGATACTCCTCCAATGAATATCTTCAATCTTGATTAGGCAATCTTCGATTATCTTCATAGCTAAGATAGCTTCATGCGCAAGCAACCGACTTCAAGGATATCTTCGATTATCCATATGCACCGACTTGCCAAAACTGATCTCGGAAATATCTTCAGGGGAAGTTGTGCTACGTCGGTTGAAACAAGTTTCCAAATCTGAATTTGGAAACTTCCAAGTTCTGTCCATTGATGTGCAACCGCCTTACTCTTCTAACGGTCATCTTCGTTTCCTAATCTGAATTAAGAAACACTCCATCTGCTTCAACTTGTTACAGGATAGTTGTCTCTTCGACTCTCGAACAACAGCTTGAACAACTATACTATGTTTTGCCAAACTACATGCCATAAAACTAACAATCTCCCCCTTGGCATTTTTGGCAAAACTAACTACTGTAAGCTACCTGTACTACTGTTACAGTTTAATCTTTGAGGAGATTTCAAACTTCCAAGCTGTGCTACTAACTGAATCTTTGAGGAGATTTCAAACTCCGAAGAGAATAAGCTCTCAACAAATCTTTTAAAGAGATTTCAAACTCTCAACAAGAAGTTATCAAACAGCACAAGCGAATCTTTTAAGGAGCTTTCAAACTCCAAAACTACTCCCCCTTTTTGCCACAAATTGACAAGGGAGCACCAAAAGTAGCAATAATTCGAGACATAAAAACTAGAGTTCAACACAACATAAAATTGTTTGTAACAGAGAGCAGAGAGACATCGCCAGGAGCTAGTAGTCGGACTCCTCGTCACTAGCTTCATCACCCTCCGAGTCACCATCATCTTCTTCCTCAGGATAGCGCAGGCTCACCAAAAGTTTTGTGATCTTTTTCTTTCTGGCCATGAGCAGCACCATTCTCTCATTCACATCTGCTAACTCCTCTTCAAAATGTGTGATCATTCTTTTACGAGTGGCAGAAGAGACAGAAGCTCTCAATTCATCCTGAGTTCGCTCAGTCCCCTTCTTCTTTGGTTTGACAGGTTCATCCAGGTCCAGATCCATAATATGCTTCCCAGAGAAGTGCTTGTGATCTGCAAGAAAAACCTTAGGAGTACCAGTCAACTTGTCTTGAGCAGTTAAAATGTCTGGATGTTGTGCCACCACAAGTTGATGAATCAATGAGGGGAATCCAATGGGATGATTGACTTTGAGAGAGCGTGCATGACCAGCTATCTGATCAAATATGAAACGACCAAGATCATTTTTCTTTCCAGCTCAAATGGTCTTCAGAAAAGCTCCCAATGATCAGCCAAGAGTTGCGTGGTGATTGTTCGGCATCCAGTTGTGAACTGCAATGCTGTGGAGCAAGGAGTGTTTTGACGACAGATCCTTGACCGGGAAAGACATGGTGAACCACTTTGAACGAACTCCTCCAGTGAGAGCTGCTGCAACCTTGTGCCAGTTGGGATTTTCTCCAATATTCAAAGCTCCTCCTTCAATGCCAAAGTAATCATTAATACCATTGATGGACCATAATTATACGAATCAAAAACACAGTTAAACCCACAAAATTAGACTGTTTGTCTATTTAACTTTTGCTTGTTAGTTCCGAAATTTATCTACAGGGTATTTTGGAGTCTAGAGAGAATACATGCTAAGGAGAGGATTTTACGCTGAAAAGATATTACGAGTCATTCCAAGGTCAAGATCAGACGCTGAATGAAGAAATCTCAAGATCCTGACGTGGAATCACTCAATACAAATCCAATCGAGGAACAACCAAAGTCAGACCGGAGCGAAATTGGACTGATAGTTTTGTGAAAAGACTGCACAAAACTCACAAAACTCACCCTCCCCTCCATGGTGACCGGCGGTTTTGTGGAGGAGGTGACCAAAGTCACCTCCCCTCCTCCATTTCCTCCTTGCAACCGGTGGCTCCTCCACACACCACAAGAGCTTGCCACTTGTCTCCTCCTCCACCACAACCTTCTTCCTCCCTTCTCCTCCCTTGGATGAAAGCCATCTCCACCCTCCATTCTCTCCCCATTTGGCTATAAATACCAATGCCAAACTCATTTGTAATCATCCATTCACAACACAAAATCACTTATCTCTCTAAGTTTGGCAATTTGTAAGTTTGGTTTTCAATATATAATACTCCTGTTTGTTCTTGAGTATTATAGTTCGGTCTTGAGTACTCTTGTCGGTTCTCGAGTACTCAAGCTTTTCTCTATTCTTGAGTACTCTTGTCGGTTCTTGAAGTACTCACCCCTTTCCCTTACTTACTGTCTTTCAAAAACCGTAAGTACTTAGCTATGGTATCCACCTCTATGGATATTCGTAGCTCAACCCTTCATTCGGTTGAAGGGGTGTACTTGTATTATAAAATGTTTTAGACTATTTTAGTGTTTTTTCTGTGTATTCAAAACTTGTTCTATGTGCCATATATTAGGTCAGAACTTCCAAGGTTGAGTGGATGCTTGATATGGCAAAACTCTTCTGTGGAAGTTCGTGAACATACTCGGGTAAGTGGATGCTTGAAATGGCAAAGCTTATCTGAGGAGTTCGATCTCTCTCAAACACCATTTGGATAAATCGGAAAAGACAATCCAAATGGATGTACATAGGCTAGTATACCTTGAAATGGGGTGCTAGTCTAAGTAGAACAAGGGCTCTACGTTTCTTGCAAAAAGATTAGACAGTGTTGCAAGTCGAGTGCTTGAAATGGCATTGATTCACTTTCGAACACTTTTGCAAAAGACTAGACAGTGTGGCAAATCGAGCGCTTGAAATGGCCTTGATGCACGTTTGAATACTTAGAAGGATTACTAAAATAATAAAACTGGCTATGATGCAAGGCCCCCGAAACCGAATGCTTTCCTTAAAATCAAACACCCCTTGTATTTACTTTCTTAGTATAAACTGTCTATCAACTGCTCACCTTTCGGAGGACTTGCCAATCACGCATCACCCGCTGTAAGTCTTCTACTTTTAATTTCAGTCATTTACTTTTCCGCACTAAAAACCAAAACCAACCAACCAATCACTTACTATTCCGTGCTAAAATCTCAATCAACTTAAAACACGCTCCCTCGCTGCACGACTCCCTCAAAGAACGACTATCCCCCTAATTCCCTTGGGTTCGACCCCTACTTACCACTTGCTACCCAGTAGTAAGGTCACGAGTAGCGGAATATAAGTTAGCTTTGCACAGAGAACATCGCACCTTAACGACAGTGCGGTGGGCTCCGTCAACCATCTAGAGTAATGACCATCTGCTTGCCTCTCACACTTGCCATTCCAAAAGATAAACTTTTGATGTCAGCAAAACCTTCCGACAAGTTCACAATTACTTCCCTCACAAGGCTTCCCGCAAAAGTTTTAGCCATTGTCACCGATGGCCACAAGTCCAGCTCTTTGATCAGACTTACAATCTCCTTGGCTGCATACTTGTCAGCCTCCAACACCCTTTCAGCCACGATCTTCCTCTTTTGAACAAATTCCCATTTCTTAGCATGATCGTCTGACACAAACCACACGCCATTCACCACAACTCCAGACTCAAACTGGACTTTCTTCCCCTTTTCTTTAACCTTGCCTGTAAGAGAACTTGTCTTAGCTTTCTTCACTGCTGGAGAAGTAACCTTTTCTTGGCCAGAAGCATCACCTTCAACTGACTTCTCTACTGGAATAGGAGCAGAAGCCTTCCTTTTCTTTGAAGCTTTCTTCTCTGTAACTGTGGGAACTCCCACCACAACATCTTGATTCTGAACTCCCTTCTTTGTCTTAGTTGCTGGCTTTGACTTGGTGACATGTTTCACACCTACTGGAACATCTTTCTGAATATCTTTGACCAAGTTGGATAGCTTGATTGATTCATCAGCTAAATCTTCACGCAGGGCCTCCATCTCCTCATTAGTGGCTTTAGAAACAAAATCTTCTTCAACATACTGCTCAACAGCATCAAACAGATCTTGCAAGGATTCATCTATTTCATCGGTTTCATGCTGCGCATGCTCTTCTTCTTCAGGAATTGGCACCTCAGCATCTTCTTTTGCAGAATCAGCCATACACTTCTCAGGTGACTTAGACTGCGCCTCTGCATCAGAACCTTCACCATCTTCGTCAGAATTTTCATCAGAAGTTTCACTTAACTTCTCTTGACTAACTCCCTTCTCTTCAGCACCAGATTTTCCATCATGCTTACCATCGACGGACTTCTCCGCACTAGTATCTTTATCTTCAGATACTTCCTCATCTGACTCAGAAACAACTACCTTACGTTTCACCAATTTAAATTTTTCCTTTTCTGGAGTTTCATTTGTTGCAACAGCCTTTCTCCTAACACCCATCACCTTTTCTATAACTACTTTTGACCCCTCTATGGTCACACCAGCCATACTAGGACTGCTCGTATTAAGAGATTTGGAGATTTTAGCAATTACCTCTTGTGTTGATTTCTTTGCTGGTTCTTTGTCCGAAGCAGGCTTCAAAGTAGTCGACTTCTCAAAAATAGGCACAAGAATGGATTTGGCAATCTGCTTCTCTTTTGACCGGACGACAGACTCAGTCTCATTCTCCGGCATGTTAGACAAATTCTTGTCATAAACGGACATCTTCTTTGCCACCGTTGCTTTATCCTTCTTCGGAGCAGTCACCATCTTTACGGCGTTCGAATTTGATTTTGCTGTTGTAGGTTTATCGGTTGCCGGTTTAGGGTTTTCCTTGGCCATTTTTTGGTTTATCAACAGGCTTTGAATATCCTTCAACTGTCGCTGCTTTGGGAACCTTGTTCTTTCTCGTGTCCACCATTGTTGAAGTTGTCAAGCTACGGCTAGGGTTTCGTCGGGAGAGAAAAAGCGAGACACGAACAGTTGTTTTTGAGCGGATTTTGATTTTTAGAAACTCTTCGTTATTTTGGTAAGCCATAAATATCTTCTCTAAACTCCCCAGGCTGCCACGTCACTTCACACCGTTTAAAATAATATTTGAATATTTTTGAATATCTTTGGTAGACCAACCGTTTCTTCTTGCACCACACCCTGCCTTCCACGTCAGCCCTAAACATATCTCCTTCTGGCTCTGGCTGACGGACTTGTGCTGAACAACTTAGTTGTTGGTGACACACAGATCGAGTGAGGATCTAGGTGTCCGAAACCGAATGTTGTCCATGCCTCTGATGAAGGAATCTGATCGCTGCTTTATCATCTCTTGTTCCACCCTGCAATCTTCCAGAATCAACATCTTCCACAGCATCTTGGTGTAACAACTCTCAATATCGACTTCTCTCAGTATCGACTTCTTCCACAGCATCTTGGTGTAACAACTCTCAAAATCGAATCTTGCATATTTGGCGTAGCTTTTCTTCGTGTTAACTCCCCTTCGAACATAGCAATGGTTGAGATAATCAACCCATGCACGATGACAACAGCTTCTTATAAAACTCTTGATGCGTGTAGACTTCATAGTGGTTGGAAGACATGTAATCGTAGCAGTGGGTAAATCAAGATCCACCAGATAACAGTTGTTTGGGGCTCTCCTTCCAGTGAGAACAGTTTCATTCTAGTTGTTCTGCACAACACACTAGTCCTGTGTGAACTGGACACGATTCTCCCCATTGCACAACTTGCTTATGTTGCCTGCAAACCTTCGACGAGAAGAACCTCCCTTAATCTAGGTAGGCCTGGAACCTTCAATGTTCCTCTTCCGAGAACTTTGCCTTCTACTCCATCTCCAAAAGTCACAGATTTTCCTTTGAACCTTTCTACCTTAGTTAGAAACTCAGGATTGCCAGTCATGTGTCTAGAACATCCACTGTCAAAATACCATCTTTGCTTCTCCGGAAGACTCGTGGAACAGAAAGCAACGTGACATATTTCGCCTCTTTGTTTGATCTTCCAGACTTGCTTCATGGGGGGGGGGGGGGTTTTGGCACTTCATGAAGCTGATTCATCTTCCTGAGAAATTTGTGGAAATTAGGGCATCGTGACTTGAGGTGTCCCACTTGGTTGCAGTAGAAGCACCTTCGTTTGTCTTGCCTCTTAGTAGAATATCCTTGTGGGAGATGTTCCTCTGGAATAACACACGAGCGTGGAATAGATTTCTTCAGATTGTTCAGTTCTTCCAGAGTCTCAGTATGAGTTTCTTTGTCTGTCTCAATCACAATTTTTAATGCATCCACTGTATTAAGGAGAATTACCTCTTGCCGTTTTAGAGCAGCATTCTTCCTTTTTAGATCACTTATGACATCTGGATGTTCGCCTTGACTCTTTTCAATATGCACCTTCAGGGATGAGATAACTGCCAATAGCTCAGTCTTCTGAGCAATAAGATCATTTCGCTCATTTTTTACTTCAATCATCTGGGCATGAAGATCAGTGACTGTTTGTTGAAGTTCCACCTTTTGAGTGACAAGGACAGTAGCTTCTTCCCATAGCTCTTCTTTCTCTTTCGTTAGATCTGTCAGATTGCTACGAAGAGTCTTGTTCTGCTCAACTTCTTTCAGCCATTCTTGGAACAACTCCTGGTACTTATTGGCAAAGTCTTCATCAGTGACTTCTTCATTATTACTGCAGCTTGAGTACTGTGTGGGATTCTTCGATGATGACTCTGACCCTACTTCGTTGCTTATTTCTCCTTCATTGTTGACATAGGAAGCTAGGGCGACAAAGTTATTGGTATCACCCTCCTGATCAGATTCACTATCACTCCAACTAATAGCATATGCATTCTTATTCTTCTGCGTATTGATACATTCAGCCTGAATATGTCCATAACCCTCACATTCTCTGCATTGTATCCATTTGCCTTTGTTATCAAGATCGGAGTCTCCAGATTGGTTCCTCTTATAAGCTCTATCATTCTTCTGGAATCTTGAGTTAGATGGCTGACTGAACTCAGTCCCTTTACCGTACTGCCTCCTCATAAACTTCCCAAAGTTTTTGGCAAACATGGCATACTGTTGTGCTGACGCTTCGTCTGTCTTGTCTTTAACAAGTTTAGCCTTCAGACCGACGCTGGTGACCTTTGTAAGTCGATTGATGGACCAAAATTATACGAATCAAAAACACAGTAAAACCCACCAAATTAGACTGTTGGTCTATTTAACTTCTACTTGTTAGTCCCGATTTATTTCTACAGGGTATTTTGGACTCTAGAGAGAAAACACGCTAAGGAGAGGATTTTACGCCGAAAAGATGTTACGAGTCATTCCAAGGTCACGACCATGCTACACTCAAAATCAGCCTTAACATCCTTCATGGAACCAACTTGGAATCACTCAAATATGCTAGAACAGTTAGCAAATGGACAAGAACGCAAGGCAAAGGCACCAAGCCCGGTGAAGGCCAAACAAGGGCAATTTCATCTGATTTGGGATTTCGACCATGTTCCGAGCAGAATTTGGCTTAGGTTCCTTCTTGAGATCATCTTAGAATGACATTTTCATTCAAAATACACTCTCCAAAATCCAAGAAGCTCCGGCCAAAGCTCCGGTCAGATCCGGTCAAACCGATAGCTTTTGTGAAAGGTCACACAAGCTTCTAGAAGGATGCTCCTCCTCCATGAGTGGCTAAGCTCTCCTCCACTCTCCTCCCTCCACTTGTAAGCTCCTCCTCCATCCTCCCAAAGCCGCCGGCTTCTATTGAGCCACCATGGAGAAGATGACAAGTGGAGGCTTCTCCTCCACTCCTCCTCCCAAGCTTGCCTTGCACTCTTCCTCCTCCACCTTTGGATGCAACACCACATGGAGCCATCTCCACCCTCCATCTCCTCCTCCTTGGCCTATAAATATGGAGCTCCTCCTCCTCATTTGTATCATCCCACAATCCACAATTCCACCATGTTTTAGAGAGATAGAGGGCTTAACCCTCTTCTCTTCACTTTCAATAAATATTTTGTTCTTCATTGTGGAGCTACTTCTCTTGTGTGGATCTTGCTTAGGAGCTCCTCTCCTCGACTTATTGTAAGGTATAAAATTACTTTCAGTATTATTTATTTTTACTGTTAAGTTATTTTATTATTCGGTACCCTTGTTCAAGACAATAGTTGCTTGTATTCCTTGACATGCATATAAGTAGCTAAAAGCTTGTACTCGGTCGCAGGGGTGTACTTATATTATAAATGTTTTAGATCTTACTCTTAGTATACCTTTGTATTCAAAACTTGTTCTATGTGCCATTTATAGTCAGAGTTTCCAAGGTTGAGTGGAAGCTGTAACAAGCAAAGCTCTTCCGTGGGAATTCGTGATCATACTCGGTAAGTGGAAGCTGTCACAAGCAAAACTTATCAAGGAGGTCGACTTATCTAAAACACCACTTGATCGCAACGTCACTGGGAGATCAGGTGGATGCACATAGACTAGCATACCTTGAAAGGGGTGTTTTAAATGATGTTGCAAGTCTTGCGTTAGAAACAACCTAGATTCATCTTTGAATACTTAGCGCGGTCAATGATAAACAATTATAATACAACGCCCCTAAAACTGAATCCTTTCCTTACAATCTGCTAGCAATTGTTGTAATTTACTTTCAGTTCTCAAAACACACTCAAACCCAACCCCAATCGTAATTAATTTCTGCATAAGCTTCATTAAAGAACAACTAATCCACACTGACTCTCTTGGGTTCGACCCCTACTTACCACTTGCTACCCAGTAGTTAAGTCACGAGTAGCGGACTTATAAATTTATTTGCACAAATCGCTTTAACGACGAGCGGTCTGTCAAATTGGCGCCGTTGCCGGGGAGTTGTGCATAGGAATAGTTGTTCTATTTTCTTTTTTCTTTTATCATGCAATTCACCAAGTCATACTACTATGGAATGGAACCTTGGAACAATACGGAGTTTTCCCCACCATCCTTTGAACTTGAAATCCGTGAGAAGATCAACAACTTGGAGCAATCCCGGGACGAAACATTGGATGAGTACTTATGGTACTTCGATTCCATTGTGACGAGCTGCCCGCACCATGGATTTACCAACTCCGATCTTCAAATAAAATTTCTCTGTGGAATGTTTCCACGTGAGTGGGACCAGCTAAATAATGCAGCAGGAGGATCAATGTGGGACTTAACCGTGGATGATCTTTGGATATTAATCAATGATTTGGCCGCAAGGTCAAGACCAAGCCAAGATCAGGCCGAGCCACTCAGAGACGGTATAACGGAGCTGGCATCTAGCATCCAGCAGTTGGAAAACACAATGCAACAAATCAGAGCTAAAACTGAATTATGGGCGGTAGAAAAGGAGCTGGCAGCTAACACCCAACAATTGGCCGCAAACATGCAGCAATTGAGTGCAGCGATGCACCAATTCACGGCTGAAACCGATTCAGGAGCAACAGAAAGGACGGCTGAACCCGAGGAACCGACTGAGGATGAGGACCCGCAAATAACCGAAGAAGAACCACCCCAATCAGACCCGGTCCTTATCACCAATCCATCCGAGGAAATCACTGTCCTAATTACCGAACCAACAGAAATCCTGAACCTCACTGCTGAAGCGGCCGAAGAAATCAAGCCAGGCCCGGTCCTTGCGCTCGGAGCACCCGAGGAAGTCCCAAGCCTCATTGCCGAACTGTCCAAGAAAGACCTGGTCCTCACTGTCGGAGCACCTGAAATAGACCTAGTCCTCATGGTCGAAGTGCCTCAACTTAACCCTTCGCGTTTCATGCCGATCATAACCACCGAAGATCATATAATCAATGATGATGCGGTACAAGGGGAGTTGGAGGCAGAGCATGAGCCAAAAAAGCCGACAAAGGAAATCTCTCTCGTCACAAGCCAAGAAAAACCAACCGGGAACTCAATCATTCCAAGACAACCATTCGTAGCTACCACCAAGAAGAGGCCTCACATGGGAACATGCCTGTGGTCGCCGATGTTTGAAGGCACAAAACCCAACTTCCAAACTCGCGAAAGTGCCAACTATTCCAACATGAAGAGGCGGCAAAAACATGGGCCGAAAGAATGGAAACCCGGAAGGAGCAACAAACAAGAACGACTCATTGGACCAGCAGCTATGGCCAAGGAAACCTCACCCTCTCGGAGCAAAAGGGCTGCCGAGAAGAAGTTTGACCTCACCCACCCATGGGATCCGACCTTATGATCCATGATTGAGGTACTGTCGAGCCAACAACGTTAAACAAGTGCACTGGTAGGGAGGTAACCCGACACTATCTTACTTTCTGCACTTTAATTTTCTGTCTTTTATTTTCTGTATTTTACTTTTTCAATAAGTCGCTCTCACCCACTTGGTGCATAGAATAATTTGACTATTTAGGAATTGGTTTTTGGAGCACGATCGGATCAGCCAGGCAGCTTCCGTGAATTTACCGGGCCTGCGCTGAGAGTTCAAGGCCCCTGCCGAACTCCCTCGATTATCCAGCCTCATGCCATTCGACACAATAAGGGAGTTTTGATCTTACCTTTCCTTAAGTCATTTCCTTCTCGTATAACATCTGCTTGCATGGCTTTCGAACTAAGTAGTGCTGAAAGGCACGACTTCGTTCGAAAGTGTGGGGTGAGAACCGCATGTGTACATAAATAAACAACATGTTTTTTCTTTTTTTGTGTATCTTTTTGAAAGTATGAACTTAAGAATGTGAAAAAGATAGACCGAAATTCATGCATTTACCTTGTGAAAATTCAACTGTCTAAAAACTTAGAACGTAACTTCTCATTTGTCCCTTTGTGCTGAGATAAACTAGGGATGTGGAGTTGATAGAAATTCCCTAGAGAGGCTTGGCAAGCAATCGAAGGATCAGATCAAACTATATGGTTTTCGAAGTCAGTGGAGGCTGCACTTCGGGTTTCAGTGAAGATTGAAGTCATCTCCGCCATCAATGCAAAAGGCGAGGACGGGAATCAGACCGTCCTATCTCCGGTCAAAGTAGCCGAGAAAATAGATGAGCGACCCTCATCTTGACCCGCGCGAAACGACAGTCAAAGTAGCCGAGAAAATAGCTGAGCGACCCTCACCTTGACCCGCGTGAAAACGGCAAAAACGAGAGGAGCGGGGAGGTATTTCCATAGGCTTGTGGGCAATGATTGGACCTCCCAAAAAGGCTTGAGAAAATGGACTAGCAAAGTCACAAAAACACAAAAAACTCGAAGAAGCAAATCAAGAGGCCAAAGGCCCAAAAATGTGAAGGTTTTAACCGAACAAAAGTGAAGTACTCAAAGCGTCAAATCAAAGGCCAAAGGCAGATTCACTACAAAAAGCAGTCCCTTGCCAAAAGAAAATCAAAGTACTCAAACCAGTGAAACCCGAACCGAATCACGTGCTAGAGAAAGCTACAAGAAAACCATATAGTGCGAGACGATCCCGAGGTTGCAGTCCAGGAGCCTAAAAAGGGCTATCTCCCGAAACATCCAATATAATTTGCATCTCAGCACGAAGGTACACGTATCAAGTTTCTTCTATTTATTTATACAGTTCAATTTGGTAATAAGTAAGTAATGCATGAATTAGGATAAATCGAGTCCCACAGTCTAATTTTCATATTTTAAAACCAAACTTAGAGTGCCGCCCTTTAATAGCATTGTTCGGGACGAACAACTAAAAGTGTGGGGTGATCTGATGGACCAAAATTATACGAATCAAAAACACAGTAAAATCCACCAAATTAGACTGTTGGTCTTTTTAACTTCTACTTGTTAGTCCCGATTTATTTCTACAGGGTATTTTGGACTCTAGAGAGAAAACACGCTAAGGAGAGGATTTTACGCCGAAAAGATGTTACGAGTCATTCCAAGGTCACGACCATGCTACACTCAAAATCAGCCTTAACATCCTTCATGGAACTGACTTGGAATCACTCAAATATGCTAGAACAGTTGGCAAATAGACAAGAACGCAAGGCAAAGGCACCAAGCCCGGTGAAGGCCAAACAAGGGCAATTTCATCTGATTTGGGATTTCGACCATGTTCCGAGCAGAATTTGGCTTAGGTTCCTTCTTGAGATCATCTTAGAATGACATTTTCATTCAAATTATACTCTCCAAAATCCAAGAAGCTCCGGCCAAAGCTCCGGTCAGATCCGGTCAAACCGATGGCTTTTGTGAAAGGTCACACAAGCTTCTAGAAGGATGCTCCTCCTCCATGAGTGGCTAAGCTCTCCTCCACTCTCCTCCCTCCACTTGGAAGCTCCTCCTCCATCCTCCCAAAGCCTCCGGCTACTATTGAGCCACCATGGAGAAGATGACAAGTGGAGGCTTCTCCTCCACTCCTCCTCCCAAGCTTGCCTTGCACTCTTCCTCCTCCACCTTTGGATGCAACACCACATGGAGCCATCTCCACCCTCCATCTCCTCCTCCTTGGCCTATAAATATGGAGCTCCTCCTCCTCATTTGTATCATCCCACAATCCACAATTCCACCATGTTTTAGAGAGATAGAGGGCTTAACCCTCTTCTCTTCACTTTCAATAAATATTTTGTTCTTCATTGTGGAGCTACTTCTCTTGTGTGGATCTTGCTTAGGAGCTCCTCTCCTCGACTTATTGTAAGGTTCAAAATTACTTTCAGTATTATTTATTTTTACTGTTAAGTTATTTTATTATTCGGTACCCTTGTTCAAGACAATAGTTGCTTGTATTCCTTGAAATGCATATAAGTAGCTAAAAGCTTGTACTCGGTCGTAGGGGTGTACTTGTATTATAAATGTTTTAGATCTTACTCTTAGTATACCTTTGTATTCAAAACTTGTTCTATGTGCCATTTATAGTCAGAGTTTCCAAGGTTGAGTGGAAGCTGTCACAAGCAAAGCTCTTCCGTGGGAATTCGTGATCATACTCGGTAAGTGGAAGCTGTCACAAGCAAAACTTATCGAGGAGGTCGACTTATCTAAAACACCACTTGATCGCAACGTCACTGGGAGATCAGGTGGATGCACATAGACTAGCATACCTTGAAAGGGGTGTTTTAAATGATGTTGCAAGTATTGCGTTAGAAATAACCTAGATTCATCTTTGAATACTTAGCGCGGTCAATGATAAACAATTATAATACAAGGCCCCTAAAACTGAATCCTTTCCTTACAATCTGCTAGCAATTGTTGTAATTTACTTTCAGTTCTCAAAACACACTCAAACCCAACCCCAATCGTAATTAATTTCTGCATAAGCTTCATTAAAGAACAACTAATCCACACTGACTCTCTTGGGTTCGACCCCTACTTACCACTTGCTACCCAGTAGTTAAGTCGCGAGTAGCGGACTTATAAATTTATTTGTACATTTGCTCTGACGACAAGCGAATTGTCATCGGTCTTATTCATTCATGTCCATCTCATGGGTCTGCAAAGATCCCATCAGTTCATCCAATCTCATGGTTTTCACATCATTGGCTTCCTTAACGGCAAGAGCTTTCATGGCGAACCGCTTTGTAAGAGATCTCAGCACCTTTCTTACCAGTGTTTCTTCGGTCATTGGTTCTCCAAGGGCGAATGCTTCGTTAGAGATATCGAGAACCCGAGTATTGAAGTCAGCTATGGTCTCATCCTCCTGCATTCTTAGATTTTCGAATTTTGATGTGACCGTCTCCATTCTAGAAACTTTAACTTTGGTTGTACCTTCATGAGCAGTTTGAAGAATGTCCCAAGCCTTCTTTGCAATCTCACAGGTAGAGATCATCTTGAAGTTCTTTCCATCAAGTCCTGAGAATATAGCATTCATTGCTCTAGAGTTTGTAGCTTTAGCATTCTTATGAGCCTCTGTCCAATTGTCTTTAGTCAGAAGGCTAACTTTACCCTCTTTGTCGGTAGCCACTGGGTGCGTCCATCCTTGTTCAACTGCTTCCCAAACCGATTCATCTCGAGACTTCAGAAATGCCTTCATTCGCACTCTCCAATATCCATATTTGTTTCCTTCAAGCAGAGGAGGTCGCGTGATGTTCTGCCCTTCTCTCAAATCCATCTCACCAACCTTAGGATCTTACTCTGTGTGTCGAGTATTTGCTCTGATACCAATTGAAATCTTCCCCTGGTAGATGAGATGTTGTTCTGGTCGGGTGCAGAACAATATCTAGAACAACTTATGCTAAATATAAATGCAGTGTAGAAAATAAACGACACGCAAAGTTGTTACCCAGTTCGGCGTTAACGAGCCTACTCTGGGGGGCGTCTCTTAGCCCGGTGGATAGCAATTTACTATTAGTTGAGTATTGCGAGTACATGATTTACCGTTTACAGAATCACTCTTAAACAACCTGAGCCTCGGACACTCTAGCAATTGCAATCTAGGTCTCCCCCTAGATCTTTGCTCCCGCTCCGTATCCACCAATATGATTCTCCGTGAGAATCAGCGCCTTCTCCCGAATGCGCAGATCAGAAAAGCAGTGCTTGAGCCTTCAGCTTGTTCCACGATCAATCTGCTGAGCACCAACACAGATTGAATCCGAGCGCCTTTGAGTAACCAGTGACGATTATCTCTCCGGCCGATTACGAGCGTTGTGAATAACCAGTTACGATTAGTTCACCGCCGTTTGCCTCCTCCTCCCTTCAGTGAGTATCAGCGTGATTAATATCTCCGTAAGTGCTTCCTAATACCTTCGCATTAGTCTTACTTATATAGGCGGTAGAAACCCTAATGCCAATCGGATTCCTAAACTAAACCGCCTATATTATTAGGCAACCTTTCCTAATCTTTTGCGCATATCTTTTGTATATAATCCTCCAATGAATATCTTCAATCTTGATTAGGCAATCTTCGATTATCTTCATAGCTAAGATAGCTTCATGCGCAAGCAACCGACTTCAAGGATATCTTCGATTACTCATATGCACCGACTTCGAAAACTGATCTCGGAAATATCTTCAGGCGAAGTTGTGCTACGTCGGTTGAAACAAGTTTCCAAATCTGAATTTGGAAACTTCCAACTTCTGTCCATTGATGTGCAACCGCCTTATTCTTCCAACGGTCATCTTGGTTTCCTAATCTGAATTAGGAAACACTCCATCTGCTTCAACTTGTTCCAGGACAGGTTTCTCTTCGACTCTCGAACAACAGCTTGAACAACTATACTAAGTTTTGCCAAACTACATGCCATAAAACTAACAAAAATTAAAACACAAAATCCACATGTGAGATGCGTAGATATCATCAAAATGAAAGCTCTGCCACACTCTAATTTTATCCTAAAAACAAACAAACAGAAGCAAACCAACAAATAACAAAGCCATTGTTGCCCGTTACGTACATATCTTTCAGTTATTTCCAACCGTTGAGCTTAGGAGACAGTGAAAGCCCTAGGTTTGACTGGTCCTTAAAACACACAATTATATATGTTGTCACGACAAAGAGCTCTTTGCCGGCTGGACAACCTGAGTACTTGTCCTCATTTCAGGAAAATCATTTTATAAATTTACAACCAGCGCAGTGGTGGTGTATAACTATAATGAGGTTCTTGTGAAGTACAAATTCTGAATTAAATGTCTCTCTCTCAACCTGTCAAAATCCTTTTTCATATAAATTTTTTTTTACTCGCTGGATTTGATGTTGTGGACAAATTGTTTTTGATTTATTAACTGTTAGATTGATCGACTTCTCTTAGATATTTTGTGAGCACTATCGGATTATATATCATGACTAGCCTATTTCCTACCTGATCATGAAAAAATTGTCTCTAGTCGATCATTAGAGCTTGGCCGAGTGGCAAGCGACAGGGTCAATTACACGAAAGAATTCATTTTAGGTTTAATTATTTGTTTCATTTGAATCCGTTGACATTTAATAAAAAAACTTTATTAGATTATTTTTATTGTATTGAAGAAAATGCAGTATAAATAGATGTTTTTTTGAGTTTCTTTTCTTTAAAATGATTCATTTCAGTTTTCAACATATTTAAAATGACCCCGTTTTGACCTGTCATTTTGAAAGAAAAAAATTGTTTTTTAGTTGGCCCAGTTTTGAATTTTGATATCCATGTATGATAAAAATTGTTAGCAAAAGCAAGGTCAATGATTCGAAACCCACCGTGATATTTTCCTTTCCATAATTTTATGGATGGGTGCTTCGTCCCGCCTACGCGTGGACGCGTTGTTTCTCCCTCGTGAAGGTGTTCTACGTTCCGCCTCGACGTGGACGTGTTGTGTATTCGATCATGGGGTTTCAAGATAGAGGTGCCTTATGGTTTAGGTATTACATTCAGGGACGGAACCAAGGCTTGTGGGGGACACTTGTCACCCCCAGGTTTTTCCAAATATTTCTTTTTCTTATAATATAAATAATATACATAATATAATTTAATATAATATAATATATTTTATTCTAATTTAGGTATTACTTTTTAGAAACTAATCAGATATTAGTTATCAATATTAAATATCAAACAGACACGACACAGCCGCACATAAGATTTCTCGGCTTTTGAGTACGCCGGTAGTGAGTCTTCGGCTTCTCTGGTTTTTCAGGTTTTTTTATTCATATGATTTCGACAAATAGAAGTACGTTGAAGTCACCTGCGATGATTTTGATATTATGATTTGTAGTGTTTTGATTTTGTTTGGACTGCATGAATTAGGGTTTGTCGATTAGTGCTATTTTGACATTGAAATAAATTGTGTTACATTATGATTCTGATCTTTGATTAATCTGATTTTATAGATGAAAACACCAACTATAGATTCGTTCTTTAAAAGAAAAACTACATAAATAGCAAAAATGTTTAGCACGGATTCAATAATAGATGATTTCCGTGATTTGGAAACAGGATGCTCTTTATTTTAATGTAGTAATTCTTTTTGAACAATGGTATGTTTTCTCATAATACAAAATATTTTTTGGCTGTCACCCCTTTCCAAATTCCTGGGTCCGTCCCTGGTTACATTAATTTTTAACACATTATCGATCAAAACCATATATACATGTAGATGTAAACACTATTATTTCGATAATTTTGGCATTTACTACTAAAAGGGTAAACCAACTATGAAGATTTCGAGAGTCAAAAGAAAATTATATTCATACTGATCATATTCCGGCAATAAAAACGTAAAAAAATAATTCCGGCAATAAAGTCAAAATATATCAGTCGATTTAGGGTTCGCAAAAATTGAAAGTCAGCTGGTCAAAAGCATACTAAATTTAGTGATTAGGATAGTAAAAGTACGCATTTTTATATTAAGTAGTAACAAAAGTCGTTTCTCACTTATTGGGTAGGATGACATAACTACTTTCCGGCCAGTGTGTAACAATCTGCTGATGTAGGGTTTTCTTAATTAATCTTCGTATGCCTGCCTGCCGGCAGACTCCACAGCTCAGTGTGCAATAAATCGTACCAATATGTCCTCGCTGATTCAACACATCTTTCTTTTTTTTTCCGATTACAAGTGTTAGTATGTTAGTAGGTTAGGATGAGGAATCGACCTCAGGCACCAATAGGTGCCGGGTGAGCACCAATCCACTAGGCTAAGTCACGATCCTCGATTATAATCAAAGAATTAATGCTACCTAAAAAGATAATGATGTCTAAAAGATAATGATGCCTAAAACTAACAAAGAATTAAAGCTAAAATACTAATTCGGGCCCTAAACGCTCCTACACCAGTCTCCTCCACTTCAAAAGAACTCGACCCCGAGTTCTCTTCTAAATATAGGACCTCATCCACCTTGAATGGACCATGCTTGTGAGATTGTATCATATCATAACCCACCTTTAAAGCCTTTACTCTCTCTCGCTTGTCAGCGGCAACCTTATTCTTCTTCTTCTTCTTCTTCTTCTTCTTCTTCTTCTTCTTCTTCTTCTTCTTCTTCTTCTTCCTCTATTTAGCCTTCAATCTAGCCTTGACACTTTCCTTGATAGCTATAAATTGAATAAAAACTTTCTTTAGGTTAGGCTCCCTTTTCCAATCTTCAGGCCATCTAATCTCTTCTATGTAATGCTTCCCAATGGAAATAAGAACTCTATTAGTTGTCGACACTTCAAGCAGCGAACTCTTACTCATCAAACCGAGTGCATATGGCTTCTTCCGAGGCTCCGTGGGCAACTTCAAATGACCAACAGATTTCTGAGAAACAAGATTTTTTGTACTCGACCCTAGGGTCAAGTCAATATGATGTTGAATTTCTTGCAGAAGGGGTAAATTATTTGGCAACTCATCTACAATCAACTCTTCAAAATCTCGCAGGTTATCACGCGCCTCATCAGGAATTATTTCCTCCTTCCCTACACTCTTCAAGTCGCCTGAATTCACCAAGTGCAAATCATGTTGAGCTCCACTAATCTTAATCTTCTCATCTTCTTTTTCAAAATCAAAAGATAGACTCCTCAGCATCGCCAACTCATCAATCTCCTCCAATGCCTCCTCTGCCACAATAACATTCTCCTTTGTCGGCTCAACCTCTTCACCTTCTTCCTTATAATCAGCAGACATAATCCTCAGCATTACCAGTTCATCAACCTTCTCTAATGCCTCCTCCGTAACAATAACCTCTTCCTTCTTCGTATCCGGCTTTGGAAGCTCTTGCTTCACACACTCATTGGTATACTCCGTCATAGTTTTCTTTCCTTAAACGCATTCGATGTACTTCTTATATGGGATCGGTTCGTAATTTTCAGGCAAATAATGCTTCATCATCAATCGTTTCATTCGCCTCCACGTTCTAACAGGCCCTTTTCTTTCAAGTTGCCTCTGAATAATGAGAATGTTCCACCACATGACAGCCATACTCTTCAACCTGATTGATACCATCTTACCCTGTTCATTATCGCGAACATTCATGACATCGAAAAATCTATCAACTTCGACCTGCCAATTCAAAAATTCCTCTCCTCCCATGATTCCATAGAACAATGGAATATCACTCTTCACTTGCGGAACCCTATTCAGTTCTCCTCTTCTGTCTCCACAATGACTCTTGTTGTCCACTTCTGTCAACTGGGTTGACATAGCAGCTATTTGTGTTCTCAAAGCAGCCAGGGCTGCGGCTATGTCCGCATTGACTCTCTCACCATCTGCTCTGGGTACGGGTTGATCTGCAATACTGATCAAGTTAGAAGAGAGACAGGGAAAGACCTACTTCTGATACCAACTGACGTAGCAATAAATCGGATAAACGAATTCACCAACAATGAATTCGTGGATAACTTGGAATCCACCAAGAAAGCTTGGAATCCACCAAGAAAGTTTTGGAATCCACCAAAAATGAAAAAAACCCAAAGATTTATTGAAAGGAAAATAAGATACATAATGAAACCCTAAGGTGGGTTTAAATAGGAAAACATAAAACCTAATTAGAAAAGGAAATCTAAAAAGATAATTAAAGGCTGCCTAAAAAGATAATGCTACCTAAAAAGATAATGCTACCTAAAAAGATAATGATGCCTAAAAGATAATGCTGCTGACGGAGCGCACTGCACTGTCGTTAAGGTGCAATGTTCTCTGTACAAATAAATTTATATTTTCCGCTACTCGTGACTACACTACTGGGTAGTAAGTGGTAAGTAGGGGTCGAACCCAAGGGAATTAGAGGGATAACTGTTCTTTAGGGGATGGTATGGTGAGTGATTTTAGGTCGATTGCGGACTTACTGCTAATTACTAAGCTTCTATTTTTGGTTTTTCTAGTTTTTTATGCGGAAAAGTAAATACAGAAATTAAATACAGAAATTAAAGGAGTTAAGGGAAGAAGACTTATGGTGGGTGATGCGTGATTGTGATTCCTCCGGTAGATGAGCGGTTGATGGTTGTAGTTGATCGAGCAGTTTATAAAAGTAAATACAGGGGGTTTTTTGTAATTCAAGGAAAAGTATTCGGTTTCAGGTACCTTGTATTATAACATATTTATTAATAACCGTTAGTAACCTTTCTAAGTATTCAAAGATGAATCGAGGCCCTTTCGTAGCGCAAGACTTGCAACATCGTTTAAAGCAACACTTGTTCTACTTCAGACTAATTCCTCCTTTCGAAGTATCTTAGCCTTTTGTGCATCCACCTGATCTCTCAGTTACGATCGACCAAGTGGTGTTTTAGATAAGTCGAACTCCTCGATAAGTTTTGCTTGTTACAGCTTCCACTTACCGAGTATGATCACGAATTCCCATGGAAGAGCTTTGCTTGTTACAGCTTCCACTCAACCTTGGAAACTCTGACTATATATGGTACATAGAACAAGTTTTGAATACAGAGAAATGAAACTAAAAGAAATTAAGACATTATATAATACAAGAAAATACCTTCGACCGAATGAGGAGTTTAGCTACGAATATCCATGGAAAATGACATCATAACTAAATACTCAGGGGTTTTTGAAAACAGTAAGAGGGAAAGGGGTGGAATACTCAAGAACCAACAGGAGTATTCCCAATTTCCTACTGAATACTCAAGAACCAACAGGAGTATTCTCTAAAGTATAATACTCAAGAACAAACAGGAGTATTATTTCCAATTAGTATAATACTCAAGAACCAACAGGAGTATTATTTCAAAACCAAACTTACAAAGTAACACAAACTTAGAGAGAGAAGTGAAATGTTGATTGTGGGATTTTGTGGATGGTTCAAATGAGAGGTGGGGGGTTGTATTTATAGCTAAAGGAGGAGGAAATGGAGGGTGGAGATGTAAGCATGTGGAGCTCATCCATGGGAGGAGGAGGAGCTCCAAAAAGCCGCCGGTTGGAGGTCTTCATGGAGGAGAAGCTTGTGGCTTTGGCCACCTCTTGCCAAAGCCACCGGTCATGGAGGATAAGGGAGGAGCTTTGGCCACCCATGAGTCATCCAAACACCAAAAGCCGCCGGTTACTTGGAGATAAAGATGAGTTTTGACAGTTTTGTGCAGTCTTTTCACAAAACTATCAATCCAATTTTTCTCCGGTCTAACTTTGGTTGTTCCTCGGTTGAATTTAATTTGAGTAATTCAATGTCAGGATCTTGTTATTTCTTCGTTCAGCGTCTGATCTTGACCTTGGATTGACTCTTATCATCTTTTCAGCGTAAAATCCTCTCCTTAGCGTGTTTTCTCTCTAAGCACCAAAATACCCTGTAGAAATTAATCGGGACTAACAAGCAGAAGTTAAATAGACCAACAGTCTAATTTGGTGGGTTTTATTGTGTTTTTTATTCGTATAATTATGGTCCATCAGATCACCCCACACTTTTAGTTGTTCGTCCCAAACAATGCAATTAAAGGGCGGCACTCTAAGTTTGGTTTTAAAATATGAAAATTAGACTGTGGGACTCGATTTATCCTAATTCATGCATTACTTACTTATTACCAAATTGAACTGTATAAATAAATAGAAGAAACTTGATACTTGTACCTCCGTGCTGAGATGCAAATTATTTTGGATGTTTCGGGAGATAGCCCTTTTTAGGTTCCTGGACTGCAGCCTTGGGACCGTCTCGCACTATATGGTTTCCTTGTAGCTTTCTCTAGCACGTGATTCAGTTCGGGTTTCACTGGTTTGAGTACTTTGATTTTTCTTTTGGCGAGGGACTGCGTTTGTAGTGAATCGGCCTTTGGCCTTTGATTTGACTCTTTGAGTACTTCACTTTTTGTTTGGTTAAAACCTTCACAATTTTGGGCCTTTGGCCTCTTGATTTGCTTCTTCGAGCTTTTTGCCTTTTTGTGGCTTGCTAGTCCATTTTCTCAAGCCTTTTTGGGAGGTCCAATCATCGCCTGCAAGCCTATGGAAATACCTCCCCACTCCTCTCATCCTTGTCGTTTCGCGCGGGTCAAGATGAGGGTCGCTCATCTATTTTCTCGGCTACTTTGACTAGAGAGAGGATGGTCTGATTCCCGTCCTCGCCTTTTTTTCTTTTTGCATAAACACTGCATGGCGGAGATGACTTCAATCTTCACTAAAACCCGAAGTGCAGCCTCCACTGACTTCGAAAACCATATAGTTTGATTTGATCCTTCGATTGCTTGCCAAGCCTCTCTAGGGCATTTCTATCAACTCCACATCCCTAGTTTATCTCAGCACAAAGGGACAAATGAGAAGTTACGTTTTAAGTTTTTAGACAGTTGAATTTTCACAAGGTAAATGCATGAATTTTAGATCTATCTTTTTCACATTCTTAAGTTCATACTTTCAAAAAGATAATACTAAAAAGAAAAAACATGTTATGTACACAGGTGGTTCTCACCCCACACTTTTGAACGAAGGCGTGCTTTTCAGCACAACTTAGTTCAAAAGCCATGCAAGCAGATATTATATGAGAAGGAAATGATATAAAGGAAAAGGGAAGACAGAACTCCCTTTAAGGTGTCGAGTGAACGACATGGCACGAGGATGGATAATCGAGGGAGTTCGGCTGGGGCCTTGAACTCTTGGCGTAGGCCTGTCTGGCTTAATGTTGCACCCAAGTCCGATTCCTGAATAGTCAAATCTTCTATGCACCAAGTAAGTGAGAGTGACTTATTGAAAAAGTAAAATACAGAAAATAAAAGACAGAAAACTAAAGTGCGGAAAGTAAGATAGTGTCGGGTTACCTCCCGACCAGTGCACTTGTTTAACGTTGTTGGCTCGACAGTACCTTATTCCTGGATCACTGGTTGGGATCCCATGGGTGGCTTAGGTCGAATTTTGCCACCGTTCCTGTGTTGCTTTTTGCCTTGCCTTTACCCGATTTCTTGTGAGCAGATGTGCTTGGACCCCGTTCCCGTTGTTCTGGTGATGTCTCTTTCCAACGTCTTTGAGAAGGTGAGGGACCTTTGACCACTAGCCTCTTGAACTGGGTTTTTTGGTGTTCAGGGCTGTCTTGTCCAGTCATGGCAAAAACATGCTCCATTGAGGAGTCGTTCTGCTCAGGCCCTTTTCCCATCCTCTTTTCAGCCTCTTCATGGATCACATAGTTTTCAGTGATTTGCCTATTGATCGAGGGGAAAAGTTGGGAAGCTTGCATCTTGAGGCTCGGTTCTGCCTCGTCGTGTCTGTTTGTGAGGAACTGGTCATAGATGGTTTTGGCTGCTTGGGTGATGATAGCTGGGTATGGCATTGGCAGCATGTCGGTAGTATTCTAGACTTCTTCCATTGCTGACACTTCCTCGTTGCTCCCGACACTTTCTATATCCAAGTCTTCTGATGGCTCGAGAGTTTCTTCTGATGGCTCGGGAGTTTCTTCTCTTTCTATCTGCATTTCTCTGTCAGCCTCGGGTATTCATTTTGTGGCTGCGGCCATGTCATTTATGAGGTACCACATGTCTGCAATGGTTAAGTTCCTGGCTGATCTTCTCATTGATTCGTTAATCCTTGCTAGATCATCGGCCTTCATCCCACGAAGAAATTTTTGAATCAAAATTTTCTTCGTGAATCCATGGTGCGGGCAGTTTGAGACGATGGTGTCAAAGCTCGTGTAGTATTCGTCCAAGGTCTCATCCCGGGATTGTTGCAGGCACATGATATTCTCACAGGTTTGTTGTCGTAAGGATGGAGGGGAGAATTCTTTCAGGAATGGAACACAGAGGTCCACGAAATGTACTGCACTATCAGCGGTTGATGTGTAATACCAGATCGTCGCGAAATCCGTTAGAGAGAATTTGAAGCATTTAAGCTTAAATTCTTCTAACATTTCATTTGCAGGTTTTATGAGGTGGCAACCGTGGTGAAAGTTTCGGCAGTGTTGTACTGGGTCTTCTCCATCTGTACCTCCGAACAGTGGAAGATGTCGTGTTGTCCATGCATATGAAGGGGGTTGCGTCATGAGGACATGGGAGGGAAAGAACAACTAATCCGATGGCTAATTCCCCGACAACGGCGCCAATTAGACGGAGCGCACTGCAATGTCGTTAAGGTGCAATGTTCTCTGTACAAATAAATTTATATTTTCCGCTACTCGCGACTACACTACTGGGTAGTAAGTGGTAAGTAGGGGTCAAACCCAAGGGAATTAGAGGGATAACTGTTCTTTAGGGGATCGTATGGTGAGTGATTTTAGGTCGATTGCGGACTTACTGCTAATTACTAAGCTACTATTTTTGGTTTTTCTAGTTTTTTATGCGGAAAAGTAAATACAGAAATTAAAGGAGTTAAGGGAAGAAGACTTACAGTGGGTGATGCGTGATTGCGATTCCTCTGGTAGATGAGCGGTTGATGGTTGTAGTTGATCGAGCAGTTTATAAAAGTAAATACTGGGAGGTTTTTTGTAATTCAAGGAAAAGTATTCGGTTTCAGGTACCTTGTATTATAACATGTTTATTAATAACCGTTAGTAACCTTTCTAAGTATTCAAAGATGAATCGAGGCCCTTTCGTAGCGCAAGACTTGCAACATCGTTTAAAGCAACACTTGTTCTACTTCAGACTAATTCCTCCTTTCGAAGTATCTTAGCCTTTTGTGCATACACCTGATCTCTCAGTTACGATCGACCAAGTGGTGTTTTAGATAAGTCGAACTCCTCGATAAGTTTTGCTTGTTACAGCTTCCACTTACCGAGTATGATCACGAATTCCCACGGAAGAGCTTTGCTTGTTACAGCTTCCACTCAACCTTGGAAACTCTGACTATATATGGCACATAGAACAAGTTTTGAATACAGAGAAATGAAACTAAAAGAAATTAAGACATTATATAATACAAGAAAATACCTTCGACCGAATGAGGAGTTTAGCTACGAATATCCATGGAAAAGGACATCATAACTAAATACTCAGGGGTTTTTGAAAACAGTAAGAGGGAAAGGGGTGGAATACTCAAGAACCAACAGAAGTATTCCCAATTTCCTACTGAATACTCAAGAACCAACAGGAGTATTCTCTAAAGTATAATACTCAAGAACAAACAGGAGTATTATTTCCAATTAGTATAATACTCAAGAACCAACAGGAGTATTATTTCAAAACCAAACTTACAAAGTAACACAAACTTAGAGAGAGAAGTGAAATGTTGATTGTGGGATTTTGTGGATGATTCAAATGAGAGGTGAGGGGTTGTATTTATAGCTAAAGGAGGAGGAAATGGAGGGTAGAGATGTAAGCGTGTGGAGCTCATTCATGGGGGGAGGAGGAGCTCCAAAAAGCCACCGGTTAGAGGTCTTCATGGAGGAGAAGCTTGTGGCTTTGGCCACCTCTTGCCAAAGCCACCGGTCATGGAGGAGAAGGGAGGAGCTTTGGCCACCCATGAGTCATCCAAACACCAAAAGCCGCCGGTTACTTGGAGATAAGGATGAGTTTTGACAGTTTTGTGCAGTCTTTTCACAAAACTATCAATCCAATTTTTCTCCGGTCTGACTTTGGTTGTTCCTCGGTTGAATTTAATTTGAGTAATTCAATGTCAGGATCTTGATATTTCTTCGTTCAGCGTCTGATCTTGACCTTGGATTGACTCTTATCATCTTTTCAGCGTAAAATCCTCTCCTTAGCGTGTTTTCTCTCTAAGCGCCAAAATACCCTGTAGAAATAAATCGGGACTAACAAGCAGAAGTTAAATAGACCAACAGTCTAATTTGGTGGGTTTTACTGTGTTTTTGATTCGTATAATTATTGTCCATCAGCTGCCTAAAATTAAAACAAAGAATTAAAGCTAAAATACTAATTCGGAGCCCTAAACGCTCCTACATCAGTATTCGATTCAGTCCGAGTTACTGTTCACGTGTAATCTTCTTCGGGCAATCTTGGTGCGATTTCGGCCACCCGTAGTGCATACGGGGCTATTCGACAGTGAGCCGAACTGGATTAGCCTCTCACCTAGAAGTGAACCACTATAAAACATTGTGTTCATTGTCTTTACTTTAAGTTGTCAATTTAGGGCTTGAATTGACATTGAATTGAATTAGGTTTTGTGCTAGTAATCTGAAATTTGATCCTAAGTTTAACTAAGGAATTACTACAGTGGTATCAAAGCCTTTTATTGGTTGCTAGCTGTTGTTGATTTTCTGAATTTCTGAATCTTCTTGAACCTATTGATACTCTTTCATTCTTGTTGTGTTTGTGAGGTATCATGGGGATTGGAAGGATGGAAATAGCACCATTCGATGGGAAGACCGACTACCAAGTGTGGAGTCTCAAGATGAAGGCTCTACTGGCTCACAACAAGGTGGCAGTGGCTTTGGAGAAAGATGATGGACTGACTGAAGATGAAAAGAAGAGGAAGAGGGACATTGATACTGGTGCCTATAATATGATAATACTCAGTCTTAGTGACAATATTTTTAGGAAGGTATGTACCCTCACGACTCCTCTTGAAATATGGGATAAGCTGAAAACTTTGTTTGAAAACCAAATTACTCCAAACTTGAGTTATTTAAAGGCTTCCCTGTTTGCTTTCAAAATGGATTCAAGTAAATCTATTGATGATAACTTGGATGATTTCTTGAAGATGACTTTGATGTTAACTGGTATTGTACATGCTCTAGGTGATACTAGCACTGTTATGATCATAATGAATTCAATCCCTGACACTTATCAGGTTGTCAAGGATGCTTTTCAATACACTGGGACTGTTCCTTCTTTTGATCAGTTATGTACTGCCTTAAGGACTAGGAAAATGGAACTTAAGAGTTCCAAGTCTAAGGCTGGGTCAGGTTTGTTTGTTAAAACAAAGCTTGGTTAGTTTAATTCATATAAGGGTAAGCCACATGCTAGTAATTGTTTCATCTGAAAACAATCCTAAAACTGACCAGAAAAAAGATTTTAAAAATCAGGGACCTCCAAGAAAATTTTACTTTTGTGGTAAGTTGGGTCATTTTAGAAGAAACGGTCATAAATTCTTTGCTAGAAATAAAACACAGAACAATGAAACTAATCTTACTGTTGCAGGGAACCAAAACACTAACTCCCCTGAAGTTCTCAATGTGACTAATAAACCCATAGTGATCAATGGGTCCTTGACTCAGGATGTTCCTTCCACATGTGTCCTCATGAGTCATGGTTTCAAGAGTACAAACCTTGTAGTGGAGATACTGTGTTCACGGGGAATGATAATGTGTGTAAGGTAAAGGGTTAAGAATCAGTCATATTAGATATGTCAAATGGTAAGATGGTCACTCTTACCAATGTTAGACATGTACCTGGTCTGAGGAGAAACTTAATTTCTCTTGGTGTTTCGGATGATTTAGGATGTTCTTATACTGCTAAAAATGGTGCCATGAATGTTTTCAAATCTGATAAGTTAGTTTTGTGTGGAAAGCAAAATGGCAGCTTGTATTATCTGGATGGTTGTTTCCCTGGTAAGGGTGTGCATGGAGCTACCATTGTTGATGCAGATAAAAAGTCCACAATAAGGTGGCATCTTAGGCTTCGGCATATGAGTCATAAAGGGTTAGTCATGTTGTTTAAGCAAGTCATGTTTGGTAAGGAAAAAATTAGTGAATTTGACTTTTGTGAACCTTGTGTATTAGCTAAACAACATAGACTAAAATTTATTGCTGGTGTTCATGCTAGTAAACATATATTGGACTACCTACATGTTGATTTGTGGGACCTGAGGCTCAGTTAACATATGGTGGGAATAAATATATTTTAAGCATTGTTGATGATTATTCTAGAAGAGTATGGACTTTCTTGCTAAAAACCAAAGATGAAGCTTTTCTAAAATTTAAGGAATGGAAACTGTTAGAGGAAAATCAGTGTAGTTCTAATATGAAAACTCTTAGAACTAATAATGGTTTAGAGTTTTGTAATGCTGAGTTTGACAATTTCTGTAAAGAAAATGGTATACTTAGGCATAAAACAGTTAGATTAACTCCTCAACAGAATGGTGTTGCAGAAAGAATGAATAGACCTCTTCTTGAAAAAGTGAGATGCTTATTGTTTACTTCTGGTTTACCTAAGTCTTTTAGGGGTGTTGCTTTGTATACTGCTTGCTACTTGATTAACAGAAGTCCTAATAGAGCTCTAGAGTTTAAGTTCCATATGGAACTGTGGAGTGGTAAACCCCCAGACCTACCAGAGTTAAGGGTATTTGGTTGTGCTGCTTATGCACACAACAAGGAGGGTAAGTTGGATCCCAGAGCCATCAAGTGTGTGTTCTTACGATACCAGAAACAGTTGGGAACCAAAGGATATAGGTTGTGGGATAGGAGTGCTAGAGGAGTAAAGATTCTGGTCAGCAAAGATGTGACCTTTGATGAAGAGAGTTTCCCCTGTAAGGAGAAGACTAATAGTGACCTTAGCATATCCCCTGATGTACCAGTTTCCCCTGTACCAATAGACTTGATTCCAACTCCCATAAACCTTCCTGATGACCCTGATATAGAGCAAGAGTTGGGCAAGCTCCTAAAAATCCTCATGAAGAACCAGGCAATGAACCAGAGGGTGAACAAGGTAAAGAAGGTGACCACAATCAGGTGGAGGAACATCATGAAGAGAACCAACAAAATCTGGAAGGTTATCAGTTAGCTAAGGATAGAACTAGGAGGGGGGAAATTAGGAGACCACCTAGATATGCTTATGCTGATCTAGTTTTATCTGCCCTGGTTGCTGCTCAAGACTTGAAGAAAGAATCTGAACCTCAAACATATTTGGAGGCAATGACTTCAAGGAGAAGGGAAAAATGGCAGACTGCTATGGAAGATGAGATTAATTCCCTGAAGGTAAACAAAACATGGGATCTGATTCCTTTACCCAAGTCTCACAAAATTGTTGAGTGCAGGTGGATCTTCCCATTGAAAGAGGGACTGACCAAGGAGGAACCTTTGAGATACAAAGCCAGATTGGTGGCTAACAGATACACAAAAAGGGAAGGTATTGATTTCACTGAAATTTTTTCACTTGTAGTTAAGTTTAAAACTATTAGACTTATCTAATATTAGCTGCTTGCTTGAATCTTGAAGTAGAACAGGTAGATGTAAAAACTGCATTTTTACATGGTGATTTGGATGAAAAGATTTTCATGAGACAACCTGAAGGATATGGTGATAAAAAAACATCCTGAATATGTGTGCTTTCTTAAAAGGTCTCTATATGGTCTTAAACAAAGTCCCAGACTTTGGTATCAGAAGTTTGACAAATTTGTTTTAAGTCTTGGCTTTAAAAGAAGTGAGTATGATACTTGTTTCTATTTTGCATCTCTTGAGAATACACCCATATACCTTCTGTTATATGTTGATGATATACTCTTAATATGCAAATCCATGGATAAAATTAAGTCATTGAAAAAGGATTTGAATTCTACTTTTGACATAAAAGACCCTTGGCTATGCTAAATGAATTTTGGGCATGATAATTGAAACGGATAGAAACAGTTTTTCACTTAAATTACACCAAAGGCCTTACTTAGAGAAATTAGTATCTAGGTTTGGTGACTTGAATTGTAAAACTGTTTCACTGCCTTTTCCTGCACATTTTGATTTGAATAAATCACAATGCCCTGTTACACAATCTGAGAAGGTTAAAATGGAGAAGTTTCCTTATGCTAATGCCATTGGGTCTATAATGTATGCCATGATTAGTACTAGGCCTGATCTGTTCTATGCTATTTCTGTCTTAAGTAGATACATGAGTAATCCTGGTTATGAGCATTGGCTTGCTGTGAAATGGTTGGTTGCATATATAGCTAGCACTTTGGATATAGGACTGTTATATTCTAAGAGGTGTAATGAGCTTGACTTGGTTGGATTTGTAGATGCTGACTTTGCTAGGGACAATGATAGTAGGAAATCTACTACTGCATATTACTTTACCTTTGCAAAGAATTGAATTTCATGGAAATCTGGTCTACAATCTATTGTTACTTCGTCAACAACTGAGTCTGAATATATGGCTATCTGTGATGCTATCAAAGAGGGAATTTGGTTACAAGGTTTAGCTAAAGAGGCTGAGTTGTCTAACAGTGTAGTTACAGTTTTTTCTGACAGTCAAGCTGCTATTTACTTGTGTAAAAACCCTTTTTTTCATGATAGAACTAAGCACATTGATGTAAGATACCATTTTATTAGAGATAAGGTATGTGAAGGTGCTATGAAGTTGCTAAAAGTTGAGACTGAGAATAACCCATCTGATATGGGGACTAAGCCTGTGACAGTGAGCAAGTTCAAGCTTTGCGCTTGGACTTGCTCCATATCTCTTGAACTGTTTTGTGGTTTCAGGTGGGGCAATGATCGGTTGGGTAAGTCCGTGTATGCATTCTGGGATTGGTTCGGAAAGGAGTGAAGGCCTAAAGCAGTCGGAGATGTCTGCTTTAGGTGGAGGTTTGTTGGAAATAAAGCAGACATTTCTGGGCAAATTCTGGAGTTGTCGCTAAAAGTCCCAGGAGTTCATCGCTAAAGACCAAGAGCGTCTGTTGCTTTTTCCAGAGAGGTTTCTCGATTCGTCACTAAAGCCAGAGGAGCGTTGCTGAAGGCTGAAGCTCGTAGCCAAGGGAAAGTAATTCTAGCCAATCGGAGCTCGCCAAGTCGAGGCAGGAATCTGAGTTTAAACGTCTGTTATGTTCGTTGGCTAGGAACGGTTCAGATTAGAAGCGAGCTGGCTTCATTCGACAGACACGATTGAATCTGGGAATTTTAGGCGGGCGTATTTAAGCTGAGAAGAACAGAAGCTGGGGCTCACTTCGCGAAACTGGTTTTCTCTCTCGTTCGACGTCCAAGTGTGATCATCTTGCCGAATTGATTGAGGGCTTCGACTCAGTGGACAACCGGGCGTGTTTCGGCGTTTAATCGAGTGAAGTGGTGTGTGTTTGCGTTGTATTCGATTCAGTCCGAGTTGCTGTTCACGTGTAATCTTCTCTGGGCAATCTTGGTGCGATTCCGGCCACCCATAGTGCATACGGTGCTCCGACAGTGAGCCGAACTGGATTAGCCTCTCACCTAGAGGTGAACACAAGCTTTTATACTGGTTCACCTCTAGATGAGAGGCTAATCCTGTATAAAACCTTGTGTTCATTGTCTTTACTTCAAGTTCTCAATTTAGAGCTTCAATTGACATTGAATTGAATTAAGTTTTGTGCTAATAATCTGAAATTCGATCCTAAATTTAACTGAGGAATTACTACACAGTTGTTGAAGCAACATGTGTTGTCGGTGAACATATTCTTAGATTTCATATAGACGATTGACCAAATATGATGATCTTTAAATTTAACTTTTAAATAAGAAAAAGAAATCAATAATTTTTTAAAAAGAAATTATTTGCTCTTATCTTCCATATTCTACGTGCCACGCTCTGGTCTTCAAATTTAGTGCTCATGAATGTTTATTTCTTATGAACAATATCCTCTAAACCACGTCCCGATGAGTATAAAATTGTAGCTTATTGATCTATATTAGCACATTATTGAAAAAGAATAGTCCAATCACGGCCGGTAAGTAAGCTATTATTTATTTGCTTAAGAGTCAATAATCTCCACTTTTATTGGATTTGGATTTTTTTTATAGCACCACCTTTGCACAATATTTTTTTTTGATAAGACCTTTGCACAATAATTTGGGTGTTAAATATCTCATCTTACTTAAATAAAAACAACTTGTAATAGTTTTTAAAAACCGAACATGTTCGGTTTGCAGGGACCATTTATTTGATTCAGCGTTCCAACGAGTAAAATGCTAACTACAATGGTTGATTATATTGATGTGCCAGAATGTGGAAACAGTTTTGGCCAGCTAGCAAGAGACAGGGACTTCGGATTACTGCATTTGAATTAGATTACGCTTCCAAGGCATAATCAAATTTTTTTTTTAAATTCTACTATAAAACATAAAAGGCAAGGAGCAAGGAATGTACAATTTGATCATTTTATTAAAATTATGATCAATTATTTATACTACAAAAAGTAATTTAATTTGAGAGTAGATTATGTGCATTGTACGTTGCCAATGAAATAACTTGATGATAGTTTTAGAGGCTGGTCGAGCTAAAAAAAAGCCACAACCACACCTCGTTTATAAAATAACTCGTACGTTATGTTTATTAGCGCCCTTAGAGCATGTGCAGCGTTACGAAGGGTCGAGGGAGGCGTAAAAAGAAGAAGAAGAAGCAATTGCTGCTGTTCTGCCTATTTTTGTACAGCAGCTTCTGTTTCAGCTACTTTTTCCCCTTTTAAAACGCTGCACATGCTCTTACATCAACAATGTTGGAGATTTTAGGTTTATACAATGTATGACATGTGTAAAACCTTGTAAAGATGTTGTTTGAATGAAATGAATCATTTACAACTCTTGTTAAACTGTGTTTTGAGCCCGCCGGAAGTAATGCGTGCGATCGCACTAGATTCTGTGCGAACGCACAAGAATGCTGTGCTACTGCTTTGGCTTGTGCGAACGCACGAGCAGGACTGTGCGAACGCACAAGAATACTGTGCTACTGCTTTGGCTTGTGCGAGCGCACAAGCTGACTGTGCGAGCGCACAAGAAAATGGTGCGACTGGTTTGGCTTGTGCGAACGCACAAGCTGACTGTGCGAGCGCACAAGATGACTGTGCGAGCGCACAAGATGACAAGACAGTGCGGATTTGTGGCTTGTGCGAACGCACAAACCGTCTGTGCGAACGCACAAGGTGACGGTTCAGGGCAGTTTTGGCAGTTTAATGGCAGTTCTTGGCTGGTTTTTTGGAGGTCTTTTTTAGACGTGAAAAACATAGAAAAGATAGGAGAAAAAAAATCCCAGAAAAGCGAAGTGCTTTTGATCTCCATTTTGATCTTGTTCGTTGTTGTTCGAAAAGATCGATTCACCAATCTCGCTATCCAATTTCAAAGGGACTGTTGTCTTATCCCTATTTGTTGATTTCGTAATCCCTACCCGGTTGAAATAACAAATCAGGAAAGTGAAGGAACTTCGTGATTCAACAGCATCCAAGGTTTTCATCTTTTGAAGCATCCAGAGACAACCGGGCGTCCTACAATCTGATTTGTTATTTACAAGATGTCTGTTGCTTCAATGAGGAAGATGATGTCGAAATCTGGGATCTGATTTTGAAGATGGCTTTGGGAAGGAAGTCAGACGACGAGTTTTGGAATTATGGATTCTGAGATGTGATGTCTCCGTAACTAAGTTTGTCGAAAGTATGCGGTTTGTTCCAGACGACGTGTTTGGCGCTCGTATGTATTAGTGGATACGGAAGCAAGCGTGAGACAGATTGTCAAAATTTTGGAAATCTGGGGATGTTCGAAGATGTCTGTTCGGCGACGCAGATTGTTTGAATTTGTGGTTGGAAAAGGTTCAACTGATTTCGGGTCAATCAACTTTGGGCAAACAGAGATATGTTTGTGAGCAAGGATTTGTTTTCTGTTATGAAAATAAATTGATGGAGAAAAGACTGATTTTCAGATCGAGAGGACTGATGGCGTCAATTCTCTGAGGCGATGAAATGTCATCTCAACTTAAAGCTTTTCAAGTAGCCATCTGGAAAAGGAATTGAAGGAATCAATTGATATTTCTGCCTTCAGATGTATTGATGAATAATCCTAATTGGATTTTGTGCAAAGATGATGTGAAGGAGATCAGTTTTCCTTTATGCATGTCAAAGTTCAGTTTATGTGAATTTGAACTTTAGACGTGGAGTGCCTTCAATTTATACCAGATGAATGAGCTTTGTGTGGAAAGAGGTCAGTTTGTCATTCCTGATGTTTGGCAATGATAGTGATTTCTTTTGGCTCTTTGGTTGACTCTGTACTCATCGGTTAAGAGAGTTGGGAAGAAATCAGTTCGAATGGCAGCCACAAGGGTCTTGTTGTTGCTGAAATCTTTACAGCAAGGTTGACAATAAGCGGTCGGTCTGTGAGGGCAAAATCAGGTTTGATTGTTTTAATCATTATTTGTCATTATTTGATAAATGTGAGTATGTGGAGCATGCATGACTTAACGTGATATGTTAGTTTAAAATTATCAGTCGGATTTTCTGATAATGCATATAGCTTCCGAAGCATGCGTGATTTGATAAAATTGGTGAATTTTATGATCGGTTAGATTTTCTGATGATGTGTATGATTTATGTAGCATGTATTGCTAGTGAATTCATAATCAATAAGTTTCTGATGAAAACTTTGTATGAAAACTTTGGCTGATACCATGATGAAATGTTTCATAGAACATGTGTTGCAATGGTTTTCAACCAGAATAATCAGATGGAATTTTCTGATGTATAAACTCCAGTCAATGTGTTTGTAAGTTTACCATGTTGGTAATACTTGATTGATGGAGATTATGGTTTGAAATAATCAAAGTTTATGTGATTATTTCGGGGTTTTCTGGTTTAAAATAATTTAAGTGTTCATGGTGATGTTGAGCACTGATGTTCTAATGGTAGCCTGTAAAAAGTTGTTAGAAAAGCATGTGTAAGTTTACTATGCAAGTTCTGGTTGATTATGATTTTACGGATTGTGACTTGCATGTTATTAGAGTACATGTATTTATATAACTCTGTGTTTCGCATGTCGCATGATTTATATTCGCATGTATTGTTGCATATATAATGTGGGTTATTCACCAAATTGAAGCTCATTGACAATGACATTTGTCAAGATTATGTGATGAATTATTCACATAATGAGTTCTCCTAAATGGAGATGGATATTGATATCTTCTAAGTGAGGAAGAGAATTCAATATGAATAATGCTTCAAGGCAACTTTGGTGGTTAAAGGCAAGTTGATATGCCTGTACAAGTAAAGCATGTTGTTTGACTAAGATTAATAACCGATGGAGGTGGAGAATAATACAATTCTGTATATTTCCGATTGAATGGTATCATTCATGAGAATACAGCGGATTATACACCACAGCAATATGGTGTAGCTGAAAGGAAGGATAGAATCCTAAAACCATGTTATCCTACTCTGGTTTGAGTGATGGATTTAGGGTAAAGTCATGTTGATGGCTTGTTATTTACTTAACGAAGTTCGTTTGAGCCTTGAAGAAGCAAATGGGTAAGGATTGTAAAATCCTTTGGACCACATTATCAAGTTTACTTGATTGAGGGTTCTAGTTATGATATTGAGTGTCAGTACTCATATTGCTATCATATTGATGATGATCCTAGAACATGGTGAAGCTATGTGGTCTCAAGATGTGACTTTCTAGAAAAAGGCAATAAACGATGAAATAGATTCTATTATGGAAATTATACTTGAGTATTATTGGATCTCCCACCAGGTTGCAAGCCATTGGGCTGCAAGATTATTTTCTAACAGAAAATGAAGGTTGATGAATCGGTATATCTGTTTAAAGCTCGATAGGTTATCGAAGGCTTTAGACTAAAGGAGGGTATTGAATTTTCAATACATATGCTCCTGTTGCTATGATTTCCACTACTAGATTGCTAATTGCTCTTGGTGCAATTAAAATCTAGTTTTACACCAAATGGATATCAAGACAGCGTTCTTGAATGATGATTTGGAAGAGGAAATCTATATGTAGCAACAGAAAGGATTCATAATGCCTGGAAATGAAAATAAGGTTTATAAGTTAGTCAAATTACTGTATGGGCTGAAACTAGCACCTAAGCAGTGACATCAAAAGGTTGATGAGAAAATCTTATCTAAGGGATTCAGGATGAATCAAGCAGACAAGTGTGTATACAGCAAATTTGATAACTCTGGGAATTGAGTAATCATATGCATGTATGTTGATGATATGCTGATTTTGGTATTAACCAAATAGGAACCTCTTATCATCAAGTTTCATGGGGGAAGCAAATGTGATTCTTGGTATTAGAATCAAGTGTGAGAACAAAGTCTTAGCACAATCATAGTCTCACTACGTTGAGAAAGTGCTTAAGGAATTCAAGTGTTTGAATTGTTCTCCGGTAACTACTTCCATAAAATCAAGTGTGAAGCTTATGCCTGGTACGGATGAAGCTGTTTCACAGTCATAGTCTCACTATTAAGTCATTGGTCGCTTAATGTATGCAATGATAAGTACAAGGCTTTAATATAGTTTATGCAGTGGGAAAATTGAGTTGATATACGAGTATTCTAGTACTCATCACTGAGAAGCTATTAGGCAGATACTTGAATACATTAAGGAAAACATGAATTATGACTTGGTGTATGCTGGTATTCTGTCGGGCTGGGAGGGATGTACGGATGCGAATTGAATTACTAAGTTAGAAGATGATGCTTCTAAAAGTAATTGAATATTCTTGCTTGGGGGAGGTGCCATCTGTTGGGCCTCAAAGAAGCAAATTTGCACCACCAGCTCTACTGGGGAATCTGGGTTCATGGTTCTAGCTGTTGCCGGTAAAGAGGCAAAAGAGCCAAGAAATTTGAACATGAGATTCCTTTGTGGCCAAAACCGATAGATGTCTGTCCATTGGGATAGTAAGGATATTCGGTTCAGGTTTATACCCAAATGTACCATGATAAATCGAGATACCTGGGCGTTAGACATAGCGCGGTTCGTGAACTGATCACTCACGGGGCTATTTCGATTGATTATGTCCGGACACAGTATCTAGCTGATCAATTGATAAAATGGATTAGCTAGTGACTTGGTACAGAGTCGGGTAAAGGGATGGGCTTAAAGCACATCTAAGTTTTTTATCGTAGGACACCTATATTCCCTCTTAGTATGACACTAAGAGCTGATTTGTGGAAAGCCTATTCTAAGAGACTTGAAGCACATGGTTATATCCATCCCAAGGTTGTGCTTGTATTACCTGCAGAGAAAGGGAGGATGAAGGTTATCTTCTTAATGGATCCTTTGGAAAAGTGCATTGCAGGTGCATGCAAAAGGAATCCACCTATGTAAGTGTGAAGTGAGCCGCTTCAATTAGCTCGTGCTTGGCTAATCATACACTTATGAATGGATAGGGACACATGGCTATAATAGTGTCCAGTTGTACTTGGATAGTAGTAAACTATGTGCGTGTTCTATTTTCCCGTATTCAAATGAGTTGATGGGTTCAATCCGTAGGACACCCTGATTCTCGAGTATTGGAAAATATTATACTACGTGAAGTTCAATCGAATGGGACACTTCATTTATGCACAAGTTTTGTTCGGTGTGATTGTTTGCAATCAAGAATATAATCCTAAAATGGGGGAGGATTGTTGGAGATTTTAGGTTTATACAATGTATGACATGTGTAAAACCTTGTAAAGATGTTGTTTGAATGAAATGAATCATTTACAACTCTTGTTAAACTGTGTTTTGAGCCCGCCGGAAGTAATGCGTGCGATCGCACTAGATTCTGTGCGAACGCACAAGAATGCTGTGCTACTGCTTTGGCTTGTGCGAACGCACGAGCAGGACTGTGCGAACGCACAAGAATACTGTGCTACTGCTTTGGCTTGTGCGAGCGCACAAGCTGACTGTGCGAGCGCACAAGAAAATGGTGCGACTGGTTTGGCTTGTGCGAACGCACAAGCTGACTGTGCGAGCGCACAAGATGACAAGACAGTGCGGATTTGTGGCTTGTGCGAACGCACAAACCGTCTGTGCGAACGCACAAGGTGACGGTTCAGGGCAGTTTTGGCAGTTTAATGGCAGTTCTTGGCTGGTTTTTTGGAGGTCTTTTTTAGACGTGAAAAACATAGAAAAGATAGGAGAAAAAAAAACCCCAGAAAAGCGAAGTGCTTTTGATCTCCATTTTGATCTTGTTCGTTGTTGTTCGAAAAGATCGATTCACCAATCTCGCTATCCAAGTTCAAAGGGACTGTTGTCTTATCCCTATTTGTTGATTTCGTAATCCCTACCCGGTTGAAATAACAAATCAGGAAAGCGAAGGAACTTCGTGATTCAACAGCATCCAAGGTTTTCATCTTTTGAAGCATCCAGAGACAACCGGGCGTCCTACAAACAACAACATGCACACACGGTACAAGCATTCGACGCTTAAAACCCATTAAAAACAGATGCATTTTAAAATGTTTCAAAATGCTTTGATACGTGATTTGGAGTTTCTTATTATCATCAAAGCTGTGTCCAACAATTCAAGATGCACTGAATTTAGCATTACTACACTGCACGCTATATATATTATAAACATGATATCACTGATGTCAAAATACTTGCTAATTGGCCTAACTCGTTATCTAAAGCAGATAACTGATCATTATTTGCACGATCGTCATCTCTATTAATTTTTCTCTTGGACTAAAATATTTGTGGAATCAAAATATTTTTTTTTGTCAACTCATAGAATAAAATAGTTCGTCCAACGGAAATATTCACTGGTATATACTCGGAAAACGACATGGTCCTTTGTCCAAGTGCGCAAGGTATACGTTAAAATTGAAAATAATATAATCTTAATTAATTCATATATAATTACATTTAGGGACAATATAGTCTTTTTTTTTCGAAGTTAGGAACATATAGTCTAACTAACTCTAGCATAAGGTTTTTTTTTCCTGCATAAGATTAGTTTTTTGAAAAAGTATGTGTAGATTTAATTGTGTTCTTCAAATTAATGGAGTATCAACGAAGAATATACTTTTGGGCTACCTCTCATGAAATTAATATATAAATATAGTGAAAGATGAAGCAGAGATTTGTCCAATTTGAAGTCTGAACAACTCACATAAATTATTATGACCTCCTTTGCTAAAAAATAAAAAGGATTCGGATTCACTGCAGCGTACGTAACTACAAATTTTGTAATTTTTTTCGGTCATAATTTCCGGTAGTAATCCCGCCACAAAAATTTCTTCGGAAAAATTTAGCAGCAATTTTGGTGAAATTCCGGAGAGAAAATCCGGGGCAATAAAAACTGGGGAATTTCCGATGATATTCCAGTGTAAATTATTCCGGCAACTAAAATGCGCCGGAATTTCACCGAAATTATTCCGGCAAAGTTTCGGTCAAAATCTGTTGACAATTTTATGACTGACACTGATTCAGGTGGTTTTCTGGCAAAATTCCGGCAATATGAAAAAAAAACTTGCCGGAAATGCACCGGAATCTCACAGGAATATATTCCGGTGAGATTCCGGCGCATTTTCGGCCAATTCTTTCATATCGCGGGATTAACTCAGGAAACACATCGGAACTAATACATGCTCAATTTTGCCTAATCCATATTTTTCTTTTTCCAAGGAATAGCGCCATTAAAAGCACCCAATTTGAATTCATGGTTTTGAAATTGTATTTCATAGAATGATGAGTCCGGATCTCGTGCAAAGCCCAGATCCTGTGCAAAATACAAACTGATCTTATCCCTTCATTTTGTTAATCCAACGGTTGAATCTAATTGAAGTAAATTAATTAATAACTGAACATAATTTGTGTATCACTTCTTAAAGGGGTATAATCGACCAACAAAATAAAAAAAATAGAAAACAGCCCGACGAATTAGGAAACAAAGTCACGATTCATTCCGACGAATTAGGAAACCAAGTCACGAATTAGGAAACCCGATTCATTCAAAAATCTCTCCGCAAAATCGACGAAATTAGGGTTTGGAGTTCTCGCGATTCATCACAGGACAATTTTAGGGTTTTTTCTGTGTAGTTCTGCTTAAAAATTTATAATTCGTCATGGTTTAATTATAATTCGTCATGGTTTAATTCTTATTCGTCATTGTTTAATATTAATTCGCGACTTGGTTTCCTAATGAATCGTCATGGTTTACTTATAATTCGTCGAGTAGACAACAACCGATTGGAGGATTCGTCGCATAGATATGACGAACTATAAAATAATCATGACGAACTATAAAATGGCATGACGAATTATACAATGAAACTACCGAATTCTTGACGAATGTTAGTTTACTTTTGACAAATTATAGCATAATTCGTCAAAATTGCATGACCCCTGACGAATTGTAGTGCAAATTCGACGAATTATGCTATAATTCGTCAATGTTTTCCCCTACAGCTTGTATGAGTATTTGGCCGAAATTACATTGTGAGACAACCCAGCTTCATGCGCCTTCATCTCGGACGACGAATCGAGGGAAACGCAGCAACCATATTTATCCCGAGAAGAATCCATCGATCAAAGGGAATGATGGGTTTTCTGTCAAAAAGCTTTTTCGTAGCAGCAGCCATCGTCGTCCATGGATGAGCGTCGACGTCGTCGTCGTCGACCAAGGATGAGCGTCGGTGTCGTCGTCGGCCTCGTCGTCCATGGTGTCATCGTCGTCCACAGATCTGAATTTTTAATCGAGAGGAGGAGAGAGAGAGTAATGATGTTGTATTCCATATTTACCCCTAATCTAATAACAATTTGAATTTACATTTATTTATTTTCACTTAATCTCATATATCGAAATTACAAAATCAAGGGATGTGATTATTTTGTATTTTTTACAAGAATATGGGTTTTGCACCTGATCCTAATCCTAGAATGATATGCATTGCATCTTTTTATTCCTAATTAAATCAATTAGATTAATATCTAATGCAGAGCAATCGCAGAGAAAGCCGGAATTAGGGAAAATCCTAGTTCTGTATTTTTATTCAACGAATACTGCTAATGAAGATTACATAAGTTTTTTTAAATAGGGAAAAAAGCTGCCTAATACGAAAATTACCAAAAACCTAAAATTGCTAAAAATCGAAAATATCTAAAAAACAGTAAAAATTCAAAATAAAATAGGAAACGACTCCGAATTGCCAAAAGGGCATACGTCACAAGCGAAGCGCGTGTTTTCTGATCATCACGCCGTTCTGCTCAGAATAAGGTATTATGCACTAAAATCTGACACCGACAACTCGAATCCTGCTAACCTGCACCACTTTCATGCTAACCTGTGCCACTTTTCGCCACAACCTCAGTTATCGCTAATCTGTCTGCATCATCCCCTCCCAGGTAGAGAAGATTCGTCCTCGAATCCGAACCCATCTCCCCAACCTGGCGCCGCAGCTCCTCATGTAGTGCAAATGGAGGAGGCTCGGTCGGTAAGGACTCATGAAACACCACCCCAGATTCTCGCATCGCAGTCTGAAACGGGACTCGAGATAAAAGATTAGTCGAAGGCAAGCTGCCAATAGAGGAAGCAACCCGCGACTTAGATGGGACTAGCACAATCTTTTTACCTCGAAAAAGAAACAAATAGGTGTTAGTTCTACCATCATGTACACAGAACGATCAAACTGCCAAGGGCGGCCCAACAGTAGATGACAGGCGTCCATGAGAACCACATCACAATGAATCTCATCGCTGTACGTCGCACCTATTGAAAAGGATACTAATACATGTTTAGTAACGGTAATATCAGTACCTTTACTAAGCCAAGCCAGCTTGTATGGCTTATGATGAGGTGCACTGGTAAGGGCAAGCTTCGACACCGCAACCTCAGAGATCACATTCTCACAACTACCAGCATCAACGATGAAGGTACAAACCTTCCCACCAATCGTACAAGAAGATTGGAATACATTGGTGCGTAGCCACTCGGAATGGTCAGGGGCACGTGGGGTCAGGAACGTGTGCCGTAACATCAACGATGTACCCACGTCACCGGAAACAACCTCCTCCTCAACCACGTCATCACCATACACATCAAAAACAGGATCCCCCTCCGGAACAGGTACATCCTCGGGAGCATCATGCGTAAATAGTCCATGCGACCTCGAAACTTTAGGGCACTCCGCTTGACGATGCCCCATCTCTCCGCAGCCAAATCAACGAATACCACCTCCAGACCGAGTATGGGTAGGGTGGTCAATAGGTCGCCCCACCGGGGTCGCGGGACCACGGGTGGCAGGAGCCGGGGGTGTGGCACCTGGTGACTGATGAAAACCACCTGGCCTTCGTCTCGCCAATTGCTGCTCAGCCTGCAAGGCACGCTGGTGTGCTTCAGACACTGTGGCTGGATCAAACATGTTCAGGACATCCTGCAACTGAAGTTTCAACCCACCAATGTAACGGGAAACTAACTGAAGTTGGGACTCACGCACATCCGTACGGGCCAGCAATTGATAAAAATCACCAGTGTATTCATCCACTAAACGAACACCCTGATGCAGATTCTGAAACCGTTGATATAGCTCGTGCTCAAAGTTGTAAGGTAAAAAGGCCTGATGAATATGTTTCACAAACTTCTGCCAAGTCGCAATCTAAGCCTTACCTTCACGAGCACGACTCTTCTTCACCTGTTGCCACCACGCCTGTGCCCTACCACGTAAGTGAAAAATCACCAACGACACGCGGCGATCATCAGGGACTTCCTCAAAGTCAAGGACCTCCTCCACCTGGGAAAGCCAATCAATAAACTCCTCGGCCATGAGGCCGCCATCAAAGTGAGGAATATCAACCTTGAACCCAAGCTCCCACCGTCGGTCACGCTGATTGTTTGGCTCACCCGTGAACGGATTATCCTCAGCCACCACCTCGGCATCGGCACGATGGGCCTCAAGTTCGCCCAAACGGCGAGATAGATACTCAACCTGCCGGCGCGGGTCATCAGTCTCACGAACTCAGTAATCCTCGATATCACGCTCCACATCAGTAGCACCGCCTCTTGGTCTACCTGTAGCCATCGCGCATGACCACCGTAGTCTGATACCAATATAATGTAGAGCAAACGTAGAGAAAGCCGGAATTAGGGGAAACCCTAGTTCTGTATTTTTATTCAACGAAAACTGCTAATGAAGATTACATAAGTTTGTTTAAATAGGGAAAAAGTTGCCTAATACGAAAATTACCAAAAACCTAAAATTGCTAAAAATCGAAAATATCTAAAAAACATTAAAAATTCAAAATAAAATAGGAAACGACTCCGGATTGCCAAAAAAAGGCATACGTCACGAGCAAAGCTCGTGGTTTCTGATCGTCACACCATTCTACTCGGAATAAGGTATTATGCACTGAAATCTGACACCAACAACTCGAATCCTGCTAACCTGCACCACTTTCATGCTAACCTGCGCCACTTTTCGCCACAACCTCAGTTATCGCTAATCTGTCTGCATCATCCCCTCCCAGGTAGAGAAGATTCGTCCTCGAATCCGAACCCATCTCCCCAACCTGGCGCCGCAGCTCCTCATGTAGTGCAAATGGAGGAGGCTCAGCTGGTAAGGACTCATGAAACACCACCCCAGATTCCCGCATCGCAGCCAGAAATGGGACTCGAGATAAAAGATTAGTCGAAGGCGAGCTGCCAATAGAAGAAGCAACCCGCGACTTAGATTGGACTAACACAATCTTTTTACCCCCGAAAAAGAAACGAATAGGTGTTAGTTCTACCATCATGTACCACAGAATGATCAAACTGCCAAGGGTGGCCCAACAGTAGATGACAGGTGTCCATGGGAACCACATCACAATGAATCTCATCGCTGTACGTTGCGCAAATTGAAAAGGATACTAATACATGTTTAGTAACGGTAATATCAGTACCTTTACTAAGCCAAGCCAGCTTGTATGGCTTAGGATGAGGTGCACTGGTAAGGACAAGCTTCGACACCGCAACCTCAGAGATCACATTCTCGCAACTACCAGCATTAATGATGAGGGTACAAACCTTCCCACTAATCGTACAAGAAGATAGGAATACAATGGTGCGTAGCCACTCGGAATGGTCAGGGGCACGTGGGGTCAGGAACGTGCGCCGTAACATCAACGATGTACCCACGTCACCAGAAATAACCTCCTCCTCAACCACGTCATCACCATACACATCAAAAACAGGATCCCCCTCCGAAACAGGTACATCCTCGGGAGCATCATGCGTAAATAGTCCACGGGAACTCGAAACTTTAGGGCACTCCGCTGGACAATGCCCCATCTCTCCACAGCCAAATCAACGAATAGCACCTCCAGACCGAGTCTGGGTAGGGTGGTCAGTAGGTCGCCCCACCGGGGTCGCGGGGACAACGGGTGGCAGGAGCCGTGGGTGTGGCACCTGGTGACTGATGAAAACCACCTGGCCTTCGTCTCGCTAACTGCTGCTCAGCCTACAAGGCACGATTGTGTGCTTCAGACACTGTGGCAGGATCAAACATGTTCAGGACATCCTGCAACTGAAGTTTCAACCCACCAATGTAACGGGAAACCAACTGAAGTTGGGACTCACGCACATCCGTTACGGGCCAGCAATTGATAAAAATCACCAGTGTATTCATCCACTGAACGAACACCCTGACGCAGATTCTGAAACCGTTGATATAGCTCGCGCTCAAAGTTGTAAGGTAAAAAGGCCTGGCGAATATGTTTCACAAACTTCTGCCAAGTCGCAATCTTTGCCTTACCTTCACGAGCACGACTCTTCTTCACCTGTTGCCACCACGCCTGTGCCCTACCACGTAAGTGAAAAGTCACCAACAACACGCGGCGATCATCAGGGACTTCCTTAAAGTCAAGGACCTCCTCTACCTGGGAAAGCCAATCAATAAACTCCTCAGCCTTGAGGCCGCCATCAAAGTGAGGAATATCAACCTTGAACCCAAGCTCCCACCGTCGGTCACGCTGATTGTTTGGCTCACCCGCAAACGGATTATCCTCAGCCACTACCTCGGCATCGACACTATGGGCCTCAAGTTCGCCCAAACGGCGAGATAGATACTCAACCTGCCGGCGCAGGTCAGCAGTCTCACGAACTCTGTAATCCTCGATATCACGCTCCACAGCAGTAGCACCGCCTCTTGGTCTACCTCTAGCCATCGCGTAGGACCACCGTAGTCTGATGCCAATATAATGCAGAGCAAACGCAGAGAAAGCCAGAATTAGGGGAAACCCTAGTTCTTCATTTTTACTCAACGAAAACAGCTAATGAAGATTACAGAAGTTTGTTTAAATAGGGAAAAAAGCTGCCTAGTACGAAAATTACCAAAAACCTAAAATTGCTAAAAATCAAAAATATCTAAAAAAACATTAAAAATTCAAAATAAAATAGGAAACGACTCCGAATTGCCCAAAAATCACGCCGTTCTGCTCAGAATAAGGTATTATGCACTGAAATCTGACACCGGCAACTCGAATCCTGCTAACCTGCACCACTTTCATGCTAACCTGCGCCACTTTCCGCCACAACCTCAGTTATCACTAATCTGTCTGTATCAATATCTAATTACATGCCTTGCATATTTTATTCCTAATTAAACCGCTACATTTATTCCTAATTAAATTAATCTGAATCCATATCAAATTATATGCCTTGCATATTTGATTCCTAATTAAATCTACATTTATTCCTAATTAAATCAATTAGAATAACTATCCAATTACATGCGTTGCTTATTTATTAAATGATAATATTTATTCCTAATTAAATCAATTAGAATTAATATCCAACAAAATCACTTGACTTGAGACAAAAATGAAAATTGTATTCCATCTTTTTCGTCAAAAATTAGAACCACCATTAAATGTTATATTACACAAAAATAAAAATTAAATATTCAGAAATATTCTAGTCTATTCCCGATACATATTTGATTGCTCAAATTTATATTTCCGGATTTTCGTCGTATTGTTTTCAGATATTTTGAAAATAAAATACTCATAAGGTTACCGAACTTTCGCCACAATTGTACGGACTTCTATTTTTCTGCGCCGGAATAACATCGTAAAAGAACCGGAGTTTAACAATTCAAAAATATTGATAGGTCGCCGGAAATCCGTCACAAATTGGCCGGACTAAGGATATTGAAAACCAGATCTGGATCCCCATTCCCTTCTTCTCCGACTTCAATCTCAAAATACTACCGTTCGGGATTTTCGAAAAGGGGAAGAACACAAAGCTCCAGGTTCCAATACAATCCCCCTCATTCGTCCACCCATTGTATCAATTTACTCCAACTTTTCAATCCTTTGTTTTGAATTCGTGTCTGAATCAATTTGTATGTTACTCGTTTTGATTGTCAATCGTAGATGGAATGCCGGATTGGATTTATGGGAACCTAAACAAGGGCATTTGGATCAATTTTACGTTTTGCTGGCCGTGCTTATGGCGACCAATCTGGCGGTGTACATCTTGTGTGCTAAGTTATATACGAATGTGAGCTTTGAGACGAGGAAGGGAGGCAGTGGAGATGGTCGGAGGTGTTTGATGAGTTTTGATGGTGATAAAATTGCGTGATGAAATTTTAATGGACCACAAATGTTATGAGACAAAGTTCAGGGACTTTTGTTGTAATATACATAAATTATATGTAGATTTAAACTTTTTTTAAAACATGTGTCCAATAATCAGTTATTGATTTTATTGATATATTTAATAATGTAATTTATGTATAAAAATTTGAAATAAGATTTGGAATATATTTTTATTTTCAATTTTCAGTTAATAATTTTAAATTTTCGAATATTAAACTTTAAATATTAATAATTGTCAAACTAAATTTATTAAATTTGTTTTAAGTAAAATTTATAATATAAAAAAACGATGATGATGTTATGTTTGAAATAACATCCTTATACATTTTACTGTAAAAAAATATATATATAACATTTTGACATTTAGCGGGCCCGACCTTCATTAATTTAACACTAATGAAGATCAATTTACTAAGAGAATCATCCTAAACCCACTCTGCAATAATACATTTAAAACATAGTTTAGAACCAATGAAATGACATGTGAATAATTAGGAGGAGGAAGATCAATTTACTAATGAAGATCAATTTACTAAGAGAGTCATCCTAAACCCACTCTGCAATAATACATTTAAAAACATAGTTTAGAACCAATGAAATGACATGTGAATAATTAGGAGGAGGAACATCAAAAAAGTTAGCGGAACAGGCTGTGTGTGTGAATCAGAATTATATGAACTTATATGGCTTTTGTCTTTGTTGTTGTTTGTTTCTAAGATCTAAACAAATTTTATTAGCGCGACAAACTAATAATGATGTCTATTATTATGTTATTCTGAATAAAATTAATCGGCGTGTTTTGAACAAATGGAAGTAAATATAATATTATGGTTTCTGAACCCTTTTCTGTAAAAAAACTGTAAAATGGTGTCTGATCAGGTTTCCATCATCTTTGGATTGAAAAACACATGCGAACAAAACTTTTATATTCTTACAAGTCACACCCATAACATTTAATTGATTGAAAAGTTGGCACAATGACCTAAACACTCTGGTTTTATTCAACAGACCGATAACTTTTATGAATTTGGATTCGGTGCAGTGCATCCAAATGTTGTGAGCGCAAAAATAGTGTCAGTTTGATATGTTTTGAAAAATTACTCTGACATCGTTTTGATCGAAATGATATTTTTTTTTGCTTGCAACATTTGACTGTGCAATACCAAATCATTTTCCAACTTTTATATGTTACGTTAATCTTATTAATCATATGATAACTTTGTGACGCATTATTCAGATTTTAAGTCCATAGATATATAATTATTTCGTCGAGTACATTACGCAGGCTTACGCGACTCATGATCTGAATACCTAATTTTGATCCAATGATTTTGATTTGGTTGTTGTTATTTCTTATGTTCTGATAAAATAGGATGGAGAGTCCATCATCTTTTCTCTCTCTAATTTTATTCTTTCCCTAATTAAAAGTTACATTTTTTTTATCCCATCAAGAATTGTGAGTAAATAAATGTGATTCTTCTTATATCTTTTTTGTGTGTGACCATATCACGACATGAGACAGAATTAATTATCGATCTTCGCTTCTACACATACCATAAAATGTAATATGATGTAAATAGAAACATTCAGTTCTCTTACAATACATTCAAATCCCATCTTTGAACGAGGCAAAGAGATTAGTCCAGTGGAAGGGCGTCCCCCTGCGCCCAAAGTGATCAGGATTCAAGTCCTCACCAGCTCAAAATGAGTAGATACTAACTTTAATCCACTAACCCTAATCCCATCAAAAAAAATCCCATCTTTAAACAAAGTACTACGTAGTAGTTTACAGAGATAGCTAGTTTATTTAAAAGTCAGTGATGTCACAACTTTTCCATTTTGGACAACTAGTCATAAAATAAAATAGTATTTATAAAATGCTTAATTTAATTATATATGACATATGTCATAACTTTTTGAGTTTATTGGACAACTAACTCATCCAATAATATAGTACATAATTAAAATGCTTGTTTATATATAGCGTTACTTATGTCATAACTTTTCGATTGGATGGCCTACATAATAATCTATAATCAGAACAAGTCCTAGAAAAATGGAGTTTTATAGGGGTGTAACAAAAATAATCAACTTTAAATAAGCCCTCAATTAAATGAATAATTAGTAGGTTGGTTGGTTGGTTGTAAGCATCATATTAGAGTGTTTTATATTCCAAGCTGAATAAGACAACGACATTTCCCAATAAGAAATTGACAATGATTGTATTAATTGGAGTCTTGTCCTAGATGAGACCACATCGAAGGTTGATCCCTAATTCATGTTAGTACCTTAAAAAAGGGAAAGTAAATTTTTGAAAGGTGGAAGAAAAAGTAGAGGCACGAGAGCAGAATCGGTTCAATCCTGAACCACAAATTATATATTTCTTTTTTTTAGTAAAATTGAGTTATAAAAAAAACCAATTTGATGGAAAAATGGCTCCACTAATTTGATGATAAAAGCCAACAAATTTTCCAAAACAAGTTTAAGAAAGCTAAGTAAATTGTATTCAAGACCCAAAAAAAAACTTATATTTTGGAAAGACGGGTTTAAGAGCCCACAAATTTCTTTTATGCTTACCGTTAATTACTTGGGCCGGCCTGCGGAAAAGGTTGCTGGCTCACATGAAAACTTGTTTCCAAAAATTGACAGAAAGGGAAAAATGTGGCTGAACAAAGGTATTTATTGGGCTTAAGCAATGAAAATCTATGTTCAATATCCCGTACCAGCTAGCCCAACAAGTGTAATTATTTCATTAAATTCTTAACCTAAACAACCATATATCACTTTTTTTTAATGCAACAACCCTATATCACTTGATTGTAAGTGGTAAGAAAAATTATTGGGTCAATGGATGAGTGGTTCAATCGGATTGATCCGTACAATTAAAAAAAAATCTATATATGATATTATAATTTAACATATTTATGACTTGAATAAACATTACATATTTATGATCCGATTACAACAACATACAAATTTAGAATTTGATAAATTACAAATCAATAATACAACAATAATAGAACAACAATAATAATTTTAGTATTAATTTGTAAGTCACAACAATAAGGGATTTCTAAGACTAACTGAATTTCTAGTTAAAATTGATAATAAGTAATAAATTTTATAGATTTGATAAATGAATATACATTATTGAAACAAATAATAAAACAACAATCATCTTTAGCATAGTGAAAGGAAAGAGAATAACTATTAAGTAGGGGTTGGGTTCTAGTCTTGTCCAAGTGAAAATTCAATAAATAACTTTTCACATCAAATCGAACCGATTAAATCGATCGAATCACCGTTTTAATGAAAAATCGAATCAACTGCATAACAGTCCAACAATAAAACCGAACCGATTCTTGATCCAACCGGTCGAACCGGCCAGTTCGGTACGGGTTCAATAACACTATAAACAAATCGTAGCAATCGAGGACATTTTCGTCTTTCTCGTTGAAGGAAAGCCCAAGACTTTTTCTTTCATTGTTCCTTCCGGGTCATTCTTCTGGAAATCTCTCTCATGGCGTACGTCGAGCGAGGTAACGATCGCATCTCCTTTCCTCATCTGCCGTTTAGTTTCTTTTTTAATGATTCGATTTTTCTATACGAAAATTGTTTCTGCGTGATCCGATTTTGAGGTTTGCGGTGAATTTGGCTAGGTTTTCGAATTCAATCTTATCGTATAAATCACCATCACCATCATCATAATCTGCAGATGTATGGCTCTGATTCATGATGTAAATTTATAGGCCTACTTATTTGGATTTTTCATGTGAAACTAGGGATTTTAGATAGATGGAGAATATTTCTTCTGGAAGTCTCCAATTGGTTTAAAGTTGTTGTATTCTAAGAAAGATAATTCCTGATTACAATATTTAGTATTCTGATCAATTTTGTAATTTTGATTGGTTTCAGGCTGGCTCTCCTGAAAAAATTGTGGTTTAGATATTAGAACACTGCAGACTGATATTTCTATCTTAACGTATTCAACAAAATATGATTGGGTTCATCCTCTATGAAACTTATATGTTAACATGTAATGATACTGTGGCACATGTCTTCTCTTTTTTAAGGACAAGCTCAGGGAAGACACCTTAACAGGCGACCGTGAAAAATATTGGCAATCCTGTCCCAAATGTTAATAGTTTAAGTAGAAGTTCTGTTATCGTTTATCAATGTGATTATTTTTTTACTGATTGAGCCTCTCTGGGTTTTTTATGTTGTCATTATTAGTCTCATGTATCCCTTACTTATCATTTTGAATTTTACCCACTTGGCCACTTCACAGGTGTTGTCAAGTCTAAGCGTTCCTTTTGGAGACTGAGTACAATAACTCATTTCTTCTGGTCTATTATCAATCTCATTTCAGCCTTCTTTATGACAATGTTCTCAGTAAGCAACGTTCTTTCCCTTTTTGATTTGTTTTATAATATAACAAATCAATGTCGCAAAGTAATAGCTCTTGCCAACAACAAAAAAACAATATTCTACTTCATCTGTTAGCTTCTGGGACTATTGTTGATTGATGAGACTCATTAGGGGGTTTTTTGAAACCTCCATTACTGATATTTTGGCTTTAGATGGAGAAGTCTGATGCATTCAGAAAAGGCTCTGGTGCCGGAAAGAAGTGGGATGGTGGTGGTCCAGGTGGCCGTGGCCCTTATGGCGGCGGCGGTGGTCCACGCAGGCCACCTCGCGGTCTAGATAATGTTAAAGGGATCGACCATAGTAAGTCTTATACTAATGTTTTTCTTTGTCTTGCTTGATTGTAATTGCCCTTTTGCTTCCTTCGAAACCTTCCAACAATCCCATTTTCTGAATCTTAGGTGCTCTACCTGCTTGTGGCTCCTGCTGTGGATAAATAATTTGTTTCAAGGCCTTGACTACTCATCCCTGGATATATCTTGAACACCAAACTTGTTTCTTGTAGCTCGTTTAAGTGCAGGCTTCTTGTTCAGTACTCATCTATCTTTTGAATGTGTTTGTGAGATCATGATATAAACTTAGCATGAAATTTCAACATCTGTACCATGAGATTATTCTATGTTATCCCTAAATCGCAACTTTGCAATTTTTTCTTAGTGTAAGCTTGTAACTTTTACTTATTCCATCTCCAAGAAAATGTATGTCCACTCGTATTTTTGGCTACTCAATCTGAGTTTCAGTCTCTCACTTTCATCTTTTACTGACCTAAAATTCTACAAAGCTACCATATTAAAAATCAAGCCAATAGAAAGTTTAGTTTAAGAGCATTCCTCACCATGATCTTTTAGATCATGAAAAGAGTCATGGAAGGTGATTGAAAAAATCATGCACCCTCATCATGATTTTTCTAGTCATAGAAAATATCATCTCATGACCAAACCAAAATTTAGTCATTTCATGATCTTTTTTTAGTTTTGGTCATGAGAGTTGAACGAAAATTTATATACTTGTATTTATGTAGAAATAAGAGAGAGAGAGTGATGATGAACTTTATGTTTGATCATGAGTGGAATGTCCATGACCAAATAGATAATGATACATCACTAAATGAGAGATAAGTGTATAAAAGAGATGAATGACATATTTTTTTTAGTCATGATGCAATGCTCTAATAACTCGTGTTGTGGTTCAAACATATGAACTTCACTAGCTACTAATTAAGTTCATATTTTCATGTAAATATTGGCTTCACATGGCTGTGTCCCAACTCCTACGCTACATTGTGAAATGGGCTACAAATATTATTTTTCTCAATTAAATTGCAAACATGAATTTATAACAAAAAGTAGAAGATGAGTTTAAAATGAAGGAGAAAGCTGGACTGCTGGAGTGTCTTCAAATCTTCACATTACACGTACTTTGTTTCTCTCTCTCTCTCTCTCTTTCTCAAAATCCTCAAAGAATAGCCCATCAAAAAAAATCATCATAGAATAGCAGTCCGATAAATTCTTGTGAATTCCTTTCTTTCCCAGCAATTCAATTTCAGTTTCGAATTCCAATCTTCGGCAAATAAATATCTTTCCCCTTTTGAGATGTTGCACAATTACCAAGGTACCATACCTTATTTCAACCTCTGCTGTTTTTGTAGGAAATAAAGCTATTGAAATCAAATAAACAAGAGAACTTGAATAACGTTACTTGATTGACGATCTCCGAATTACTCCGATTGTGCCGTGGTATGAAGGCCACTGACTTAGAAGCGAATTTCGCCACTACCGGTACAGGTTCTCAAGTGACGAACGCCCCCCAAGGTTAACACAATCCTCCTCCAAATCCGTGCACCCGAACTCGGAAGGTGGAACCGCTCAAGCACTGCTCAGATCTCTTCTAGGGTTTTTCTTCTATTATTTTTTTGTATATGAGAATGCAAGAAACTCACATATATATCCTTTCATCACACGTCCAAACTAAATTGATTAGGAAATCTTTCCTAAACTTTAGTTGAGTGAAGATAATGTTACCTAAATCCTATAGATATATATCTCGTAGGAATAATAGGTAACAACCGGATATTTATCTTTTGCATTATATTCAACAATCCCCCACTAATGCAAAAGAGTCTGAGACCTAGAGATTCTGAGCAGTACGTAGAAGGCTTAGTACTTAAATGTTAGTATCCAAAGGTTTGAACTAACACATAGTGGAGTGGGGTGTTCAACGGTCTAGAGAGTGTCCAAAGGATTGAACTCCTAGAGTATTGAAGGGACCCGACAACACGCACATCACCTTCAAAGCTTGAGCAATTCCTCGATAACACAGCCACTCATCTTGGGACTCTAAGTGAACGCTCTAGAGAGATATCCCATCACTCATAGAAGGAGGCTATCCCTTCACATTCACCGCAGGTGTTCCACGAACATTAAGAACATTTAAGTTCAACCTTCCATCTATATAACTCACCGATCATCTCACGACACCACTAACTCGAGTGGTCTATGTCTGTGAGGCTAGTTATAATAGATCTTCTCATGACACCATTAACTCTAATGGCCTCGGTCTATGAGGATCAGAAAAGAAATCAACGAATTTACAAGAGCATCTCATGACATCACTTAGACAATTGACCTTGGTCTATAAGGCTAATCAAATAAACCACCATATCTGCAAGAGCATCTCATGACATCACTTAGACAAGTGACCTCGGTCTATGAGTCTAATCAAAGAAATCACTGTATCTACAAGAGCATCTCATGACATCACTTAAACAAGTGACCTCGGTCTATGAGGCTAGATACATCAAAAGCTTTAAGCTCATACTCATCATCCAGTTCGGGATGGCTCACCACACACATGTATAATATTTCTCAAACACATACCTCTTGATGACTCAAGTACCTTCCTCCTGTCGAAGATCCACCAGGTTCTTCTCCATTCTCACAAAATATAGAGAAACCACACCATTCACAGTAAACTGTCTTACAAACTCAGGTGTGACACGAATGTGCCTCTTCCCATTATACACGTTGTTCTTTGCCACATCTATGGCGGCTTGCAAATCCCAAAGTATAGGCACAGAAGGAGTCAACTACCCCCACAATGGAACGCCTGCCAATAAATTTCTCAACCAATCGGCCCCCAACTTTGTAAGATCTCTCAACTGTCTGTCACCCAGTTTGCATCACAGTACATTGCTCGATGCCTGCGCATACTTCATCCTTCGTGTCAGAAACTACAAACACAAGGGGTCACTCCATATAGGTTTGATAGAAATCTAACTTGAGCCCGCTCCATCTCATCCAATCATGCAATTTAAACCGAATTAAATAGGGTTAGATTGCCATAAACCAATAGGAACACATTTAATCAATTATGATTAAATCGAAAAGTCAATAAATTTACTCATCATCAAATGAGACCATAAACCAGACAATGATTTAAACAATTCTATTTAATCAATTAAATGATTAACTTCTAAATGGAATATGATTTAATCGAACCTGATTGAACCAACCTTCCCTTCCATTGAAAACAGCAACGCCTCAAGCGATGCATCACACTATCTCCGAAGATGATGAATAACATGTCAAGTAGTTCCATCCACAACTTTGGATGTGCATGATGCTCTGACTATTGTTTTCGTTCGAGTACCAAAGCCTCCACAACTCTCAAACCTCATCGGCCAAGCTTGTATGGACAGACATCAAGATAGACCTCAATGTCTGATCCACACTAAAAATTGGGTTTCGGTGTCCACATCAAAACTTCACCTCATAGCGCAGCGAACGCTATCAACATCTCATTTGAGCAACTCTATGCCCACATCTCAATGTTTCAACCTCTGAGCAACAAATCACAAAGAACAGAAGCCAATGTTTCCTTTTGGGGAGAGCCATCGAGAGAGTACTTTCATTCGAGTTGAATCCAAGGAAGTGAATGACAAACTACTCAACATAAACTATACTCCGCAAGATCAACTTAAGTCAATTTCCCTAAACTCAACCCCAACAATCCAACAAAAGCAGACAAACAATTTATGATATAATTTATGTACTCATCTTGTCTGCTTAAATCACTCTTCATGCTTCTGTACATCTGGGAATGGCCCTTGACATGGGATATAGTGAGGCCTCTTTCATCTATCAACTAAAGCACAAACTTTGGTGCAGCCTTGACTTCTCCACCAAGTCTGCAAACAGCTTGAACAACGCAACTGTGAAGCTCACGTGTCAATTGGAAGCAGGAACTTTAATGAGTCGAACCAAATTGCACGTCCAAATTGAGACAAACATAGCAGCAGCCTCTCCATGAGCTGTACTGTTTCTCTTAATTTCAAAGTTGAGCCAAAATCGAATCACCAATAGAAATCAATTAGGATTTCTTTCCAAACCAAGCAATAGACATCAAGACACTTTAACAGTATAAAATTGAAGCCTTCAAAATCCATTGTCCAAGAAGTCTTCCAATCGTTACATTCATTGATGTACATGCGATTTAAACCAAAACGCAATTGATTAGTGAATCATGTATCTCAATATTCTCATATTGATTTCAATAGTACAAATTCGCTTCTAAATTGTAGGAAATAAAGCTATTGAAATCAAATAAACAAGAGAACTTGAATAACGTTACTTGATTGACGATCTCCGAATTACTCCGATTGTGCCGTGGTATGAAGGCCACTGACTTAGAAGCGAATTTCGCCACTACCGGTACAGGTTCTCAAGTGACGAACGCCCCCCAAGGTTAACACAATCCTCCTCCAAATCCGTGCACCCGAACTCGGAAGGTGGAACCGCTCAAGCACTGCTCAGATCTCTTCTAGGGTTTTTCTTCTATTATTTTTTTGTATATGAGAATGCAAGAAACTCACATATATATCCTTTCATCACACGTCCAAACTAAATTGATTAGGAAATCTTTCCTAAACTTTAGTTGAGTGAAGATAATGTTACCTAAATCCTATAGATATATATCTCGTAGGAATAATAGGTAACAACCGGATATTTATCTTTTGCATTATATTCAACAGTTTTCCCTCTTGACATCATTTGACTGATATTTTTTTCCCTTGTGAAGTTTCTTGCTAGTTGCTTCTTTCAAAATACTAAAACATTTATTTTTTACCATATAAGCTGTGAATTACAAAGATAACGGCGAGCAGATGTCTTAAAGCTGGGACAAGTTAACCAGTCGGGAACCATACAAACAAGAAAAACATAAAACATGAATAACCGAGAGTCTGCAGCACCACTTCGCCTTGGCGTGGGCACGTCATCCCGTCATTCACAGCTGGAAAACGACCGGATCACTCTGGAAAGCATTCGCGCAGAAAATACTGAAACATTTATTTACATCTGTGAAATTGTGTGATTCTTTGTTCATAATAAAAACTTCTTTTTGTAGGTAGCAAGATCTGCTTCTTAAAATTTGGAAACAGATGCAGCCAAATGTTGCATCTGCGAGTGTCAAATTAACGTTGTTTCGATTGATATTTTTATAGTATCACATCAAAACAATGCCGTTTCTGTTCGAAATGACATCGTTTTGTCTCTCGCAGCATTTTATCGCATGCACTAGATCCGAATCCTCAAAATCTGGCTATACTATATAGAATATTTATATCCATAGATGTGATAATTCTGATCATCAGCTGAAGTTGGGTTTTGATATTAAATGAACTAATGAAGACCATATCAACCAATACAATTCAAGTCATTATTTTTCTCTCATAAATCCAGCTGAGTTCATGCTCAGATCTTGTCTGTTTATGCACTTGAAACTTCTCCAACTCTCTCTTATTTTGTCAGCATCTTTCCCATCATTATATGGAGTATAAATTATCAATATAAAAAAAACCAAAAGCATTTTTACAGATAAGAAGATTTGTCTACAGTGTCTTTTTTTAGTTCAAAAACTGATAACATGTACTGAGATAACAAGATGGGTGTGTAAGGAAAGGTATCTGCATCTGCATCTTTTTTCTCTCTGTTTGGATCTTATTAGAGGATTTTATTCAATCTGAGATTGAGAGATTTTGTGACCCTTTTTTTGTTTTAGATTGTATAAATATGGAGGGTGATACATTTTCAGGAAGCGGTCATCGAACCGGGTCTGCGCCGATAGATGGGAAAGTGCTGCAGACATTTCAGAAGAGCTTTGTTAGAGTACAAAGCATTTTGGATCAAAACAGGCTGCTTATCAATGAGATCAACAACAACCATGAGTCCAAAATGGCGGATAATCTCAACAGAAATGTGGGACTTATCAGAGAACTCAACAACAATATCAGAACTGTTGTTGACCTCTATGCTGATCTCTCCTCTTCCTTCACCAGATCTAATAATAATTCTTCCGAAAGTGACTCCAAATCTGGCAGCGGACACAAGCGAAACAGGCCAACTGCCTGACGCTTATAACTTAGGAGTATGTTGTCCTTCTATCGTTGATGGTGCCATTTTCCTTCTAGCTTGTGTAAAAAAAATATGAATGAGATCACTCGGAGATCTTATTGTAGATTTTCCCTCTTTCCTTTGTAACTTGATAACTTCCTTTGTACCCTAATTCCTATGGATCAAATTATTGAAATCAAGAATGCATTTTTCATCTGCAATTTTTGTTTTTTCTGGTACACATTCCTGCAAATGGGTCTGTTTCAGAATTTGCTGTTTTTTGAAACATGAAAAAGCAAAAGTGGGAACTCTTTTTAAGACTTAAATCAGAAGACAAGAAGGGAAGTAAGTGCCAGACACTATCTCCAGTCCTACCAGTATGTGTGTTACTATTACTATAATATTTTAAGCTACTTTGGATTCAAATCTGCTTGTTGTGTGACTTTCTGTGTGTTTGTATAGTGCAGTAGCAGGTGCAGATGATATGCATACACTTTGGGGTTCTTTCTTTTGCAAAGATGCTCTGAGAAAGCAGCTTTTGCTGTTTTTTGTTGTAAGTTTGGTTCCCAACAGAGTGATAGTCTAGTAGTAGTGTCAATACCTCACTCATCTATGAAGTTATCATAGTGGCGGTTTCAGGATTTTTGTACAAAAAATTCCCCCCAGTAAGAATCGGGCCCAGCTCCCTTTGGTTTTATGTTCCAACTCTAGCATACCAATTCATCTATCAAGTTTTTATGATCAAACTTAACTAAAACTACATATGAAGAATGTGAAGTTGATCTTTTGCTTTTAAGTTTCAATTAAGTATCTTTTACTATTAAATCACACTCAACTTCATACGTATTATTTATTTTTTCTCACACTGATTGACTTATTTTTCGATCAATAAGCTATAAAGATAAAATATAATATATATTTATTGATTAAAATTAACTCCAAGTAATATAAATTTTTATTATTAACAATTAAAATATAATTTATATTTAATTTTTTTATCATTATCAAAAAAACATAAAATTTGGGACTCCTATCGAAAGTCGCTGGATCTACCACTGACCTCACTTGTATTAAAAGTTAAAAGGTTTGAGCCCCATCTTGATATATTAACAGTACTATGAGTCTGAGGTTTTAAGAGATGAGGAGGCTTTTTGACCAACTTTGATGTTTTTTTTACCATAATGACTATGATTTTCATGTGTTTTTTTCTCGATTTATAAACCAATATAGATTTTTTTTTTTGCAGAGAAATTCAGGAAGGTCATTGACAAGTCGAAATTTTGGAAGGTTTTTCGAAATAGTTTTTAACCAACAATGGACGGACCTCGGTTAAGACTTCACTAGCTCGTCTCATTGCCCCGAGCGCAAAGATTAATGTAGAATTAGGCAGAGAGTTGTATATGATAAAAAGCACATCTACCTACAATAAGTTGCATAAGACAAGAAAGATGCCTATAAAGTAAATTCTTTCCAGCAACATAACAATGTGCCCATTTAACTAATCAAATAGAAATGATTATAATGTGAATCTAATATTGATGAATATTTGAATTTCATTTGGGACATAAGTTAAGCTAGATTACTTATCTTTATTAAGCTAATTTTATATAATTTCAAAGTTTTATAAACACACACAAAAAATATACGGTGCTACGCATCCAAATACTGCAAACACGGCAACGACGTCATGTTATAAGACTTCACAACACAAGACAATATTTTGATTCATGAATAAATTGCTACAAGTTGATAAGATAGAAAAACACATGCATACATGCATTATTGATTTGTTTGGCTAATGTCACATTCCGAGTGTATGTGGCTGATATGCTGATCTCAAGATACAAAAAAAAAATGGTCCACGTGACATGACTCCCAATCCAATGGCTGGATTCATCGATAGATAGATAGATATTCACTGTGCCTGCACTATTTTAATAATACTAGAGGAGCACTCAATTGAGGACACTTCAAAATGGGAAGAATCAAAGGACAAATCTCATTCATTAAATCATCACACATCTAAATCACCCGTGCTTTGTGGGTGCGTCACGTGTCCCACTACCAAAATTCATCAATGTTGTAACTCAAGACAGAATCACTAATCCAATTATGTTGTGTTGATTCAATTAGAGATTGAGAATTTGCGGAAAGTGAAGTGACACACCAGATTTTATAGTGGTTCGCCTCTAGGTGAGAGGTTACTCCACTCGAACTCACTCTAGCTCAGTTGGTTTCACTATGAAAGAGCGTCTGAATCGACCTTGAGTCGCTGGAGTACAGAAAATTCGATTACAAGCTTCACCGAACGCCTATGAACTACGATCTCTACTTGGACCGTACCACCGGCTTCAATCGAACGCCAACTCACGCGAAATCACCTCGCGAACGAAAGCCCTCAACCAATTGCTCGAACGAATCTATCCTGGACGTCGAACGTAGCTTGATTGTGTTTTCCCTTCGGATGAACCCTAACTGAGTTCGAATACTCAGCTTAAATACGAATGCGTCCAGATCGAACCGAATCCGCGCCACGGATTGAGCTGAGGTGTCGCGCTCCCACTGGTCGTGCTTCAACGGCCTCCACTTAGCACATACCGAACTCCATTGCTTATCAGCGACGCCGTTCCGAGCTTTAGCCACGACTCGAATTCCCGCCTGGTTTGAACCAGCTTTTAGCGACAGCTTGCTCCAGTCTTTGGCGACGACATGTCATACCTTTAGCGACAAACTTCTGGATTTGGCAGAAATGGCTGCTTTAAATCCTTCAATCCTCCACCTAAAGCGGCTTTTCCTTCAAGCCACTTTAGGTTTTCAACTTAATCCCTAAACCCTCTACATAGTGAACACCAACTGACCCCATTCATTGCTCAGTCCTGCAAAACAAATTACTTCAAGTGCAACAGTTTCAAGCAAAGCTTGAACTTAGTGTAAGTGACCACTTTGGTTCCCATATCAGCAGGGTTAAACTCAGTTCCAACTTTCTCAATCACAACATCACCATTCTCTACCTTATCCCTAACTAAGTGATACTTAATATCAATGTGTTTAGACCTTTCATGGTAAACAGGGTTCTTACTTAAACAAATGGAAGACTGACTATCACATTTAATCACAACAGTTCCATTAAACAATCTAGCTTCACTAAGCATACCCTGCAACCACATGGCTTCTTTCACAGCATCACACAATGCAATAGACTTAGATTCAGTAGAGGAAATGGTAACAATGGACTGAAGTTGGGACTTCCAGGACACACAGCAATCACCAAGAGTATAATATATAGCAGTTGTAGATTTCCTAGTGTCCCTATCTCTACCAAAGTCAGCATCAACATACCCAGTTAATTTAAACTCATCCTGCCTTTTCTTATAGCATAAACCAACATCTAATTTGGTTTATGCTACCACTCAATTCCAATTTGAGGTCCGAACTACCACAATTTCCAATTAAGGGGCAAATTCAAGATATATTTGGTGAAGGTACAAATAGGGGCTCCGAACTACCACTCAATTCTAATTTGAGATCCGAACTACCACAATTTCCAATTAGGGGGCAAATTTAAGATATTTCATCTATGTATTTTTCATGGTATATTTTTAACTTTTAATTTTATTGTTATAATTTTATTTTCTTTAAATTTCATACTACAAATGAGTATTATTTTTAAATTAATTATTCACAATTTTTTAATTAATCATATAACATGTATGAATAAAAATAAAATAATTTGTTTCTTAATTCATATTGTTAAATTTTCAAGTTTTTTTTCTTTTATGCATGATGGGTGGCCTATACTATTTTAAATTTATATAATTTGACAATTTACCGTATAACATGTATGACAAATTAAATTATTATTTCTTGACTCATTTTCATAAGAAAGTGAATATAAAAAGTATAATGAAATATATATATACTCATTTGTAGTATGAAATTCAAAGAATATTAAAATATTATAATAAAATTAAAAGTTAAAATTTTTGAATGAAAAATACATAGAATAAATTAAAGAAAACTATTTAATTTTACTTTGTACTTTTTATACTTTTCCCGTTCCTTAAGTTAAATAATTCATATTAGATTTGGGACTTCCGATTAATACTCATACCATTGAAATTTTTGATAGGTTAACATCTGGAAATCTTTCAAGACATTTGTTAGATGCATTTTTGAATAGGTGATGCTGCCTTTCGATGCCATGGTATTTTCGACGGACTAACATCTGAAAAACAACATTGCAACAAATAGCTTTTTTTGTTGTATACATTTGTTAATTTAAAGGGAAAAGTACAAAAAGTACAAAGTAAAATTAAATATTTTTCTTTAGCTTATTCTATATATTTTTCATTTAATTTTTAAATTTTATTATAATATTTAATTTTCTTTAAATTTCATTCTACATAAATGAGTATATATCTTGAAATTGTCATACATGTTATACGGTTAATTGTCAAATTATATAAATTTAAAATAGTATAGCCACCCATCATGCATAAAAGAAAAAAAACTTGAAAAATTTAACAATATGAATTAAGAAACAAATTATTTTATTTTTATTCATACATGTTATACGATAAATTAAAAAATTATGAATAATTAATTTAAAAATAATACTCATTTGTAGTATGAAATTAAAAGAAAATAAAAATATACCATGAAAACTATATAGATGATATTTCTTGAATTTGTCCGCTAATTGGAAATTGTGGTAGTTCGGACCTCAAATTGGAATTGAATGGTAGTTCGGAGCCCCTATTTGTACTTTCCCCAAAATATATCTTGAATTTGCCCCCTAATTGGAAATTGTGGTAGTTCGGACCTCAAATTGGAATTGAATGGTAGTTCGGGGACCCTTTTTGTACTTTTCCCTTAATTTAAACTCATCCTGCCTTTTCTTATAGCATAAACCAACATCTAGAGTACCTCTGATATATGCAAAAACATGTTTCAAAGCCAACCAGTGCTCAGGTCCTGGGTTGGACATAAATCTACTTAACAGTGAAATGGCGTAAGACAAGTCAGGTCTGGAACTAATCATGACATACATGACTGATCCTATAGCATTAGCATAAGGCACTTGTTCCATTTTAGCAAACTTAACATCAGATTTAGGACTTTGTGACTTGGACAGAATAAAGTGAGGAGCTAATGGCACTTTTGTACAGGTTTACAATCAAGACTACTAAACTTACATACTATTTTCTCTAAGTAAGGCCTTTGATGCAATTTTAGATAACATTTACTCCTATCTCTATCTATAACCATGCCTAATATTTTCTTAGCTTTTCCTAAATCTTTCAGGTTAAATTCTGAACTTAATTGTGATTTCAGCACCTTAACTTTATCAATAGACTTGCTTATAAGTAATATATCATCCACATACAACAGCATATAAACAAGGCACTCATCCACAGATGCATAATAAAAGCATGGATCAAAGTTACTTCTCACATAACCAAGTTTCAGCACATAGGAGTCAAATCTTTTATACCAACGTTTGGGACTTTGTTTCAAGCCATATAAAGATTTTTGCAAGTAGCAAGCATGTTCAGGGTATTTTTTATCTACAAAACCAGGAGGTTGTTTCGTATAAATTTTCTCATCTAACTCCCCATGAAGGAAAGCAGTTTTAACATCAAGTTGTTCAAGTTCTAAGTCATTAATAGCAACCAATGCAAGCATGATTCTAATAGTCTTAAACTTAACAACTAGAGCAAAAATTTCATGGTAATCAATACCTTCTTTTTGGGTAAAACCCTTGGCAACCAGCCTTGCTTTGTACCTTAGTGGATCTTCATCCTTAATCCTGAACAGCCACCTGCAATCAACCAGTTTATGGTGTTCTGGCTTTTTGACCAGAACCCAAGTTTGGTTAGTCTTATGGGACTCCACCTCATCAAGCATGGCAGTCTTCCATTTCTCACCATCCCTACCCTCAATGGCTTCCTGGTATGTATCAGGTTCATTTTTAATTTCTTTAGCAGCTATTAGGGCAGTGGATACTATATCAGCTTGGGAATATCTGTTGGGTGCTCTAGGCACTCTCCTAGGCCTATCTCTGGCAAGCTGCCAACCTGCCAACACATCTTGGGTAGCTACATTATATTCCTCCACCTGATCTAAGTTCTCAGCTTGTTCATTGTTTTCATTCCGTTGATTCTGGTCATTGCCTGGTTCTGGTTGGGGGATATCTTGTTCTACATGGTGATCTACCTGCTCAGGCTACTCATGGTTTTCAGGTGGATCTATGTCAAATAAGGTTTTATCAGATGGTGGTGCAGGGGAGCTATTAGAATTGGCTACAATGTTATTCTTATATGGGAAAGTGTTCTCATCAAAAATAACATCTCTACTAATCAGTATTTTAGTTCCCCTAACATTCATATCCCACAATCTATAGCCCTTAGTTCCCATTGACCTCTGATATCCTAGGAACACACACTTGGTTGATCTAGGATCTAATTTTCCCTCCCTAGTATGAGCATAAGCAACACATCCAAAGATTTTTAGTTCATTCAAATCAGGTTTCTTACCATTCCACAATTCCATAGGCATTTAAAATCAAGCATCCTATTAGGACTTCTATTCACAAGATATGCAGTAGTATATAATGCTTCACCCCAAAAAGACTTAGGTAAACCAGAAGTGAACAACAAACATCTCAGTTTTTCAAGCAAAGTTCTATTCATTCTTTCAGCCACTCCATTTTGTTGTGGAGTCAATTTAACAGTCTTATGTCTCAAAATGCCATGCTCATTGCAAAAGTTATCAAACTCAAAGTTACAGAATTCCAAACCATTATCAGTTCTCAAAGCCTTAACCTTTTTATTAGTCTGATTTTCCTCTAGCAGTTTCCACTCATTAAACTTAGTAAATGTCTCATCTTTAGTTTTCAGGAGAAAGGTCCAAACTCTCCTAGAATAATCATCTACAATGCTCAGAAAATACTTATTTCCACCATGAGTTTCATTAGACTCTGGTCCCCACAAATCAGCATGTAAATACTCTAAGATTGTCTTGCTTGAGTGAACTCCACTGGTGAACTTCAGCCTGTGCTGTTTAGCCAGGATACAAGGCTCACAAAAGAGTAACTGGGTCACCTTTTCAGCAAGAATACCTTGCTTATTCAGGCACTCCAGTCCCTTTTTGCTCATGTGTCCTAATCTGAGATGCCACTTTACAGTTGCATCATCAGAAACAGCAGGTGATGGACCAAAATTATACGAATCATAAACACAGTATAACCCCCTTAATTAGACATCTTGTCTATTTAACTTTTGCTTGTTAGTTCAGATATATTTTTACAGGGTATTTCAGAGCTTAGAGAGAATACATGCTAAAGAGGAGCTTTTAAAGCAGAAAAGATGTTACGAGTCAATCCAAGGTCAAGATCATATGCCGACTGAAGAAATATCAAGGATCCTGACGTTGAAACACTCATAACAAATTAATCAGAAGAATCAAGAGAGGAATCAAGACAGCTGATGAGTCGAGTTTTCGACTCATTTATGGTCATTCTTCACTATAGTTTTGGATCGTTTTCGACATTATTTTGATGTCATTTGACCTCTATCTCTACATTTCAGGTAGAAAACAAGTTTCCCCCAAGGTCGAAGCCAAAATAGAAAACTCGGGGAAAAATTGAAGATTTAGACCAAAACCGAGCAAATTTGACCCTTGCGTCTTGTTATGGACGTGAAGGGCGGATCCGGTGTCCGATTTGGATGAGCTTTAGCTTGTTGGAAAGGTATTTCAAAGGGCTACAACTTTCTAGTTGACGTCAAGACCAAATTCGGACATTTAGACCTTGGAAAAGCTACCAGAAGTTGTACTCGCCCGACTGCCCGAGCACGCACGCCTACACGCCCGAGTACCGACTTCCTAAAAGACATCATTTTCCTCTGAGTATGGTACTCGCCCGAGTACGACGCCTTACCTACCCGAGTACCAGATTCCCTTGCACTAGAGCACCTTCTGATAGCAGTACTCGCCCGAGTACGAGTCTGTCTGCAAGTTTGCCTGACACAGTACTCGCCCGAGTACGACTGCTGTTCCTGATTTTGGGACTCAATCCTACAAATAGAAAAAGAGGGTTTTGGGGAAAAAACTTGGACTTTTGGGGAAAAATACTCATCAAAGGAGATCAAATCAAAGTCATCAATCCACAACCAACAAAGAAGGAGTGAAGATCAAAGGGAGACATCTAGGATTAACCATCCTATTTTCTATCATTCTTCTCTTCTAATTTGTTGTATTTCAAACCCTACTCACATCATGTTGTCTTACATGATGTGTGAGTAGTTACTTTGTGTTTTGAGGGTGTTTGTACCCTCCTTGGTACTCTTGATCATGTATACACATGTTTGATGATTAATCTATGGTGTATTGGTGTTAAATTCACATTTGATATGCTCTTCATTATTGCATGCCACTAGGTGTTTGATAAAATGCCTAAGTGAATTGTTTATCCCAAAACTTGACCTAATAATCTAGCGATGTTAGGGATGGTTTAGATGTAGTAAATGTGATCATATCTATGGATTTGAAGTGAACTAGGACTCGAGTTCATGGTACCTATTGCTTGGGAGACATTCCAATGCTAATAAATGCCATGGAATGAACCAATTATCTCGACGGAGTGAGGTTCTAGCTATAAGAGAGCTTGGGTGAGGTAGATTCAATGACAATTGATCTCCCCTATTCTAAGCTAGGTTCAATACTATCTAACACCTTGAATGCGTTTAATTCTTGTATGCATGATCATGGGAAATGCCAAGGAGGGGCACAACCCCTCGAAACTCTCTTTTGATTGATATTCAACCCTTTAGTGTCATCTCATTGCTTGTTACATTATTGATAACCATTCCATCATTGATTTGAAGGATTAGCCGAGTAGAAAACTTGATTTCCCTAGCGTATAATCCAATTACTCCCTTGGGTTCGACACCGGTCTTACCGGTCATTTATAAATTGTTTTTTGACAAAGTGTATCTCAAAAATACTCAACGTCAAAATGGCGCCGTTGCCGGGGAGTAATGGCTAGATTGTCCCTAGGAAAAATCATTTAGAACTCCGACTATTCCATGTTTTTCTTTATTTGCTTTGCCACTTGTGATTCTTGAGTTTATTCACTATTCTCACTTGTCTTAATTGTTTCTTCCCTTGTAGGTGCCTCTCGTTTATGCCACTAAAGACAAAGAAACTTGCGCAAATTGTGGATAGGGATTTGAATCAACCATTGAAAGACATTGTTAATCCCCACCTTACAAGGAGTAAGACAATCAAGGACAAAGGCACCACATCGAACGCTCAAGATCCCATTCATCAAACCATGGGAGATAGACTTCCTCCTCCACCACCCCCTCCTCATTTACCACAAGGCCAATTACCTCACGGTCAACTACCACCATTGCCCTAAGCTAGAAGGGTCCTCAAAGATTACGCCGCCCCAAATGCCTATGGATATCGTTCCCCAATTCTTGCTCCCGCGGTAGACAACCGGGACTTTGACTTGAAAACATCTACAATCCAAATGGTCCAATCCAACCAATTCTCGGGGAGAGACAACGAGGATCCCAATTCTCACTTGACAACGTTTCTTGAAGTATGTGCTACATTCAAGATAAATGGAGTCTCGGAAGATGCAAAGCTCTTGAGGCTTTTCCCTTTCTCCCTCACGGGAAGAGCAAAGGATTGGTTGAGGAGTCAAACTCCCGATAGTTTCACCACTTGGGAGGAACTCGCCGTGGCCTTTCTAAACAAATACTTCCCTCCTTCCAAGACGACGTATTATCGGAATCAAATCACCAATTTCTCGCAATTGGATGGGGAAAACCTCTATGAGGCTTGGGAACGTTACAAGGAGTATCAAAGGCTTTGCCCACACCACAACTTGGATGACCTCCTTCTATTCCACACCTTCTATCAAGGTGTAGATGGTAACTCTCGACTTGCACTTGACACCACCGCGGGAGGAGCTATAATGGACCTTGAGCCGCATGAAGGATATGCGGTGATAGAGAAGATTACGAAGAACTACTTCATGTATGGAAGTGAGAGAGGAAACCCAGGAAGGGGGCATGAAAGGCATGAGGTGAAAGCGGTGAGCTCTAGTGTTTATGATGCCTTGAGGAAGGATTTTGAGAAACTCTCGAACGAAGTATTCAAGTTGAAACACCCAGAGAGAGACCACATAACAAGCCAAGGTTGTGATATTTGTGAAGTTTATGAGCACGATACTAATTCTTGCCCCTTGGTTCAAAGGGATAGAGGGAGAATTGGTTATGAAGAAGCAAATTATGTCGGTGGAAACCAAGGGAGAGAGTACAATGCTAATTCTTATCAAGGCCAAAATGCCCAAACCAACTACACTACCCCAAAGTTTTCATCCACTTGGAGAGATCACCCCAACTTCTCATACAAAACCACAAATCCTACACCTCCCAACTTTGGTCCCAAGCCCACTTTTAATAGCAAATCCTTTCCACCAAAGACCCAATTCCAAGGCCAACAATACCAAGTTCAAGCTCAAAAGCCCTATCAACAAGTTTACCATCCCCCACAAGTTTCAAATGAGCCCTCCGGTGTTGAAGCAATGTTGGCCAAAATCCTTGCACAAAGTGAAAAGACAAGTAGTGACTTCCAAGCTCAATTGGAGGAAGTGAGGCTAGCCAACCAAAATGTTCAAATCCAATTGTTGCAAGCACACCAAGGGGTGCAAACTCATGTTAAGATGCTTGAAAACCAAATTGCTCAACAAGCCGAGTCATCTACAAGGGCACAAGGAAAATTGCCGGCGCGACCCGAGCATGAAAAGGAGTTTTGCAACGCCATCTATATTGAAGGATCATTCGAGGATGAGTTGCTTGAGGACGAATTATGGGAAATGGAAGAACAATGTGGGGCGGTGACCCTTAGAAGTGGGAAGAAATTGGAGGGTGTTGCACCAAAGAAAGCCGTTCATATGCCTCCCAAACCCGTTGGCCAAGCTAGAGCCGAAGAAAGAGAACTCAATGAAGAGGTCCCTAATCCTCCAACCGAAAAGGCAAAAGGAAGAAAAGAGGAATTGAAGCCTTACTCTCCACCGGTCCCCTTCCCTCAAAGGCTCATCAAGCCCTCTAAATTGGAAAAGGAGTATGAGGTCTTCACCAAAATGCTAAAGAAGTTATATGTCTACATGCCATTCCATGAGCTCATCAAGAAAGCCCCTCAATACAACAAGTTTCTAAAGGAGATCTTGTCCAAAAAAAGGACCATTGAAGAAGATGAACCCCATCCCCTCAACCACGAGTGTAGTGCCCTCTTCTCAAAGCAAATCCCCCACAAGGCAAAAGATCCCAGAAAATTCACTATCCCTTGCTCAATAGGGGATATGAACTTCACGAGTCCACTAGCCGATCTCGGAGCTAGCGTGAGCGTCATGCCTCTTGCCATCTACCACAAGCTAAAATTGAATGGGGTGAAAACCGCTAAAATGACTCTACAACTCGCGGATGGCACTACAAGGCGCCCTTGGGGCCTAGTGGAGAATGTCCCCATCAAAGTTGACAAATTCTACATTCCTTGTGACTTTGTGGTGATAGATATGGGGGAAAACTTCACTTCATCATTGATCCTTGGGCGTCCCTTCTTGGCCACCGCCGGTTTTAAGGTTGATGTGGGAAAAGGGAAATTGACCCTAAAGATTGGTGGAGAAAAGGTAAAGATAGAAAAACCAAAAGAAGAACAAGTGGCTAGTGTTGAGAAAAAGCTAGAGAAGGAGGGAGCCGAAGTTACTAAGGGCGAGAAAGTTGATATGAAAGAGTGGCACAACATGTTTGAACCCGATGAAGACCCTCCCCGTGATCAATATGAATTATCATCAGACGATGATATGAGTAAGAATGGAAAAGTAAAATCATCAAAGGGGGAGAAGCTACCATCACTTTGGAAAAGGGCTATTAAACAAGTTGCTTGCAACTCTTCAAAGAACCCGGATTGAGTCTCCTAATATTCTACAAGTCCGCTTGAGGAGGGATCCTAGCAAAGGACTCCTCAAGTGTGTTTCTTAAACAAAAAGGAGATTCGGCTCGGTCTTGCCAAGACGTTAAACTAGGCCCTCACGGGAGGTACCCCGGTTTGTAAGTTGTCCATTTATGCACAATTATTTTCATATATGTTTAGCATGCGTACCTTGAATGTTGGATATGAACATGAGTGCTAGGAATGGTGAAAATGCATGATTAGATGTGCTTGGTGTGGACTTGGTGCTTTGCATGAAATATTTAAATGGTGGTGACATTCTAAGTGTGGAGTGTGAAATCCTAGCTTACTTTCAATTGTTAAAAAAAATCATGTGTATGCTAGTGATTTCATGTTGAGACATGCCTTGAGTTTTAAATGATCTTTGTTTGAATATTGAACGATGCTAGTTCATTTTGAGGAGTGTGTCAATTTCTAAGTGTGGAGTTCAAATCTTGTGCCTAGAATCATGATCATTGGAGTATATTGTCATTCTATTGAGCTTATTTTGGGTTTTGCATTGAAAAGTGGTCAAGATTTGGGGAATGTTTCATAAGCACAGTACTCGCCCGAGTACCGCAGCGGGTCGACTCGTACTCGCCCGAGTACCTCCCTCAGTGGGTTTTCAATTGTTTTACTGATGGTGTTACTCGACCGAGTAAGCCTTCATGCTCACCCGAATACCATCCGACCCAAAAACTCTCAAACTCTCTGACCTTCGTACTCAGCCGAGTACTCTAATTTCTCGCCCAAGTACTGCCCCATATCCCTTACTCACATTTCAAAAAAAAAAGCAAAAAAAAAAAGGGAAATGAACTCAACTTCTTCCCGAGAACCCCCTTCTCTCCCAAACCTCCACCATCACTTTCTTCCCGTGAATCAACTTCTTCACCCCTATTCTGCCGCACCCCACTACTCCACCACTCAAGCTTCTTTCTCAACCCCATAGCTGGCCACCTCCACCCACGCCTCACCACTCCACCCCTCCCTTCCTCACTCCACTCGCCGTCTCACTCGACTCACCTAAGTCCACCCCATCCGAATCCTTACACCAATCACCTCCGTCGAGCCCCAAGACTCCTACTCCAAGCTCGAAATCACTCTCTACCACCCCTCCCAACTCGAATTTGTGCTCTAGCTCCATTCCCATCAAAATCCAATTTTCCCCAAATCTGCTCAAACCCGAAAAACCCTAGCTTTTCATTCCAAAAATGGCTAGAGATGATGACCCAAATCGAGGTTCCAAATCTAAAGCTCCTACCTAAGCCACTCCTAATCCTAGTGAGCCTCCTACCACTCCATCTACGAGGGTTGAGGATGCAAGCACACCATTTGTTGACGCTATGGAGGAGGTGACACACGTGGAGGAGGAGACTCATACCATCGCGGAGGTTGATGAGGGCATCACGGCTAGAGTAGAGGAGGAGATTCCACCATCCACGGGAGCCGATGCTATTACCTCCTAGACTTTACTATGCTCATATGTACTCTTGCTTTTATGCTACATTTTGGATAATTTTGTTATCAAGGATGATAGTTTTGGATGTTAAGTCGCCTTTTGGCGCAATTTTGGATGATGTATGCCATTTTGGTGATATTTCCCTTACTTGCCTTTGGTTGTATGCTACATTTTCTATGGCATTGAAGGTGTTTACCATTTTTATTGTTCACTCTACAGGATATACATTTACATATTCTGATCACGTCCAAATTCACCTTCATTGTTACATTTGCAACCAAAAGGTTATTTCTAGCTCCCAAGGGTTATATCACCGGCACTACAAACGAGAGGAGTTTCCTATGCGCCTTTGCCTTTATTTTATCATTCTATGCGCTTAGGGACTAAGCTTGAATTAAGTGTGGAGTGGTTTGATGCACATAGTTCACACGTTTGCATGCCATGCATATCATTTTTAGATGGACACTTGCATCTTTTGCACCGTATCCCTACATGAGAGTGTTTTTAACCATATAGGCTTGTGACTATCGATTCTTAATTTCTATAAATCACATCTAGCCTATTTGTCACATTTATTGGATCTTGAACTTAGAACCGACCTAGTCCATTGAATGTGTATTCTTGAAAGCCAATATCATTGCTATCTTTCGTCTATCCAACTCTCTAAATATTTTCGTTGAAATACCTTAGATCAAGTTATAGCAAGCACCTTTTAAAAATCTTCGTGAAAAACCTAGACCATTTGATAGCTCCTTGGTGACTTGAGTTCTCTAACACGGTGCCTTGTTCATGATTGATTCCCGCACATTCCATACACTTTTTGAACATATTGTCAAGAATTAAGTGTGGAGTCAAAAATAAAAGAGGGTGAAAATAGGCCCCATCCAAAAAGGAAAAAAAAAGAGAAGAAAACAAATGTTTGCGGTCAAAGAGGGCAAAGCCCCGACTAAAAACTTTCTCAAAGTACAAGAGAAGTTTTGTTCTAAAATATACAAATGCCGGGGGTTAGGGAGGTAAGTCCCCCCTCGAAAGCATTTGTAGGCCAAAGGCCGTTTCAAAAAGAAAATAAGAAGCACTTAAAACTTGACTCTATGTTTTCCCCCATTCTTCATTTGTGTGGGATTCATCATTTGCATTGTGTGCTTGTTAGACTAACTTTTGAACGACCCATGTGCTTGCACGGGAGTTATCATTTAGTCTATGCATGTTTATTGAGAACTCTAGTGTCGAACTCCTCTTCCCTTATGGATTACGGCTTAAACGCCTAAAACTTGGGAATGAGTTCCACGTCGCAAACCCATGGACTAGCCCTAGCTAGCATAGGTGAGCGATTGACAATTTTTGTGCAAACTAAAAACTTCACATCTTTTGTATAGCCTTGAAAATGAATAGACTTTTGGATGAGACGATTGATAGCTCTAGTATTGATGACCTTGAATCCACAACCTCAAAGGTTCTCAAAGTGGTTCGAAAGTTCTTTTGATGATATTGTGATGGTAGTCCTAGTGTGGGGTGAGAAATTTGTTTTGAGAAATCATAGCTTCGATTGAACACTCTTGAATTCATTCATATGGGATAGGTGCATTTGGGATTTGTGAGTATTCCCTTTTCTGAAAACTCTCACGAGACTATAACTCGTCCACTAGGGTAGCCTAGGGGTTTAAAGGCTTAATGCATGCGCTAAATGCATTCGTAACGCCTACGAAAAGGAGCTAGTTAGATCGTACATACTTGTCATTTTTCTTTTAATAACATGTTTAGAAATAATGATCGAGACCTTATGAAATCTAGTGAGGTAAATAGACGAAAAACATAGCACCACTAGCATTTCGACATTTGCATGACCTTGACATATTTTCATACTTTGTTCGGGACGAACAAAACTTAAGTGTGGAGTGTTGATGAGTCGAGTTTTCGACTCATTTATGGTCATTCTTCACTATAGTTTTGGATCGTTTTCGACATTATTTTGATGTCATTTGACCTCTATCTCTACATTTCAGGTAGAAAACAAGTTTCCCCCAAGGTCGAAGCCAAAATAGAAAACTCGGGGAAAAATTGAAGATTTAGACCAAAACCGAGCAAATTTGACCCTTGCGTCTTGTTATGGACGTGAAGGGCGGATCCGGTGTCCGATTTGGATGAGCTTTAGCTTGTTGGAAAGGTATTTCAAAGGGCTACAACTTTCTAGTTGACGCCAAGACCAAATTCGGACATTTAGACCTCGGAAAAGCTACCAGAAGTTGTACTCGCACGACTGCCCGAGCACGCACGCCTACACGCCCGAGTACCGACTTCCTAAAAGACATCATTTTCCTCTGAGTATGGTACTCGCCCGAGTACGACGCCTTACCTACCCGAGTACCAGCTTCCCCTGCACTAGAGCACCTTCTGATAGCAGTACTCGCCCGAGTACGAGTCTGTCTGCAAGTTTGCCTGACACAGTACTCGCCCGAGTACGACTGCTGTTCCTGATTTTGGGACTCAATCCTACAAATAGAAAAAGAGGGTTTTGGGGAAAAAACTTGGACTTTTGGGGAAAAATACTCATCAAAGGAGATCAAATCAAAGTCATCAATCCACAACCAACAAAGAAGGAGTGAAGATCAAAGGGAGACATCTAGGATTAACCATCATATTTTCTATCCTTCTTCTCTTCTAATTTGTTGTATTTCAAACCCTACTCACATCATGTTGTCTTACATGATGTGTGAGTAGTTACTTTGTGTTTTGAGGGTGTTTGTACCCTCCTTGGTACTCTTGATCATGTATACACATGTTTGATGATTAATCTATGGTGTATTGGTGTTAAATTCACATTTGATATGCTCTTCATTATTGCATGCCACTAGGTGTTTGATAAAATGCCTAAGTGAATTGTTTATCCCAAAACTTGACCTAATAATCTAGCGATGTTAGGGATGGTTTAGATGTAGTAAATGTGATCATATCTACGGATTTGAAGTGAACTAGGACTCGAGTTCATGGTACCTATTGCTTGGGAGACATTCCAATGCTAATAAATGCCATGGAATGAACCAATTATCTCGACGGAGTGAGGTTCTAGCTATAAGAGAGCTTGGGTGAGGTAGATTCAATGACAATTGATCTCCCCTAGTCTAAGCTAGGTTCAATACTATCTAACACCTTGAATGCGTTTAATTCTTGTATGCATGATCATGGGAAATGCCAAGGAGGGGCACAACCCCTCGAAACTCTCTTTTGATTGATATTCAACCCTTTAGTGCCATCTCATTGCTTGTTACATTATTGATAACCATTCCATAATTGATTTGAAGGATTAGCCGAGTAGAAAACTTGATTTCCCTAGCGTATAATCCAATTACTCCCTTGGGTTCGACACCGGTCTTACCGGTCATTTATAAATTGTTTTTTGACAAAGTGTATCTCAAAAATACTCAACGTCAACAGCCCGGGACAAAACATATTGACAGTTTTGTGAAAAGACTGCACAAAATTGTACAAAACTCACACATTGGACCAAAGTGACCGGCCACTTGTTGAAGAGGTGACCAAGGGAGGAGCTCCTCCCCTTCCACCACCGGCAACCGGCGGCTCCTCCTCCCTTGACCGACGGCTTTTGGCTCCTCCACATGTCTCCTCCTCCTTGCTCCTCCTTCCTCCTCCCTTGGATCAAAAGACATGTGGTGGCTCCTCCACCCTCCATTCTCCTCCTCCATGGATGGCCTCCACATGCAACCATCTCCACCCTCCATCTCCATCCTCCCATGGCTATATAAGGAGGAGCTCCTCCTCCTCATTGAGAACACACCTCAAAATCCAAATTTACTTATCTCTCTAAAGTTTTGTAAGTTGTAATATTTGTTTGGCTTTGGAAATAAAGGATAGCTCCCTTGGCGCTTCAACGGTTGTAAGTAATTCTTAGTATTTATTCAACTGTTTTTATTTCCTTAGTTATAATGTTTAGCGCGATAAATAGTAGCTAAACTAGTAGTTCGGTCTAAGGGGCGCACTTGTATTATAAAATATTTTAGACTATTAACTTAGTGTCTCGCCTTAGTATTCAAAACTTATTCTATGTGCCATATATTAAGTCAGAACGTCCAAGGTTGAGTGGACGCTTGGAATGGCAAAACTCTTCCGTGGGGGTTCGTAAACTTGTACGGATAAGTGGATGCTTGGAATGGCAAAGCTTATCTGAGAAGTTTGACTTCCCTTAAACACCATTTGGTTGATCGGGAATGATTGATCAAATGGATGCACGTAGGCTAATATAACCGAGAATGGAGTATTAGTCTAAGTAGAATAAGTTCTCTACGTCCTTGGAATAGGCTAGACAGTGTACGCAAATCGAGTGCTTGGAATGGTCTTGATACACCGTTTGAATACTTAGCAGATTCACTAAGAGTCAATGATAAACAGGATATAATACAAAGCCCTTGAAACCGAACATTTCTCCTCAATTATAAACTGCAATTTACTTTCCATTACTAAAACCAACCAACCAATCAATCAATCAATCACTTAGCTGGTAGCTTTAAAACCATCCAACCAACCTAAAACACGCTCTCTCGCTGGATAAACCCCCTCAAAGAACGATTATCCCACTGATTCCCTTGGGTTCAACCCCTACTTACCAAGTACTACCCAGTAGTATAGTTGCGAGTAGCGGACTATTATAAATTTATTTGTACATTTGCTCTGACGACAAGCATCTGTCAGCAGGGCAGGCCTCCTTAGCCTCACCATTGTATGAACCATCAAGAATATACACACTGCCAGTCTTATTTCCAGTTAACACTTGCCTATTATTTTTAAACACAGCAAGCACACCTTTTTCAGCATTATAAGAGAAACCAAAATCATCAAGAGCACCAAGAGAAATTAAGTTTCTTCTTAAGCCAGGGACATATCTTACCGTAGTTAAGGTTACTAATTTTCCATTAGTTAGTTTCAAGTTTATGCTACCTATTCCCATGACTTTACATGCATTATTGTTTCCCATATACATATTTTCACTGGCAGTGTGAGTCAAGCCATCAAACCAGTTTTTATTGGGGCACATATGAAAAGAACAACCTGAATCCAATACCCATTCATCACTGAGATCCCTACTGGTGACAGTTAGGACTTCAGGTGATGAACTGGCCTTATCAGATGTCAAGGCTAAGTTAGTTTCAGAGTTCCCATTGGTCTTAGACTTGGCTAACCATTTATAACAATTTCTCCTTAGGTGACCAACCTTTCCACAGTGATAACACTTAGTTTGTGAGGACTGACCTTGTTTTTAACTGTTATCATTTGAGTTATTATCATTCCTATCAGACTTAGGCTTAGGCTGGAACTTATGCTTATTATTCTGAAAAGAAGACCTGTTAGACTTAACAAACAAACCAGAGGCAGATTTAGCTTTTTGACCTTTAAGCTCTAACTCCCTAGTTTTAAAAGTAGTGCAAAATCTATCATAGGAAGGCACATCACCAGTAAATTGGAAAGCATCTTTCACCACATGATAAGACTCAGGTATAGCATTCGTCAATATCATTACAAGACTAGTCTCATCAAGAGCATGTGGAGTATCTCTAAGCATCAAAGACATTTTCAAGAACTCATCAAGATTTTCATCTATAGTTCTAGCAGAATTCATCTTATATGCAAACATAGATGCTTTCACATATGACAAGTTGGGGGCAATTTGATTAGCATGCAATGTTTCTAAATTTTTCCACATTGCAAGAGGAGTTTTACAGTCACATACCTTTCTGATGATACTGTCCCCAAGGCTCAGTATGATCAGATTGTATGCCTCAACCTCTATATCAGCCTTCCTCTTCTTCTCATCTTCAGACCACTTAGTGGCTTCCTCTTCTAGGGCAACCAATACCTTATGCTGGGATAACACAGCCTTCATCTTGAGGCACCAGACTTGGAAGTCACCCTTCCCATCATAAGGAGCGATCTCTATCCTTGCTTGCACCATTTTCACCTCGCAAGCAAACCAGACAAGCATAAGAATCAATTCAATTAAGATGGGGCAAAATCAACAGCCAAGAATCAATCAAATCGACTCTGATACAACTGTTGTAACTCAAGACAGAATCACTAATCCAATTGTGTTCTGTTGATTCAATTAACAACCCTAAATTCAATTAGAGATTGAGAATTTGCGGAAAGTGAAGTGACACACCAGATTTTATAGTGGTTCGCCTCTAGGTGAGAGGTTACTCCACTCGAGCTCACTTGCTCAGTTGGTTTCACTATAAAAGAGCATCGGAATCGACCTTGAGTCGCCGAAGTACAGAAAATCTGATTACAAGCTTCACCGAACGCCTATGAACTAAGATCTCTACTTGGACCGCACCACCGGCTTCAATCGAACGCCAACTCACACGGAATCACCTCGCGAACGAAAGCCCTCAACCAATTGCTCGAACGATCTCTCTTGGACGTCGAACGTAGCTTGATTGTGTTTTCCCTTCGGATGAACCCTAACTGAGTTCGAATACTCAGCTTAAATACGAATGCGTCCAGATCGAACCGAATCCGTGCCACGAATTGAGCTGAGGTGTCGCGCTCCCACTGGTCGCGCTTCAACGGCCTCCACTTAGCACATCCGAACTCCATTGCTTATCAGCGATGCCGTTCCGAGCTTTAGCCACGACTCGAATTCCTGCCTGGTTTGAACCAACTTTTAGCGACAGCTTGCTCCAGTCTTTGGCGACGACATGTCATACCTTTAGCGACGAACTTCTGGATTTGGCAGAAATGGCTGCTTTAAATCCTTCACTCAACAGTAAAAAAACAAACAGTAAAAAGCAAAACACTATTCTCAACGCCTTTAAATCTCAACCATTAGATCAAAATGATCTAAGGAATGAGATTTGTCCCTAAATTCTCCTCATTTTGACTGTCCTCAATTGAGCGCACCCCATAAATACTATTTCTATCTAAATGGTTCACAACTCATATGGATATCTGGCACTCATGTTGTTGTCCAAGGACATGTTTGCCTGTCCCCATCCTCTGGCATGTTTGATACTGTTTATAAAGTCCAAGTATGGTGAAAAAAGAGAGAGAAATACAAAGCTCAATCATGTTGATTTATAAATCTTTGCGTTCTGGGCAAGAAGGCAGACTCAGCTAGTGAGATCTTAACTTAAGCGCGTTTCAATTGCTGAGATTAAAAATTATTTCCAAACTCTATAAGTTCTTGAGTTGTATGCGACCTCGAACAATTTCAGAAAGGATTCTCTTTCCGAGGATAAAGTCGTGGGAAAAAATATTCAAGTTCTGACTCAATTGCATGTAACCCATTCGATTACAAGAGAGCAGACTGAGCCGAATTAGAATTACCATAAATTTTATTCTCCTTAAAAATGTTTAAAAAAAACTGAACTAATTGTCTATCGACCAACTAGACCACCAACTATGTCGACTCAAATTGTGAAATTGTTTATATAGATTGCTGATAATGATGATGATTAAATATCAAGTGAGACCAGAAAACGAGAAATACAAACACAAAGCAAGACAAAAAAATAAGCATGCTGAAAAGCATAAACATGAATGGGAGCATCTCCACTATGATTTTTTGAGGCTTAAGAAAAGGTTATGAGAGATGATAAAAAAAATATGAATTTCCATCATGATTAAACCAATCATAGAAAAGGTAATGTGATGATCAATTTGAAAAAAGATATTTCATGACCAAAAATTAGATTTGGTCATGAGTCGTAAACCAATTGCAACACGACAAGTGTCATGTGTAAGAAACTGTTCAATTTATATTTTAATCTTTCACGAATATATCTTCTAAATTACAAAGTAAAAAATATCAAAATAATTATCATTATTCATAATTTTTTGAGCTCTATAAAACGAGATACACTTTGATATATTTTTATTAATCTTAATATTTATGAACTACAATTTATGTAGTGATGAAAGAGAATGATGATGAATTTTTTATTTTGTCATGAGTGGAGTGCACATGATCAAAATAGTCATGAGGTAAGATGAAAGAGAAAATGAATGAGACAGAAGGATGATATGTTTTTTTTGTCATATGCTCTGAGGGAGGGGGAATCTATTTTCATTTTCTCATTTCTTGTTTGTATTGTTTGCAGCAATTTGGGTGGAAAGTGACGCTCCAGCTATATTATCTTCATTTTGGCTCATGCTTACAACTTTCGGTTGATTGTCTTCTACTTGATTCAATTAAACAAAACGTAAGATTGTGACTGATCAATATATATTTACTGAACAGCGTCATCTAGGACATGTTCCTCATTATTATTAAGATGACTACTCGGCCTTAAACTCGCTTCGTAAGCTGCTCAATTTCCTTCTCCACACTTCCGAACATTTACCAATGTTTTTTTGATATTATCGATGATGAATTTTGGTCGCGTAAACCACTTATGTCACAAAATTCACGTCGGTATAAGTTGCGTACGATAATGCGAATTGCGATACAATCTAACGCATCGAGTCAATATAGGTTGTATTATAATAATGCAACACGATCAAACACAGTGAATCGGTGTACGTCGGAAAAGGACCATTATTGCAACATGGATGGTCAAATCAATGTTCATCACAACAAAGACCACTAACGCAACATAGTCAAATCAATGAACTGATGATCATATCTCTGTACGAGTCGATTTATTATAAGAATTTGAGATGGCTTGAATTGAAAGTGCTAGACAATTTTTTTTTGATGGGGAAAGTGCTAGACAATTTGAAAACGAATGTGGGTATGAAATAGTGTCGTTTGACGTGTGAAAATACAAATATTTGAAGGAATTTGAAAGTTTGATAGTTTAAGAGTTCGAGTATAATTTAAGAGTTTGATAGTTTAAGAGTTCGAGTATGAAATCAAAAAAAAAATGAGTTCGAGTATAATTTAGGTTTATGATGAATTTGTTAGGGCATCCGCACCTATTCATTACCTCCTCAAATGGAGAAGGTACTCAAACAACACCTTAATCTGCAATTTATGTACCAGTTTAAAAGTTGAGCACCTACTTCTCCTTGCACTATTCATCAAATAAAATATTATATTTAAAAAATTAATTATAACTTGATAAATTAATCGAGAGTTCCGATCACATTTTTACCTAATCGATGTGCGACACGTGTATACATTTGGATTGTGAAAATCTCAAAATCCGTATACTATCATTTGGTCAAATCTGCATAAAAATGAAAAGAAAAAAAACTTGGCCTTTGGTCCCAAAATCAGTCCAACAATCATTGGCCCACAAATAAACCTTACTATTTTCCTAATGTTTGGACGTGCCTCAGCACCTTCTGGCGCAGCAACTGCTGTCGCACCACTACAAATTTCGGAGAAAACGTGCGATAACAAGAATTTATCTTACAGTTATCGCAAAATTGCATAATGCGATAACTTTACGTTAAAAATTGATGTTATCGTAAAATTCCTTAACGTAAGAAATTTACATTAACAGTACGATAACATTCTGCGATAACTCTACGATAACTCGTATTGTTATCATTGTGTTATCGCACAGCCTCTACGTAACAATACAACAACTATGTGATAACATTATTAATTTATATATTTATATATTTTTCTTTTTTTATAATTAAATTTAATAAAATTAAACCGAAATAAAATGCGGAAATATTTGTGCACCAAAAAAAATGTATTTCATTTCACAAAATAAAGAATTTGGGTTTCAACCAAAAATGTAGACCAGAAAATGTAATAGAAATTGAGGAATCAGAAATCTGAAAACTAATCAAGGCGGAAATTTTTTCTTCTTCTACGTCATCCCAACGACTCCAGCATCCGCATCATCGATCAAGGCAAATTTGAACTTGCTGGTCCAGCTCCAAACCACCTCCATAAGAAAGACAACAAAGACACTTCAATCCAAACATTAATTAAAATGAAGGAGGCATCAGGTTTCAGGTACCAACACAGTTTAACGATCACCCACATCCCGTCACTCAGAATGCCACAAACACACACTTCACCCATAAATCTAATATGCAAAGCTTGTAAAGATACACTAAACTTTGTAACTTCCACTTCAAATCAAATGAATTACTTCAATACACTGGAAAAATTCCCAGCCACAATGCACACATATCAAAGTAATCAACTTCACAAAAACAGTAAATTTCGGTAATCAATCACCACATACAAAAAAAATTAAACCTTAACTCACCCTTTTCTCATATAAGCCTTGGCCATCTTAGGTCCAATCGTCCAACTAAACACACAAAACTTTTCATTAACTGTTTGCGAAACACACAAAGCTTCGTCTAGCTGTTTGTCATCCCGACTTTGGAGGCTTAACCCGTCTGTGAGTGTGCTCCTATTCTTTTTGATCTATGTCCACCATTGCTTCAAGCCTTCAACTACTTAATATACTCAAAACTTGCAGAGACAAATCACAATCTGGAAAAGAAAAAACATACAGAAACGACTTTACATATATGCATGATTAAACGTTCAACTCTTAATGGGAACCAAAGAGCCTTAAACATCATATACAACATTTCAACATTATTCAGTAACCCTAATAGTGAAGAACCAAATAGTACATGTATGTAAAACAAAGCAAGTGATCAAAGATAATAACAAATTGTAAGTACCCCAAAACAGCAATCATCGAGAGTAACAACAAATTGTAACAAACTACATTCGCCACACTTGGCACTATTAACAGGAAACAAAAGTAACAAACTGAATCCTTAAGTATTACCAGCAAAGTTTAGCAGCAAAGTGTAACAAAGTAGAAGATGACTAACAGACTTTTCAGATAGTATTTATACGATTCAAACAAGAAGAAGACTATTGATCGTAACGTTACTAAGAGTCTTAGTTATAATGAAACTCTTACAACAAAAACCATTTACTCAGCAACACCACCGGAGAAAGAACTAAACTTCATTAGAGAAACATCACTAAATAAGTGCACAAATTAAAACCTCACAATCCTTCAGTAATTCGTTGTTGGACTAATAACAGCAGTTTTTTTGGAGTGTAAGGTTGTACTGTTGTACTTTGCTAAAGAAATATAGCAAGAACATAATTCAATCAAATGGCACAGCCATTGATACACTAGCCCAGAAACATAACAATCACTCATTCATTCAGTCAATCAGTAAGAATGAAAATGCCCAAAAATCAGAATCAGTAAACTCACTCAATCATCACTTCATCCAAAAAAATCAATTTCATTCCAATAAAAATCAAAATTTTCAGTCCCCAAAATTAAAACCACAGCAAAGTCCTCACCTTTTCACCACCCCATTCCACTTCGCTCACAACACCATCAAAATTGCCACGCTGCACGGGGGTCGAAGGTTTGCAAACGGAGATCCGATAGAAGCGGAGGTTGGTTGGAAAACGCCATATATAGCAGCGCTGAGGTTGGAGGTTTGATCAGTCGATATTTCGACTAGTTAAATGCTCCATATGATGAAGGATATCACTAGTTTTCCTGACAAATTGTCATTATTTGATCATTTTCTCCTAGTATTTCAGGTCAATCGACGCAATGAGCACTTTGGATTCGATCCGAAGCAAATCGACGCAAAATATGCGGAAAAGGATCATAAGCTCCCCGAGCTCATCAAGGCTCGCCCGAGTCATAATAGCCTCATCGGAACCGTGCACATAGACTCACCTGAGTCCAGTCACACCCGGCCGAGCTCGAGCTGCATCAGCCTCGGACCAGCACGGCACTCGCCCGAGTCCCAGCACACCCGGTTGAGTCCCAGTTGTCACAGCCGCGGATCACCATGACACTCGGCCGAGTCACGTCGCACCCTCCCGGGTCTCTAGCGGATCAGCCTCGAATCAGCGTCACGCCCGCCCGAGTCTCCGGTGCAGTCGCCCCGGCTTGATCTCTAGCCCGACCGAGCTTGGCCAGGCCCGCCCGAGTCTTCGGTGCTGCCTGCTCGGATCCACCTCGGACTCGCCTGAGCTTTTCCACGCTCGCCCGAGTGAAACCGTCAAAGACCATAATTGCTGACTTTCGAAATTTAGAAAGTTGGATTTCTAAATTGTTTTTTTGGGCTTTCTTTGGCCTATATTTGGGAAATAAAGGGGCAGCGAGCAAATCAAACAAGGGTGAAGAATTGGAGTGAGAGATAAGTGTGCAAGATTGACGAGAGAAGCTTGGATTGGATCGAGGAGAAGAAACCCTAACTTGGGAAAGAGGATTGACCACATCGCGAGAGATTGAGGAATCAACAAGCTACATCGTCGACACGGTTATCTCATCCTTAATTTCTTTATCTATACTATTTGTAATAAACTTACCATGAATAGTGAGTAGTCTTCTTTATTCCGGGATCCTACGGATCCCGTGCCATGTACCCAACTCTTATATGATCAATTAGACGTTTATGATTTATGCAATTCGAATATTCAATTTCATGTGCTTAATTTTATCATTCTTGCAAGCTTTACATTGAATGGGATGTTTGCATGTTAGAACGTACTTAGGTTAATTACCAAAAGATGGATGGGTCCTAGGTATTAATCGGATTGGATGAAATTGATGTTAGGTCACGGTAGTTACAATGGTAGTACATGAATTAATAGGAAAGTTGACTTTTGTCTGAAAAACCCTGAGTTCAATAATCGAGATCGTTGATAATCCGTGGATGGGCGACGTTCAACGATTGAGATTAATCTAAACAATGATCCGTGGATGGGCGGCTTGTTTAGTGTTATTTCGGTTTATTTCCATATTCGATAGCATGATGAATTTACGTTGCATGATTGCATGATTAGTGGGGTTGGCACGGGTGAAGTTTGATCTTGGGATTATTTCTCTGATCAAAACAAAACCTTCTTTATTTTCTGCACATTTAATTTTTGCGTTTTTGTTCACACCAAAATCTCTTGTTAATCGGAATAGCTAAATAGGTCACTTGTTAGCTAGTACTCACACACGTTGTTCCTTGGATCGACCCTTGGCTTACCAAGGTTTATAAATTTTGTTTGACTACGATTTGACCCCTAAAATATTTAAATTGACAACTATAAAGGGTTAAAAATACGCATGTCAAAATGGCGCCGTTGCCGGGGAACGACGCTTAGTGTGATTTTAGATTTAACGAGTGTAGTTTAGACTATTCCATTTTTTATTACTTCCTTGTACATACTCTATATACTTCTGACCTTCACTAATCACTTTTATTTTGAATCTTGCGAGGATGTTCTCTTTTGGTCATCAAGACGCCTACCCAAGGGAAGAGCCTTATTGTCAGACATATTCATATGATACAAATTGGGAAGGAAATCAAAATCAGTTCTATGATCAATATTATTATCAAGATGATCCTTATTATGAGAGCTACCAAAATCACTCGCAGCAGCAACATCATCAGTTTTATGATCAATCATATTATCAACACTACTACAAAAGGGGGAATATGCATCGGTTCCGTGTTCAGGATTATGCATCGGTTTTGATATTATGCATCGGTTCTTTATAAAACCGATGCATAATGTAAGGATTTAGCATCGGTTATAAATAAACCGATGCATAAGGTAAAGATTATGTATCGGTTCATTTAAAACCGATGCATAATGTAAGAATTATGCATCGGTTTTTATGAACCGATGCATAAGCCTTACATTATGCATCGGTTTTATATAGAACCGATGCATAATGTGCCGAATTACCCTAAGTTTGTTTTTACACTCTGCGAATTCATCCTCCCCATTTCGTAAAAATTTCTTACTGGAGATTCAAATCCGCCCGCCTCCGACCGTCTTAGCCCTGTCCTGCCATCGTCATTGCCGTCGACCGTCGTTGTCTTTTCGCCCATCGTCGTCAGTTGCACGCTCGTGTCCGACTGTTACCGTCGCACGCTCGCTCGCCAGTCCCCGCAGCTCGCCAATTCTCGCTCGTCTTGGCTAGTCCTCGCTCGCCAATCCTTGCTCGCCAGTCGCCAATCCACGGTATTTGGGATTCAGATTTATTGATGATGTATTTGACTGATTGCATCGGTGCTTTGTGTATGAATCGAGTTCTTTAGGGTTTATATTTCATTCAATATGAATTTGAGGGATTTGGTAGGGTTCAGATGTCATTGTTAGGGTATGATTTCTTGTTAGGAGGATGTGCAAAGTGTAGTCACATAATTTTTCCTATCGGTTATTGATGTTTCGTTTCATTGGTTTAGGTCTTGAATTGTATTCTCGTCACTCGCCTTTAAGTCATATTGCTCAAACCTTATTCTCCGAGCACTGTCACATAAGGTATGTATATATTTAGTTCTTTTGGTCATGTTTCTTTATTTCTGCTTGTCAATTCATTCTTAACTTGTTTTTTTCCAAATCTACCGTACTTCAGTCTTTGCTCATTGCATTCCTCAACCTACTACTACATTATTCCTCCTCTCTCGATTTCACACAAGGTATTCTTATCATCTTATGGTATTCTTTTATTTTTACTATGTTTAATATTTGAACATAGACATTTAGGTTAGATAACTTGTTCTCAGTCTAATAATATTTTCTACATGATTCATGTAGTGGATTTATGATGAGTAGAAAGTGGATGTCCGGTAATAGGTTAAGTGATGAGTACGAAAAGGGGATAATGGATTTCTGTGAATTTGCATCGGCGTATGCATTAAAAAATACACTTGAAAGTGTCTTCTGTCCGTGTAAGGCGTGTTTCAATAAGATAAAGGTCAAATTGGAGGAGTTGCATAAACACCTTTTTAAAGGAAATTGATCCACTATATACGGTTTGGTACATGCATGGTGAGGCTGAACCGCAAGACGTTGAACCTCAACTCGTAGAAAGTTTGCCTGAAGATAATGATGATTAGGAGGAGGACAATTTAATTGATATGATTAACAACGTTGCCGGTGAGTTTGATTCTAGACCACAAGTGGTGGAATCATTGAGAAATGACTCTGAATTACCACTGTATGAAGGTTGCTCCAAATATTCAAGATTATCTGCAACTTTGAAGTTATTCAATTTAAAAGCTAAAAATGGATGGAGTGATAAGAGTTTCACTGAAGTGTTATCGTTGGTTAAAGATATGCTTCCCGATGAAAACACTTTACCCAACCGTACTTACGAAGCTAAAAAGGTTATGTGTCCCATGGGAATCGAGTACAAGAAGATACATGCTTGTCCCAATGATTGTATATTGTATCGTAATGCTCATAAGGATTTGACTGAATGTCCGGTGTGCAAATCTTCTCGCTACAAGTTGAACAAAGGCCGGACAACTACATCAAAAGGCACTGTGGCCAAAGTATTGTGGTATCTTCCACCGATTCCCAGGTTTCAATGATTATTTGCTGACCCGAAAGATTCAGATAATATGCGATGGCATGCCGAGAAACGTGTCATTGATACCAAAATGCGCCATCCAGCCGATTCACTGCAATGGGCCAAAGTCGACAAATTATTCTCAGAATTTGGATCAGAGTCTAGGAATTTACGCCTTGGCTTGTCTACTGATGGGGTGAATCCACACGGAAATCTCAGTAGTCAACATAGTACATGGCCCGTGATATTAGTGATATACAACCTACCTCCGAGACTAACCATGAAGCGAAGATATATGATGCTTTCTTTGTTGATATCGGGTCCTAGGCAGCCTGGAAATGACATAGATGTATATTTGGCTCCCTTGATAGATGATCTGAAGCTTTTGTGGAATGAAGGAGTACGGACATTTGATGCATCTAGGCAAGAATATTTCAATATGCGTGCCATGCTAATGTGTACCATCAATGACTTCCCTGCTTATGGTAACTTGTCCGGATACAGTATTAAAGGGTACAAAGCCTGTCCAATATGCGGGGAAGCGACACATTCACGTTATCTAAAGAATTGTCGAAAAATGATTTACATGGGGCATCGTCGTTTCTTACCGAGGCATCATCCTTATAGGCGAAAGAAAGCTGCATTCAACGGTGACACCGAACACGCAATAGAACCTCAACCATGTTTAGGTTATGAAATATTTGAGAAAATTCAAAATATTACAAATCGATTTGGAAAACCTTGTGCACGCACGGAAAGTGCTCCATGGAAGAAGCGATCTTTATTTTTTGATCTCCCTTATTGGCATACACTTGACATTAGACATAGATTGTAAATATGTGTTAGAGTAGTTAGAAATAAAGTTTACCCATTGTGTCTCTTTGGCTTGTTCTTATTGTTTGCTCGGGACGATCAAACTCTAAGTGTGGAGTGTTTTGATGAGTCGAATCCTCGACTCGTTTACATACCCATTTACGAAGAGTTTTTGTCCATTCCCGATGCTATTTCGATGCCATTTGACCATTATTATTGCATTTTAGGCTTGGAGCAACCATCCATTGAGCTCAGGGACTTAACACAAGAATTCGGGGAAAATTCAAAGATTTGAGCAAGTTTGGGCATAAAGGAGCCCCAGTCGACCGTCTGGGAACTTCCCCTGCACCAGTCGGTCGAGTTGCAAGACGTCCCAGTGAGCTCCTCAAGCATCTCCATCGAGTCGGTCGACTGGACCAGCCAATCGACCGACTGACATGAAGCTTGGACAGCTCAAAAGCTCGAGTCGGTCAACTCGCCACCTCCAGTCGCTCGAGTTGGGGAACTTCTCAGATGGACCTCCAGGCATCTCAATCGAGTCGGTCGACTCAACCAGCCAGTCGACCGATTGGCAAATCCCTTATCAGTCATTTCTTCAGCGCCAGTCGACCGACTGGGAGTCAAGCAAAGCCCAGTCGACCGACTGGATGAAAAACTCAGATTTCTGCACCCAGATTTCAGCCGAATCTATAAATAGAAAGCTAGGGTTTTGGACCAAGTGTGGAGGTTTTTGGGGAGAAGAAGATCGGAAAAGAGGCTCATCTAAGGTCATCAATCATCATCCAACCAAGGAAGAGTGAAGAAGAAGACCAACAACAAAGACCCTCCATACTCTTGAATCTCCATATTGGTTTTAGATTCCTAAACTCCATCTCCTTCATTTGCTTTTGTTTGTAAACTCACTATGAGTGAGTAGTGACCTTGATTGGGGATTATGGATCCCCTAGACATGTTTGTGACATTGTGAACACTATGGATGCTAATGATGAATGAGTTTGCACATGAATCTTCTTCATTTGAACTTAATGTTTCAAGTTGCCCATAAGGTGTTTGTGAAATGTCCTCAATGGGAACTTTGCTTGAACTCATGTTTGATGTAGCTCACGTTGATCAACATGACTTCAATGAACTAAATGAAGAAGCATTAGGACTTTTGAGTTAGTTGGATAATTCATTAACCTAATGAGAATTGCTTGGATTTAACAAGAACATGTTTATTTAGCCAATAGAGCGCGAGTGTGAGGCTAGGAATTCATGTTCTATAGTGCCAATAGAGCGCGAGTGTGAGGTGCTATGCGAGATGTAACCTCTTGATACTAGGTTGTAGCGCGAGTTGAACTTAGTATTAATGTTGCATGAGCTAAATTCTATACGTGTGCATGTGATTTCATCATTGGTATATCATTCCATTGTCATAATAATTGTCTAGGTGGTGAAGTAATCCCTAGTCATCTTTTAATTGGAAGTTAACTCTTTTGCAAATTTAATCTCACTTTGGATTGAAAAATACACCCCCCAAACAACAGACATTCTAATCTTATTGTTAGCACCATCATATTAATCACCTAGCTTTTGGGTTCGACCTCGGTTCACCCGAGTCAATATAAATGTTTTGATTGACGTGACCTGGTGATGGACCATAATTGTATGAAACATAAATGCGGTTAAACCCACCAAATTAGACTGTTTGTCTATCTAACTTCTACGTGTTAGTCCCGATATATTTCCACAGGGCATTTTAAAGACTGAAGTGAAAACACGCTAAGGAGAGGATTTTATGCTGAAAAGATAACAAGAGTCAATCCAAGGTCAAGATCATATGCCGACTGAAGAAATATTAAGGATCCTGACGTTGAATTGACCATAACAAATTAATCAGAAGAATCAGGAGTGGAGTCAAGACAGCCCGGGGAAGAAACACATTGACAGTTTTGTGAAAAGACTGCACAAAACTGTACAAAACTCACATATGGGCAAGGATGACCGGCCACTTGATGAAGTGGTGGCCAAGGGAGGAGCTCCTCCCCCTTGGGCCACCGCCTACCGGCGGCTTTGAGGGGTGGTGACCGGCGGCTTTTGGAGCTCCTCCACATGTCACCACCACCTTCCTCCTCCTCCACCACTCCTCTTCCTCCACATGTGGCCATCTCCTCCCTCTATTTTCTCCTCCAATCAAAATGCAACACTTGCCACCCATCTCCACCACCAATCTCCTCTCCTTTGGGCTATAAAAGGAGGAGCTCCTCCTCCTCCACAACACACCTCAATCTCATTTCACTTCTCTCTCTAGAAATTGTAATATTTGTAATGTTGTAATCTTTGCTTTGGAAATAAAGGAAAGCTCCCTTGGCGCTTCAACGGTTGTAAGTAATTCTTAGTATTTATTCAACTATTTTTATTTCCTTAGTATAATGTTTAGCGCGATAAATAGTAGCTAAACTTGTAGTTCGGTCTAAGGGGCGCACTTGTATTATAAAATGTTTTAGACTATTAACTTAGTGTCTAGTCTAAGTATTCAAAACTTATTCTATGTGCCATATATTAAGTCAGAACGTCCAAGGTAGAGTGGATGCTTGGAATGGCAAAACTCTACAGCGGGGTTCGTAAACTTGTACGGATAAGTGGATGCTTGGAATGACAAAGCTTATCTGAGAAGTTTGACTCATCTTAAACACCATTTGGTTGATCGGGAATGATTGATCAAATGGATGCACATAGGCTAATATAACCGGGAATGGAGTATTAGTCTAAATAGAATAAGTGTTCTACGTCCTTGGAATAGGCTAGACAGTGTACGCAAATCGAGTGCTTGGAATGGCCTTGATACACCGTTTGAATACTTAGAAGAGTCACTAAAGGTCAATGATAAACAGGATATAATACAAGTCTCCTGAAACCGAACATTTCTCTTTAATTATAAACTGTAATTTACTTTCCAGTATTAAAATCAACCAACCAACCAATCAATCAAAATAGCTGGTAGCTTTAAAACCAACCAACCGACCTTAAACACGCTCCCACGCTGCGTAATCCCCCAGAAGAACAATTATTCCCCTGGTTCCCTTGGGTTCGACCCCTACTTACAAAGTACTACCCAGTAGTATAGTTGCGAGTAGCGGACTATTATAAATTTATTTGCACAAATCGCTTTGACGACGAGCGGTTCTGTCAAATTGGCGCCGTTGCCGGGGAATCAGTTATCGGATAGTTGTTCTTTCCCTCCCCTTTCTTTTTCTTTCTTTTTCCTATGTCACTATCCATTACGCATGCATGGACAACGCGATTTCTGCCCCTGTTCGGAGGAACGGAGGGAGAAGACCCTGTACAGCACTGCCGAAACTTCCACCACGTCTGCCATCACATCAAACCGGAGAATGAAGTATTAGAGGAATTTAAGCTGAAATGCTTTAAATTCTCTCTAACCGACTTCGCCACGATATGGTACTACACATCCACCGCTTGCAGTGCAGAACGTTTCGTAGACCTCTGCGTTCCGTTCCTGAAAGAATTCTCCCCACCATCTTTACGCCAAGAAACCCGTGAGAAGATCATGAGCCTTCATCAATCCCGGGATGAGACTTTGGACGAATACTACATGAACTACGATGCCATCGTCTCAAGCTGCCCGCACCATGGATTTACGAAGAAAGTTCTTCTCCAAAAATTTCTTCGTGGGATGAGGGCAGAAGAGCTGGGAAGAGTTAACGAAGCTATGAAAAGGTCTGCAACAAACTTCACCGTTGCAGACATGTGGTGCCTTATAATCGGCCTGGCCGTTGCCACAAGACGAGTACCCCTAACTGACGAGGAAATGCAGACAGAAGAAGCTGATCCTGAGGCTGATGAAGAAGAAACCACCGAACCGTCGGAAGAGACTCCTGAACCGTCCGAAGAATCAGACATGGAAAGCACCGGAAGCAACGAAGTAGGAGTCCAGAACACCACTGACGAACTGCCCAAGCCATACCCGACTATCATTACCCAGGCAGCTGAAACTATCTACGATCAGTTCTTCACGAACCAACATAACGAGGCAGAACCAAGCCTCATGAGGCCTTCCCGACTTTTCCCCTTAATTAATGAGCAAGTCGCCGCGAACTATGCGATCCAAGAAGAAGCTCAAAGGAGAATGGGAAAAGCACCTCTGCAGAATGACCCCTCGATGGAGCATTGCTATGCCGCAACCGGACTAGGAAGTTCCAAATACAAAAACTTCGAAAGGCTGGTAGTGAAAGGTCCATCACCCCCTCCGGGGTATTGGAAGGAAAAAATCCCGAAACAAAGGAGTCCTGACCCGAACACAACATCCAGCAAGAAGTCAGGAAGAAGCAACACTGGAACGGTGGCAAAGTTTGACCTCAGCCACCCATGGGACCCAAACCAGTAATCCACAACGAGGTACTGTCGAGCCAACGACGTTAAACAAGTGCACTGGTCGGGAGGTAACCCGACACTATCTTACTTTTCCGCACTTTAATTTTTGTCTTTTAAATTCAGTATTTAGTTTTAAGCTTGCATGACTTTTGAACTAAGGCACGCCTTCGTTCAAAAGTGTGGGGTGAGATCCACCTCTGTACATAAATAACATGCGGCTAATTTTCTTTTTTAATAAGTACCTTTTTGAAAATATGAACTTAAGAATGTGAAAAAGATAAATCGTAATGCATTAACCTTGTGAAAATTCAACTGTTTAAAAACTTAGAATGTAACTTTCCATTTGTCCTTTGTGCTGAGATAACTAGGGATGTGGAGTTGATATAAACTGCCCTAGAGAGGCTTGGCAAGCAATCAAAGGATCAGATCAAACTATATGGTTTTCGAAGTCAGTGGAGGCTGCACTTCGGGTTTCAGTGAAGATTGAAGTCATCTCCGCCATGCAATGCAAAAGGCGAGGACGGGAATCGGACCGTCCTATCTCCGCTCAAAGTAGCCGAGAAAATAGATGAGCGACCCTCATCTTGACCCGCGCGAAAACGACAGTCAAAGTAGCCGAGATAATAGATGAGCGACCCTCACCTTGACCCGCGCGAAAACGGCAAAAACGAGAAGAGCGGGGAGGTATTTCCATAGGCTTGCGGGCGATGATTGGACCTCCCAAAAAGGCTCGAGAAAATGGACTAGCAGTCACAAAAAGGTGAAAAGCTCAATGAAGCAAATCAAGAGGCCAAAGGCCCAAAATTGTGAAGGTTTTAACCGAACAAAATGTGAAGAACTCAAAAAGTCAAATCAAAGGCCAAATGCCGATTCACTACAAAAGCAGTCCCTCGCCAAAAGAAAATCAAAGTACTCAAACCACTGAAACCTGAACCGAATCATGTGCTAGAGAAAGCTACCAGAAAACCATATAGTGCGAGACGATCCCAAGATTGCAGTCCAGAATCCTCAACAGGGCTATCTCCCGAAACATCCAATATAATTTGCATCTCAGTACGGAGGTACAAGTATTAAGTTTCTTCTATTTATTTACGCAGTTTAATTTGGTAATAAGTAAGCAATGCATGAATTAGGATAGATCGAGTACCACAGTCTAATTTTCATATTCCAAAGCCAAACTTAGAACTTACGCCCTTTAATAGCATTGTTCGGGACGAACAACTAAAAGTGTGGGGTGATCTGATGGACCATAATTGTATGAAACATAAATGCAGTTAAACCCACCAAATTAGACTGTTTGTCTATCTAACTTCTACGTGTTAGTCCCGATATATTTCCACAGGGCATTTTAAAGACTGAAGTGAAAACACGCTAAGGAGAGGATTTTATGCTGAAAAGATAACAAGAGTCAATCCAAGGTCAAGATCATATGCCGACTGAAGAAATATCAAGGATCCTGACGTTGAATTGACCATAACAAATTAATCAGAAGAATCAGGAGTGGAGTCAAGACAGCCCGGGGAAGAAACACATTGACAGTTTTGTGAAAAGACTGCACACAACTGTACAAAACTCACATATGGGCAAGGATGACCGGCCACTTGATGAAGTGGTGGCCAAGGGAGGAGCTCCTCCCCCTTGGGCCACCGCCTACCGGCGGATTTGAGGGGTGGTGACCGGCGGCTTTTGGAGCTCCTCCACATGTCACCACCACCTTCCTCCTCCTCCACCACTCCTCTTCCTCCACATGTGGCCATCTCCTCCCTCCATTTTCTCCTCCAATCAAAATGCAACACTTGCCACCCATCTCCACCACCCATCTCCTCTCCTTTGGGCTATAAAAGGAGGAGCTCCTCCTCCTCCACAACACACCTCAATCTCATTTCACTTCTCTCTCTAGAAATTGTAATATTTGTAATGTTGTAATCTTTGCTTTGGAAATAAAGGAAAGCTCCCTTGGCGCTTCAACGGTTGTAAGTAATTCTTAGTATTTATTCAACTGTTTTTATTTCCTTAGTATAATGTTTAGCGCGATAAATAGTAGCTAAACTTGTAGTTCGGTCTAAGGGGCGCACTTGTATTATAAAATGTTTTAGACTATTAACTTAGTGTCTAGTCTAAGTATTCAAAACTTATTCTATGTGCCACATATTAAGTCAAAACGTCCAAGGTAGAGTGGATGCTTGGAATGGCAAAACTCTACAGCGGGGTTCGTAAACTTGTACGGATAAGTGGATGCTTGGAATGGCAAAGCTTATCTGAGAAGTTTGACTCATCTTAAACACCATTTGGTTGATCGGGAATGATTGATCAAATGGATGCACATAAGCTAATATAACCGGGAATGGAGTATTAGTGTAAATAGAATAAGTGTTCTACGTCCTTGGAATAGGCTAGACAGTGTACGCAAATCGAGTGCTTGGAATGGCCTTGATACACCGTTTGAATACTTAGGAGAGTCACTAAAGGTCAATGATAAACAGGATATAATACAAGTCCCCTGAAACCGAACATTTCTCTTTAATTATAAACTGTAATTTACTTTCCAGTATTAAAATCAACCAACCAACCAATCAATCAAAATAGCTGGTAGCTTTAAAACCAACCAACCGACCTTAAACACGCTCCCACGCTGCGTAATCCCCCTGAAGAACAATTATTCCCCTGGTTCCCTTGGGTTCTGATCGGTTGTAATTCAGTGTAAATATTCGATAAGAATTATCAAATACTTATGCCAAACACGGTTAATCAAAACATTTATATTTTGACTTGGGAAACCCAAGGTCGTACCCAAAAGATAGGTGATTAAACTAATTAGTGCTAACGATTAAATCTAAGATGTCTATGGTTTGGGGGGGGGGGGTTTGATTCTAAAAAAAAAAGGTCGGTAGCAAAATGATTTACTATCCTAGAAAGAGATTTAGTCGATCAAATAGGTAAACAATCAATTAAAGATGACTAGGGTTCTAATCCCCTCCTAGACAATTATTGTGACGGCAAATTAGAACACCATTGATTAATTCGAACATACACATATAGAATTTAGCCATGTAACGTTAATACTAGGTTCAACTCGCGCTACAACCTAGCACCAAGAGGTTACACCTCGCATAGCACCTCACACTCGCGCTTTATTGGTGCTATAGCGCATTATTTATCTAGCCTCACACTCGCGCTTTATTGGCTAGATAAATCATGCACTTATTAAATTCAAGCCATTCTCATTAAGATTAAAGCATCGCCATGTAACACTAAAATCCTAATGCTCCTTCGTTTAGTTTCTTTGAAATCATACTTTTCAGGGGTTAGCTACGTCAAGCATGAAATCAACTAGAATCCCTATTTCGGACTTGTCAAAAAAACATGTCATAGGTAATCCAAAAACATTAAGATTAAACGAAGAAGAATCGTGTGTAAAATTCATTCATCAATTGTATTCATGGTATTCAAAACGTCACAAACATGCCTAGGGGTTCATAGAACCCCAACCAATATCACTACTCACTCATGGTGAGATTACAACCCATATCAATAGTAGATGAGTAGAAAAACATAAACAAAGTTGGGTTTAGGATTCTAGAACCAATATGGAGGAATAATGATGAAGGACGATCCACGATCCGAGTTGTTGATGATGATGTAAAATTCTTGCTTCTTCTCCAAGCTTTCTTCTCTTCAAATCCCCAGAAAAATCCCAGAAAAACAACACATGGTTTTGGAAACCCTAAATTTCTATTTATACCCCAAAGTTAAAAATCTGATTTTTACGACTTCATGCGAGCGCATGAAATTATCATGCGAGCGCATGACTTCATGCGAGCGCATGGATGGACCATGCGAGCGCATGAATGCGTAAAAGTTGGTCATGCGAGCTTGGGCTTGAGGCATGCGACCGCATGAGATTTCTCATGCGACTGGTCAAGTTCATGCGAGCTTGGGAGACTTTCATGCGAGCGCATGACTTTCTCATGCGACTGGTCGAAGCCATGCGAGCTCTGGAGCCTTTCATGCGAGCGCATGACTTTCTCATGCGACTGGTCGAAGCCATGCGAGCTCTGGAGACTTTCATGCGAGCGCATGACTTTCTCATGCGACTGGTCGAGTCTGTGCGTTCGCATGACATTATTGTGCAAACGCATGGTCTCTTGCTGGCCTCTTTTTGCTGTCTTAACGTCCGATTTGGGTCTCGACGTCAACTAGAGAGTTGTAGCCCTTTGAGTTAGCTTTCCAACAAGCTTTGAATCGACCAAATCGGACACCACATGAGATCTGTAGGTCCAAAATACTCCGGAGAGGTCTGCGTGTCTCGATTGCCCGAAAGTCCATGTTTTTGCTCCGAAATGCTCGGTTTTGCTCCAAAATCAATGCCCACTTGTGTTCTCAGCTTAAACTCTGTAACTCGCCTGAAATGAACCACAAGACATCAAATAGCAAGTGAAATCGTGATAAAACAAACAGAACAATAAGCATAGAGGTCGCCTAAAATGCATATATTTTAGCACTATCAGGTTCGACCCCTACTTACCAAGTACTACCCAGTAGTATAGTTGCGAGTAGCGGACTATTATAAATTTATTTGCACAAATCGCTTTGACGACGAGCGGTTCTGTCACCTAGCATAAGTTTTTGGATTCTTATTCGAATAATTTAGCTATATTTGCAAGCGATCAAATGGCGCCGTTGACGGGGATATGTTAATTAACTAGGTGCTAATAGATTGCTTAGTTTGTCTATTCTTGTAAATATTTTTCTTTCTCTTATGCTTGTATATTCTTCTTTTTTCTCTCATATCCCTTACTAACTTCGTTAATCTTGTTTTGCGAGGATGGATCACTATAACCAACAAGTCATGCATGATGAAGATTATTATGAAGAGGATTTTTCCAATTATGCGACAAAAGATCAAGTCAGTGATTTAGACAAGAAAATTGATAGTATGATGATCATGGTTAATGCTTGTGTGGTGTCTAAACTGAGAAATGACAAAGACTATGTGGATCAACCGAATGCCCATGGTGAAGACTATTGGATGAACAACCAAAACCGACAAGTCTCTTCTAATGAGGGATATTATCAAGAGGAGGAGCAACCATATTGGAATTACCAAGAGCATGACTATCAAACTAATCGTTATAATTTGGATGGGGATGACCAAGAAGAGGAGCAACCAAACGGCTATTGGGAAAACTCTTGGAATCCATCACATACCTATACTCAAAATTGGAATGATAGTCAATGTTTTGAAATTGAAGACTCCTACCCTCCATACCCTCAACCTCCTCAACCTTCAAGTGAGCCCTCCGATATAGAAGCCATGTTTGCCACATTCCTTGAACACCAAGAGAAGATGGACGCTCAATTGAAAATATTGGAGGCTCAAAACCATGAGTTAAAAAGCGAATTGGCTCAATTGATGGAGATGGATGCTCAACAACAAGCAATGGAAAACGAAAACTTGGATGAGGAAGAGGAGGTACCCGAAGAAGAAGTCCTTGAATCTAATGTCTCAAGGGAAGAATGGGATCGAGAAAGGGAGGATGAATCTTGGAGAGTCGGCACCGTAACTCATTACAACCAAAGGGATGGTGAATCTTGTAACGAAGAAGAGATGGAATGCAAAAGTGAAGCACCCTTCACCACTAGCACATCTCAAGATCATTTAGATGAGAACACACAAGAGCTCACCGTCTATTTGACGCTCTCCGATGAGGAATTCTTCAATGATGACGCCTCTTACATAGAGGAAATACCATTTATTGATGAAGAAGAACTCATCCCTCCCGCTATAGAAGAGCCGAAATATGAATCCCAAATTCTTGTTGATGATGGATTAAAGGAAGAGGATATTGAGCCACAAGAACTTCAAGGGTATAGAGACTTTGTTGAGGTTTTCATGGAAGAGACTAAAGACCATTCTCGCATGCAAGAAGACACAAGTTCAATGAGGGACATTGAGGAGTGGGCACCTATAAATGTCATTGATAAACTCAAGGAAGGGATGCCCATTATTCTCGAGACAAGTTATGAAGACCCCTTCTTCACTACGAAGTCTCGAGACAAGTTTTGGAGCTTCTTGCCATACTTTCAAAGATTATTTGAAAAAAGTTCCCATGGCCCCTTAATTTTTAAGGGATTTTCGCAATTGAAGGGGTCATGCTCCCCAAGAAAAGTCCATTGTAGGCTTGATGGGAGGAAATTAAAATGGGATTTGAAGGTGGTTTGACATGATCAAGTGCAAGGCCCCGCTTGAGGAGGGATCTTAGCACAAGACTCCTCAAGCGTGCTTCTTATTTCCCAAGAGGAGAATCGGCTCCGTCTTAGCCAAGACGTTAAACTAGGCTTGTGAGTGTCTTTCCCATGTTCCTCAAAATGTCTATGTTGATTGGATTTCCATTTGCCTCGATGATTGAGCTATTCATGTGAAACATTGAAAATTTGAACTGTGAATGTGCGTGTGCCTATATTTGATGATTGATGGGGGTGTGGGGCTTCCTTATGCTGGTGTGTGATCGAGTGTAATTCAGTGTAAATATTCAATAAGAATTATCAAATACTTATGCCAAACACGGTTAATCAAAACAATTTATATTTTGACTCGGGGAATCCGAGGTCGTACCCAGAGGATAGGTGATCAAACTAATTGGTGCTAACGATTAAACCTAGAGTGTCTAATGGTTTGGGGGGGGGGGGTTTGGTCCTCGAAAGAGGTTGATAGCAAATGATTTACTATCCTGAAAGAGATTTTAGCAACGCAATAGGTGAACAATCAATCAAAGATGACTAGGATTCTAATCCCTCCTAGACAATTATTGTGACTGCGAATTAGAACACCATTGATGGAATCAAACACACACATTTAGAATTTAGCCATGTAACATTAATACTAGGTTCCACTCGCGCTACAACCTAGCATCAAGAGGTTACACCTCGCATAGCACCTCACACTCGCGCTTTATTGGTGCTATAGCACATTATTTATCTAGCCTCACACTCGCGCTTTATTGGCTAAATAAATCATGCACTTGTTAAATTCAAGCCATTCTCATTAAGATTAAAGCATCGCCATGTAACACTAAAATCCTAATGTCTCTTCAATTCTATCATTTGAAATCATACTTTTCAGGGGTTAGCTACATCAAGCATGAAATCAACTAGAATTCCTATTTCGGACTTGTTAAAAACATGTCATAGGTAATTAAAAAACATTAAGTTCAAATGAAGAAGAGTCATGTGTAAAATCATTCATCAATGGTATTCATAGTATTAGCAATGTCACAAACATGTCTAGGGGTTCATAGAACCACAACCAATATCACTACTCACTCATAGTGAGATTACAACCCATAACAATGGTAGAAAAACAGAAAAACATGGAGAGTGTAGAGTTTTTAGATCTAGAACCAATATGGAGCCCTAATGATGGAAGATGATCACGATTTGAGATGTTGATGATGATCAAGTAGGATGTAATCTTCTCCCAGCAGTTTTTCGTCTAAAAGCCAGCTAAAAATCGCCCAGAAAAATCGAACCTTTGCTGAAAAACCCTAACTTTCTATTTATAGTTCAGCAGAAAAACGCAGCCTTTACGTCGTGTGCGTTCGCACAGATGGTTTGTGCGTTCGCACAGATGCCTGAAATGTGCTTTCTTGGCCTCAGTTTGTGCGAACGCACAACATTGTTGTGCTTCTGGTCTAGCTTGTGCGTTCGCACAGATGTAGGTGTGCGTTTGCACAGAAGGCAAAAATACTGACTTGTGCTTTCTTGATTTGAGTTGTGCGAACGCACAACATTGTTGTGCTTCTGCCTTGATCTGTGCGTTCGCACAGATGCGGGTGTGCGACCGCACATAATTTGAGGGTTTGTGCTCCGACTTTACTTCTGCTCGTTTTTGCTCCAGAATGCTCGGTTTTGCTCCAAAATCAATGTCTACTTGTGTTCCTGGCTTAAACTCCGTAATTCGCCTGAAATGAACCACAAGGCATCAAATAGCAAGTGAAATCGTGATAAAACGAACGAAATAGTAAGCATAGAGGTTGCCTAAAATGCATATATTTTAGTGGTATCAGTGTGCTTGATGGATTGGATGTTTTAATAGGACATAAGTGTGGGGTGGCCTAGGTTAGACATGTTTGACTACATGAGACGTTTGTGTTTGCTTGACGTGCTTTCATGTGTGATATCCAATCAACTTATGCTTAAGGGAAAACACTTACACTACCGCACAATTCATCCAGAAATTTCAAATTATTTATGAAAACAAAAAGTCTAGGCAAGGACACATTTTCGAAAAATCTCATTCCTAATTCAACTAATCGTGCATGATTTCACTTGATTGATCCTTTAGATGACTAATGGATTGGATTGTTGACTTTCATTCTTGAGGATCAAAGCATCTACTAGCACTTCTTTATCATTTATTCTAAGCTTTTTCTTGTTGAGACTAAAGAGTTGATCTTTGAAAGTATAAAATCGAAAATTTTCAATTCCAAAACCCTTGCATGCCACGTTTGCCTTTAGGTGACCTTAGTGACCTTGCTTATCTCGTGGATTTGTCTTGTTGGTTTGTCATGCTCCATTTTTAACACTTAGCCCTTTGTCAAGTTCTAAGTGTGGAGTCAAAAGAGGGCGAAAGATAGGCCCTAACAAAAAAATTTATGTATGTACTTCATTCTTATGGTCAAAAGAGGGTAAAGCCCCGACTAAAAACTCTCTCGATGATCACGAGAAGTTTTGTTTCAAAAATGATACAAATGCCGGGGGTTAGGAAGAAAAGTGATGTTCCCACGAATGGCATGCTGTTGGCAAAACGGCTTTAGACAGTTCAAGCAGGTGTTCAAGAAGAGTTCAATCACTGTCTTGAACTGCAGTACAGCGTACAGCAGACGCAGGAAGATTTCCGTATCTAGAAGATCGACGAGATTATCTGATTGGGATCAATTGACGAGTCATCATTAAAGATCAGATATTCAAATGAATATCTTCAGCTTGGATTCGAGAATATTAGATGGCTTGGCATGGAAGTAATCTCCAAAGATTTGATATGGAGGAGATTGAATATCTATCAAATATTTAGGAGTATCTCCGAAATATTTGACAAGATATTCAGATTGGATCTGGACGATCGAAGATCAAGATGGAAGTCGGCCAACGAAGATTTGGATATTCAGATATTCACATGAATATCTTCTCAACAGATTGGAGCGCGGTATGGCTGACTTGTCGTGGAAGAAATCATATATTCTTCCCAAAGATTGGATTGAAGATACACATTGAATATTTAGGAATATTTCCTAAATATTTGATGAAGATATCTGGAACAGATTTGGATCTCGCCCATGCATATAAATACAAGGCTAGGGCAACCAGATCTGTGTCGCTTCCTGAGAGAAAAGAAACAAACACGAGAGTTCGTGAGATTGGAGGAGGAGCGACCGCCAGTTGATTATTCCACACCGGAATATCAACGGGGAAGTAACAGTCTATTTAGTGTGTTGTTCAGACTATTCTTGAAGGACAACAAAGCGCACACACACACGGTGATCAACCTACGTCTTTGAGAGAATGCGACTGGACTTCCGAGAAGTCCAAGACTAGGCCAAGAGAGAAGTCTCGTCCTACCCACAGGGGATCGAGGGGAGTTGCGACGAACCGAGATTGCAAATCCGAGAGACGGAGTGTTAGTGGTGAGGCCATTACAAACAAGGTGTTGTGTAAGAGTAAGACCTCCCGTTACCCTAAACTCGTAATAAGATTTGTGTCCCTTTTTCGAGTGTGGGAAACCCCCCAGAGTAGGCGAGGCCGAACTGGGTTATCATATCGTGTGTGCTCCTATTTGTTTTGTTTTTGGTACTGTCTGTTAAGGTGTTCTAGTCTCTGTTTGAACACAACCTGAAACTGTGCAACAAGTGTTCGAGACGCAGTTCGAACTCCATCGAGAACTCGTCTTGACTAAGACAAGTAGATTTCAATTGGTATCAAAGCAGACACTCGACATACAGAGTGTGATCCGACGACTGTTCAAGATGAGTTTGAAAGAAGGACAGAGCACTAACCGACCACCGTTGCTTGAAGGGCCGAATTATGCCTATTGGAAATCCAAGATGAAAGCCTTTCTGAAATCCCTCGATGAAAGGGCTTGGAGAGCTGTAATGATAGGATGGACAGCACCCATAATGGCAAACCCTGAAGGAGTTGTTATGCCAAAACCCGAAGCCCTGTGGTCTGAAGCAGATGATGTAGCAGCTGTTGGGAATTCAAAGGCCCTGAATGCAATATTCTATGGAGTGGACGAGAATGTGTTCGAACTGATTGCTGAATATGAGGTGGCTAAGGAAGCATGGGATATTCTCAGAATAGCCTACAAGGGTCTAGACAGTGAATCTAATGATAAAGAAGAAGAACATGAGAATGTCAATCTCGTCAGACTTGAAGACTACAGTGAGACAAGTGAAAATCCATACTCTAGTACACTGTCTGAATAGGCTGTTGACGATGCATCAAGCAGTAATGACGAAGGACTCGCTCATGAGACCTCGGCCGAGACGTACAAGGAACTATATGAGAAGTTCCTATTGGTGATTGGCCTGAACAAGAAGCTCACAGAAATAGTGGCAAGCCTGACAGAAGAAAAAGATAAAAAGTGGCAGGAGGTTGAACTTCTCGTTGCCCAGAAGGTGGAACACCAGGAGGAAATATCTGCTTTGAAGCACGAGATGATTGGAATGAATCAAGAACACTCGTCACTTCTTGCACAGAAGGTGAAACTGCTAGACACCGTATCGGTTCTGAAAGCTGAGATGGAGAAAAATAGAGAAACACATCCTGGAGGCTTGGTGGGGCTAAGGAGAAAGAATGCTGAGTTGCACATCCGCAAAGAAGTTCATCTCAATATGACAGGTAATCCTCAATATCTCATCAATGTTAAACCTATTTGCAAGCGTCAGTTTGTCACTCTTGGAGATGGAGGGAAGGGCCAGGTGATCGGCTGTGGGACATTGAAGGTTCCGGATCTACCTGAGCTCGAGGATATCCTCCTAGTGGATGGGTTAAAGGTGAACTTGATCAGTATAAGTAGATTGTGTGATGAAGGACAGTGTGTTACATTCACTCGTGATTCCTGTCAAGTACTGGATAGGAATGGAGACACACTGATGGAAGAAAGTAGGTCATCAAACAAAAGCTACTTCCTAGGCACAGTTGCAACAGGAGCTGCCACTGTCTGTCCGACAAACATGATAAATGAGATGGAATTGCAAGGGACAGGTATGGTGTATTCTTCTGGGAAGGTGAAAGACGAAGTTGCCCTTAACTCAGTACCAGAAGATGATAAATGCAGAGGTGGAACGTTGTCTGAAACACCCATTCAGACCAAGGCTACAGAAGATAAAATTCCAGAGGGAGGTCCACCTGATGAAGCCACACCTACTCCAGCTGGGACACTTGACAATGCACCTGTGACGAGCACAATGTCGTAGTGTGCAAATCAAAGATAAATTTATAGTCCACTACCCTTAGCTTACTATGAGATTAGTAAAGCGGCAAGTAGGGGTCGAACCCAAGGGAGTTGTAATGGCTACTTGTTGTTCTTGTAAAAAAATAGCAAAGGAAAGTAAAATGGTTTTGGGGGGGGGGGGGGGGGGGTTTGGAACAAGATTTGTAATGAAAGTGCGAAAAGTAATAAAAGTAAATGCAATGGGAGGGTGATCAAGAGAATGGTATTCGGTCTAGGGGCCTTTTGTTGTGGCTCAACTCATCATTGACCTCTAATGATCATACTACGTGTTCAAGATGTATCAAGGCCATTCCAAGCACTTGACTTGCCACACCGTTTAGTCCTTTTCAAGACATAGAACTCTAGTTCTAGCAAGACTAATACTCCATTCCAAGATATATTAGCTGATCGAGTGCAAATATAGTGTAAATATTCAATAAGGATATCGAATACTTATGCTAAGTCACGTTAAATCAAAACATTTGTAAAGACTCGGGAAACCCAAGGTCGTACCCAAGAGATAGGTGATTAAACTAGTTGTGCTAAGGATTAAATTTAGAATGTTTATGGTTTGGGGGAGGGTTGTTCCTCAAAAGAGGTTGATAGCCAAGTTTTGACTATCCAAAAGAGATTTCAAGCAAAGAAACGAATAAACGATCAATCAAAGAAGACTAGGGATTACTTCCCCACCTAGACAATTATAGTGATGATGATATTAGATGTCAATTATGAATTTGCATGCACTTGAATAGAATTTAGCCATGTAACATTTCCCCTAAGTTCCACTCGCGCTACAACCTAGGATAAAGAGGTTACACCTCGCATAGGACCTCACACTCGCGCTCTATTGGCCCTATAGAACATGCATTTCTAATCTCACACTCGCGCTCTATTGACTAGATAAACATGTTCTTGTTAAACTCAAGCCAATCTCATTAGGTTCTAAGTGTCGCCATGTAACACAAAAGTCCTAATGCCTCTTCATTCATTTCATTAAATTCATATTGATCAACGTGAGCTACATCAAATATGAAATTAAACTAAGTTTCTCATTGAGGCATTTTCACAAACACCTTATGGGCAACTCTAGGCATGTAGTTCAAATGAAGAAGATTCATGTGCAAACTCATTCAATATGACATTAATGGTATTTACATCATCACAATATGTCTAAGGGATCCATAATCCCCAATCTAGATCACTACTCACTCATAGTGAGGTTACAAGCAAAAACCATAATAGAGGTGCAAACAACCATGTAAAAAGTAGAGTTTAGGAATTCAAAACCAATATGGAGAACTAAAAACAAGTGAGGATCCAATCTTTGTGTTGTTGTTGTCTCCCAAAATCGCCCAAAAGCTCCCCAAAATCGCCCAAAAAGCTCCCAAGAAGTCCCCCCTTTGTTTAGATCTCAAACATTCTATTTATAGGAAAAATTAGGGTTTCCGGTACTGTAGCAGGCCAGTCGGTCGACTGGCGGGAGCTGGTTTTCCCAGTCGGTCGACTGGGATGTGCAAGATTTGATGAGCTCCTGAAGTTTAATCGAGTCGGTCGACTGGACTTCTCAGTCGACCGACTGAGGCCTTCCCGTCCGAATTTGGTCTTGGCTTCAACTAGAGAGTTGTAGCCGTTTGAAATACCTTTCCAACAAGCTTTGAATCAACCCAATCGGACACCAAATGAGCTCTCTAGGTCCAAAATACTCCGGAGAGGTCTGCACGTCCCGTAATGCCCGAAAAACCATGTTTTTGCTCCGAAATGCTCGGTTTTGCTCCAAACTCAATGCTCACTTGTGTTCTCAGTTTAAACCCTGTAATTAGCCTGAAATGAACCACAAGGCATCAAATGGCAAGTGAAATGATAATGAAATGATCGAAACATTGAGCATAGAGGTTGCCTAAAATGCATATATTTAAGTGCTATCATTAGCCTTAGTGCAACCGCTTGGTGTCATGATTCATTATCGACCAAACAGTTAATAGAAGGACTAGACTACTCGACCAAGCTTTGCCATTCCAAGGATCCACTTGGTTTCGTTGTCTAATCTGGATTGAACTACTCGGCTAGTCTTGCCATTCCAAGCTTCCACATAGCCTCGTTGTTCAACCAATAAAGGCACAAGAACTAGTGAACACAAAGAAGCATTAAGGAAAGAGTCTCAAAGTTGTGCTACAATATGATTGTGGCTAGTTCATCATTGACCTTTAATGATCATACTTCGTGTCATGAGTGTGGTTCTCTCCATTCCAAGAGATCACCCAAAGTAAGGCCATTCCAAGCTCTTACACCACAAGACACAAAGAAGCATTAAGAATGGGGTCTCAAAACCGTGCCACAATGCAATGATCCCCAAACCGAATAGGGAGTGGTTTAGCCACTCACATCCATGGGAAGGATATGAGGGCAATGGATGAATGCAAGTACTTGAAAGTAAGAACAGTAAGTAAGTGCAAGAAAGTAATACAAGAATGTAAATGTGCAACAAAGTAAAGAAGGAGTAGAGAGATGTTGATTCTTTCCCAAGCCCAAATTACAAGAGGTTCCCCTAAGGGATTTTAGAGAGATTTTAGCATGTCATTTACAAGGGTCAATGTGTTCTATTTATAGGAAATGAGCTAGGGTTTCTTATGTCTTGGACACCAAGTTTGGAGTGGAAGTTGCCAAAATGGATTGGCATAAGCCAATGATGAGATGCTTCTAGAATCATCAAGATTTTGCAAGTCTTCTAGATTCTTCTAGGACCTTCTAGAAGCCTCTAAACCGTCATGCATGGAATTTGGATTTTTTTTTCCGAAGTTACTGTTCACGCCGGAGTACTGTTCATGTCGGAATTACTGTTCATCCCAGAATTACTGTTCACGACGAGTGAAATTGTGGACTCCAAACTCGGCTTGGACCGGCCTTGGTTTGGTCGTGACTCGAGCTGGACTCGGCTTTGACGTTATCGGAACTGCTAATGTCTCTACGAAACGCGGTACCCACTGAGTTTCGACTTCGGATATTAATCCATCTAAACGACCTCGGATGCTCTCGGTGTGAACTAGAGAGTTGTAGGGAATTGAGTCATCTACGCAACGGCATGTGTCTCGTAATTTTCTGATCAGCGGTTCATTCCCAGCACTCCGGCGAAGCTCCAAAGGTCAAATCTGCCACTGTGATGTTTTTGGCATGAAAAGCCATCTTTTAAGCTCGTTTCCTCTTTAGACTCCAAAAGGCCCTGAAATCCAAAATGACATTAACAAGTAAACGTTCTCATGATCAAATGTCGTAAATGGTGGGTTTTAATGACTTAACGAGTCGTATAAATACATCTCATCAACCTACGCTACAACCCTCATGGAGAATTAAGAGTCGAGCGAATGAGATTGATGGATGCACAGTCGTTATGTGCAAACGTCAAGAATAAATTTATAATAGTCCACTACTCGCAACTATACTACTGGGTAGTACTTGGTAAGTAGGGGTCGAACCCAAGGGAATCAGGGGAATAGATGTTCTTTCAGGGGGTTGTCCAGCGAGAGAGCGTGTTTTAGGTCGGTTTGTTGGTTTTAAAGCTACCAGCTAAGTGATTGATTGATTGATTGGTTGGTTGGTTGGTTTTAATACTGGAAAGTAAATTACAGTTTATGATTAAAGAGAAATGTTTGGTTTCAGGGGCCTTGTATTATATCTTGTTTATCATTGACCTTTAGTGAATTATCTAAGTATTCAAAGATGAATCGAGGCCCTTTCGTAGCGCAAGACTTGCAACATCGTTTAAAGCAACACTTGTTCTAAGCAAAACTAATTCCTCCTTTCGAAGTATCTTAGCTGTAAGTGCATCCACTTGATCTCCCAGTTACATTATTGACCAAGTGGTGTTTTAGATAAGTCGAACTCCTCGATAAGTTTTGCTTGTGACAGCTTCCACTTACCGAGTATGATCACGAATTTCCATGGCAGAGCTTTGCTTGTGACAGCTTCCACTCAACCTTGGAAACTCTGACTTGATATATGGCACATAGAACAAGTTTTGAATACTACGACTAGACACTAAGTTAATAGTCTTAAAACATTTTATAATACAAGTGCGCCCCTTCTACCGAACTACTAGTTGAGCTACTATTCATCGCGCTAAACATTATAACTAAGGAAATAAAACAGTTGAATAAATACTAAGAATTACTTACAACTGTTGAAGCGCCAAGGGAGCTATCCTTTATTTCCAAAGCCAAACTTACATATACATAACTTAGAGAGAGAAGTGAATTTTACAAGTGAGGGATGATTTCAAATGAGGAGGAGCTCCTCCTTATATAGCCATGGGAGGAGGAGGAGATGGAGGCAAGTGTTGCATGGTGATTGGAGGAGAAAATGAAGGGAGGAGATGGCCACACATGGAGGAAGGAGAGGAGGAGGAAGGAGGAGCCGCCATGTGGAGGAGGAGCAAAGCCGTCGGTAACCATGTGTGGAGGAGCCGCCGGTTGCCGGTGGTGGAGGGAGGAGGAGGGGTGGCTTTGGCCACCTCTTGCCCAAGTGGCCGGTCACCTTGCCCAATGTGTGATTTTATACAGTTTTGTGCAGTCTTTTCACAAAACTGTCAATGTGTTTCTTCCCCGGGCTGTCTTGATTCCTCTCCTGATTAATTTATTACAAGTGCTTCAACGTCAGGATCCTTGATATTTCTTCAGTCGGCATATGATCTTGACCTTGGATTGACTCGTAACATCTTTTCTGCTTAAAAAGCTCCTCTTTAGAGTGTATTCTCTCTAAGCTCTGAATTACCCTGTAAAAATATATCTGAACTAACAAGCAAAAGTTAAATAGACAAAATGTCTAAATAAGGGGGTTATACTGTGTTTCTGATTCGTATAATTTTGGTCCATCAGATTACCCCACACTTTTAGTTGTTCGTCCCGAACAATGCTATTCAAGGGCTGTACTCTAAGTTGGCTTTGAAATATGAAAATTAGACTGTGGTACTCGATCTATCCTAATTCATGCATTGCTTACTTATTACCAAATTAAACTGCGTAAATAAATAGAAGAAACTTAATACTTGTACCTTCGTGCTGAGATGCAAATTATATTGGATGTCTCGGGAGATAGCCCTTTTTAGGCTCCTGGACTGCAATCTTGGGATCGTCTCGCACTATATGGTTTTCTGGTAGCTTTCTCTAACACGTGATTCGGTTCAGGTTTCAGTGGTTTGAGTACTTTGATTTTCTTTTGGCGAGGGACTGCTTTTGTAGTGAGTTGGCATTTGGCCTTTGATTTGACGCTTTGAGTACTTCACTTTTGTTCGGTTAAAACCTTCACATTTTTAGGCCTTTGGCCTCTTGATTTGCTTCATTGAGCTTTTCGCCTTTTTGTGACTGCTAGTCCATTTTCTTGAGCCTTTTTGGGAGGTCCAATCATCGCCCGCAAGCCTATGGAAATACCTCCCCGCTCTTCTCGTTTTTGCCATTTTCGCGCGGGTCAAGGTGAGGGTCGCTCATCTATTTTCTCGGCTACTTTTACTGTCGTTTTCGCGCGGGTCAAGATGAGGGTCGCTCATCTATTTTCTCGGCTACTTTGACTGGAGATAGGACGGTCTGATTCCCGTCCTCGCCTTTTGCATTGCATGGTGGAGATGACTTCAATTTTCACTGAAACCCGAAGTGCAGCCTCCACTGACTTCGAAAACCATATAGTTTGATCTAATCCTTTGATTGCATGCCAAGCCTCTCTAGGGCAGTTTATGTCAACTCCACATCCCTAGTTATCTCAGCACAAAGGACAAATGGAAAGTTACATTCTAAGTTTTTAAACAGTTGAATTTTCACAAGGTTAATGCATGAATTATGATTTATCTTTTTCACATTCTTAAGTTCATATTTTCAAAAAGATACTATTACTAAAAAAAAGAAAAAACAGCAAGCATGTTATTTATGTACATAGGTGGTTCTCACCCCCCACTTTTGAACGAAGGCGTGCCTTAGTTCAAAAGTCATGCAAGCTTAAAACTAAATACTGAATTTAAATGACAGAAATTAAAGTGCGGAAAAGTAAGATAGTGTCGGGTTACCTCCCGACCAGTGCACTTGTTTAACGTCATTGGCTCGACAGTACCTCGTTGTGGATTACTGGTTTGGGTCCCATGGGTGGCTCAAGTCGAACTTCGCCACCGTTCCTGTGTTGTTTCTTGCTGACTTCTTGCCGGATGTTGTGTTCGGGTCAGGACTCCATTGTTCCGGTGGTTTTGCCTTCCTATTCTTCCAAGTAGGTGAGGATCTTTCGACCATAGCCGCTGGTCTATTGAGCCGAGCTCTTGTGTTTCTCCATCCGGGCTTCCATTCCACCGGGCCATGTCTTGGTCTCTTCTTTGTGTATGCACGGTTGGCATCCGGGTTGTGTTCTTCGCTAGCCCTCTTCTTTGCGGCAGAGGTGAATGGCCGTTTTAGCACGAGCGAGTTTTCAGGGCTGCTTGGTTGGCTCGTGGCGAGGGAGTGTTTCATTGTTGGCTTTTCTGGCTCCAACTCGCCTTGCACCTCATCATTGATTACTTCATCTTCAGGGGCTGAGATCTGCATACAAACCGAGGGGACAAATTGGGGGACTTCCACCACAAGGGCCAGGTCTTTCTTGGATAGATTGAAAATGAGGACTGGGCCTGGCTTGATTTCCTCGTCCGCTTCGGTAGTGAGTTCCCATGAAGACTCCTCCTTGATGCTTTCTGTATCTGATTCGTCCATTACTTCGGATGGCTCGAGAGTGAGATCCCATGTAGGCTCTTCTTCAGTTATCCATGCGTCCTCATCCTCTGTCAGCTTTGTGGGCTCCAATGTTGGTTCCTTTAGAGCCGCCTCCACGTCCATTAATGCCCTTATACTGATGTCTCCTTCCGGGTTTGCTGCGGGCAAGCTTGCAATGGGTGTGATGCCGGGCTCGTTCTGTACTGAGTCCACTTTCATCGTTGGTGCCTTATCTTCAGTTTGGTGCATTGGCCCTCGTTTGTGCTCTCGGCCAAATCATCAATGAGGCCCCAGGCTTCCTTTTCGCTTAATTCCATTATTGACCCTCCTGCGGCAGTATCTAACAAGCAAAGCTCCGGAAGTCTCATCCCAGTAAGAAATGTCCGAAGAAGATATGAATATGCGAATCCGTGGTGCGGGCAGCTCGCCACAATGGAATTGAAGTACGCCAAGTACTCGTCCAAAGTTTCGTCCCGGGATTGCTCAAGGTTGATGATCTTCTTACGGACTTCAAGTTCGAAGGGTGGTGGGGAAAACTCCTCATAGTACCAAGGCTTGCTTCCGTAGTACGACGACATGGTGAATTATGTATAACAGTAAAAAGAACAACTATCCATTTGCTAATTCCCCGGCAACGGCGCCAATTTTTGATGGATGCACAGTCGTTATGTGCAAACGTCAAGAATAAATTTATAATAGTCCACTACTCGCAACTATACTACTGGGTAGTACTTGGTAAGTTGGGGTCGAACCCAAGGGAATCAGGGGAATAGATGTTCTTTGAGGGGGTTGTCCAGCGAGAGAGCGTGTTTTAGGTCGGTTGGTTGGTTTTAAAGCTACCAGCTAAGTGATTGATTGATTGATTGGTTGGTTGGTTGGTTTTAATACTGGAAAGTAAATTACAGTTTATGATTAAAGAGAAATGTTTGGTTTCAGGGGCCTTGTATTATATCTTGTTTATCATTGACCTTTAGTGAATTATCTAAGTATTCAAAGATGAATCGAGGCCCTTTCGTAGCGCAAGACTTGCAACATCGTTTAAAGCAACACTTGTTCTAAGCAAAACTAATTCCTCCTTTCGAAGTATCTTAGCTGTAAGTGCATCCACTTGATCTCCCAGTTACGTTATTGACCAAGTGGTGTTTTAGATAAGTCGAACTCCTCGATAAGTTTTGCTTGTGACAGCTTCCACTTACCGAGTATGATCACGAATTTCCACGGCAGAGCTTTGCTTGTGACAGCTTCCACTCAACCTTGGAAACTCTGACTTGATATATGGCACATAGAACAAGTTTTGAATACTACGACGAGACACTAAGTTAATAGTCTTAAAACATTTTATAATACAAGTGCGCCCCTTCTACCGAACTACTAGTTGAGCTACTATTCATCGCGCTAGACATTATAACTAAGGAAATAAAACAGTTGAATAAATACTAAGAATTACTTACAACCGTTGAAGCGCCAAGGGAGCTATCCTTTATTTCCAAAGCCAAACTTACATATACATAACTTAGAGAGAGAAGTGAATTTTACAAGTGAGGGATGATTTCAAATGAGGAGGAGCTCCTCCTTATATAGCCATGGGAGGAGGAGGAGATGGAGGCAAGTGTTGCATGGTGATTGGAGGAGAAAATGAAGGGAGGAGATGGCCACACATGGAGGAAGGAGAGGAGGAGGAAGGAGGAGCCGCCATGTGGAGGAGGAGCAAAGCCGCCGGTCACCATGTGTGGAGGAGCCGCCGGTTGCCGGTGGTGGAGGGAGGAGGAGGGGTGGCTTTGGCCACCTCTTGCCCAAGTGGCCGGTCACCTTGCCCAATGTGTGATTTTATATAGTTTTATGCAGTCTTTTCACAAAACTGTCAATGTGTTTCTTCCCCGGGCTGTCTTGATTCCTCTCCTGATTCTTCTGATTAATTTATTACGAGTGCTTCAACATCAAGATCCTTGATATTTCTTCAGTCGGCATATGATCTTGACCTTGGATTGACTCGTAACATCTTTTCTGCTTAAAAAGCTCCTCTTTAGAGTGTATTCTCTCTAAGCTCTGAATTACCCTGTAAAAATATATCTGAATTAACAAGCAAAAGTTAAATAGACAAAATGTCTAAATAAGGGGGTTATACTGTGTTTCTGATTCGTATAATTTTGGTCCATCAGAGATCAAGTGTCGAGAGCTGGCTGCCTGTTCATCTAGTCTGAAGAATGTCATCAAAGTAATTATTGATGAGATTTGGGTGGTGGCCATTCACGTGGAACTGGGAGAGTTCACCAGATATGAAGCGTGGAAGTTATATCATCTTGCGCATAGTCACGAACTGAAGAAGACTATGTACGGACTCACACAAGCGCCCAGAGCATGGTACGAGACGTTCCTCATCGACCATGGCTATGAGCGAGGGGGAGTAGAGCATATGCTCGTCACGAGTACACAGAAGCTGGTTGGCCAGTTCATGAGATGGATGCAAAAGGAGCTCCAGGTGACCATGGAGGGAGAGATGAAACACCTTCCTGGAACATATGTTGACCAGATGCTGGGAGAGCAGGAGACCATCGCTGCAGGAAGATGCTACACTCAGTTGTTATGGATGAAGCCGAAGTTGTCTGAATATGGAGTTGAACATGAGGAGATGACGCCTGACTGTGACAACATGAGTACCAGTACCAATTCCAAAAATTTGGTACAACAGTACAAGACAAAGCACAGTGAGCCGATAGAGAAGAAGGCAATCACAGCGAACCATGTGACAACCAACAAGCTGCTAGCTGACGTACTCACCATGCCACTAGACGCCGCTCAGTTCGAAACACTTAGATCCTCTCTGGATCTGCGTGTCGTCACCAACTAAGTGTTCCAGAAGGAGGTCAGCCAAGAGCAGAACCCCAGCAAAATCAGTTGGGCTGACCTACCGAAGAAGAGGGCTGGAACAGATGGTACGTGGCTGGAACAGATTATTAAATTCAACTTATCTGCAGTATTATGAGCCGTTGGAGCATATCAAGGAGGATATTGGACAGATACCTCAAGAGATATACACATGACAGTTTTGGGAAGTTGAGGAGTCCAAATAATTGAAAATCAAAGAAAGCAGTTCAATCGAAGTCGGATAAGGATACAATATCAGCAAACCCTAAGATCAGAGAAGGGAAAAAGGGAGAAGAGGCGGCTGTGACAGAACATAAAGAAGCTACCTCAAAGGCGTCAAAGGCTGATCCTAATCCAACCGAAGAAAGTGTGTAGACTGCGAAGGAAAATCAGGCAATGGCTGAACCACCCCTCAATGAGGTAATCCCTTGTTCTCACTTCCAAGCTACTGCACTCAATTCTATTGATAAGGAAGTATGGGCGATTGGTAAAGAGTCAGTGAGTTATAAGGGTGACAAAGTGGTTAATGAGAAGCCGAAGGGATTGAAACCTGCTGTAGATTTTGTGGCCGATGCTGTAGAAGAAGACAGGATTCGCGTGAAGGTCGTGCCTCGAAGAAGCAGAACTCTCAGTAAATATGCTGCGAGTATTGGTGCTGTAAGAGGGAGAAAAAATTGCTATGTCAGACTCGGATACTGAGCACTTCGTTGAATCTTCCAGTAAGAGAAGTCTGGTACAGAATGAAGAGTCTGATGAAGGCACTGCAGAAAAGATAGCTGAGGCAGTAGAAAAAGAGAAGGTGAAGCAATAAAATCCTAAAGATGCTGTCGCTGATGTATTGGATCCTTCTGAAGAGGATAGTGAGCTTGAAGAGGTGATGCAGTCAACTGTCCAAGAAGAAGAGATGACTGAAGCTGAACAAGGCGCTAGTCGTAAAGCACATAAAGGTGTTTAGACTCCTGTCTCCTTAGTAGAAGTGAAGAATAAGCAGAAGGAAGGGACTATCACTCAAGACAGAGATGAGCCTATTAAGTCTGTAGAGAATTTAGAGACCGACAAGGCTGCTGAGAAAGTGTCTGTTGAAGCAGATGTTCTGAGAGAACTGGAATAGCCAGCTAACCCAGATGTGAAAGCGCAAGAAGTCTGAGAAGATGAAAGTGACCATCCAAGCACGCTCGACTGAAGTAGCTACCAAGAAGGATGGTAAGAGAACAGATGCAGGGGGAGCAAGTGCATCCAAGAAAAAGAAGAGGAGTGTTCCAGTTTCTGTTCCACCTAGTGTACCAACTGGAGTGACTAAGCATACAGTGTGGTTTGCCAGTACAGTCGCAGCAGCCAAGTGGAAAGCAGTGCAGAGAAGAAAGATCTTCCCTGAGAGGATGCTTGATGAGAAGAAGTACAAAGGAGAGTAGGTTATTCAGCTCTTGAAGGAGACTGATCTAATTTTGGACCATCCAAAGATGCAAACCGTTTAATGAACAGTTGGTGAGAGAAGCTATTGCTGATGATAAAGACTACGGCATAGTCTTTGTCAGAGGAAAGAGGGTCAAGATTGATCCTGAGAATCATCAATGTGTACTTCGCAATGGATGATTCTTACGAGGTGGTGGAAGAGGAGAGCTATGACAAGATTGCAAGCTGTTTAACGGCTGGAGCATACCCTCGGTGGGAAGACACCTCCATCCCAGTTGCAGTTTTGACCACATTCTACTCGATGTTGTTCTTCATCACCATAGGCGACTGGAAGCCTACATCTCATAGAACCACGGTCAGCAAGGAGATGTGACAGCTGCTCTACCAGATTGGAAACAGGATGTGCATTGACATGGGAAGAATTCGACCAGATTGCAGAACACGCCATATCTACAAAGTCACTGCACCAAATAATCTTCCCATCGCATTTCTATAAGCTGATCATCAACCAGCATCCAGATTTGAAGACTGGCCAGGATAGACTATCAAGTGCTCCGTTGAAGTTGGTAGTTGATCACAAGCTGTTCAAGGGTCGACGTAAGAATGATCTGAAGGACCCCGGGATGAAGAGGAAGGATGCACCTGAGTCTTCCATAAGAAGAGCTACTCGTGTGAAGTTGTCCCGAGCTGAACGCGACTAGCTACTGAAGGAGGTGGAGATCATATTGGAGGTCGAACAGGAGCAGAGGTCAAGAATCAATCAATTGGTGCATGCTCTACTATATCTCAGTCTTGATAAAGAAGACGGAGGCCCTGATTGAAGAAAAGGCAGAACTCCTTGATGTTATCTCGTCGTTAAAGATGCAGATGGAGAAGGACTACCATGCAGCAGTACTGGACGAGCTGAATCAGTTCAAGCAATCAGTAAAGATGATAATCTCTGGATCAAAAGACCTAGATACAATTTTGAAGTCCCAGAGAATGATTGGAGGATGTAGAGGCATTGGCTACACTGATTGGAGCAATTCAGGAACCTATCAGTTGCTGACCCGTGGTCGAACAGCTGCTGAGACACCATGGTCCGACAGACTCACAGTATGTGTCACTGTCCCAGGCTACGTTTGAGGGGGAGTTGATTCCAGATGCCGAGGAGACCAGGTTGCTCGATTGGACCCCTTGCCAATTTGTGGCAAAAAGGGGGAGTGGTTTGAGGTAACTGTTCTGGTTCCTCAAGTTGTGTCTAAAGCCTGACACCATGGTCCGACAGACTCACAGTATGTGTCACTGTCCCAGCCTACGTTCGAGGGGGAGTTGATTCCAGATGCCGAGGAGACCATGTTGCTCGATTGGACCCCTTGCCAATTTGTGGCAAAAAGGGGGAGTGGTTTGAGGTAACTGTTCTGGTTCCTCAAGTTGTGTCTAAAGCCTAGATTGGGTTTTGCCAAAAATGCCAAGGGGGAGATTGATGTTCCCATGAATGGCATGCTGTTGGCAAAACGGCTTTAGACAGTTCAAGCAGGTGTTCAAGAAGAGTTTAATCACTGTCTTGAACTGCAGTACAACGTACAGCAGACGCAGGAAGATTTCCGTATCTAGAAGATCGACGAGATTATCTGATTGGGATCAATTGACGAGTCATCATTAAAGATCAGATATTCAAATGAATATCTTCAGCTTGGATTCGATAATATTAGATGGCTTGGCATGGAAGTAATCTCCAAAGATTTGATATGGAGGAGATTGAATATCTATCAAATATTTAGGAGTATCTCCGAAATATTTGACAAGATATTCAGATTGGATCTGGACGATCGAAGATCAAGATGGAAGTCGGCCAACGAAGATTTGGATATTCAGATATTCATATGAATATCTTCTCAACAGATTGGAGCGCGGTATGACTGACTTGTCGTGGAAGAAATCATATATTCTTCCCAAAGATTGGATTGAAGATACACATTGAATATTTAGGAATATTTCCTAAATATTTGATGAAGATATCTGGAACAGATTTGGATCTCGCCCATGCATATAAATACAAGGCTAGGGCAACCAGATCTGTGTCGCTTCCTGAGAGAAAAGAAACAAACACGAGAGTTCGTGAGATTGGAGGAGGAGCGACCGCCGGTTGATTATTCCACACCGGAATATCAACGGGGAAGTAACAGTCTGTTCAGTGTGCTGTTCAGACTGTTCTTGAAGGACAACAAAGCGCACACACACACGGTGATCAACCTACGTCTTTGAGAGAAGGCGACTGGACTTCCGAGAAGTCCAAGACTAGGCCGAGAGAGAAGTCTCGTCATACCCACAGGGGATCGAGGGGAGTTGCGACGAATCGAGATTGCAAATCCGAGAGATGGAGTGTTAGTGGTGAGGCCATTACAAACAAGGTGTTGTGTAAGAGTAAGACCTCCTGTTACCCTAAACTCGTAATAAGATTTGTGTCCCTTTTTCTGGTGTGGGAAACCCCCCAGAGTAGGTGAGGCCGAACTGGGTTATCATATCGTGTGTGCTCCTATTTGTTAGGTTTTCGGTACTGTCTGTTAAGGTGTTCTAGTCTCTGTTTGAACACAACCTGAAACTGTGCAACAAGTGTTCGAGACACAGTTCGAACTCCATCGAGAACTCGTCTTGACTAAGACAAGTAGATTTCAAAAAGTTCCCCCTCGAAAGCATTTGTAGGCCAAAGGCCATTTGAAAGAAAAAAGAAAAAGAAAATAAGAAGCACTTAGACTTAACAATCGGCTATTCCACCATTCTCTAGCATAAAAACCAATGAGACAATTGATACTTCCTAGCAAGAATTCACTAAGGGACGAGCCTCGTATTCTTTTATACTTAGGCATGATATGATTTGCAAGGGTATACAAAAACTTTATTGTAGGAACTCCTCTTCTCTTATGACTAAGTGACCTTTGTGTCCTAGGCTTGAGAATGAGTTCAAAGCCCACAAGCCAATGGACTAGCCTCCTTGCTAGCATTTGTGAGTGAGCCAACAAGATTTCTTTGCGACTATTAGATTGGTTTCTTGAAGTCACTAATATAGAAAATGACGAGAATCCTTGATTAAAGATTTATTTGTCTTTGCTTTGATTTGCTTGAATGCCCTAATTCATGAATTTCCACAAGGATTCGAAGAGGTTTCATGTAGTGATTGAAATGCCCATATCTAGTTGAATACATTACGAACTTCATGAAAAACACCTTGCCTAGTACTTTGAAAATTGTGAGCTTAAAATGCCTATTTGGATGGTTGTTCTCATTTGGGATTTGTGAGTATTCCCTTTTCTGAAAACTCTCACGAGACTATAACTCGTCCACTAGGGTAGCCTAGGGTTTTAAAGGCTTAATGCATACGCTAAATGCATTCGTAACGCCTACGAAAAGGAGTTAGTTAGATTGTACATACTTGTCATTTTTCTTTCAATAACATGTTTAGAACTAATGATCGAGACCTTGTGAAATCTAGTGAGGCAAATATACGAAAAACATAGCACCACTAGCATTTCGAAATTTGCATGACCTTGACATATTTTCATACTTTGTTCGGGACGAACAAAACTTAAGTGTGGAGTGTTGATGAGTCAAGTTTTCGACTCATTTATGGTCATTCTTCACTATAGTTTTGAATCGTTTCCGACGTTATTTTGATGTCATTTGACCTCTATCTCTACATTTCAGGTAGAAAACAAGTTCCCCCCATGGTCAAAGCCTAAATATGAAGATTGGTTGAGTTTCGGCGCAAAACAAGGAGTTTCGGGGCAATACCGAGCATATTGACCTTTGCAACTTGTTATGGACCTATAGGGCGGATCCGATGTCCGATTTGGCTGATCTTTAGCTTGTTGGAAAGGTATTTCAAGGGGCTACAACTCTCTAGCTGAAGCCAAGACCAAATTCGGACAGGAAGACCACCAAAAAGGCCCCAGTCAGTCGACTGAGACTCCAGTCGGTCGAGTTGATTAGACTTCAGGAGCTCATCAAATCTTGCACATCCCAGTCGACCGACTGGGATTCAAGCAAAGCCCAGTCGACCAAATGGATGAAAAACTCAGATTTCTGCACCCAGATTTCAGCCGAATCTATAAATAGAAAGCTAGGGTTTTGGACCAAGTGTGGAGGTTTTTGGGGAGAAGAAGATCGGAAAAGAGGCTCATCTAAGGTCATCAATCATCATCCAACCAAGGAGGAGTGAAGAAGAAGACCAACAACAAAGACCCTCCATACTCTTGAATCTCCATATTGGTTTTAGATTCCTAAACTCCATCTCCTTCATTTTCTTTTGTTTGTAAACTCACTATGAGTGAGTAGTGACCTTGATTGGGGATTATGGATCCCCTAGACATGTTTGTGACATTTTGAACACTATGGATGCTAATGATGAATGAGTTTGCACATGAATCTTCTTCATTTGAACTTAATGTTTCAAGTTGCCCATAAGGTGTTTGTGAAATGTCCTCAATGGGAACTTTGCTTGAACTCATGTTTGATGTAGCTCACGTTGATCAACATGACTTCAATGAACTAAATGAAGAAGCATTAGGACTTTTGAGTTAGTTGGATAATTCATTAACTTAATGAGAATTGCTTGGATTTAACAAGAACATGTTTATTTAGCCAATAGAGCGCGAGTGTGAGGCTAGGAATTCATGTTCTATAGTGCCAATAGAGCGCAAGTGTGAGGTGCTATGCGAGATGTAACCTCTTGATACTAGGTTGTAGCGCGAGTTGAACTTAGTATTAATGTTGCATGAGCTAAATTCTATACGTGTGCATGTGATTTCATCATTGGTATATCATTCCATTGTCATAATAATTGTCTAGGTGGTGAAGTAATCCCTAGTCATCTTTTAATTGGAAGTTAACCCTTTTGAAAATATAATCTCACTTTGGATTGAAAAATAGACCCCCCAAACAACAGACATTCTAATCTTATTGTTAGCACCATCAGTTTAATCACCTATCTTTTGGGTTCGACCTCGGTTCACCCGAGTCAATATAAATGTTTTGATTGAGGTGACCTAGCATAAGTTTTTGTATTCTTATTCGAATACTTTAGCTATATTTGCAAGCGATCAGTGATGCATGTAGAAAAGAATATATGTGATAGTCTGATCGGCACATTATTAAACATTCCTGGGAAAACAAAGGATGGAGTTAAAGCAAGACTGGATATGCTAGATATGAACATTCGTACCAAATTAGCACTAGAAACCAGAGGGCAACGTACATATCTGCCACCATCATGCACCACTCTTTCTAAGAGTGAAAAATCTAGATTTTGCGGATGTTTTAAAGGAGTTAAAGTTCCGTATGGCTTCTCTTCAAATATTGCCACATTGGTTTCGATGAAGGATCTTCGTTTGAATGGATTAAAATCTCACGACTATCACACTTAACTTCAACAGCTGTTGCCTATTGCAATTAGAGGTATATTGCCTCCAAAAGTAAGAGCCGCTATACAAAGACTTTGCGTGATTTTTAGCTCTTTATGTGCTAAGGTTGTTGATCCAACGGAGCTTGATAGATTACAAGAGCAAGTAGTGATTACATTATGCCAACTTGAGATGTTCTTCCCACCATCATTTTCGATATAATGGTTCATTTAACTGTTCATTTGGTGCGCGAGGTTTGTATTCTTGGACCAGTGTATATGAGATGGATGTTGTTGGAGTATAAAGTGCCATATAGGCAAAACACAAATCTGTGCAAGAAGATCGCAAACTGATCTGTGCTAGCATCTGTGCAAGATCTATCTTTCAGTTCCGAAAAATCAGCTCAGCTCCTAGTTTTTGGAACAGATGAATCTCAATCAAATATATCCGACTGCCACATCATCAAAACCAATTTTTATGAGATAAAGATATGCAGATCTAGATCAGATCTCATCCGAAATATTTCCATATCTTTTCTAGGGTTTAGAAGATCAAATCTAGGGTTTCTTGATATACAAGTTTCTCATGGCTATATAAAGGAAGCCAGGGTTTATTTTTCAGTGGCGAGCAAAACCTGAGAAACGTTGTGTGGAGGAGCCGTTAATCAAAGAGCGGAATTCATCATTCTAATATACGAGTCTTCGAGCTGTCGTAGAAGGATTGAGGCCGCAAGTTGGTAAGCAACTTGCTTTTGTTTCTTGAACTCATACATTGCTGCTGCGCATAAATCCTTTCAGAGTTCAAGAGGTGTCGTCGCTGCGTTGTACAAATCTGTGCTCGCTGTTCGACTCACACAAGAGATGACAAACACTGCCAGGAGAATCTGCTGTGGTAGGTTCGACTGTATCAGCCTCGGGAGGAGGTCTGGACGTGCAAGACGGGAGTCTTTGGATCTAATGGAAGGTTAGATCACCCAATTCACTTGGAGAGTAGTATAGGGGATCAGTAGTTTGAAAGGCTGTTCGAACGTCAATCTGTACTATATACTGTGATAGTGGATTGTTCCTTGGACTTGGGAGAAGTCCCCCAGACGTAGGCTACATTGAGCCGAACTGGGCCACCAAGTGCTTTGTGTCGTTTACTGTTCTGCACTTATTTTTTCGATTATCTTAGTCTGTGCAGGCAACTGTATCACAGTTTGTGCTACACCTTGCTGATACAGTTGAGCTCATCTATCGCGTAGCTATTTCAATTGGTATCAGAGCAGGTTCTCAACATACGGAGTTGGATCTTGGGAAGCTAGCTACTGCTTTAAGATGAGCATCAAGGAAGGACAAAGCACTACTCGCCCGGTGCTATTAGAAGGGCCTAATTATGGCTACTGGAAAGCCAGGATGAAGGCGTTCATAAAAAATGTGGATGAAAAAGCATGGAGATCTGTGCTAACTGGATGGACCCCTCCCTTGCTGACGACTGATGATGGTAAGGTTGTTCCCAAACTAGAAACAGAATGGTCTGAACTGGAAGAGCGTCTCGCAATGGGGAATGTCAAGGCTCTAAACGCCATCTTCTCAGCTGTTGACGAGTCAATTTTCAAACTCATCCTGAACCGTGAAAGCGCTAAGGAGGCATGGGATACCTTGTCCACTCACTTTGAAGGAACTGACAAGGTGAAACAGTCCAGAATTCAGATGTTGACATCCAGATTTGAGGAGCTAAAGATGCATGAGGATGAATCCATCAAGGACTTTAATGCCAGAGTCTGTGATATTTTGAATGAGGCATCTACCCTTGGTGAAGCTCTACCCGAAGAGAAGGTTGTGCAAAAGATTCTGAGGTCTTTGCCTAACCGATTTGCCATGAAGGTGACTGCTATAGAAGAGGCAAACAATACAAAGACCATGAGCTGGAAAGAATTGATTGGCAACCTATGCACTTATGAACTGCAACACCTGACTGTTCCAGAACCCAAAGTTAAATCTGTAGGCTTAAAGGCTGAGACTGTGCTAGACGATGAATCTACCAATGGAGTAAGCGAGGAACTGGCGTTACTCAAAAAGAACTTCAATAAACTGTTGAAGAAGATCAATCGTAAGGGTGCTGGTCAGAACAGCCTGAATCAGTCTAAATATCAAGAGACCAGGAGAGTAGATTTTCAACCACGGGAGAGACAGTCTGACCAGAAGGAAAATGGCAATAGTGGATGGACCAAAGGAATACAGTGCAGGGAATGCGGAGGATTTGGCCACATACAAGCAGAGTGTGCGAACACCTTGAAAAAGAAGAATAGTAAGTCCCTGAATGTCAGCTAGAGTGATGACGAGACTGAGGACAGCACAGAGGAGGAAGAGACAAGCAACTTTGTTGCACTGACAAGCATGATAGACTGTGTCACAGACTGTGCCAGCACTGATCACAAAGATGGTTCCAATATTGAAGAGAACGAAGCTGAAGAAAGTGATGGAGAAGAAATCACTGATGAGTGCATCACTGAGAAATATGCACTATTGTTCTCAAAGTGGACTGAGCTAGTAGACATTAATAGGAGACTAAATGCAGGTGTTATCTCTTTGAAGTTGGAAAAGCAGGAACTGAAATCCAAAGCCGACACCCTTGCACAGGAGAAAGAAAATCTGGAGAAAGAAGTAGAAAATCTGAAACGAAAGGCTGAAGGAGACAAACAAGAATCGAAGAAGCTCTTGAAGGAGATGGCTTCAGTCAAGAAGGTCCTGAACAGCCTGAACACAGGGTCCAGAAATCTGAACCAGATCCTGTCTATGCAGACGAGAATGAAAGATACTACAGGGCTTGGATTCACTGGGGAGAAGAAAAGTTGTGATACGAAGTTTGTGAAAGCCAGTGGCACAGTTCCTAAAGACAACAAGCACAAGACAACTGATGAGTCTGTTTGTGCCAGAGAAGGTGACAGTTGGTATCGTGTCCCAAGAGCTGAAGAATGGCAACGTGCTAGGGTGTGCTACTACTGCAGCAAACCAGGGCACATTAAACGTCATTGCTATCGTTATAGATGTGACAGCCAGTACAACGAACCAATAAGGAGACGAGGCAGAATGTTGTGGAGACCAAGGAATGATCAATACTGCTGTGTCTCGTACAGTTCAACTGATAGGGAAGATAAAGAGAGCTGGTTTTTTGACAGCGGCTGCTCAAGACACATGACTGGAGTTCGAGAATACCTAACCAATCTGAGACCAATCAACGACCACCATGTGACCTTTGGTGACGGAAAAAGAGCAAGAGTTCTAGCCAAGGGAACACTGAATGTGTCAGGCATGCCACGCCTTGATGATGTTTACTGGGTTGACGGGTTAAAAGCCAACCTGATTAGTATCAGTCAACTGTGCGATAACAGTAATCAGGTACAGTTCTCAAGAAATTCTTGCCATGTTTACAACAAACACGGAGTTTGCGTAATGGAAGGAGACCATGCAAGCAACAACTATTACTTACTAAGCCGTGCTGCAACTCCAGGAGCAATTACTTGTATGCTGAGTAGGTGCGATGAAATACATCTTTGGCATCAACGCCTGGGACACATCAACTTCAGATCTCTGAAATTTCTCTCCAATGAGAAGTTGATTGAAGGTATTCCTGTTATCAGAGGTGATATGCAAATTATTTGTGGTGATTGTCAAGCAGGAAAGCAGACTCGAACAGTACACAAAAAGGTGGATAAAGTTTACACAAAGCGTGCGCTGGAGCTACTGCATATGGACCTGATGGGACCTATACAGGTGGAGAGTCTCGGTCGAAAGAGGTACGCATTCGTATGTATAGATGACTATACCAGATACTCTTGGATCATGTTCTTGCGTGAGAAATCTGAGACTGTGCAAGCTTTTATACAACTTGCTACACGTCTGATCAATGAGAGGAGAGATCGTGGAGAAAATCTTTTGTCCATTCGAAGTGATCATGGGAGGGAATTTGAGAATGAGAAGTTTGCCCGAATCTGTGATGAGTAAGGTATTATACATCAATTCTCATCTCCCATCACACCGCAACAAAATGGAGTAGTTGAGCGGAGAAATCGAACTGTGCAAGAAATGGCAAGAGTCATGCTACATGCAAAGAACGTCCCTCTGCACTTATGGGCCGAAGCTATGTCAACCGCTACCTACGTCCTGAATAGAGTTCTGATTAGACCAAGGATGGACAAAACCAGCTATGAGCTCTGGAAAGGAAGAAAGCCCACAGTTAAGCACTTCCATGTGTTTGGTAGCACTTGTTATGTGTTGACCGACAGGGAGCAAAGGCAGAAATTGGATAGAAAGTGCAAAGAAGGCCTATTCCTGGGCTACTCTCCAAACAGCCGAGCCTATCGAGTCTACAACAAGAGTTCCAGAACAGTGATAGAGTCAATCAATGTTGTAATCGATGATGCCAAGGACTCACACCTTAGGCAAGAATCAGATGATGATATGGAGACTCAGTATACTCGTCCTAAGCATTTACAAGGGTCTGTACTAGATGCAAATTCCGAAATTGTGCCTGAAACGGTGCCAGATTCAGCCGAGAAGCATGATGATGCAAATATGCAAGATTCTGAAGATACTTTCCATCAGCCTGTCCAAGAGTATGTACCAGATGCGAATTCTGAAGTTGTGCCTGAAACTGTGGACGAATCAATCGAAAAGGATGGTGACGTTCAAATGCAAAACAATGAAGCCTCCCGATCTGAGTCTACTCAAAGGCCTGAACCAGATGAAGACTCTGAAAGGGTGCCAGAAACTGTGCCAGAGTCTGCCAAGGGGAACACTGATATAATCATGCATGAAGCAGAAGGTAGTGAGGTGAACCAAGCCGGTTCAAGAAGTAGGGACTCAAGCATACAACCATCAAGCAGAATCCAGAAGAATCATCCTCTCACAAGTATCATTGGGAACCTTCAAGACAAGATCAAGACTAGAGGTAAATCTCATGTTAATTACAGAGAGATGATTAATCATAGCTGCTATTTGTCGAAGGTGGAACCAAAGAATGTAAAGGAGGCCTTGAAAGATGATCATTGGATCACTGCCATGCAAGAAGAGTTGGGAGAATTCACCCGCAACGATGTATGGGATCTAGTTCCTCGCCCAATTGGAGTAAATATCATTGGCACAAAGTGGATATTTAAGAACAAAATAGATGAAAGCGGCAACATTACGAGAAACAAAGCCATGCTGGTTGCTCAAGGGTACACTCAGATCGAGGGGATCGACTTTGAGGAGACATTCGCCCCAGTAGCACGCTTGGAAGCTATTCGACTTCTGCTCGCAGTTGCATGTTACTTGAAGTTCAAACTGTTCCAGATGGACGTAAAGAGTGCCTTCTTGAACGGTCTGTTGTCTGAGGAAGTGTACGTAGCACAGCCTAAAGGATTCTAGGATCCTCACTATCCAGATCATGTTTATAAACTGAAGAAGGCCTTGTACGGACTAAAGCAAGCCCCTAGAGCTTGGTATGAAAGGTTGACACAATTCCCCATGAGCATGGGATACACTCGAGGAGGAATAGATAAGACTATGTTCGTGAAAAAGGGTAACAAACACTTTATCATTGCACAGATCTACGTCGATGACATTGTGTTTGGTTCCAATTCTCAGAAGATGGTGGATGAGTTCGTGGCCCAGATGCAAAGCGAGTTTCAAATGAGCATGGTGGGTGAAATGAACTACTTCTTGGGGCTGCAGGTTGTACAGTCGAAGGAAGGGATTTTCTTGACTCAGTCCAAGTATGCGAGAAATCTAGTGAAGAAGTTTGGACTGGACAAAGCTACCCACAAGAGAACTCCAGCTGCTACACATGTGAAGATCACCAAGGATGATGCAGGAGCTTCAGTGGACCAGACCTTGTACAGAAGCATGATCGGGAGTCTGCTATACCTGACTGCTTCCAGACCAGATATTTGTCAAGCAGTGGGAGTCTGTGCCAGGTATCAAGCAGATCCGAAGGAAAGTCACTTGTTGCAGGTGAAGAGGATCATCAAATATGTAAGTGGTACTGCTGATTATGGTCTGTGGTACACTAGAGATACAAGTGGTTGTATTGTTGGATACTCTGATGCAGACTGGGCTGGTAACATCGAGGACAGAAAGAGTACTTTTGGTGGATGCTTTTTCGTGGGCAATAACCTTGTATCTTGGTTTAGCAAGAAGCAGAACAGTATTTCATTATCGTCTACTGAAGCGGAGTATATGGCTGCGGGGAGCTGTTGTGCTCAATTGCTTTGGATGAAGCAGATGCTCAAGGAAGTGGGACTGGAGCAGAATACCATGACGTTATACTGTGACAACATGAGTGCAATCAGCATCTCTAAGGATCCAGTATAGCATTCGCGGACAAAGCACATTGACATCAGACACAACTTCATTAGAGAGCTAGTTGAAGATAAAATCATAGGTCTGTTCCACATACCAACAGAGAAACAACTAGCGGATATATTGACAAAGCCTCTGAATGCTGAGAGGTTTGAGACACTAAGGTCTGCACTTGGCCTTTGTGTCATGAATAACTAGAAGGCTTTGAAGCCAGGGGCAGTCAGCTGAGCAGATCTCGTATATGTGCTGACGTGCCAGGTAGTAAGGGGGAGCTATGTATTTAAATCAAACTGTGCAAGCTCCTTGAAAAGTTATTCCGATGGAGATTCAAAATGAGGCTGTTGACAAGGCCGTTGATTCCACCAAGATGCTACCGACGACTGGTCAAGATCCAGTCTTATTGGAGAAGGAGTCTACCATTAAGGGGGAGACTGTGCAGATCGGCACATCACATATCGAGAAGCAGAAGTATGGACAGGCCAAGACTTCAGTTAAAGGGGTTTCTTCAGTGAACCCTAAAGGTACGTCTTCTATGCCTATTGCTGAACAATCTAGTGTTACTGATGTTCCTGTTGGGGTGTCGATTGGTGGAGAAAGTTTGGTGAAAGAATTGGTGAATGCTGGTCTATCTGGTGAAGATCCAGAGGAGGCTGTTACTGAATCTAAAGAGGAGTAGTCTGCGCAACAGTCCCTTGCCACTTGCGACAAAAAGGGGGAGAATCTGCATGAGTAGAGATACGTGGCTGTGAATGGGATGCTGGACTGTGATGATGTGTGCTGCTAATGATATCTTCTATCAGTGCAAGCTTTAGCTACTGGTTGAAAGAGGTCATGCAGAAGAAGTGTTTTGCCTCAAATGTCAAGGGGGAGATTGTTGGAGTATAAAGTGCCATATAGGCAAAACACAAATCTGTGCAAGAAGATCGCAAACTGATCTGTGCTAGCATCTGTGCAAGATCTATCTTTTAGTTCTTAAAAATCAGCTCAGCTCCTATTTTTTGGAACAGATGAATCTCAATCAAATATATCCGACTGCCACATCATCAAAACCGATTTTTATGAGATAAAGATATGCAGATCAAGATCAGATCTCATCCGAAATATTTCCATATCTTTTCTAGGGTTTAGAAGATCAAATCTAGGGTTTCTTGATCTACAAGTTTCTCATGGCTATATAAAGGAAGCCAGGGTTTATTTTTCAGTGGCGAGCAAAACCTGAGAAACGTTGTGTGGAGGAGCCGTCAATCAAAGAGCGGAATTCATCATTCTAATATACGAGTCTTCGAGCTGTCGTAGAAGGATTGAGGCCACAAGTTGGTAAGCAACTTGCTTTTGTTTCTTGAACTCATACATTGCTGCTGCGCATAAATCCTTTCAGAGTTCAAGAGGTGTCGTCGCTGCGTTGTACAAATCTGTGCTCGCTGTTCGACTCACACAAGAGACGACAAACACTGCCAGGAGAATCTGCTGTGGTAGGTTCGACTGTATCAGCCTCGAGAAGAGGTCTGGACGTGCAAGACGGGGAGTCTTTGGATCTAATGGAAGGTTAGATCACCCAATTCACTTGGAGAATAGTATAGGGGATCAGTAGTTTGAAAGGCTGTTCGAACGTCAATCTGTACTATATACTGTGATAGTGGATTGTTCCTTGGACTTGGGAGAAGTCCCCCAGACGTAGGCTACATTGAGCCGAACTGGGTCACCAAGTGCTTTGTGTCGTTTACTATTCTGCACTTATTTTTTTGATTATCTTAGTCTGTGCAGGCAACTGTATCATAGTCTGTACTACACCTTGCTGATACAGTTGAGCTCATCTATCGCGTAGCTATTTCAGATCTATCCCTTTGAGAGGTACATGATGATTCTAAAAAGCTATGTGAGAAATAGGCATCGTCCTAAAGGATGTATAGTGGAAGGATACATAACTGAAGAGGCGGTTGAATTTTGCACTAACTTTTTGGGAAATGCCACTGCAATTGGAATTCCTAGGCCACGTCATTTTGATTGATTTCAAGGAAAGGGAACAAGTGGATCGAAACAAATAGTTAAATCCATGGATGATTTATCAAAAGCTCATTTCTACGTACTGCAACAGATACCTGAGATAACGCCTTTCATCGATGAGCACTTAAACATAGTGAGGAGTGCCCACCCGGGGAAAAATGAAATATGGGTGCAAAGAGAACACTGTCGGTCATTTTGTAAATGGCTTAAAAGTAATGAATCTTTAAGTAATCAAGGGACCTCTGAAGAAGATGAGTCTGATGATGACTTAGTGAAGTGGCTTATGGCCGGTCCGAGACCAAGTGTATACATGTGGAGAAGTTTTGACATTAACGGATTTTGTTTCCACACAAAAGATCAAGACGAACGCAGCGTTGTGCAAAATAGTGGTGTCACACTTGTTGCTAAAACCACTCACATTTCTAGCGCTAGAGATCGAAATTCAATTCTCTGCGCCTCTCAATTATTTTGGGGTTATCGAAGAAATATTGGAGTTGGATTATGTTAAACTACAAGTACCGGTTTTTAAATGTAAATGGGTTAATCATTCCGCGGGTTGCACTGATGAGTTCGGGATGACGTTTGTGGATTTTCGCAGGGAGGGCTATAAAGATGAGCCCTTCATTATGGCCGAACAAGCAAGACAAGTATTTTATGTGCAGGATCCTTCGGACAAAAATCTATTTATTGTCCTCCACGGCAAACAACAAGTAACCAATGATGCTACAAATGGCACATCTGAAGACCTCGCCGAAGATTGCATACCTGTGTGTACAATCGTTCCTATGGAAAGCATCGAAATTGAAATTGATGACGAAATGGAATTACGAGTAGATCACGATGAGGGAATATGGATTGATAAACAAACTTAACATGTATGTTGTATGTTACTTTATCACTGATGTTCATCACATATCATTTTATTATTTTTCTTATTGTCTATGCATTTGTATTTACATTTTTAATAATTTAACGCCTTTTTGTGATATTTCAGGGATAATGGCAGAAGTAGTAGTAGCGGCAATGAAGACTTCCGTGTGGAACAGTGCGCGCCCACGCAGAAAACTAAGAAGGGTCCATTGTTAATGTCATATTTGATCAGGAGACATAGAGAGGCTGGCACCAAGATTACCGTTGAATTTAGCGATGCAGGATATCCCTTGGGAAAGATTGGGGACAACTGGAGGAGTTACCTAGGCACTGTGGTCCGTACTCGAATTCTGATCGACTTCCTTGATTGGAGGAAGGTGCCTTCAAATCTTAAGGATCTAATGTGGAACGAAGCAACGGTAATATATTATATAATTCCATTATTATAATGTTCGCAACATTATATATTGATCGTACTAATTGTAAGTTGTTATATTTTTTTCCAGGAATTGTTTGTTGGACCACAAAGATACAAAGAGCAAGAGGTTAAATATGCATTTGCGCAGTGGAGGAACTTCAAATCGAGAATCGCTACAGATTATATATTCGGTAAAAAGAAGAACGAAGATCCTACGAAGAAGTATCAATACATTGACTCTGCGCAGTGGAAGAAATTTGTAGAGCATAGACTCAGTGAAGAAGCGAGGAAGCTATCTGCTCAGAATAAGTCTCTAGCGGCTAAGAATGAATATGCGCACATCATGGGCCGAGGAGGGTATAGAAAAATGAAGGAGGTTCTAATAAGCGAGAAGTTAGCCGATTTAGTTGCGGATGGAGTAATTCAAGAGGGAGAAACACCTCCTGTCACTGTAGAGAGATACGAGGTTTGGAAGAGGGCACGCCTCAAGAAGAATAAAGAGTTCATCACCCCTAGAGTTCGGCTAGTGGCTGAAAATATTGTATGTAATTTACTTTTTTTCAGTACTTTAACTTTTTCCGTACACTAATCTTCGTTACTAATATCTTGATAATAGGATCAATTAGTAGAAAAATTGAGTCAAGGATCTTTTTCACCACATGGTCGACATGATATACTGACTGAGACGATTGGGACGCCTGAGTATCCTGGACGTACCAGAGGAGTGGGTACACACGTCCCCTGGAAGATTGGGTTCCTGAAATCCACATCTTCTAGGACGACACCGAGTTCCAGTACATCTCACGTAGGACCACCTGATCGCCTCAGCCTTCACTGTCACGTCGATGTAGACCCGATGACGAACATACCTACGGTACGTTTAGAATGTTTTATTTTATTTTTTGTGACAATTTCATTTAATTGTGCGAAACTTATGTAACATCAATTTGTTCGTGATATTAGGGTGGCCTGAAATGCGTATTATACATCCATGGGACTGTTGAAGGTGACAGAGAGCAAGTGGCCATTGGTCGAGTCATGCCAGGTCATTTTATTAATTATCGACAAATACCAGAACATACATTGAAGGTGATGTCCTCTCTTAGTCCTTATAGCTTATTTATAGATGTCACATTCTTAAGGAACTATGTTATTCTAACCCTAAACATTTATTCTTTAAATATAGGTGAGGGTTGAAAAAGCAGTCGTTCGAACAGTAAAATTGCCAATGCCCCATGCAAAGTTTTCCATTGTTATCGAGGCTACGTCTCACTATGTAGCATGGCTTGAAGACTTGGTCGTTGTCGGTAATAGGGTGAGATAATCGAACAATACAAGTTCATTTGCATTTTCTATTATACTTTACATAAAAATTAATTTCATTGCTTTCCTCAAATTAAACATGCAGGGATATGCCAACATTAAATGTCTTTATTTGTCAATTTCCGACGATGAAGGAATAGAGTGCTTGCCATTATATTGTCGACTCTTAAATGAGGTGTGGACACGGTTGAGCAGAGATATGCTTGTGGTGGACGTCGACCAGAGTGTGTTCGGTGACGACTACACAGAGGACCTTAAGGAACTATACAAGACGGAAGCATTGGGGAACTTTGCTAGTGAATTATGTATATGGTAATGTTCAAGATTATTTTTTGATATAATCATTTGTTCTAATGCATGGTCTAACTCTAACACAAAAGTTTTAATTTGTAGTTATTTGAACAATGAGATGATGGGTTGGGATATTAAGTTTGGTTTCTTCAATCCTTCCATCATGACGCCAACAATCAACAGAGATGAGAGGTTGATGACGTTTGTGGCAAGGTTGAGTATGCCAGACCGAGATCGCAATTTTTGTTACTTCCTACCTTATGTGGATCATGTAGAGTAAGTTCTTTATTTAATGATTATGTTTTATATCTATTTTTGAGTTTATTTTTTTAAATTTAGTTTTTTTAGGTGGCATTGGATGTTATGTGTCATCTTTCCTAAACAACATAAGGCGCATTGGCTGGATCCAAATATAGGTGAAAAAGAATAAACGTCGATGCAAAGGATTTGGTGGACACGTAAGTCGTTTTAGCCTCACTTTTATCTTGTAATTTGTATGGTAACATTCACTAATTATGTAATGTTATTCATTTTAGGGGATTGTACCGATACTATCAAGGATGTGTACCGAGAAATACACAAAGTGTTTGTTGGAAGGTAGTTAAGGTACGAAGTCTCATATCTACTATCTTTTAATAGCTTTAGCATTAAATATAGTGTGTGATAAGAAATTATTGATCGTGTGCAGTGTCCACAACAACCGCCGGGTCACTTATGCAGTTATTATGTTATGAATTTTATTCGAGACATAATCCAGTTTGTACGTGCTAATAACGGAGCGGAGATTGATGATCTTAGCCAAGTAATATCTTATTAGACTTGTATTATCTTCTAAGTTGTCAATAATGACTTTGGTTTGGTTTGAACTGATTGAAACTTTTATGTATTGACTTACTTTTATCTTGCTTTTCATTGGTTGTAGTGTTTTCCTAATGGAAGTGAATCATACGAAGACTCGAAGATCGATGAAGTAAGGGAAATGAGTGCCGCCTACTTGTATGACTATATAAACGACCGTTACCCAGTTGTTATAGGACATGAATCTTAGGTTTGTTGTGTGTATTTGAATATTATAACTTTTGTGTTGCCATTAATGTTTGCACATGAAAGATGTGTACTTGTATATTCTGTTCTATATTTGAAATGAATGTATGTCGATGTTGTTGAGAAACAGTGCATTTGTAATTGAACAGCAGGGTATTTGTAATTGATCTATGTTTGTAAAATTTTAGGGTGGATTTGAGCTAATTTAAGCCAAACCTGCCAAATTTTTGTATACATTATGCATCGGTTGGGAGTAAAACCGATGCATAATATATACCCTTATGCATCGGTTCTAGTAAAACCGATGCATAATGTATACTGACGGAGTCCACCGCACTGTCGTTAAGGTGCGATGTTCTCTGTGCAAAAATAAATTTATAATACCGATACTCGCGACTTAACTATTTTTGATAGTCAGTGGTAAGCACGGGTCGAACCCAAGGGAATTAGGTGATAGTTGTTCTTTCGAAAAGGGGGGGATTAAATAAAACAGTTGGAAGGTTGGTTTTAGTTTTTAGTACTGAAAAGTAAAGTGCTTGATGGAAAAGTCTTGCAGAAAAGTAAGCAGTTGATAAGGTACTGAAAGTAAAGTAACAGTTGATATTACAATTAAAGGAAAGTATTCGGTTTTAGGGGCCTTGTATCATAGTCTGTTTATCATCGACCTCTAATGATCATACTAAGTGTTCAAAAGTGTATCAAGGCCATTTCAAGCACTCGACTTGCCACACTGTCTAGCCCATTTCAAGGTATACTAGCCTATGTGCATCCATTTGATCAATCATTTCCGATCAATCCAAATGGTGTTTTAAAGCGGCCGAACTCCTCAGATAAGCTTTGCCATTTCAAGCATCCACTTACCCGAGTATGTTCACGAACCCCACGGAAGAGTTTTGCTCTGTCAAGCATCCACTCAACCTTGGAAGTTCTAACATAATATGTGGCACATAGAACAAGTTTTGAGCACATAGAGGCACTAAGAGTAGGGCTTAAAACATTGTATGATACAAGCACACCCCTTCAACCGAATGAAGGGTTTAGCTACGAATATCCATGGAACAGGACATCATAGCTAAGTGCTTTAAAAAGTAAAGGTTTTTGAAAGACAGTAAAGTAAAGTTTTCGAACGAAAAGACAGGAAAGTAAAGTTGTTGAATTGAAAAGACAGTAAAGTAAAGAAGAGACTACTTACAAAAACTGTTGAGAGTGCTAAAGATCAAGCTTCGATTCCAAAGTAAAGTGATTACATGATTGTGCTCTCAATCTAGAGAGATAAGTGACTTGTGATATGAGATGATTGTTGATTTTGGAATGAGATACAAAGGGAAGGAGGAGCTCTATTTATAGGCATGAAGGAGCCATGAGATCACAACACTTGTCATGAAATGGGAGGAGAAGCAAAAAGCCATCGGAGCAAGGTGGCACTTCCCTTAGCCGTCGGCCACATGTCATGAGGGGAGGAGAAGCCCTCTAGCCGCCGGCCACATGGAGGAAGGAGAGTGAGTGTGAGTTGAGATATTTTTCCCAAAAGCCATTGGCTCTCTTTCAGCTCCGGTCTGACTCTGGTTGCTCTTCGGTTGGACTTGTTTTGAGTGATTCCATGCCAGGTTCATAAAAGTTGTACAGTCGGAATCTGGTCGTGTCCTGGAGTGACTTGTAATCCATTTTCAGCTTTAAAACTCCTCCTTAGCTTGTATTCTTTCTAGACTTCAAAATACCCTGTAGATAAATATCGGAACTAACAAGCAAAAGTTAAATAGATAAAGAGTCTAATTTGGTGGGTTTAACTGTGTTTATGATTCATACAATTATGGTCCATCAGATCACCCCACACTTTTAGTTGTTCATCCCGAACAATGCTATTTAAGGGCGAAACACAATCTAAGTAAAAACTTTTAAATATGAAAGTGAGACTGTGGGACTAGATTTATCTTAATTCATGCATTACTTACTTATTATTAAACTGAACCGTGTAAATACTTAAAAGTAACTTGATACTTGTACCTTCGAGCCGAGATGCAATTTAATTTGGATGTTTAGGGAGATAGCCCTTTTGAGGATCCTCGACTGCATTCTCGGGACCGACTCGCACTATATGGTTTAACTTGTAGCTTTTTGATGGACCATAATTGTATGAAACATAAATGCAGTTAAACCCACCAAATTAGACTGTTTGTCTATCTAACTTCTACGTGTTAGTCCCGATATATTTCCACAGGGCATTTTAGAGACTGAAGTGAAAACACGCTAAGGAGAGGATTTTATGCTGAAAAGATAACAAGAGTCAATCCAAGGTCAAGATCATATGCCGACTGAAGAAATATCAAGGATCCTGACGTTGAATTGACCATAACAAATTAATCAGAAGAATCAGGAGTGGAGTCAAGACAGCCCGGGGAAGAAACACATTTACAGTTTTGTGAAAAGACTGCACAAAACTGTATAAACTCACACATTGGACAAGGATGACCGGCCACTTGAAGAAGTGGTGGCCAAGGGAGGAGCTCCTCCTCCTTGGCCACCGCCTACCGGCGGCTTTGAGGGGTGGTGACCGGCGGCTTTTGGAGCTCCTCCACATGTCACCACCACCTTCCTCCTCCTCCACCACTCCTCTTCCTCCACATGTGGCCATCTCCTCCCTTGATTTTCTCCTCCAATCAAAATGCAACACTTGCCACCCATCTCCACCACCCATCTCCTCCCCTTTGGGCTATAAAAGGAGGAGCTCCTCCTCCTCCAAAACACACCTCAATCTCATTTCACTTCTCTCTCTAGAAGTTGTAATATTTGCAACGTTGTAATCTTGGCTTTGGAAATAAAGGATAGCTCCCTTGGCGCTTCAACGGTTGTAAGTAATTCTTAGTATTTATTCAACTGTTTTATTTCCTTAGTTATAATGTTTAGCGCGATGAATAGTAGCTAAACTTGTAGTTCGGTCTAAGGGGCGCACTTGTATTATAAAATGTTTTAGACTATTAACTTAGTGTCTAGTCTAAGTATTCAAAACTTATTCTATGTGCCATATATTAAGTCAGAACGTCCAAGGTAGAGTGGATGCTTGGAATGGCAAAACTCTACAGCGGGGTTCGTAAACTTGTACGGATAAGTGGATGCTTGGAATGGCAAAGCTTATCTGAGAAGTTTGACTCATCTTAAACACCATTTGGTTGATCGGGAATGATTGATCAAATGGATGCACATAGGCTAATATAACCGGGAATGGAGTATTAGTCTAAATAGAATAAGTGTTCTACGTCCTTGGAATAGGCTAGACAGTGTACGCAAATCGAGTGCTTGGAATGGCCTTGATACACCGTTTGAATACTTAGGAGAGTCACTAAAGGTCAATGATAAACAGGATATAATACAAGTCCCCTGAAACCGAACATTTCTCTTTAATTATAAACTGTAATTTACTTTCCAGTATTAAAATCAACCAACCAACCAATCAATCAATCAAAATAGCTGGTAGCTTTAAAACCAACCAACCGACCTTAAACACGCTCCCACGCTGCGTAATCCCCCAGAAGAACAATTATTCCCCTAGTTCCCTTGGGTTCGACCCCTACTTACCAAGTACTACCCAGTAGTATAGTTGCGAGTAGCGGACTATTATAAATTTATTTGCACAAATCGCTTTGACGACGAGCGGTTCTGTCACTTTTTCTGGCACGTTACTTGATTCGGGTTTCACTGAGTTGAGCATTTTGATTTCTTTTTGGTGAGGGACAGCTTCTGTAGTGAATCCGCCTTTGGCCTTTGGCCTTCGATATTGAGTTGGAGTTTCTTCACTTTTGTTTGGTTAAAACCTTCAGAACTTTGGCTTTTGGCCTTTGATTAGCTTCTTCGAGCTTTTGCTTCTTTGTGACTTGCTAGTCCATTTTCTCAACCTTCTTGGGAGGTCCAATCATCGCCCGCGAGCATATGGAAATACCTCCCCGCTCTTTCTCATCCTCGCCGTTTCGCGCGGGTCAAAATGAGGGTCGCTCATTTGTTTTCCCGGCTACTCTGACTAGAGATAGGACGGTTTGATTCCCGTCCCGCCTCTTGCATAAACGCTGCATGGCGGAGATGACTCTGACTTAACTGAAACCCAAAGTGCAGCCTCCACTGACTTCGTAAACCATATAGTGAAATTCAGTCCTTCGATTGCTTGCCAAGCCTCTCTAGGGCAGTTTGTATCAACTCCACATCCCCTGTATATCTCAGCACAAAGGGACAAATGAGAAGTTACATCCTAAGTTTTTAAACAGTTGAATTTTCACAAGGTAAATGCATGAATTATGATCTATCTTTTTCACATTCTCAAGTTCATATTTTCAAAAATATAATATTAAGGGAAAAGGAAAAGAAAAACCATGTTAACTAACTATGTACACAGGTGGTTTCTCACCCCACACTTTTGAACGAAGGCATGCCCTTCAGCGCGACTTAGTTCAAAAGTCATGCAAGCAAATATTTACAAGAGAAGGAAATGACATTAAGGAAAAGAGAAGAACTGAACTCCCTTTTACGGTGTCGTTGCATGTTGTGGAAAGATAATCGAGGGAGTTCGGGTGGGGCCTTGAACTCTCAGCGCGGGCCCGGTAATTTCTTGGAAGCTGCCTGGCTGATCTGATCTTGCTCCAAAAATCGATTCCTACATGTTAGACATTCCTTCTATACAAAAAATGGGTGAGAGCGACTTGCGGTAAAAACTAAATGACAGCAAATAAAATTACTGAAAGTAAGATAGGTGTCGGGTTACCTCCCGACCAGTGCCTTTGTTTAACGTCGTTGGCTCGACGCATGGGGATCACAAGTTTGGATCCCATGGGCAGCTCATGTCATAGTGTTGTGGAGTGCCTACTTTCATTTTTGCCTTGCCTTCCCCCGAGTTTTTGTGGGATGATGGGTCAGGACTTCCTTATTTCGGTGGTTTTTCTTTCCAACTCTTCCGATTCTTTTGGTTCTTCCGAGAAGGTGAGGTTCTTTCGATCGTAGCTGCTGGTTTAGTCACCCTCTCGGTTTCTTTTAGTAGGTCAGAAACTAGTGCGCTGAGATCAGATGTGTTTACGATGTCTGGTGGTTTCTTCGTATCCGTGCGGCCATTATTATTATCGATGTAGAAATTTGCAATTTTGCCGCCAAATTCAAGCGATAATGAGCCCTTGCCCATATCGATCCTTGCTTTGGTAGCGTAGAGGAATGGCCGTCCCAATATGATTGTTGGAGGGTCGTTTTTGCTTGCATTTTCCGTTCGTATTACATAAAAGTCTGCAGCAACGAAAAGCTCTCCCACACTGAGTATTAGATCTTCAAATACTCCAACCAGACGGACACACGACTTGTCCCCCATCTCGAGGGATATCATTGGTGGCTTCAATGGACCAAGCCCCAATGAGCAGTATAGATGGAAGGGCAAAACATTGACAGCAGCTCCAAGGTCAATAAGGCAATGGTGAATTTGGGCTTCGCCGATAACACAGGTGACTGTAAAGGCTCCTGGGTCCTTATTCATTTCCAGTTGTACCTCATGACTCCAAGTGACGTTCTTTTTCGCTATCAGGTTATTTTGTTCCTTCATTGGCTCCAATTTTTTTTCTTTTTTGTTCTTTTGGGCCGCAGGATCTTTGGAGGCAATGATTTTCATGGAGTAGGATGAGTCTCGAACCCCGATTTTTTCGATTCCGAGGCCCGATCTAGGATCGTCTAAGTCTAAGTCTTTATTGTTATCCCACCCAGATGCTGGTACATTAAAGCGTGTGACTGGCGGTGGTGTCATGCAAACGGTGAATGCATAGCGTCCATTATCATTATGCGTGACCCACTTTCTACCATCAATGGGTCGGTCTTCTTGTTGATTCCAACCAGGACGGCACCTACGATTGAAGTGTTTGGTTGTAGGTTTGTAAGCTGCGGGTCCTCGTTGTTGTTTTGCCAGTAGGGCTACAGTTTGTGCTTTTTTGAGTTCTTCCATGACTATTAGTTCTCCGAGTGACTGGGCATGTGATTCATCTTCCCATATCATACCAAGGAACTCTTCTTTCTTTGCTTCTGTGGTTGTTAATGAGGGTTGTGCCGCTTCTTCTAGTGCCTCCTTCATATCTGACATTGTTACCATGCTTACATTTGCCTTTGGGTTTGGGATGGTCTGTGAAGGAAGTCTGCCTGGTTCATTAGTGAGCACGGACATTGCGGTGGGACATTTGTTTGGTCAATTCTGAAATTGCCCCGTCAGTTTTCGCCTGGAATTGGTTAAGCGATGTTCCCAATTGATTCACGCTTCCTGCGAGCTCCGTCATTGTGTCTTCAAGCGACTTGCTTGGTCCTTGCTGATTATTTGAGCTGGATTGGTATTGATTCGTTCCCTTCTGCTGATATTGGCTCGTCGGGTATTGATTTGATCCTCTCTGCTGATATTGGCCTGCTGATGGAGCGTTCTGGTTGTACTGCCGGTGGGGCGGTTGGTAGAATTACTGAGCTAATTGTGGTGCGGCTTGTTATGTCTCCTTCGGAGGATGGTTGTCGTTTTGCCAGCTTGGATTGGTCGCTTGATTATACTGCCGGATTGGTCCTGCTCTATCATTGCTGTTGTGGTTGTTGTATCCTTGGTATCCTACCACTGCATTCACTTCTTCCGGTTCCTCTACTATCAGTGTCGGGCATGCGTCAGTCTGTGGTCCGTAGAGGAGAGTCGGCCACCAAGCATCTACAGAGCTTGCATGGCATCTGTTAAACCTTACGGCCATACGGAGTCGAAGTGGAGGACTTTAAATTAAAGGCCTTTTATTTCTCTTTAATTGATGCAGCTAACGATTGGTTTCTGTCCCTTCCATCAGGTAGCATCAGAACATGGGACCAGATGCAGAAAAAGTTCCTGAACAAGTATTACCCAGCGGGCAAGGCGATGCAGGTTCGCAACCAGATGCAGAACATCAGGCAGGGGTCGAACGAGACAATGTTCCAGTACCTGGAGAAGTTCAATGCCCTGGAACAAAGCTGTTGCAATTTGGGAGTGCCGGAGAAGCTGATTATAGAGTATCTACTGGATGGCTTGAGATCGCTCGAAAAGATTGATGTTCCCATGAATCGCATGGCTTTGGCAAAACGGCTTTAGACAGTTCAAGCTTGAGTTCAAGAAGAGTTCAACCACGGACTGGAACAGAGGCACAGCGTATAGAAGGCGTATAGAAGTCGCATGATCTGGATTCAATAAAGAAACAGATATTCGAGAGGGATCTGAGATTGAGGATCTTTTCGGTTGGAATCGGTCAATGAAGAAACAGATATTCAAGATGCCTTTTGAATATTATCTTACCAGTTTTAAAGACCACCAGATCAACCTTCTGAAAAGGATATCTCTTGAAGAAGATTTGAATAGAGATATGGATCTCCTGAAGATTTCGACGAGAATACTTGATTGGAACAAATCGCGAAGTCATCTCAACAGATCAGATAAGTGATCAGATCTATGCAGATTGATTGAGAAATTGTCGGATGGCTTGGAGTAGAAGTCATCGTTGGGGATTGGATTTGGATTGAATATTCTGCCAATATTCTGGAATATCTCCGATTTATTGTCAGGATATTCAGATTGGATCTGGACTTCTCTATAGCCTATAAAACGAAGGCTAGGGCGTCCAGATTGGCTATCGCTCCTGCTGAGAAAATAAACACGAGAAAACTCTGCTGATTGGAGGAGGAGCGACAGCCGATTGAGTGTTCCCCACTGGAAACTCATCGGTGTAAGAGAAGTCTTAGCTAGTGCAACTCAGACTGCCTGGAAGCGATCATACAGCGCACACAACAAAGGTGAACACGCTTTCGACAGAAAGCATCCGAGCTTCAAGTGAAGGTCGAGCACGTTCGGACAGAAGGACCGGACGAAGGGGATCAAGGGGAGTAGCGACAAACCTTGGTTGCAAATCTGAGAGACGGAGTGTTAGTGGTGAGGCCATTACAAACAAAGTGTTGTGTAAGAGTAAGACCTCCTGTTGCCCTAAACTCGTAATAAGATTTGTTGTCCCTTTTTCGGGTGTGGGAAACCCCCCAGAGTAGGCATAGCCGAACTGGGTTATCAATCTGTGCGTGCTCCTGTTTTATTGTTCTGTTTGCTGAACTGTTGTGGAGAGAGTTCAAGGTCTGTCGGAACTGTACCTTGAACACTTGCTTGAACAGGGGACAGTATTACAAATGGTATCAAAGCAAACACTCGACACACTGTGTGGGATCCTAGAACTGTTCAATATGACTCCAAAGGAAGGACAGAACACAGCTAAAGATGACACTAAGTGTTCACTTAAAACAGAGGTGATCGAAGTAATTGCTGAGACTGACTGAACGTCCCATTCACTAAAAATGATGACCCGGAAGTTCGACAAAGTGGCCCGAAGACTCGACAAACGCAGAACTGAGCAAGATCTATCACAATCTAGCATGGCTCATAGCTGGAAGACCTGCAAAAACAAAAACGTCTGTATGGTTGCATTCAGCTCATCTAGTCACATGGAGAAAGATCGCTGGTATTTTGATAGTGGATGCTCCTCTCATATGACAGGTAACTCCAAATTTCTCACACATATTCGACCTGTCATAAAGAAGCAGTACGTTACGTTCAGTGATGGAGGAAAGGGTCAGGTGATCGGCTGTGGGACATTGAAGGTCCCGTGTCTTCCTGTGCTCAAGGACATCCTCCTTGTTGAAGGACTGAAGGTGAACCTTATTAGTATTAGTCAGCTTTGTGATGGGGGGCACCATGTCAAATTCACTCAAGACTCCTTCCAAGTTTTTAACAAGGAGGAACACTGATGGAAGGCAGTAGAGCAGCAAATGATTGCTACCTTATTGGATCTGCCGGAACCATGTCGTGCCTTTCAAGTCAAGCAAATGAGATGTCGGTATGGCACAGGCGATTAGGTCATCTTAATCTCAAGACCTTGAGGAAGCTCTGCTCATCCGGACTCATCAGAGGAATGCCCAATGTTAAAGGCGACTTGGATGTTCTATGTGGAGAATGCCAAATAGGAAAACAGACTAAGGCTTCACATCCAATCACCACCCAGATCAGCACTAGCAGACCACTAGAACTGATCCACATGGATCTAATGGGGCCGATGCAAGTTGAGAGCTTTGGGGGCAATAAGTATGTTCTTGTATGTGTAGACGACTTCACTAGGTTTTCTTGGACTCGATTCCTTCGAGACAAGTCTGCTGCTACACAACAGTTCATTGAACTTGCTACCCTTCTCCAGAGAGAAAGGGAAGCCAAAGGAGAACGCCTGGTGAGTATCAGGAGTGACAACGGCGCAGAGTTCAAGAATGCCACTATGACCGCCTTCTGTACCAAACACGGGACTGCCCATCAGTTTTCTTCTGCAATCACTCCCCAGCAAAATGGCGTTGTTGAACGGAAAAATCGCACAATTCAGGAGATGGCCCGAGTAATGATTCATGCCAAGAAGATTCCTCTGAAGTTCTGGTCAGAAGCTATGAACATGGCGTGCCATATTATCAATCGCGTAACAATACGCACGGGCACGGAGATGACCTGCTATGAACTATGGAAAGGAAAGAAGCCCACTGTTAAGTACTTTCACATTTTTGGGAGTGACTGTTACATTTTGAATGACCGTGAGTACCGACAGAAGCATGATCCCAAGAGTGATGAAGGATTCTTCCTTGGATATTCCTCAAACAGTCGAGCGTACCGGGTATTCAACAAACGCACAGGATCAGACATGGAATCAATCAATGTCAAAATAAAGGATGACTTGATTGAACTCACTGTCTCAGATGATGCTGACGAAACAGTTGGAACAGCGTCTGGAACTGCCCCACTTCCTCTTCCGACTGAGACTGACTCGACACGAAGTGCCTCGCCAGCCACCAAAGGAGTCGGAACAGTAGCTGAAACTGGTTCATTCCCTCAGAATGAGACTGACCCTACAGAAGGTGCCTCAACCGCAAATAATAGCACCGGAAACTCTCCTTCTGATGAGATTGAAGAAGTCAATACTCAAGCGGATCGTGCTGCATTGCAACCTTCTCGACGAATTGCCAGAGACCATCCGACCTCTGAGATCATTGGAGCACCTAGTGACGGAATTCAAACTCGTGGGAAGCTGATTAACTACCGAGGTCTTGCCGCCTGCTCATGTTTTCTGTCTTCAATTGAGCCAAAGAACATAAAGGAAGCACTCACTGATGAGTATTGGGTCCTTGCCATGCAGGAGTAACTTGAAGAGTTTGCCCGAAATGATGTTTGGGACTTAGTTCGAAGACCTGATGGTGTGAACGTCATTGGCACGAAATGGATCTTTAAGAACAAGTCAGACACATCCGGAAATATCACCAGAAACAAGGCTCAGCTTGTGGCCCAGGGATATTCCCAGATTGAGGGGATCGATTTTGATGAAACCTTTGCCCCTGTTGCACGCTTGGAAGCCATTCGCCTGCTCCTTGCTCTGGCTTGTCACTTGAAGTTTCGACTGTTCCAGATAGATGTCAAAAGTGCCTTTCTGAACGAATTCCTGAATGAGGAGGTTTACGTTGCTCAGCCGAAAGGATTTGAGGATCCGCATCATCCAGCATCGGTGTATCACCTGAAGAAAGCTTTGTACGGCCTCAAACAAGCACCCAGAGCTTGGTATGAGCGTCTCACTGTGTTCCTCGTCAATCATGGATATGTGCGAGGGGGAGTGGACAAGACTCTGTTTGTCAAACACACAAGGTCAGACTTTATTATCGCACAAATCTATGTCGACGATATTGTTTTTGGTTCCAATACCCAGAAACTGGTGGATCAGTTCGTTGAACAGATGCAGAAGGAGTTCAAAATGAGCATGGTTGGGGAGATGAATTACTTTCTAGGACTTCAGGTGACTCAAAAGGAAGATGGCATTTTCATCTCACAAAGCAAATATGCCAAAAATCTGATAAAGAAATTTGATCTTGAGAAGGCAAGTCACAAACGAACTCAGGCTGCTACGCACATAAAGATAACTAAAGACGAGGCTGGACCAAAGGTCGATCAGACGCTGTACAGGAGTATGATTGGAAGCCTCCTCTACTTGACAGCCAGCAGACCTGATATTGCGTATGCTGTAGGAGTCTGTGCAAGGTACCAGGCGGATCCGAAATAAAGCCATCTCCTACAAGTTAAGAGAATCATTAAATATGTGTGTGGGACTGTCGAGTTTGGTATCTGGTACACTAAGGACACCAACTCACATCTGGTTGGTTACTGCGATGCTGACTGGGCAGGAAATGCTGAAGATCGGAAGAGCACATCTGGAGGATGCTTCTTCTTGGGAAATAACCTGGTTTCTTGGTTCAGCAAAAAACAAAATAGCATCTCTCTGTCTACGGCTGAAGCAGAATACATTGCTGCAGGAAGCAGCTGCACTCAACTTCTGTGGATGAAACAAATACTGTCTGAATACGGAGTCACACAGAAGGAGATGACCCTGTACTGTGACAATATGAGCGTAATCAGCATTTTGAAAAATCCAGTACAGCACTCCAGGACGAAGCACATTGACATCAGGCACCACTTCATCAGAGAATTGGTTGAACAGAAGGTGGTGAATCTAACGCATGTGACAACAGATAAGCAATTAGCTGACATCTTCACCAAGCCACTAAATGCCGCTCAGTTTGAAACGCTCAGATCCTCCTTGGGTCTGTGTGTCATCAAGAACTAAATGCTCCAGTCTATGGTCAGTCACAAGCGGAACTCCAGCTGAACAGTTGGACTGACCATGTTGAGAAGAGGGCTGGAACAGATGAATCTTTTTGAATGCAATTGTGCATACCACCGTTTTCGTGCCAAAGAGGATAAAGTACCACAGGTAGGCCGTGCATGGAATGTTCGGTCAGAGGGAGTAAGACTCTCGTAAAGGAGAAAAGAAGTCAGACGATAAGATGATGGTCTAGAAGGTTTAGACACTTCTGAGAAAGATGACGAGCTTAATGAAATATACGAGGGCTGTGATGAGGGTGTTCAAGATATGCAGAAGGAATGGACTGTTACTCAAGAAAGAGATGGTCCGAGAGAGCTAGACCACCCAGATGTGGAGCTGCGTGAAGCTGCTCTAGCGAGACCAGACTATGGAGATTGTGAAGACAATTTGGACTCAGTTCCTTTGGGTATGCTCAAGAAGTCTGAAACGGTGAAACCAAAGAGGATAGCTACCGTCCCAGCTTGCTCATCTAAGGCAACCATTAAGATGAATGGGATCACAGGTGCAGGGGGAGCAAGCACATCTAATAAGAAGATTAGTCGTAGCAGTCAAGTGGAAGGCAGTGCAGAAAAGAAAGATCATCCCTGAGAGGATGCTTGCTGAGAAGAAGTTCAAAGGAAAGAGGCTATCCAACCCTTGAAGGTTACTGATCTGATTTGGAGCGCCCAAAGATGCAAATCGATTGATTAGAGGAAATAGAAAGGTCAAGACTGTTCCCGAGATCATCAATGAGTCCTTTGCAACAGATGATTCCTACAAGGTGATGATAGAGGAGTACTTTGTCAGGATTGGATGCAAGCAGTATTACTACAGGATGCCTACGTCTGATTGAGCCTAAGTCAGCCAGGACAGACTGTCAAGTGCTTCGTTGAAGTTGGTAGTTGATAACATGCTGTTCAATGGTCGTCATAGGAATGATCTAAAAGATGTCCTGAGGTGAACGTGGACAGTCTCTGAAGGAGGAAGAAATCATTCCGGAGGACGAACAACTGCTGAGACACCATGGTTCGACAGACTCACAATATGTGTCACTGTCCCTGGCTATGTTCGAGGGGGAGTCGCCAAGATTCCAGATACCGAGGAGACCAGGTTGCTCGATTGGACCCCTTGCCAGTTTGTGGCAAAAAGGGGGAGTATATGTTGAGGTAACCGTTCTAAAGCGTAGATTTGGTTTTGCCAAAATGCCAAGGGGGAGATTGATGTTCCCATGAATGGCATGGCTTTGGCAAAACGGCTTTAGACAGTTCAAGCTTGAGTTCAAGAAGAGTTTAACCACGGACTGGAACAGAGGCACAGCATATAGAAGGCGTATAGAAGTCGCATGATCTGGATTCAATAAAGAAACAGATATTCGAGAGGGATCTGAGATTGAGGATCTTTTCGGTTGGAATCGATCAATGAAGAAACAGATATTCAAGATGCCTGTTGAATATTATCTTACCAGTTTTAAAGACCACCGGATCAACCTTCTGAAAAGGATATCTCTTGAAGAAGATTTGAATAGAGATATGGATCTCCTGAAGATTTCGACGAGAATACTTGATTGGAACAAATCGCGAAGTCATCTCAACAGATCAGATAAGTGATCAGATCTATGCAGATTGATTGAGAAATTGTTGGATGGCTTGGAGTAGAAGTCATCGTTGGGGATTGGATTTGGATTGAATATTCTACCAATATTCTGGAATATCTCCGATTTATTGTCAAAATATTCAGATTGGATCTGGACTTCTCTATAGCCTATAAAAAAAGGCTAGGGCGTCCAGATTGGCTATCGCTCCTGCGGAGAAAATAAACACGAGAAAACTCTGCTGATTGGAGGAGGAGCGACAGCCGATTGAGTGTTCCCCACTGGAAATTCATCGGTGTAAGAGCAGTCTTAGCTAGTGCAACTCAGACTGCCTGGACGATCATACAGCGCACACAACAAAGGTGAACACGCTTTCGACAGAAAGCATCCGAGCTTCAAGTGAAGGTCGAGCACGTTCGGACAGAAGGACCGGATGAAGGGGATCAAGGGGAGTAGCGACAAACCTTGGTTGCAAATCTGAGAGACGGAGTGTTAGTGGTGAGGCCATTACAAACAAAGTGTTGTTTAAGAGTAAGACCTCCTGTTGCCCTAAACTCGTAATAAGATTTGTTGTCCCTTTTTCGGGTGTGGGAAACCCCCCAGAGTAGGCATAGCCGAACTGGGTTATCAATCTGTGCGTGCTCCTGTTTTATTGTTCTGTTTGCTGAACTGTTGTGGAGAGAGTTCAAGGTCTGTCGGAACTGTACCTTGAACACTTGCTTGAACAGGGGACAGTATTACAAAGATGCTGCTAGACGCCTCGGCTGGTGGCACGATCATGGATCTACCCCAGGCAGAATAAAGCAATTGGTCACGAGCGTGGATGAGAATGCAAGGTTCAGAGAAGAGACCAACCGGTAGGAGGAATTCAGCAGAACCACACACGTTGCAACGGCCGACACTCCGGTGAATTCAATGGCCGAGGAGAAGAAACAGATGAAGGAGATGATGCGGCAGCTGATATGGAGACAGCCGGTCCAGTTGAAACCATGCGAGTTTTGTGGTGCAACAGACCATAAGACAGATGCTTGCCCCGGTCTACAGGAGGATACACTGGCCAACGTCAATGCAGTGGGTGAATTTCAGAATTACAATAACCGTGCACCCCAGCAGACTCAGCAGCAGCAGTACTACCGGCCACCATATCGCCAGCAGCAGGGCAGCTACAATAATAAAAATCAGTATCAGCCCCGAGGACAGAGCTACAGTCAAGTGATGAGTCCAGTTTTTGACTCGTTAATGCCCGTTTTCACTATAGCTTTAGTTCGTTTCCGATGATAATTTGTTGCCATTTGATCCCCTTTTCGTGTGTTTCAGGTCAACACGAGATGTCCTAGGGTCGAAGCCACTATACGAGAACTTGGGGAGAATCGAAGATTTGGGAGCAAATATTTGCAGAACAACACGTCCAACCGATCGGTTGGGCAGCTGCCCCTAGCCAACCGATCGGCTGGCTAGCTCCCTCAGAAGGCCTGTTTCTGCCGTTTCCGTAACCGATCGGTTGGGCAGCTGCCTCTAGCCAACCGATCGGCTGGCTAGCTCCATCAGAAGGCCTGTTTCTGCCGTTTCCGTAACCGATCGACTCGTCCTGCCAACCGATCGGCTGACTTGCCCTGCTCCAACCGATCGGTTGAAGCCAAAGATTTTCCCAACCAATCGGTTATGGAAGTTCTTCAGTAGCAGCCAGTCTTACCTTCCTCTAACCGATCGGTTGGCACCAAAGCTTCCTCCAACCGATCGGTTGGAACTGCTACAGTGCCGAATTCTACCCGAGGCTATAAATAGAAAGAGGCAAGTTTGACCTAGCATCTGGGATTTTTCTGGGAAAAAAAGACAAAAGGAAGTGAACTAAATCAAGGGTTTCATCATCATCTAATCAAGGGGATTTGAAGACTAAGGGAGTTTATTAGGATCATCAATCCTACTCTATTCCCTCTTCCCTTCTCTTAGATTTTTGTTAAAAACCTACACATCATGTTGTCTTACATGATGTGTGAGTAGTTCCCTTTGTGTTTTGAGGGTTCTATGAACCTCCTTGGTACTCAATGATCATTGTATACACATCTATATGGATTTATTGAAGTTGATTTCGTTTTACTATGCTCTTCATGTTAGACATGTCTCTAAGTGTTTGATAAAATGCCTAAGTGACATGTTCGTGTTAGAACTATGATCTAAGTATCGAGAGAGCTTAGTGCTGGTTTGGATATAGTAAAACTGAACTTAACCAACATTTATGAGAGTAAATGCATGGTGAGAGGTAAACTAGAACTTTGTGCATGTAGCATTTATGAGAGTAAATGCTATGTAGTAGATCAATACTCTTTAATTAGTGAGATCCTAACTAAGATGGCTTGACTAGGATTAAACATGCATGGTTTGTCTAATTTTAGTCTAAGCTAGGTTTAAAACCTATCAACTCATAATTAATTAAACTCTTGTATGCATGATCATTGGGAAATTGCCAAGGAGGGGATTAATCCCTCGAAACTCGCTTTTAATTGATTTTAATCCCCTAAAAACCATTTCATACTTGCTTTGAATCATTGATAACCAAAATCACTATCGAATTTTAGGAATTAGCCGAGTAAGAAAATTTGATAGAACTAGCGCGTAATCCGTTTGCTCCTTTGGGTTCGACACCGGTCTTACCGGTCATTTATAAATTGTTTTTGACCGTATGCTAAAAACTTACACGTCAAAATGGCGTCGTTGCCGGGGAGCAATAGCTAGATTACCCCTAGGAAAATCATTTAGTGCTCCGACTATTCCATGTTTTACTTTATTTTACTTGTTACTTGCAATTCTTGAACTACTTCACTACGCTTACTTGTTTTAATTGGCTCCTCTTGTAGGTTCACTTCTTTTATGCCACTGAAGACCAAGAAACTTACTCAAATCATGGATAGAGACTTGAACCAACCTATTAGAGAGCTAGTTAATCCTCATCTTACAAGGAGTAAGACCAACAAAGACAAAGGATCAACTTCCAATACTCAAGAAGTCATGGGTGATAGAGAGAACAATAATAGACCTCCTCCTCCGCCCCCTCCTAGTCTTAGGAATCAAGATGGCCTTCCTCCGCAATTGCCCCTAGCTAGAAGGGCCCTAAAGGATTATGCCGTTCCTACGGCGTATGGCTACCGTTCTCCCATCCAACTACCTACGGTCGATAACCGGGACTATGACTTGAAGATGTCCACTATTCAAATGGTTCAATCGAACCAATTTTCGGGTAGAGACAACGAGCATCCCAATTCTCACTTGACGACGTTTCTTGAAGTATGTGCTACATTTAAAGTGAATGGGGTCTCGGAAGATGCAAAGCTATTGAGGCTTTTCCCTTTCTCCCTCACGGGAAAGGCAAAGGATTGGTTGAGGAGTCAAACTCCCGATAGCTTCACTACTTGGGAGGAACTAGTCGTGGCTTTCTTAAACAAATACTTCCCTCCCTCCAAGACGGCTTACTATCGGAATCAAATAACCAATTTCTTGCAATTGGATGGCGAAAACCTCTATGAGGCTTGGGAACGTTACAAGGAATATCAAAGGCTTTGTCCTCACCACAACCTAGATGATCTTCAAGTCTTCCACACTTTCTACCACGGGGTTGACGGTAACTCTCGACTTGCTCTTGATACCGCCTCGGGGGGGTGCTATTATGGATCTAGAACCGCATGAAGGATATGCGGTAATAGAGAAGATTACCAAAAATTACTTCATGTAGGGAAGTGAGAGAGGAAACCCGAGAAGAAGACATGAAAGGCATGAGGTGAAAGCGGTTAGCACAAGTGACTACGATGCTTTGAGAAAGGATTTTGATAGCCTCTCGGATGAAGTCTTCGAGTTGAAACACCCGGAAAAAGAATCTTCAACAAGGCAAGGGTGTGATATTTGTGAGGTCTATAAGCACGAGACCGTTTCTTGCCCTTTGGTTCAAAGGGATGTGCAAGGGCAAGGCTATGGAGAAGTGAACTTTGTGGGAGGAAACCAAGGAAGGGACTATGGAAATAGTGCCAATCAAGGGCAAAGCTCTCAAGCCAACTATACTACACCAAAGTTCTCTTCAGGATGGAGAAATCACCTCAATTTCTCCTACAAGACCACTAATCCGACTCGCCCCGACTTTGGATCCACACCTCCCGGATTCGGTCCTAAACCTACTCAACCGAATCAAGCGTTCCAACCTAGGAACCAATATCAAAGTCAAGGACCGACTTTGCTTCAAAGGAATCAAAACCAAGGGCAACAATACCAAGGTCAAGCTCAAAGGGCCTACCAACAAGTTGAAGCCCCGCCCCAATCTTCGAATGAACCATCCGGTGTGGAAGCTATGCTAGCCAAAATCCTTGCACAACAAGAGAGGGCAAGTAGGGACGTTCAAGCTAAATTTGAAGACATGCAAACTCAGTTCGAGAGATTGGAAACTCATAACAAAATGCTAGAAAGTCAAATTGCCCAACAAGCCGAGGCATCTACAAGGGCACCAGGCAAGTTACCGGCTAGACCCGAACAAGGGAATAGAGAGCATTGCAACGCGGTAACCTTGAGAAATGGGAAAAAGCTAGAGAGCGAGGTACCTAAAAGGAAGAGAGTTTCTTTTGATCTTGGAGGCCAAGCTAGTGCCGAAATTGAAGAATTGGATAAGGAGGTCCCAAGCCCTCAAGTTGAGAAAGAAAGTGAGGGGGAAAAGGAGAAAGACGAACCTAGAGTATACACTCCTCCTATTCCATTTCCCCAAAGGCTAAAGAAGAAGAGCAATGACAAGCAATTCTCCAAGTTCGCCGAGATGATGAGGAAGCTCTATGTCACAATGCCCTTCACCGAGGTAATAACTCAAGCTCCTTCTTATGCTAGATTTCTAAAGGATGTTATTACTTGCAGGAGAAAAATCGAGGATGTCGATACGGTGTCCCTCAATGGCGAATGTAGTGCCATACTCCAACCTCGCATGCCCCCAAAGCTTGAGGATCCCGGTAGCTTTTCCATTTCATGCTTTATTAATGATATTAAGATTGAACGTGCTATGTGTGATTTGGGTGCAAGTATATCGTTGATGCCTTATTCTTTGTGTAAAAAGCTAAATATGGGTGAGCCAAAACCAACTAGCATGATTCTAAGGCTCGCGGACCGCTCCTCAAGATTCCCTAAGGGAGTTCTTAAGGATGTCCCGGTTAGAGTAGGGAATTTCTATATTCTGGGGGATTTCGTGGTGTTAGAGATGGAGGAGGACAATGAAATTCCCATTCTATTGGGAAGGCCCTTCCTCTACACCGCGGGGGCTATTTTTGACACAACTAAGGGGTCGATCACCATGAGGGTAGGAGATGAGGAAATTGAATTCAATCTTGAAAAAGCACAACGAGGTCCTAGTCCTACAATGACTTGTAATTATCTTGACCTAGTTGATACTTATGAATTGTATGATGAGCCTAACCTTTTCATGAGTGGGATTGATCTTGATAATGAGCTTCCCGACATTGCCGATTGTTGGGCTATCTTGGAGGAAGAAAGCAAAGAAGGGACTCTAAGCGACAAAGGTAAGGAGTCTTGTTCGGTAGAGCTAAAAGCTCTACCAACAAGCCTAAGGTATGAGTTCTTAGGCCCAAACTCTAGCTTGCCTATCATTGTGAATGCTTCTTTGAATGATGTTGAAACCTCAAAATTGCTTGATGTGGTTAGAGAACACAAGGATGCTATTGGCTACTCGATTGATGATTTAAAGGGGATAAGTCCCAATTTATGCATGCATGAAATCAATTTAGAGAGTGATAGTATGCCATCTAGGGAGAGAGCTAGGAGGTTGAATCCTATTGTTGGTGAGGTAGTGAAAAAGGAAGTTCTTAAGTTGCTTGATGCGGGAATCATTTTCCCCGTTGCGGACTCTAAATGGGTGAGCCCCATTCATGTAGTGCCAAAAAAGGAGGGAATGACCGTAATTAAAAATGAGAAGAATGAATTAATCCCCACAAGAACGGTAACCGGGTGGCGTATGTGTGTGGACTATAGGAAACTCAACCAAGCCACTAGAAAAGATCACTTTCCCCTTCCTTTCATTGACCAAATGTTGGAAAGACTAGCTAAGCATGACTATTTTTGCTATCTTGATGGATATAGTGGATTTTTCCAAATCCCTATACATCCACAAGATCAAGAAAAAAACCACCTTTACATGTCCCTATGGAACATTTGCCTATCGGCGAATGCCCTTTGGACTTTGTAATGCGCCAGGTACCTTTCAAAGATGCATGATGGCTATATTTTCGGAGTTTATTGAGAAAATCATGGAAGTGTTCATGGATGACTTTTCCGTTTATGGTTCTTCTTTTGATGATTGCTTAGCCAACTTGGAAAAAGTGTTAAAAAGATGCATTGAAACGAACCTTGTGCTTAATTGGGAAAAATGTCATTTCATGGTGCAGGAGGGAATTGTGCTTGGCCATTTGGTGTCAAAGAGGGGAATTGAGGTGGACAAAGCCAAAATAGAAGTTATGGAGAAATTGCCACCTCCGAGGGATGTAAAAGGGATAAGGAGCTTTCTAGGCCATGCGGGGTTCTATAGGAGGTTTATCAAGGATTTCTCGAAGATTGCAAAGCCTTTAACAAACCTACTATGCAATGACACCAAGTTTCGGTTTGATGAAGAGTGCTTGGTGGCCTTCGAGAAATTGAAAGAGGCATTGATTTCGGCTCCAATTATTCAACCTCCAAGATGGGATTTGCCCTTTGAGCTCATGTGTGACGCAAGTGATTATGCCATTGGGGTGGTCCTTGGACAAAGGGTGGATAAGAAACTTCATGCCATCCACTACACAAGCAAGGTTCTAAATGGAGCTCAATTGAACTATACTACTACCGAGAAAGAGTGATGGACCACAATTATACGAATCAAAAACACAGATAAACCCCCCAAGTTAGACTGTTTGTCTGTCTAACATCCACTTGTTAGTCCCGATATATTTCCACAGGGCATTTTAGAGATTAAAGTGAAAACACGTTAAGGAGAGGCTTTTAGCACAGAAAAGATATAAGGAGTCGATTCAAGGTCAAGATCATATGCCGACTGAAGAAATATCAAGGATCCTGACGATGAATCACTCATCACAAATTGTGCAGAGATGGAATCAAGTCAACCCAGTGCCAAATTACACTGACAGTTTTGTGAAAAGACAGTGCAAAACTGTACAAAACTCACATATGGGCAAGATGACTTGTGACTTGGAGAAGAGGTGGCCAAAGAGGAAAACCACCCCAAAACCACCACCCACCACCGGCGGCTCCTCCCTCCTCCTCCATGGATGACCGGCTCTCCTCCGCCCAATGAGCCGCCGCCATGTGGTGGCTCCTCCACCACATGTTCCTCCTCTCTCCTCCTTGGATGACTTGATGACTTGCTTGGAAGGTGGCTTCCACCACCATTTGCTCCTCCACCACCACCTCCTACCGGCGGCGCCTCCTTGGCTCATCCATGCCTCATTCTCCACCCTTGGATCAAATGAATCCTAGCCCTCCATTTCCTCCCATTTCTCCTATAAAAGGAGGCTCACCCCTCCTCATTTTATCATCCAAAAACCATTCCATACACAATCACTTATCTCTCTACATTTTGTAATATTTTGTAAGTTGGTTTGGATCAATAAAGTTACGATATTTGGCTAGGCGCCCTCCTCCATGGACAGGCGAGGCTAAACTCCTCATTCGGCGGAAGGTATAATCTTGTATTATTTAATGTTTAATTAGCTTAGTTTATTTTCTTAGTATTCAATACTTGTTCTATGTGCCATATAAAAGTCAGAATGTCTCTAAGGTAGAGTGAACGATTTTGGGAATGTGACCATTAGGGGTCCAACTTCGTAAGTTCTTCCTTAAAATATTCGTGATCACACCCGGATAGGGGAGGTCGTAACAGACAAAGCTATCTGAAAGAGGTCGACTATATTTAAAAAACCATTATGGGAACCGTAACAGGAGAGCAGGTGGATGCACATAGACTAGCGTACCTAACTGGTACTGGCGCTAGTCTAAATAGAACAAGTGTGATTTAGCCGATGTTGCAAGTCTTGAGCTATCGCTAGCCTCGATTCATCGTTTGAATACTTAGAAGATTTACTAAACTAATAAACATGTGACAATACAAGAATACCTGAAACCGAATACGCTCTTTCAATTGCAAACACCCCCTGTATTTAATTTCCTAGTATAACTGCTCAATCAAACACAACCACCAACCACTCACATACCGGAGGAATCAACAATCACGCATCACCCACTGTAAGTCTTCTAACCCTCAACTCCTTTATTTTCTGTATTTAATTTCAGTATTTATTTTCTGTATTTACTTTCCGTACAAAAAACCCAAAAAACCCAAAAACAGTAGTTTAGTAATTAGCAGTAAGTCCACACTCAACCTAAAATCACGCACCGTGTAAGCCGTAACGAACAATATATCCCCCTAATTCCCTTGGGTTCGACCCCTACTTACCCTTACTACCCAGTAGTTAAGTCGCGAGTAGTGGACATTATAAATTTATTTGTACGAGACGCATTGCACCCTAACGACAGTGCAACCGACGCTCCCGTCAAATTGGCGCCGTTGCCGGGGAATTAGCCATCGGATAGTTGTTCTTCACCTCACATGACCTCATGACTCAACCACCTTCGTATGCATGGACGACACGATATCTCCCCCTGTTCGGAGGTACGGATGGAGAAGACCCAGTACTACATAGCCGAAACTTTCACCATGTTTGTCAATACATAAAACCTAATAATGAGACGTTAGAGGAGTTTAAGCTTCATTGCTTTAAATTCTCTCTAACCAATGTTGCGGCAATCTGGTATTACACATCACCCGCTAGTAGTACAATACGTTTCATAGATCTCTGCATTCAATTCTTGAAAGAATTCTCTCCACCATCCCTACGACAACAAGTGCGAGAGAAAATCATAGGCCTCCGACAATCCCGGGATGAGACTTTGGACGTATACTACACGAACTTCAACACCATCGTCTCACGCTGCCCGCACCATGGATTCACGAAGAAAGTTCTGCTTCAAAAATTTCTTCGTGGAATGAGGACCGATGATCTAACAAGAGTAAACGAAGCAATGAGAAGATCAGCCGAGAACTTCACCATTGCGAGCATGTGGAACCTTATAATTGGCCTGGCTGCAGTCACAGAACGAACATCCCAAACTGACGAAGAAATGCAAACAGAAGAAGCTGACCCTGAGGCTGATCACGAAGAAACTACCGAGCCGTCAGAAGTAACTCCTGAACCATCTGAAGAGTCAGACATAGAAAGTATCGGGAGTAACAATGAGGTGTCAGCAATAGAAAAAGTCCGGAATACCGCTAACATGCTGCCAGAACCATACCCAGCTAGCATCACAAACAAACACGACGAGGCAGAATCGAGCCTTAAGATGCAAGCTTCCCGACTTTTCCCCTCGATCAATAGGCAAATCGCTGAAAACCATGTGATCAAAGAAGAGGCTGAAAAGAGGATGGGAAAAGGGCCTATGCAGAATAATTCTCCAATAGAGCATTGTTACGCCATAACCGGACAAGCCAGCCCTGAACACCAGAAAACCCGGTTCAAGAAGTTGGTAGTAAAAGGTCCCTCACCTCCCCTGAGACGTTGGAAGGAGGCACCACCAGTACAAGGGGAACGGGACCCCAACCAGTCATCTGCTCAAAAATCAGGAAGACTCACCGCAAGAATCAAGGTCGGTGGAATCAAAAAATTCGACCTAAGCCACCCATGGGATCCCAACCAATGATCCAGAACAAGGTACTGTCGAGCCAACGACGTTAAACAAGTGCACTAGTCGGGAGGTAACCCGACACTATCTTACTTTCTGTCATTTTAATTTTCAATAAGCGCTCTCACCCATCTTTTTGTCCAGAAGAAATGTCTTACATGTAGGAATTAAGTTTCGGAGCAAGGATCAGATCAGCCAGGCAGCTTCCGTGAATTTACCGGGCCTGCGCTGAGAGTTTAAGGCCCCAGCCGAACTCCCTCGATTATCCAGCCTCATGCCATGTCATTCACTCGACACCTTAAAGGGAGTTCTGCTCTTCTTTTTTCCTAAAGTCATTTCCTTCTCCTATATATATTTGCATGACTTTTGAACTAAGGCTTGCCTTCGTTCAAAAGTGGGGGGTGAGAACCAATGCATGTTTTTTCTTTTTTTAAAAAAAAGTATCTTTTTGAAAGTATGAACTTAAGAATGTGAAAAAGATAGATCATGATTCATGCATCAACCTTATGAAAAGGCAAACTGTTTAAAAACTTAGAATGTAACTTTTCATTTGTCCCTTTGTGTTGAGATAACCTAGGGATGTGGAGTTGATAGAAATTGCCCTAGAGAGGCTTGGCAAGCACTTAAAGGATCAAATCAAACTATATGGTTTTCGAAGTCAGTGGAGGCTGCACTTCGGATTTTCAGTGAACAATTGAGTCAAACTCCGCCAGGAAGCATCTATGCAAAGGCGAGGACGGGAATCAGACCGTCCTCTCTCTAGTCAAAATAGCCGAGAAAATAAATGAGCGACCCTCATCTTGACCCGCGCGAAACGACGAAGACGAGAGGAGAGGGGAGGTATTTCCATAGGCTTGCGGGCGATGATTGGGCCTCCCAAGAAGGCTGACAAAATGGACTAGCAAGTCACAAAGGAGCAAAAAACTCAAAGAAGAAAATCAAAAGAGGCCTAAGGCCCAAAAAATTGTGAAGGTTTTAACCGAGCAAAAGTGAAGCACTCAAAAAGACAGAGGCAGAATCACTACAAAAAAAAGCTAGTCCCTCGCCAAAGTAGAAAAAAGAAAATCAAAAAGGCTCAACTCACTGAAACCCGAATCGAATCACGTGCTAGAGAAAGCTACAAGAAAACCATATAGTGCGAGACGGTCCCGAGGGTGTAGTCCAAGAGCCTAAAAAGGGCTATCTCCCGAAACATCCGGAATAATTCGCATCTCGGCACGAAGGTACACGTATCAAGTTACTTCTAATTATTTTTACAGTTTAAATTGGCTATAAGTAGTAATGCATGAATTAGGAGAAATCGAGTACCGCAAACTTAATTTCATACTTCAAACCAACTTACATAGTGACGCCCATATAAAGCATTGTTCGGGACGAACAACTAAAAGTGGGGGGTGATTTGATGGACCACAATTATACGAATCAAAAACACAGATAAACCCCCCAAGTTAGACTGTTTGTCTGTCTAACATCCACTTGTTAGTCCCGATATATTTCCACAGGGCATTTTAGAGATTAAAGTGAAAACACGTTAAGGAGAGGCTTTTAGCACAGAAAAGATATAAGGAGTCGATTCAAGGTCAAGATCATATGCCGACTGAAGAAATATCAAGGATCCTGACGATGAATCACTCATCACAAATTGTGCAGAGATGGAATCAAGTCAACCCAGTGCCAAATTACACTGACAGTTTTGTGAAAAGACAGTGCAAAACTGTACAAAACTCACATATGGGCAAGATGACTTGTGACTTGGAGAAGAGGTGGCCAAAGAGGAAAACCACCCCAAAACCACCACCCACCACCGGCGGCTCCTCCCTCCTCCTCCATGGATGACCGGCTCTCCTCCGCCCAATGAGCCGCCGCCATGTGGTGGCTCCTCCACCACATGTTCCTCCTCTCTCCTCCTTGGATGACTTGATGACTTGCTTGGAAGGTGGCTTCCACCACCATTTGCTCCTCCACCACCACCTCCTACCGGCGGCTGAGCTCCACCACTCCACCACCGCCAAGTGGCGGCGCCTCCTTGGCTCATCCATGCCTCATTCTCCACCCTTGGATCAAATGAATCCTAGCCCTCCATTTCCTCCCATTTCTCCTATAAAAGGAGGCTCACCCCTCCTCATTTTATCATCCAAAAACCATTCCATACACAATCACTTATCTCTCTACATTTTGTAATATTTTGTAAGTTGGTTTGGATCAATAAAGTTACGATATTTGGCTAGGCGCCCTCCTCCATGGACAGGCGAGGCTAAACTCCTCATTCGGCGGAAGGTATAATCTTGTATTATTTAATGTTTAATTAGCTTAGTTTATTTTCTTAGTATTCAATACTTGTTCTATGTGCCATATAAAAGTCAGAATGTCTCTAAGGTAGAGTGAACGATTTTGGGAATGTGACCATTAGGGGTCCAACTTCGTAAGTTCTTCCTTAAGATATTCGTGATCACACCCGGATAGGGGAGGTCGTAACAGACAAAGCTATCTGAAAGAGGTCGACTATATTTAAAAAACCATTATGGGAAACCGTAACAGGAGAGCAGGTGGATGCACATAGACTAGCGTACCTAACTGGTACTGGCGCTAGTCTAAATAGAACAAGTGTGATTTAGCCGATGTTGCAAGTCTTGAGCTATCGCTAGCCTCGATTCATCGTTTGAATACTTAGAAGATTTACTAAACTAATAAACATGTGATAATACAAGAATACCTGAAACCGAATACGCTCTTTCAATTGCAAACACCCCCTGTATTTAATTTCCTAGTATAACTGCTCAATCAAACACAACCACCAACCACTCACATACCGGAGGAATCAACAATCACGCATCACCCACTGTAAGTCTTCTAACCCTCAACTCCTTTATTTTCTGTATTTAATTTCAGTATTTATTTTCTGTATTTACTTTCCGCACAAAAAACCCAAAAAACCCAAAAACAGTAGTTTAGTAATTAGCAGTAAGTCCACACTCAACCTAAAATCACGCACCGTGTAAGCCGTAACGAACAATCTATCCCCCTAATTCCCTTGGGTTCGACCCCTACTTACCCTTACTACCCAGTAGTTAAGTCGCGAGTAGTGGACATTATAAATTTATTTGTACGAGACGCATTGCACCCTAACGACAGTGCAACCGACGCTCCCGTCAAAGAGCTTCTTGCTATTGTGTACGCTTTTGATAAGTTTCGCCCATACCTAGTGGTTTCAAAGGTTATAGTGTTCACGGATCATGCGGCGATCAAGTACCTCTTGGCAAAGAAAGACTCCAAGCCAAGATTGATAAGGTGGATTCTATTGCTCCAAGAATTTGATATAGAGATCAAAGATAAAAAGGGAGTAGAAAATGTGGTAGCCGACCACTTATCGAGGCTAGAGGGAAATGAAGAGATTGAAGAGGATACAAGGCCCGTGGATGATTCTTTTATTGGAGAGCAACTCATGAGAGTTGAGGCGGAGGCCCTCCCATGGTATGCGGATTTTGTAAACTTCGTGGTTTGTGGGATTATTCCTCACGACATGAACCACCATCAAAAGAGGAAGTTCCTATCCGAGATGAAGAGATACTATTGGGATGAGCCCTATTTATATAGGCTTTGCGTGGATGGTTTATATAGGACTTGTGTCGCCGAAGAAGAAATGAGAGATATTTTATACCATTGTCACTCTTCCCAATATGGAGGACATGGTAGTGGAGCAAAGACGGCGTCTAAAGTCCTACAAAGCGGTTTTTATTGGCCAACTCTCTTTGGTGATGCTTATGAATTTGTGAAGGCTTGCGATCAATGCCAAAGAATGAGGAATATCTCCAAGAGGCATGAAATGCCCCAACAAAGCATCCTCCCGGTCGAGATATTTGATGTTTGGGGCATAGACTATATGGGCCCCTTCCCATCTTCATATGGAAACCAATACATATTGGTCGCGGTTGATTACGTCTCCAAATGGGTTGAAGCCGTCGCTTCCCCTACTTGTGATGCCAAGGTGGTCACAAAGCTATTCAAGAAGATCATTTTTCCGAGATTTGGAGTTCCAAGGACCGTCATTAGTGATGGCGGTTCACATTTCAAGGAGAAACATTTTGAGGCCTTGCTTCACAAATATGGAGTTAGCCACAAGGTTGCCACGCCTTATCACCCACAAACTAGTGGGCAAGTGGAAATTTCAAATCGAGAAATAAAGGCAATCTTGGAGAAAACCGTGGGGAGCTCGAGGAAAGATTGGTCATCGAAGCTAGATGACGCGCTATGGGCTTATCGTACGGCGTTCAAGACCCCTATTGGAATGTCTCCCTATCGCCTTATATATGGGAAACCATGCCATTTGCCGGTAGAATTGGAGTACAAGGCGATGTGGGCAATTAAAATGTTAAATATGGACTTACAAACGGCGGGAGACCATAGGGTGCTTCAACTCCACGAGTTGGAAGAGATAAGGAATGAAGCCTACGAAAGTGCTAGGATATATAAAGAGAAGACTAAGAAATGGCACGACAAGAGAATATTTCGTCGTGAATTCAAAAAGGGAGAAAAGGTCTTGCTCTTCAATTCAAGGCTCAAACTATTCCCGGGGAAATTGAGGAGCCGATGGAGTGGCTTATTTATTGTCCACAAGCCCCACGAGGATGGACATGTAGAATTGCTCAACAATGATGGAACTACCTTCACGGCAAATGGGCAAAGGCTAAAGCACTATAGAGAGGAAGTTCGGGATGAACAAAATGTCACCTACTCTTTGACCGACCCATAGAGAGCTATTATCCACTTGAGGAGGGATCCTAGCTATGGACTCCTCAAGTGTGTTTCTTATTTGGGAAAAGGATCTGCTCGGTCTTTGCCAAGACGTTAAACTAGGCACCTCACGGGAGGTACCCCGGTTTGTAAGTTGTCCATTTATGCACAAGTAACTTTCATATATGTGTAGCAAGCATTTTGTGAACTTGTGATATGGTTTGGTGATTGGAATGATTTTAAATGCATGATTAGGTGTGATGGGTGTGATATGAGGCTTGCATGAAATTTCTAGGTGATGGTTGTGTTTTAAGTGTGGAGTGCTTAATCCTAGCTTGCGTTTTGTTGAAAATTGTTGTATGCTAGTGATTCCTTTGGAGACCATGCCTTGAGGATTGGGTTGATTTCAAGATGCTCGTTCATGTCGCGATGTTGAAATTTCCAAGTGTGGAGTTAGGGTTCGTGCTGAAATCATGAGGTGTTTGGAGCAAAAATCTAATCTTTCTTCTCAGGTTTTAGTCTCAACCGACCGGTTGGGAAGTGACCAAATCTCCAACCGATCGGTTCGATGGGTTCTCAGCGGGTACCAAATTCCGTGTCATCTCAACCGATCGGTTGGGGCTCCCAACCGACCGGTTGGAAATCCCCTTACCAGAACTCCTTCTCTTCTTTCTTTCTTCTTCATTTCACTCGGCACAAACCCAAATCCCAAATTCGAATCCCCGACCGGACCCGAAATCCTCCCCGTCCGCCCAACCAGCCTCGCCTCGCCTTCGCCATCTCACCGCAAGCATCTCCGTCCAGCCCAGCCAAGCTCCGCCGCTCAGCCACCCCACTTCTGATTTTCTGATCGGAAAGCTTCAAGCCGCCCGATCTCCCTCATCCGACCTCCAATTCGGCCGTCCAACCCATCAATCTGCTCAAAATCCTACCGCCTGCATACCCCAAGCTTCAATTTGATCTGCCAAAGCCTCCCCGAAAACCCCAATTTCCATCTTCAAAGTCGCCAGCCAACCGACCGGTTGGAATACTGCTCCTCTCCCAACCGACCGGTTGGATTGAATATCTGAGACTCCTTCAGTGCATTTCCTCCACTCGAATCATGCCTCAAGCCGGTCCTTCATCCAAAAGCAAGTCTAAGGGTAAGGAAGTTACCCATAAACCAACGAGGGATAATCGTATTGAAGATTCGTCCGATGGTGAGGATGACGATTTGCCTCTTGTTGCTCGCAAGAGGAAGCAATTTAGAGCTTCGTTGAGGGAGCCTAGTACAGATGAGGAAATGGAATCTCCCCCGCCTTCGCCTCGCCCACCGGCAAAGAAAAGCAAGTCTTCGAAAGGGGTCTCATCCACCTCAACGAAATCCAAGAGGAAGACTCCTGCACCTCCCGCACCTCCCATTGCGCGTGTGCCATCACCCTCACCTCCTCCCTCCCCGTCCAATGCCCTTGCCCTAATTGCGCCCGATGATGGCCCATTGGAAGGTCCCCTGCCTATCCCCACCCCCTACCCCTTTTCCGAGCCTCTCGTGTTCGAGGATGAGACGTATAGGAAACGTCATGACATTATCACGGCAAAGGGGAAGAAAGCAGTAGCGACTCTTTATCCGGATATGGAGTTCCTCAGGGGCCTCGACCTTAAAGTCGCCGATGAGGTACAGTCTAAACTTCATCATAGTGGTTTGAATGTTTTATTTGTGGATGATCCGGGTTCCTACCAAAGGGTAGTTGAGGAGTTTATTTGCTCTTTTGATTGGATGACGGGCGAGGAGGGGGAAACGTTTGGGAAATTTGTTTTGGGAGGTAGGGCATTCAAAATAAGGAAGCATGTGCTTCTTGATTGGTTGGATTTTCCTCCGCATGGGGTAGAGGTGCGTAAGGTTAATGAGCATGAGAGGACTAGATTTTGGAAGAGGATCTCGGGGAGGAACGAATGGTTCATTTCTTCTTATAACTCATCTACCATCACCACTCCCGTTTGGAAGGTCATTCATTCTCTTATTGCTTTTGGGGTAAATACCAGACTAGGGAAGGATAGAGCGGTGACGATTCTCGATATTGATCTGATGATGGCCATTGACCGAGGCGATGTTCTTGATTGGTTTGCTATTCTTGCCTCCCGGTTTGCGGACACTGTTAAGAGCTCCTCGTGGAATCTTGCCTTGGGAGGAGGCTCCTTGATCACATTGATTGCTTTGAGGTGTAACTTCACTTTAAGCAATGCCGGTTGCGACGAGCCGTCCAAGAAAGTCCTAGATGCCTCTACCATGAAGAGTATGCACTTTCTGAAGGTAGATGGGAAGACTTGGGAGGAAGATACCAAGCCTCACAAGAAGAACCTTAGGGAGGATGCGAAGGATAGGAAGGCCATGTTCCGACAGCAAAACCCCCTCTACTGCAGAGAGCTCCTTACCCCATCCTCCGTTGCCTCTCCTGTTCGCCCCCCTCCTCCGGTCGACGAGCCCGAAGCCCATGCCCCTGAGGAGACTCCTGTCGTTGAGCCACGCATTGAGGAGCCGGCTATTGAGGGTGTTGCCCCTCCTACAGGTGATTGGGTAGAGTGGCGAGAGCGAGTTTCCTTTGACATCGCCAACCTGAGGACTGGGCTAGCTAGCCTTGATGCTTTTACCAGAGCCGAGGCGTTGAGATCTCATCAGGAGTGGGAGTGGCTCTGTTCTACGGTCCAGTCCTTCATCAGTGGATCCAGCACTCCCGTCGTCCCTCCTTTAGCCCCAGAGTTCTCCGCTCCCCGTGGCGCCTCCCCATTGCCTACCACGCCAGCTTCTATGGTAGGGGAGGCGGGCACGCCACTTCCAGGAGGGACGCTCGCTTATGTGAGTTTGGGTCGCGATGATAGCCCACTATTCCCGGGCACCACGGCGCCGCCTGATGATGATGGAGTCGTTGATTCTGCTAGGCCCGGAGACGACGAGGCTACATCTTGATTCCTTGCTTCACTTAGTTTACACATGTGTATCTTTCATTTTGCTTGTTGCATTGGGATGATTGTTTTGGATGTTTAGTCGCCCTTTGGCGCAATTTTGATGATGTATGTCATTTTGATGCTTATACTCTTGACTTTCCTTTGGTTGAATGATCATTACTCTTATGATATTGAAGGTGTTTACCACTCATGTTGTCCACTCTATAGGATATCCATTTTCATATTCTTATCATGTCCAAAAACACCTACTTTATCTACAATGGCAACCAAAAGATTATTTCTCACTCCCAAGAGTCTTATCACCGGGTCTATAAACGAGGGGAGTTCCTATGCACCTTTGCCTCTATTTTTATCATTCTTTGCGCTTAGGGACTAAGCTTGAATTAAGTGTGGAGTGGTTTGATGCGCATAGTTCACATGTTCGCATGCCATACATATCATTTTGAGATGGACACTTGCATACTTGCACCTTATCCCTACATAAGAAGTGTTCTTACCATTTAGGCTTGTGACTATCGATTCTTAATTCCTATAAATCACATCTAGCCTATTTGCCACATTTATTAGATCTCGAATTTAGAACCGACCTAGTCCATTGAATGTGTATTCTTGAAAGCCAATATCATTGCTATCCTTCGTCTATCCAATCCTCTAAATATTTTCATTGAAATACCTTGGATCAAGTTATAGCAAGCACCTTTGAAATCTTTGTGAAAATCTTAGACCATTTGATAGCTCCTTGGTGACTTGAGCTTTCTAATTTAGTGCCATACTTATGTTTGATTCCCGCACATTCCATACACTTTTTGAACATATTGTCAAGTTTTAAGCGTGGAGTCAAAAGAGGGCAAAAAATAGGCCCCAAAAAAAATGTGTGTTTGCGGTCAAAGAGGGCAAAGCCCCGACTAAAAACTTTCTCAAAGTACAAGAGAAGTTTTGATCCAAAAAAAATACAAATGCCGGGGGTTAGGGAGGTAAGTCCCCCCTCGAAAGCATTTGTAGGCCAAAGGCCGTTTCAAAAAGAAAATAAGAAGCACTTAAAACTTGACTCTATGTTTTCCTCCATTCATCATTTGTGCGGGACTCATCATTTGCATTGTGTGCTAGTTAGAACCACTCTTGGACGATCCATGTGTTTACACGGGAATTATCATTTGGTCTATGCGTGTTTATTGAGAACTTTAGTGTCGAACTCCTCTTCCCTTATGGATTACGGCTTAAGCGCCTAAAACTTGGGAATGAGTTCCATGTCGCAAACCCATGGACTAGCCCTAGCTAGCATAGGTGAGCGATTGACAATTTTTGTGCAAACTAAAAACTTCAACTCTATTGTATAGCCTTGAAAATGAATAGACTTTTGGATGAGACGATTGATAGCTCTAGTATTGATGATCTTGAATGCACAACCTCAAAGGTACTCAAAGTGGTTCAAAAGTTCTTTTGATGATATTGTGATGATAGACCTAGCGTGGGTGAGGATTTTGATTTGAGAAATCATAGCCTCGGTTGAGCGCTCTTGAATTCATTCTCATGGGATAGGTGCATATGGGATTTGTGAGTATTCCCTTTTCTGAAAACTCTCACGAGACTATAACTCGTCCACTAGGGTAGCATAGGGGTTTAAAGGCATAATGCATATGTTAAATGCATTCGTAACGCCTACGAAAAGGAGCTGGTTAGATTGTACATTCTTGTCATTTACCTTTCAATAACATGTTTGGAAATAAGGATCGAGACCTTGGGAAATCTAGGGAAGCAAATACACGAAAAACATAGCACCACTAGCATTTCGGAATTTGCACCTCCTTGGCATATTTGCATACTTTGTTCGGGACGAGCAAAGCTTAAGTGTGGAGTGTTGATGAGTCGAGTTTTTGACTCGTTAATGCCCGTTTTCACTATAGCTTTAGTTCGTTTCCGATGATAATTTGTTGCCATTTGATCCCCTTTTCGTGCGTTTCAGGTCAACACGAGATGTCTTAGGGTCGAAGCCACTATACGAGAACTTGGGGAGAATCGAAGATTTGGGAGCAAATATTTGCAGAACAACACATCCAACCGATCGGTTGGGCAGCTGCCCCTAGCCAATCGATCGGCTGGCTAGCTCCCTCAGAAGGCCTGTTTCTGCCATTTCCGTAACCGATCGGTTGGGCAGCTGCCTCTAGTCAACCAATCGGCTGGCTAGCTCCCTCAGAAGGCCTGTTTCTACCATTTCCGTAACCGATCGGCTCGTCCTGCCAAGCGATCGGCTGACTTGCCCTGCTCCAACCGATCGGTTGAAGCCAAAGATTTTCCCAACCGATCGGTTATGGAAGTTCTTCAGTAGCAGCCAGTCTTGCCTTCCTCCAACCGATCGGTTGGCACCAAAGCTTCCTCCAACCGATCGGTTGGAACTGCTACATTGCCGAATTCTGCCCGAGGCTATAAATAGAAAGAGGCAAGTTTGACCTAGCATCTGGGATTTTTCTGGGAAAAAAAGACAAAAGGAAGTGAGCTAAATCAAGGGTTTCATCATCATCTAATCAAGGGGATTTGAAGACTAAGGGAGTTTATTAGGATCATCAATCCTACACTATTCCCTCTTCCCTTCTCTTAGATTTTTGTTAAAAACCTACACATCATGTTGTCTTACATGATGTGTGAGTAGTTCCCTTTGTGTTTTGAGGGTTCTATGAACCTCCTTGGTACTCAATGATCATTGTATACACATCTATATGGATTTATTGAAGTTGATTTCGTTTTACTATGCTCTTCATGTTAAACATGTCTCTAAGTGTTTGATAAAATGCCTAAGTGACATGTTCGTGTTAGAACTATGATCTAAGTATCGAGAGAGCTTAGTGATGGTTTGGATATAGTAAAATTGAACTTAACCAACATTTATGAGAGTAAATGCATGGTGAGAGGTAAACTAGAACTTTGTGCATGTAGCATTTATGAGAGTAAATGCTATGTAGTGGATCAATACTCTTTAATTAGTGAGATCCTAACTAAGATGGCTTGACTAGGATTAAACATGCATGGTTTGTCTAATTTTAGTCTAAGCTAGGTTTAAAACCTATCAACTCATAATTAATTAAACTCGTGTATGCATGATCATTGGGAAATTGTCAAGGAGGGGATTAATCCCTCGAAACTCGCTTTTAATTGATTTTAATCCCCTAAAAATCATTTCATACTTGCTTTGAATCATTGATAACCAAAATCACTATCGAATTTTAGGAATTAGCCGAGTAAGAAAATTTGATAGAACTAGCGCGTAATCCGTTTGCTCCTTTGGGTTCGACACCGGTCTTACCGGTCATTTATAAATTGTTTTTGACCGTATGCTAAAAACTTACACGTCATCAAGCAGGCCCTAGCTATCAAAGTTCCAGCAAGTCTCTGGAAGATGTGGTGAAGGAGTTGGCAATTACCATACAGCAGAATGAGGCCAAGAACGATGAAACTTTAGCGGAGCTGGGTAAGCAGATGTCCAACCTAGCTCAGACTATTTCTGAGCTGAAGAGAGATCCACGAAGGCTACCATCGCAGCCAGTGCCCAACCCGAGGGGAAATGTCAGTGCATTGGCACTACAAAGCGGAAAGGATTTGAACGAAGTAGCAAAGGAATCCGCCTGAGACCAGATCGTGGATGAAGTGCATTTTAATGTCACCAGCGGTCCATTAAAAGGCACAGAACTCGCGGACGTAAACTATGAAGAGCCCGCGACGGAGCAGTTGTCCGCGGATGAAGAGCACATTAGCACCGCAGATCAAGAACATGTTAACGGTCCGCGGGAACACTTAAAATGTTCACCACCCACGACCTGGTCTGTTGAAAACACTGAAATTGATCCTCCTTTATCATTTTCTGTGCAGGTAAGAGCTCCGGAAGAACACGTGATCGACAAGGATGAGCTAGGAGGTAGGCTGGAGGCAAGAGATGAATTTAAGGAGCCAACGATGGAGCGCCCAATTGCTACGAGTCAAGAGGCACCGACTGGAAAGTGTAAGGACCCAGGTGCCTTCACAGTCACCTGCGGTATTAGTGAGACTCTAATACATCATTGCTTTAATCGATTTGGGTGCTGTTGTTAATGCTATGCCTTATTCCTTATATTGTTCTTTGAAACTTGGTCCATTGAAACCGCCTAAGTTGTTAATAGAATTGGGTGATAAATCTTGTGTTTGTCCTGTTGGTTTACTTGAGAACCTAACACTCCGTGTAGGAGACCTCGTTGTTCCTGCAGACTTCTATGTTTTACAGATGGGTGATGATAGAGATGAGGATCCTCCAGCACTTATTCTAGGACGACCATTCCTCTTTGCCACGAAGACCAAGATTGACATGGACACAGGCTTGTAGTCACTTGCGTTTGGTGGTAGGACGTCAAACTTTTATATCTATGAGGATGATGATCGTCCATGCACGAAGAAACCACCAGACATAGTGAACACATCGTACCTTGGTGCCCTACTTCCAGACCTACCAGGTGAGACTAGTTGTGCAGCTAGATCAGCAGCTATGATCTTGAGATCTTATTTAAAGAGTATCAAGGAAGTGTTCTTGCTGGAGGTAGACTTGAAGATGTATATCTTGCTGCATCGCCTCCAGACAAGTTTCGACAGTCTTGCCCTATGTCTTGAAACTGTTATTAGGGAGCTTCTGCAGTCCCTTGATTCTTAAGGGTATCGAATTTTTGAAGGGACTGCATGCTCTACTCAACGTTCATGTCATACTAGATGGACGTAAATTTCAATGGGATTTGAAGGTGGACTAACACTACCTCCCTTGCTGAGTCTCGCAAAAAATTTAAACTAGGCTTCTTCGGGGAGTAACCCACGCTGTAAGTAATAGTTAGTTGCATTTTTCATTTGCATTGTGTGTGGACATTTCAAGCTTCTAAGTGTGGAGTGCACTAACCCCTTCACGATTATCGATGCTAACCTATAACTTGTGAAGTTCTGTGTTTTTATCTATATCTCTACCAGCTCACAAGTCACATTTCACTCCTCGGGCATCGCTTAATCTCCATGGATATCAAGTTTTCACACACGAGGGAAGTTCCTATGCGCCTTTTCTTATCTTTTATTTCCTCGCTTAGGGACTAAGCTCATTTTTAAGTGTGGAGTGGGTAGCGCATAGTCACATACATCACATGTCACACATTCACTCTTGCATATGCTCAACTGTCTATGTATTGCGATTAAAATACTCGTTTTCTACGATACTCCTTGATTGATTGTCACTCTTTTGGATTCAAAGTCTAGGACTTGAAATAGTTTTATTCGCGTGTGTATTCCCTCGTATTAGAATCATTGCTAGCCTTTGCATATCACGTGTTTTATGTATTTCTTGAAGCATGTTTGAGACTTGATATTAGTAGGCACCGGAACAAAATGTCAAAAACTTAAATTGCATCTCTTTTTCTAGGTGACCTTAGTACTAGTATGTATTTCACTACGCTTATTGTGATTTGCATGTGCTCGCCTTTATTCATACACTATATCAAGTTTTAAGTGTGGAGTTAGAAAAAAAATTAAAATATTTTCAATCAAGAACAAAGTTCTGAATTTTCAAAAGAGGGTGAAAAATTGACCCCAAACATAGTTGTTTTTGAAAAACCCTTTAGAAGCAGAAAAAATACCAAGGGCAAAGTGAGAAAAGTCACCCCTTGTGTTTGAAAAAAAAAGAAATTTCTGCCCCCTTTTGCTTGATGTAGTGTATTTCCACTTTTTTCATTGCGTGCAATCATGACTTGTCTTGAGAATTCATGTATTAGAAACTAAGGGACGATCCTCGTGCTTGCACTAAAATTTTGATGTGATTTTCGTACTATTTTTCAGAAATTCTTAAGCTAAGCTCCTCTTCTCTTACGGGTCATTGCATATTCCTTGACACTTGAGAATGAGCTTTGCGCCAAGAGCCCGTGGACTATCCCTAGATAGCATAGGTGAATGGCGAGCATGTTTTGTGTAACTTTTCATGTTCTTTTATGTTGCTATAGAACTGTTTAGAACATGTGATGAGTCATTTGCTAGCTGTGTGTACTGACCGTTTGAATGCATAACCCGTTAAATCTATGATTGTCTGACAACTTTGATGAAGATGTTTGATTTGAAGTTGAGGTAACACGATGAATCCGAGGTATGACATGACATTACTGTAACTCGTTGACCATCATTTCATGCATACACGTTAGTTAGTTGTACAGGGGATTTGTAGGTAGTCCCATTCCTGAAAATCTTCACGAGACTATTGAACAGGCTGTCGTCGTACCTGTGCAAAAACAATTTATAATTTCCTCGCGATGAACTGTGGGTTAGCACAATGGCAAGCAAGGGTCGAACCCAAGGGAGCTAGATAGCTACTACTTTGTTCTGTAATGGAGAAAGACAAGAAACTAATGTGAGAGTAAAGGTTAGTGAACAAAAGCAAGGCACGAAAATAAGAGGGGGTTTTATCAATCAGAGAAGATATTCAGGTTAGGGTTTTATTCAATTGTGACTACGTTTATCCTTGATTTCTAAATGTTTATTCTTGCTTCTTAGGGTTACTCCTGGTCTGGTTATAACCGTTTTAATTCTAGCAAACCTAATACTCCTGGTCTGGTTATATTAGGTTTCGTGCAACTACTTATTCTAACTGGGTCGGTATCAAATAAGCAGTGAATGGATAGTAAGAATCACTAGGTTAAGTTGTACCCTTTCGGATCTCCCCTTAACCTAATAATTCAAACTGATAATTTGCACAAGAACTAAATAGAATGCAATAATAATAAGTAAGATCAGAATCTCAAAACAATAGTCACAATTATTTAACCCTAACCCGAATAATCGGATTAGTTACACATACTCATGGTAAATAATGTAAATAATAAAAGGGAAAGTAATACTTCACAATATGACCGAGTAGACAAGAGTGAGTCACGGCTGGAATATGGCGAGTCACGGCTGAGGCAAGGCGGCGCAAGGCTAGGGCACACGGCTGTGCAAGGAGGAGTAAGGAATGAAGACCGGCTGTGCAAGGAGGAGCTCACGGCGGCTGATGAATGGGATGGATTATGCCTTGCATTGCACCTCCTTATATAGGGATTTGAAAACCCTAAATCTTTGCTTGATGAGCAAGCTACTTGATCTTCTTGAAAACCCTAATATCACATGTAAATTGGGCCGGCTGCTGGATTTAGAGCTTGGACTTTCTTTTTCCGAAGTTACTGTTCACGGCCCGAAATCACTATTCACGCCGGAATTACTGTTCACGCAGGAATCACTGTTCATGCCGGAATCACTGTTCATGTCGGAGTTACTGTTCACGAGCAGAAAAAACACTGTTCACGACGCTCCTCTGGCCTTGATCTTCAATTGCGATGTTTTGGGCATGAAATGCCGTCTTTTAAGCGCGATTCCTCCTAGAGCTTCCAAATCACCTGAAATGCAAAACAACACTAAAAAGTAACTGTTCGCATAATAAAGTGCTGGAATTGGTGGGATTTGATGACTCGATGAGTCGTATAAATACGGCTCATCAAACCACCCCACACTTAAACTTGTTCGTCCCGAACAAGAACTATGTCATAAGAGGAATGAATAATGTAAACACCACAATGCTTCGGTCATCCTAGACGTGCTACATGGACATGAATCGATTACTCTAGATCTCGCCTGTTATGCATGCTTGCTACTAATATCTTTGTGCGAAAACATGGGTTAAAGATACGTGTTACCTTTGGGTCGAGATGCAAATCAATTCGGATGTATCTGGAGATAGCCCTGTTTAGACCCATGAACCCTCATTCTCGGACTCGAACTCGCTGCTATATGGTTATGTCTCGCTGCTTTTTCTTGCACGTGATAGATTCAGGCTCAAGTACTGGAGTGCTTTTCGGCCAGCTATAGCGTCATCTGATTTGGCATTCTCGATGACGCTTTTCACATGTGGGACGTGTGGACTATCACAATGGTGGTGGAATTTTTCTTTGTGGTGCGGATTGTGACTTGCTCAAACCTACTTGCTCTCACTCATCATCGTCCTTTTGACTCGGGTCAAGCCAAGGGTCGCTTGTCTATTTTCCCGGCTACTTGGACTAGAGTTTGGACGGTGTGAAGTATTCCCGTCCCAACCAACCGCAAAGGTGCCGCAGTGGCGGAGCAGACTCGTACTATGTTGCCTCGAAGTGCTAGCCTCCACAAGCTCCACATAACCATATATCCTGAGTCCGGTCTTTGAATGATCTGTCAAGTCTCTCTAGGGCATTGCTATCAACTCCACATCCCTGTTTATCTCAACTAACAAAGGCTCGCAAAATTTTAAGATCACATGTTAGTCGCACAAATCAATTTTCACCAAAGACATGCATGTAATCGGCTCTATCTATTTCACCTAATCATTATCCAATACTGCAAGTCTAGGAAATAGTGAAGTATCATGTACAAAAATTTTAAAATTGACCCGAAACGTGCTGACTCTGTGCAGGGTGCAGTAAATAAACGTGCTGACTTACTGACTGACTCTCCCACCCCACACTTTTGAAATGAGCCGTGTCCTCACGGCACGACTCAAGTCAAGACACACAATGCGTGCAATAAAACAAAGGGAAATAAGAATAGAGTAAGGACAGGCACTTCCCTCGTGCGTGCGTGACAATGAGAGATGGCTGATAATTCTCCTGTGAGTCCTCGAAGAGCACCATTGGAGCTTGTATCGCGGCGTGAGTTTGTTGCACACCGAAAGGTCTGCGTCAATGACATTGAGACGAATAAAAGATTCCCAGGAGGTTGGAGGAGTCACAGCGGTCTCGCTTAAAACCCAACCTCCTTAGACTCGTAAGTCTTTGTGACAGAATCTTTAAACGCTCATGTTTCTCGACGCAACTTATTCGAGGTGTGAACTACTCATGCTAGATACAGTCTGTTGCTAACATCTCTGATACGTTCGCCTCTGTCACTGCATGAAGATCATTTTCTTTCCTAGGTACAATGTGACAATAATGACTCAAAACACAGATACACATAATAAGTAAATAAACTGAAAAGTAAAAAGTGCAGGGCTGCCTCCCTGCGAGCGCCTTTGTTTTACGTCGTTGGCTCGACGGTACCTCTGTAGGGATCACAAGGTAGGATCCCATGGGCGTGTGAGGTCATACTTCTGCTCAGCAACTCCTTCGGTCCGTCCAACATGCTCCTCTAACTGTTCACTCGGCTCTGCCTTCCAATAATCAGGCGGATTTGCCTTTACATCCTTCCGAGCTGGCGAGGCTACTTTTATCATGGTTACTGGTCTATCGAGTCGTGCTCTAGTGTTTCTCCATCCTGGTCTCCACTCAAACGTGCCATGTCTCGGTCGTTTCTTCATGTACGAGCGGTCGGCATCCTTGTGAACATGGTAGTTTGATTTCTTTTCAGCAACTGTAGATGACAACCTTTTTGCTCCCATGTTATTCTTGATCCTAATGTCCGAGATGGCCGATTGCCCCAGAATGAGTGCAAGAGGGCTGTGAGCACTGGCATCTCCCGTCTGCAAAATATAAGAATCAATATCGCGGGTGAGAATGCCTGGGTCCTTACCTGAGTCAATGCTTCTCGCGGACGTCTCCTGTTTATCCATCGCGGACGTCTCTTGATTAATTGGTAATTCTTCATACGTCCGCGCATAAATTGTAGAGGCATCCGCGCCCTTTACTGAGGTAGAACCTTCGATGGATGTGACCTTGATTTCCTCGGTTGCCTTGATAGTGATGACCGGTTCTGCCTCGGGTAGATCTGCAATGAGGTCTGATTCGAGTGGCTCAGTCGGTTCTTCTTTAGGTGCAAGCGGGCTGTTTTCTTCCAGATACCCGGGGTAGTCTGACTTGAGCTCTTCTTCAGTCAACCATGGGTCCTCATCTTCTGCCGGTTTTATGGACTCCGAGACAGGCTCTATTAAAGCCTCTACCATGTCCTCCTCTGTTTTTGTACTGACGTCTTCTTCCTGTTTTCTTATCAACTCGGACACGAGCTGGTCCAACTCTCCCAGTCTTCTTGATATCTCGGCCGAGGATTCTTTATTTTTGGCATGGTTTTGGCGTATCATGTTGGATAGTTCTTTGATCCTGGCCCGAGATTGTCTTGAGCCTTCTGCCATATCTTCTATCAAGTCCCACAGCTCGTTCATGTCTAAGTTATCTACCGAGCCTCCTGCTGCATCATTAAGCCTATCCCATTCATATGGCAACATTCCTTCGAGAAACCTTTGAAGAAGATATAAGTTCGTAAATTTATGGTGCGGGCAGCTCGTCAAAATGGAATCGAAGTACGTTAAGTACTCGTCCAAGTATTCGTCCCGGGATTGCTCAAGGGTGATGATCTTCTCGCGGATTTCAAGTCGGAAGGATGGTGGGTAGTACTCTTCTTCGTCCCAAGGTTCCATACTATAATAAGGGGGGTTTTTGTCAAGGTTTTCGAGCTCGTACTGTTCTTCATCATAAACTCTACTACCTGCACGAGACATGGTGCAAGAGTAGCAAAGCACAACTAGCAAACACCGACTAGCAAACACATACTAGCAACAAAGGGTCCCCAGGAAATTGGAGGAGTCACAATGGTCTCACTTAAAACCCAATTTCCTTAGACTCGTAAGTCTTGGTGACAGAACCCTCTGAGAGCTAGAAATTGGAAATCGAAAAGAATTGAAAACAGAAATCGAACAGTTGAATGGGGAATCACCGAAATAAGCAGCTTTCGAAATAAACAAAAAACAAAGAAAAGAGAACAAAAGTTCACCGTGCGTAGCTCCCCGGCAACGGCGCCATTTTGAACAGGCTGTCGTCGTACCTGTGCAAAAACAATTTATAATTTCCTCGCGATGAACTGTGGGTTAGCACAATGGCAAGCAAGGGTCGAACCCAAGGGAGCTAGATAGCTACTACTTTGTTCTGTAATGGAGAAAGACAAGAAACTAATGTGAGAGTAAAGGTTAGTGAACAAAAGCAAGGCACGAAAATAAGAGGGGGTTTTATCAATCAGAGAAGATATTCAGGTTAGGGTTTTATTCAATTGTGACTACGTTTATCCTTGATTTCTAAATGTTTATTCTTGCTTCTTAGGGTTACTCCTGGTCTGGTTATAACCGTTTTAATTCTAGCAAACCTAATACTCCTGGTCTGGTTATATTAGGTTTCATGCAACTACTTATTCTAACTGGGTCGGTATCAAATAAGCAGTGAATGGATAGTAAGAATCATTAGGTTAAGTTGTACCCTTTCGGATCTCCCCTTAACCTAATAATTCAAACTGATAATTTGCACAAGAACTAAATAGAATGCAATAATAATAAGTAAGATCAGAATCTCAAAACAATAGTCACAATTATTTAACCCTAACCCGAATAATCGGATTAGTTACACATAGCCATGGAATAACAATACAATAAATAAAAGGAAACAAGGATTCTCACTAAAACCGAATGAAGAACAAGCTGGCCGTGCAAGGCTGAGAAGTGGCGGAAGCAAGGAGGAGTAAGGAATGAAGACCGGCTGTGCAAGGAGGAGCTCACGGCGGCTGATGAATGGGATGGATTATGCCTTGCATTGCACCTCCTTATATAGGGATTTGAAAACCCTAAATCTTTGCTTGATGAGCAAGCTACTTGATCTTCTTGAAAACCCTAATATCACATGTAAATTGGGCCGGCTGCTGGATTTAGGGCTTGGACTTTCTTTTTCCGAAGTACTGTTCACGGCCCGAAATCACTATTCACGCCGGAATCACTGTTCACGCGCGGAATCACTGTTCATGTCGGAGTTACTGTTCACGAGCAGAAAAACACTGTTCACGACGCTCCTCTGGCCTTGATCTTCAATTGCGATGTTTTGGGCATTTAATGCCGTCTTCTAAGCGCGATTCCTCCTAGAGCTTCCAAATCACCTGAAATGCAAAACAACACTAAAAAGTAACTGTTCGCATAATAAAGTGCTGGAATTGGTGGGATTTGATGACTCGATGAGTCGTATAAATACGGCTCATCAACTATACTCGTCCTACTAGGGCAGCCTAGGGGTTTAAAGGTTTGATGCATATGCTAAATGCATTCGTGTCCTCTACGACAATGAGTTATCTTTTTGTTTTCATTTTCGTTAGAATTGATCACATGACACTTGAGTGGGTAGCGTAAAAACATATGCTTGTTGAGCCTCACATGAACTTGCATTTATTCTGTCATTTGTTCAACATTTGTTCGGGACGAACAAATCCTAAGTGTGGAGTGTTTTGATCAGTCGATATTTCGACTAGTTAAATGCTCCATACGATGAAGGATATCACTAGTTCTCCCGGCAAATTGTCATCATTTGATCCTTTTCTCTAAGTATTTCAGGTCAATCGACGCAATGATCACTTTGGATTCGATCCGAAGCAAATCGACTCAAAATATGCGGAAAAGGACCATAAGCTTGCCCGAGCTCATCAAGGCTCGCCCGAGTCATAATAGCCTCAGCGAAACCGTGCCCATAAACTCGCCCGAGTCCAATCACACCCGGCCGAGCTCGAGCTACATCAGCCTCGGACCAGTACGACACTCGCCCGAGTCCCGGCACAAAGGTTATCGAGGCGACAAGTCGAGTCGAGTCGGTAGGGTTATCACTAGTCGACTAGTCGACACATATAATTCATATATATTATATAAGAGGTGAAGGGAAAAATTAGAATAATACTTGGCCTTCCTCTTAGGATCCTTAGATGGATCATAATCTTGTTCCGCCATCTACAAAAAAAAGAATAACATTTAGCTTTTAGAAACAGTACATAAACAAACAGGTCTGACATGTTTTGAAACAATAATTAAACAATCAGCTAATGTTTTCATCCCGGAGCCGCTGAAGACACTTAATATCTGTTGGAGTTAAAAAGATTTAAACAAACAAACAGCTTGGCTGCTAAAAACAAAGTGTGAAAGAACAAAGGAGGCCTTTGAAATACCTCAAGCGAAGACGTTGTAGCTTGACGAAGAAGAACGACAATGAGTCTGGAGGAGAAGACGGAAGAACGACCGCGATCAGGAGCGAGGAATGGCGAAGATCAGGAGCGAACACAAGTTTTGAATCTGACCTAGGTTTTTTATTTTATTTTATTTTCATATTTGGCCTTGTCGAGCCCAAAACGGTTACTTTTACCGACTAGTCACTGCGTAAGTCGAGCTAGTTGATCGACTAGTCGACTAGTCACTGCGTAAGTCAAGCAAGTCGAGCAAGTCGACCGACTTTCCCATAAAAACCAAGTCGAGATTCCTAGTCGGCCAGCCAAAAATGACTTGGTCGACTAGTCGCGACTAGTCGAGCGACTTAACAACAGTGCCCATCACACCCGGTCGAGTCCCAGTCGTCACAGCCGCGGATCACCATGGCACTCGGCCGAGTCTCGTCGCACGCGCCCAGGTCTCTAGCGCATCAGCCTCGGATCACCGTCACGCCCGCCCGAGTCTCCTCGCGCTCGCCCGAGTCTCCTCGCGCTCGCCCGAGTCTCTGGTGCAATCGCCCCGGCTTGATCTCTTGCCCGACCGAGCTTGGCCAGGCCCGCCCGAGTCTTCGCTTCTGCCTGCTCAGATCCACCTTGCTCTTTGCCACGCTCGCCCGAGTGAAGCCGTCGAAGACCAGAATTGCTGACTTTCTAAATTTAGAAAGTTGGATTTCTAACTTGTTTTTTTGGGCTTTCTTTGGCCTGTATTTGGGAAATAAAAGGGTAGCGAGCAAATCAAACAAGGGTGAAGAATTGGAGTGAGAGATAAGTGTGCGAGATTGACGAGAGAAGCTTGGATTGGATCGAGGAGAAGAAACCTTAACTTGGCAAAGAGGATTGACCACATCGCGAGAGATTGAGGAATCAACGAGCTACATCGTCGACACGGTTATCTCGTCCTTAATTTCTTTATCTACACTATTTGTGGTTAACTTACCATGAATAGTGAGTAGTCTTCTTTATTCTGGGATCCTACAAATCTCGTGCCATGTACCTAACTCTTATGTGATCAATCAGACGTTGATGATTTATGCAATTCGAATATTCAATTGCATGTGCTTAATTTTATCATTTTTGCAAGCTTTACATTGAATGGGATGTTTGCATGTTAGAACGTACTTAGGTTAATTATCAAAAGATGGATGGGTCCTAGGTATTAATCGGATTGGATGAAATTGATGTTAGGTCATGGTAGCTACAATGGTAGTACATGAATTAATAGGAAAGTTGACTTTTGTATGAAAACCCCTGAGTTCAATAATCTAGATCGTTGATAATCTGTGGATGGGCGACGTTCAACGATTGAGATTAATCTAAACAACGATCCGTGGATGGGCGGCTTGTTTAGTGTTATTTCGGTTTATTTTCATATTCGATAGCATGATGAATTTACGTTGCATGATTGCATGATTAGTGGGGTTGGCACGGGTGAAGTTTGATCTTGGGATTATTTCTCTGATCAAAACAAAACCTTCTTTATTTTCTGCACATTTAATTTCTGCGTTTTTGTTCACACCAATATCTCTTGTTAATCGGAATAGCTAAATAGGTCACTTGTTAGCTAGTACTCACACACGTTGTTCCTTGGATCGACCCTTGGCTTACTAAGGTTTATAAATTTCATCGTCGATTTTCATCGTCGCCAAATTATCGTCGATTATTGTCAAATTATCATCAATTTTTTGTCAAATTATCGTCAATATATCGCCAAATTATCACCAAATTATCATCAAATTATCGCCAAATTATCGTCGCTAAATTATTGTCAAATTATCGCCAAATTATCTTCGACCCTCCAAATCTCATCGTCGATTTTCATCTCACTGTCGTCGATTTTCATCCTCAATTTCCCCATTATCTCGTCGATTTTCACAGTCGCCAAATTAATCCACTGCAATAATCCTAGGGCTAGCAACATCATCTCGTCGATTTTTTGTTTTGCTCCGTTGCACTCATCGTCTTCGATTAGGGTGCTCTGATTAATTAACCTCTCGCGATGAAACAAACGCCCAACATTTCGAAGTCGGATTGTGAAATCTGGAAATTTCGCTGGGTTTGGTTGAATGAGGTGTTGGAGAAGTAAATTTCGTGCAAGTCCTCTACGAAATTGATTTATGGTGATTTATGGTGAATTCGAGCGGTGGAATGAAAAAAGTGAAATGGTCGTACGTGAGCAAAACGATAACAAATAGTTATCGTATGTTGTTGTTAGCGTACAATTATCATTGGTATTATCGTAAGAAAGGTCATTATCGTATATATGGTCGTACTGTTACCGTATATGTCATACGATAACAGGCTTTATCGTATAATTCTTATCGCTAGTTTTGCCCAAAATTTGTTGCACGCTCTTCCATCCGAATACGTTCGTCTCTCCGCAGCACAATTCCTTCCACAGCAGCTGCTTTACGTCAGCTCGCACGCCCTCAGATTGCTGTCCGGTGCAGATGCCCTTAACATTCCATTATTTATTTGAAAAGCTAAAAGCTAATTAGTGTTGTAATATAATAGGGGAAAAATAAGAGATGAGAGAAATGTGTAAAGAGAATTGTAATCTTGTTATCTCATCATACTTTACAATGTCATATATTTATAGGTTACATGAAGGCTAATGAAAGGACATGGCCTTTAACACAAATAAAGTGAGGAATAATGGAGTGATCTAAAGGAGTCTAACCAAAGGTTGAGTGTGCATTCATAATGCCATAATATCATAACACTCCCCCTTGAATGTACACTTCTTATTCTGTGAACTGCCTCGTTAAAACCTTGACCTGAAAAAACCCAAAAAGGGATAAAAACCAAGTTAAGGAAAAAGAGTACAGTTATAAAACTCCCCCTCAAATCGACAAGTTCTTCAGACTGCACATCCCGATGTCATTTACAAGTTTCTTAAAAACTCGTGTCGGTAATGACTTAGTGAACAAGTCTGCCAAATTTTTACTGGATTGTATTTGGCAAACATTGATCTTCCCTTCCACTTGAAGCTCATGAGTGGAGAAGAATTTAGGAGATATGTGATTTGTTCTATCACCTTTAATATATCCCTCTTTGATTTGGGCGATGCAAGCAGCATTATCCTCATTTATTACTGTCGGGCTTTGTTTGCATGACAATAATCCACAAGAGGTCTTGACATGGTTGATAAACGATCTAAGCCAAACACATTCTCGTCCAGCTTCGTATAATGCAATTAGTTCTGCATGGTTCGATGATGTGGCTACCAATGTCTGTTTGTCGAAGGCCATGAAATGGTAGTTCCTCCATACATGAATAAGTACCCCATTTGTGATAGCTTTGTCTGGGTCAAACAAATAACCCGCATCAGCATAACCAACCAATTCATCATTTTATACTCCATTTGTTCCTTTGAAAAATAAACCCATATCACTTGTTCCACGTAAATAACGTAGGATGTGCTTAACACCGCTCCAATATCTTTTAGTGGGCGATGAACTATATCTTACAAGTAAATTAACTGCAAATGATATGTCTGGTCGAGTATTATTGGCAAGGTACATTAAAGCCCCAATTGCACTAAGATAATGTACTTATGGACCTAAAATCTCTTCATCATTTGACCGGGGACGAAAAGGGTCATTTTCGATGTTGAGTGATCTTACTACCATCGGCGTACTTAATGATGTGCTTTATCCATATTAAAATGCTTTAGAACCTTCTCGGTGTAATTTAATTGATGGATAAAGATCCCATTATTTGTATGCTCGAACTGCAGGCCGAGACAAAACTTAGTAGTTCTTAGATCTTTCATCTCAAATTCCCTTTTCAAATAGTTTGCTGCCAATTGGATCTCTTCAGGATTTCCAATTATATTTAAATCATCGACGTACACAGATATGATTACATAACCCGATTTTGTACGTTTTATAAAAACACATGGACATATTTGGTTATTAATAAACCCTTGCGCTAGTAAATATTCGATGACGCGATTATACCACATTCGACCAGATTGTTTCAGCCCATACAATGATCTTTTCAATTTGATGGAGTACATATGATGAAGCTTTGCTTGTAATGCTTCAGGCATTTTCAATCCTTCTGGGATTTTCATGTATATATCTTTATCTAATAACCCATATAGGTATGCAGTTACCACATCCATGAGTTGCATTTTGAGTCGTTCAACAACGGCTAAAGCAACTTGACACCTTAGAGTTGTTGCATCCACTACAGGTGAATACGTTTCCAAATAGTCAACTCCAGGTTTCTGTGTAAAACCTTGTGCAACCAGTCTAGCTTTGTATCTTACAATTTCATTACGCTTATTACGTTTTCGTACGAACACCCACTTATAGCCAACTGGTTTCACACCTTCGGGTGTTGTAGCTACAGGTCCAAAAACACCACATTTATTCAAATAGTTCAACTTTGCTTGGATTGCTTCTTTCTAGCTCTCACATTCGTCTCGATGTCGACATTCATCTATTGTTTGGAGATCATTGTCATCTTCTCCAATGACTTGTAAGGCAACTGAATAAGCAAAGATATCGTTGAGATATACATCATCTCGAAACCAACCTACACCAGTGTTGGCATAGTTAATTGACATTTCAAAATTGTCATCAATATCTTTGTCTTTATTCTCAAATTCCTTAGATAACGGCTCTTCAAGAGTCATTACTTCATTAATGTTCGTATTTGACATCTCGACATCTGTTATACATCTTGCATGTTCTTTCCTCTTCCGGGGAACTATATCCTTAAACCCTAATGGTCTCCCACGCTTCCGATGTATTTGAGAATCACTTGCAATATTTTTGTTTGGAGTAACTACAGGAATCTCCAGACGAGCTGGTGCATTTTCAGCAGGACAACAATTCAGAATAAGTCTTAAAACCACGTTCCATGTACTGCTGCTGGAGTACGAGGTTATTGGCATGAAATGTGGATAATGTTTTCTCCATCATATCTTCATCACGAATAGTTTCTCCACACAAATTCATAGTTGAAACAATACGAAATAACTCAGAATTATAATCTGAGACCTTTTTGAAATCTTGGAGCCTCAAGTGCGTCCATTCGTACCTCGCACGAGGTAGAGTAACTGTCATTTGGTGATCAAATCGATCCTTCCAACTCTTCCAGAGTTCATAGGGCTCTGTGACAGTTAGGTACTGTGCTTTGAGGCTCTCATGCGAAGAAGGATCATTGCCTTAGCGCGATCCTGCTGGGATGCGGTAGATGTTTCAACTATGGTTTCCTCCAAATTATTACTGGCTAGGTGAAGTTTAGCATCGACTACCCATGTAAGATAGTTTCTTCCGGAAACATCTAGGGCAGTGAACTCAAGCCTTGCAAGATTAGACATCTATATAATAGAAAAATAAAGCATGAGATATAAAATATGGCATAACAAAATACAATTAAAAAATTAAATAAATAGATGATTTTAAGAATGTGCATAATAAAAATAACATAAATAAATAAAATAGAACTTTATCACTTACAACAGGAAGTGGTTTTATCTAGATTATAATCATCTACTTCGGGTAGGGGTGGGCAAAAACCGCTCCGAATGTAAAAACCGTCCGCTTCGCACCGCAAAAGCGTGTTCGGTTAACTGCATCGCTTTTGGAAAAAACCGATTTGTCAAAAACCGCACCGCAACCAAATAAAGCGGTGCGGAAACGGTTCTTTATCTTAAACCACTCGGTTTAAACCGCATCGCACCGCATATATAATTAATTATTAAATAATTAAATAATCAAAATTAATACGTTTAAAAAAAGAAATCATAATTTCAGGCCAACCCCATGCCCAAAACACAAATATTAATTAAATTTTGGTTCGCTCTTATGTTTAGGGTTTGATTTGTACATCTTTTGTCATTTGAATGTTTCAGCATTGTTTATAACATCCGATTTTAATGTTTGAAGCTTTGTTGTTGCAGGGAAACAAGTCAAATAATTGTAGCAGAAGCATATAAGTTTTGATTATGAAGGTACTCTTGAAGTTAAAGCGTATAATTTTTATGCTGCTAAGCTTACATTGATCGATGGGGAAGGATTTCAAGAGTATACTTATGCTTTACAACCTTAGTTTAGTATCCCTAGCCGCTGAAAAATAACAAGGGACATTTGGGATTTATTTTTATGTGAGAAGGAGAAAATAAAGAATTTTAAACTTTTGTAATGCGGTTTTTAAACCAAACCGCACCGCACCGCACCACATAATGTGGTGCGTTGCATATTTGGTTTTTACTTTTGTAATGCGGTTTGCAGTTTGAAAATTTTCTAAACCAGATTATGCGGTGCGGTTGCGGGTTTACCCTTAAACCGCACCAACCCGCACCGCGCCCACTCCTAACTTCGGGAGATGATATAATCACACTACAAAATATATATGCTTGATGTTTTATCACTTACAACAAGAAGTGAATGCTACTCTCTTCAAGGAGTGAAATGAAATATCTTCTTCGGGAGATGAAGATAAAAAAGAATAATAATATACATGTATCCACTTCGGGTGATATATGTATATGACTCCATTTCGAGGGAATCGAAAACATGTACTATACATATATCCACTTCGGGTGCTACATGTATATGATTCTACTTCATAACAAAAAAAACAAAGCATATATTATACATGTATCTACTTCAGAAGATATATGTATATGATTCCACTTCGGGGGAATAACATAAAATATAAACTAGACATGTATCCACTTCAAGTGATACATGAATATGATTCCACTTCGAGGGAATAAAATAAAACATGAACTATACATGTATCCACTTCAAGTGATACATGTATATGATTCCACTTCGGGAGAATCAAAATCATATACTACACATTCATACATTATGTGAATATAGAAACAATTACAAGAAGAAGATTATTGAATTTTCGAATGGTAGGCTATTTTGAGATTCTCTATAAAGAGGACTCAAGGTTGCCATCATTGCATTTGTGAACAAGGGGGAGTAGAAGAGATGATTAGAGAGGGATGATCACTACCTTTAAGCAACTCGTGCTGATAACGTGTTGTAATATAATAGGGGAAAAATAAGAGATGAGAGAAATGTGTAAAGTGAATTGTATTCTTGTTATCTCATCATACTTTACAATGTCATCTATTTATAGGTTACATGAAGGCTAATGAAAGGACATGGCCTATAACACAAATAAAGTGAGGAATAATGGAGTGATCTAAATGAGTCTAACCAAAGGTTAGACAATCAAAGGTTGAGTGTGCATTCATAATGTCATAATATCATAACAATTAGCAATTTATCAAGTTATATAAGCTATATTTTCGATCTAGCTGCGGATTGAGAGCTAAAATTTTGACAAAAATAATGTAATACATGATGTTATATCCAGGGGCGGAGCCAGTCCCTTTTTACACGGGCTGAAGCCCGGGTAAGTTTTTTGGAAAAAAAAATTGTGACAGATGTAAGTTTTGAGCCCCTGCCCCCAGTATTACAATTGTCTGCCATTCCACCATGCCAATTGAAAATTCTTGTGAAAATTTGTTCAATACTTAAATATGAATTAAGAATGATTACAGTGTATATATTTTTGTCATTTTTATCAATACCACACTAACGGAAAAAAAATTAGCCCGAGTTAGTTTTTGTTCCTAGCTCCGCCCGTGGTTATATCTAACAGATATATAGAAGAAAATAGGGATGAAGTGAAACCAAAAAGATTGAGAGAGGAGGAAATTAACTGATTCAGACGAGACGTTATATAAATTTTCACAAATGTCCTTTATTTTTGCTCGTCTTCCTAATCAGTCAGCGCCGATATCATAAATTATACCATGTTTTTAGACATGCTGAGATCACAAATCATGTTTATATGAAAGATAGTATCTTAATTCATGAAGTTATTTCTATCCAAAAAAAATACATGAAGTAATTTCTACAACAAAACCACAAAATGGAGAAAGAAAAATAAATAAATAAATGTATAGCTGTTGGCCGCCACAGTTTGACTGGTGTATCATGGTTGTTGTGATCTAATTTGGTACGTTAAGTCACTTTAAGGGACGTTGTTTATCCCACGGATTTGAATACATTTATTAAAACTTGTAGTCCATTGTAAATGTTCACAATATATTTTATTCAAAAAGTCCTGAAATGTTCAACTTCAGTTATGAATGAGAAAATTACAAAAAGACTATCTGGATTACAACATCATTTCAAATAGCGGTCTGAACTATTTTAGTTTTCAATTTAGTGTTTTTGGACACTAAATTGAACACGATCAACTAACAACATTAATCTATTATTATTATTATTTAATCAAATTATTATTATTTATTCAAATTATTTAATTTAATTGTGAACACAATGCTCTAATGTAATAAAAAAAATTCTATTCACGATTCAATCAAATTACAATAAGAATTTCCTCCTCACTCCTATTCCAAAAAAAAATTTAACTGATTTTTTGCCTATCGAGCGAAATGATCCGTGGGTACAAATAATCATCGTCACTCGTCGATCCTTGAAACTAGTTCTTCATTTTTCCAATAAGACAAGGAGCATCAGCTAGCAACGGAAGAAGAGACGCATCAAGCCGAAGCGGGAGAGGAAACGCCAAAAAGAGCTAGATTGGATACGATCAGATGGAATCTTTCTTAGCGTTGCTTCTTGTAGGGCAGTTATGTTTGCGGGATTTGTGAATCTCGTACTTACAGCTGCGGTGGTACGATCTCTAGTCGATCACGTCGCCGCAGCCAGTGAGGCATCCGTTCATAAGATACCTGAAGAATTCTCACAAAGCCACCATCGCCAGAATCAAATCGATTTGAAATCGGAAGTGGAGTGATGGGGAAGATCTGATCGAGCGATCATGCTTTCATTGAGAAGAAGCGAGCTACGGTGTGATTGTAATTTGATTGAATCGTGAATGAAAAGTTTATATTACATTAGGGCAGTGTGTTCTCAATTAGATTAAATAATTTTTAATAAAGAATAATAATTGTAAATGGTATTCATTAACGACGTTAGTTTATTGTGTGCAATTTAGTCCAAAAGGCGATAGTTTACTGTGTTCAATTTGGTTCAAAAACACTAAATTGAAATAGTCCAGACCGCGATTTGAAATATTGTAATAGTCCAAGTAGTCTTTTTGTAATTATCATTTCTATTAAAACTTGTACTCTATTGTAAATGTTCACAATATATTTTATTAAAAAAGTTCTGAAACGTTCAACTTTAGTCATCAAGTCTGGTGGTCGATCCAGATTTTTTTATGAATGAGAGCGATATTTTTTCTTCTTGAGATACTTCAACAAAACAAAGGATGAAATTTCGTCGAGCATGCTCGCGTATTAGCATGCAAATAGTGTTTTAAACAACAACAACAAAATCAAGAAATGACTTTTAGCATGCAAATAGTGTTTTAATGATAAGAACTTATGAAATAAAATCAAAGTCAAACTTTCCTCAAAAAAAAATCAAAGTCAAACTCAATACAAATATAAGATAAACACGAGAATTAAATGGAAGACATTCATCCCATCAAAAAAAATGGAAGACATTCAAATACTTTAGTTAACTACTTAACTTAAATATGTATGAATTCTACTTTGATATCATCTCCGATTTTCACATTAAGATAAAATCAGAATATGTTTAGATTGACCACCAAATTATTTAAATATATTTATGAACGAACGTGTGCATAATGATAAGAACACCAGGGCATCATGCTAAAACTAGTAAATATTTTACTAATTAGCATATTTAGAAAGAGAATCAGAAAACTGAATGGGGGCATCATGCTAAAATTAGTAAATATATTAAACTAATTAGCATATTTACAAAGACAATCAGAAAATTGAATGGCAGCATCATGACAAAATTGGTAAATATATTAAACTAATTAGCATATTTAAAAAGAAAATCAGAAAATTGAATGGGGTTTACTCTCTATTAAGTCACATTTCATTAAGTTTAAAATGTGAATTGGCACACACATTCCTTTTCTTATGTAGATAAAATCGACAACGATGCTTAAACGGCCTCAAATTCAGATCCAGTGCAGCGAAGCTACTTGTTGCGAGTGTCCAAACGATGTCATTCCGATATGCCATTTTGGTCAAAATAAAATTTAAAACGGAACAAAACAACGTCGTTTTAATTGGACCAACGTCGTTTCGGTACTCGTGGCAAATAACTGCACTATGCCGGATCTTTTTATTCCTCCTAAAGGATTTGACATTTTGACTTCAAACAGAAGAAAAAAAATTAACTATTATAGTTGTTGAACTGGGCAAATATTTCATATTTAAATATTTAAAATATTTAAATGAATTTTAATTAAATGATATTACAGAAAAAAATGTATTTTGGATGCACCACCATTTTCAAATTTAGAAAAAATTCATATTTAATTGGAAGTATATAGTTCTCTTTCTAGCTGTATTCGGTTTTTCTGATAAGAATGACACACATGCATAATAATTCTCTTGCACTATTTTTCGCAGACACAAAATGTTTATCCATTTGTTCTCCAAATCAAATTCTCTACGCTTAGTTTCTAGATCCAATATAAATTAAATAAAATTACATTATCCATTGAGGTTATAAATAAATAACAAGGCCTCATTACATTCTTCACCTTTATCTTGCTAGAGAATTTCATGCATGCCATGGCAGCTGCAAAAGAGATTGCTGTCCTGATCATCTCTGTCCTTCTGCTCCCCATTTTCGCACAACGGTATTTTTCAGTCTCGGATCAAGGCACAAAAACACTCAACAGAAGGAGCTTTCCACCCGGATTCTTGTTTGGAACCGCCTCTGCAGCGTACCAAGTACGAACTCATGTAAATGCACAGTATTAAAAGGAATATTAAGATATGGTTAAGATATATATTCTCACACGTACAATATTCTAAGTAACACATAGACATAGTACCCTCCAATTTTTCTTACCCTTGCAAATGTCTGATTTTCATCATCATCTTTTTTCTTTTTTGTGTGTGATTTATTTAGTATGAAGGCGGAGCTGACAAGGGTGGGCGGGGCGCAAGCATTTGGGATACTTACACCCACAAATACCCCGGTGATCGATCAATCTGATTCTTTAAACATGCTACTATTTTCCCTTTGTTCAGATCAATCTTGCTTCATAGAAAATTATAGGCGGAGTTCTTTTCTTCTTCTTTTTTTTACTAGCTCGAAGGATAATCATGAATTGTTACAAAAAATAAATTTGTATGGCATGTTTGATTTCAGGTAGAATCAAAGATGGCAGCAACGGAGATGTTGCGGTTGATTCTTATAATAAGTACAAGGTGCATGGTTATCAATGATAGATCACTGCTTTTTTATCCCTATATATTAAGAACAACTTGATGCATACACGCGTTACAAATGTTCATCGACAACTAACTTATGCATCCAGGAAGATGTTGCGATTATGAAACAAATGGGCTTAGATACTTACCGATTCTCAATCTCCTGGTCGCGAATATTACCTAGTAGGTTCAATTAACCTATACATATATTTTTCCCTTTAAATGAAATTCTTTCCGTTTATGAAGTTTCTTTAAATCTCTTGATGTTGCAGACGGTAAGATTAGTGGTGGTTTGAACAAGGAAGGAGTCCAATATTACAACAATCTCATCAATGAACTTCTTAACAAGGGTTAGTAATTTTGTCCACAACTCCTCCAATCTGACATTATGCAGTAGTGTTTTCGATTTCGATGCATGATGTCTGACATCATGCAACGATTCTCCTAAAAATGGTGCATACAATGTATTATTTTGCCTACCAAAACCTCTAACTAGAATGTCCTATTATTTTACACTAAAGTTGCATTTTGTTTTGAACATATGTCAATTTTAGGTATTGTCCCCTTTGTGACAATTTTTCATTGGGACCTCCCTCAAGTACTCCAAGATGAGTATGGTGGATTCATGAGCTCTCGAATTGTGTATGTACTTCGACTTTTATAATAAAACGGACGAAGTGTTGTTATGAAGAGATCAGCTTGTATTATATATTGATAATAGGTCAATAGACTATTATACATATGAATGTACACGACACGACAGATATATGATAAACACAATTATAGTATTTATGATTATTCGCCAAACTAGCTATTAATAAACTTCTCATATGTAATGACTTTAGTATATATATATATGAATATGCAGGAACGACTTTCGGGATTATGCTGAGCTTTGCTTCAAGTTATTCGGTGATCGTGTAAAGAACTGGATCACACTGAACGAGCCTTGGACCTATAGCGTGTATGGGTACGGCATGGGAGTACTAGCCCCTGGTCGCTGTTCGGAGTGGCAAAAGCCTGTTTGCCTTGGTGGTGACTCTTCCATAGAGCCCTATCTGGTGTCACATTATCAAATTCTTGCTCATGCTGCTGCTGCTGAAACATATAGACTTAAATATAAGGTGATTTGTTATATAACTAGTTCACTTATTTCTTTCAAATTCACTTATGTCCATTGAAATTTAATTGTTATTGATTATGTCAGTCGGTCTTTATATACATATCAAATATACCTAAAGTATAATTTTACATATACACACATCAGGTAACTATCAAATATACTTATATCTTACCTCATGTGTATCGATTGTGCAGAAGGTGCAAGGTGGGCAGATAGGAATCACTCTCATTTCACACTGGATGGTACCATTTGGGAGTACTAGACGCCACAAGAAAGCGGCCTCAAGATCGCTAGATTTCATGTTGGGATGGTTAGTTATTTTCTTATGACGTCGAACGTCTCTATATCACACTGTAAATTAAATTCACGCTCTATCAATTTTGGTGAAAATCACTATATATGCCAAGTTTGCTTCGCTCATATTTAACAACAATAATTAACGCGGCCTCCAGGTTCTTGGACCCTTTGACATACGGGGACTATCCCGAGACCATGAAATTATTGGTCGGGGCTAGACTACCTAACTTTACTGAAGAACAGTCGAAGTTGGTTAAACAATCATACGATTTCATCGGGCTCAACTACTACACTGCTGTTTATGCATCCAATGCGCCTCGACACAAGCATATGAATGCGAGCTACTTGACTGATTCACAAGCTAATCTTTCGAGTAAGTGCAGTGAAACTACTTATGTTTCATATGTTTTAGAAACTCTGGCCACTTTAACGCTTCGTTTGGTTCATTTGAATTTTGTTTGACGAAAAGAAAATTTTGAGAAAATGCATTTTCATGTTTTTAAGATGGAAAATCCAAACAAAATATTATGTGATCTAGTACAAACTTTTCCTTCACATTTGGAAAATAACTTGCTCATATCTTGTCCATTCCATTTTCTCTCCACTATATTTTATTTCCATGATCCATACGGAGGGTAACAAAATTATTTTTCTTTGCAGGTTCAATAAATGGAGTACCCATAGGTAAAAAGGTATTGCCAATGCTCCATAATCTTTTTTTAAGGATAGGATCTGACAATCATCAGACTCAATCCTTATATATATTCTACTCCTCTAACTCTATTCACCAGAGGATGACACATCGTTATTCGAGCTTGTAACTTGAGCAATGTTGACCCCACTGCCCTTAATGTTTGACCACGTCCTGATGGGAAATGGTCCATAATCTGTCTTCCTAAATTATAATCTTATTGTGGGAACTAAAAATATAAGCCATGTACTTGCAGGGTGCTTCAGATTGGCTTTATGTTTATCCAAGAGGAATCCGTAAACTATTGGCATATACGAAGAAGAGATACAACAATCCAATCATATATATTACTGAAAATGGTAAATCAATTACGATCTTAACCCTTTGTTTGGATCATGAAACATGTGATGAAAAAAAAAATGAAATGGAAATTAATTGGGATGGTCACTTTCCTTGAAATTTTTTTTATAGTGTGGTAAAAACTAAAAATAACCAATCCTTTCAAATTAATGATTCTCTCCGAGGTTGTTTTATATAAAAGTTCTTCAACGGCATTTTGTTGATTAACGAATGCAATGACATGGTATTAATTTGTTTATTCAGTTCGTCACGAATGTGATTACATCTAGAGACACTACCAGACCATATTTTTGGACTACGTACTTTTAAGAGTAACAATAATCAACCAACGTGAGTATCAACTTCAATTTCTTGATGCAGCAGGAATCGATGAGGAGGGTACACTGCCATTCAAAGAAGCACTTAATGACACATGGAGAATCGAATATTACGCCGGACACCTTCGGTACCTCCTTAAAGCCATCAGGTATATATACAACTCAACAATTGTGAAATGCAGCAAAACAAGTGCGCATGTACTCTCCTAAATTACATTGACAAACTATTGAGTTGAAATTACTGGCATTGAGTAGGGAGGATGAAGTGGACGTGAGGGGATTCTTCGCTTGGTCGCTACTCGATAATTTCGAATGGTTCAACGGCTACACAGTCCGGTTTGGGCTCAACTATGTGGATTACAAAGATGGACAGAAAAGATATCCCAAGCTATCTGCCAAGTGGTTCGAAAGTTTTCTCAAAAAATCATAGGTCTTTCTTAGATATATATATATATATATATATGTTGGTTTGATTGTTTACCATTGGATGATTTGAATCCGAAGTTGTCACGTGTGTTCCAATAACCTTATTTCTTTCGTGACGTAGTTATAAATAACATTTTGTCATAAAGCACTTCAATTTCAAAACTGTGTTCAGATCGACAAAAATTGAACCTAAAAAAGTGCATCATGAAGGAAATGAAGTCAGCGAGACAAGTGGCAACTCCAAATTAAAAAAATACAACTTGATCCTGTTGTCACTTTTTGTTTTGCAAGTTCACGAAATATATAGAGATTCTCGTTTGAGCACTTCTCTATTTGATATTGTTTTTGCTTATTTGCTTATGCTGAATATTAAGGCCGATTGGTATACAATTAGTTGCTGTATTTATACCTATTCTGATGCATTATTCTCAAGTACTTGATATGTCAATACTCAAATGATAAGCCCCAATTTCTATAGGCAAGAAATTTTGTCAGAATAATTCTAGATGAACTCGCTACATACTCGGTTCATCGGGATATTAGTTTAGTGTGGCAAGATGTGGTAAAAATGAACTTTAGTATAATTTTTACTCAGTTCATCGGTTCGATTCCTGATGCGGCCAAAAATGAACTCTATCGAGGCTCAACCAGCGGCGAATCTGAAACTAAGTTTTACATCGAAAGGCAGAAAACACAATGTTTGAATCCATGTCAACTTTTATAAGAAAATGGAGTTACAGGCAATCTCAGGTACATAGAAATATTTAAGTTCTTTTAACAGGATCAAAGTTGGAGACACCAATGACAGCTCCAAGTATGGCAGTAAGCACAACACCACCAGCTAAAATGCTGTACAAGAAATTCTGCAGGGATGGCGAGCCTCCTCCGGCTGCAGCAGCCTCAGCGACATCAGGCACCATCATGGCTGCTGTCAACACACCTGCAGTCACTCCTGTGGCTAATTTCTCAGTCATGGAAGACTCAACTCTCAAAGTTGCATTGGCTCTTCTTGCTGTTGATGATGATGATGCAATAGACTTGGATGAGAACCTTGTTGGGAGCGGCTTGAATAGCGAAGATGGTGAGACTTTTTCTGAAGTTGGGAGGGACATGGAGATGGACAAAGCTGTTGTTGATGCCATTGTTGTGAGGTCTTCTGCTTCCTCTTTCCTGTTTTTCTCTCTGAAGCTTGTATCAATGTTTTTGAGGTTGTGTATTTTAGTAGGGGATGAGTGTGAGGAACTGGTGGAGGAGATTGTTGATGAAATTGGGTGATTTGGATCAGTGTGATCTGTGGCTGATTCTCCATTTGTCCCTGCTGGATAAGCTTATCTCCTACCTGGTCCATACAACTTCGAGTACATATTCAACCAGCTTGGATTCGGACCTAGTGAAGCGCTGCAAAATGTTATTAGTGTCAAAACGACATCGTTTCGAACAAGAATTAAGTTATGCCACCTTAGACTTTAGTCCTGTGAATCAGAAGTCCGTATTTTTATATAAGCTAGCACTTATTTCTTAATCACTGATGCGAAACATTTCTTGTAATTGACGCATTCAACAAATCAACATGAAATAGGTTATTTGAAACAAATTAAACCGAGACCTCTTTTATTAACCACACAAATTATAATACTAGTGTTGGAGTATAAAGTGCCATATAGGCAAAACACAAATCTGTGCAAGAAGATCGCAAGCTGATCTGTGCTAGCATCTGTGCAAGATCTATCTTTCAGTTCTGAAAAATCAGCTCAGCTCCTAGTTTTTCGAACAGATGAATCTCAATCAAATATATCCGACTGCTACATCATCAAAACCGATTTTTATGAGATAAAGATATGCAGATCAAGATCAGATCTCATCTGAAATATTTCCATATCTTTTCTAGGGTTTAGAAGATCAAATCTAGGGTTTCTTGATCTACAAGTTTCTCATGGCTATATAAAGGAAGCCAGGGTTTATTTTTCAGTGGCGAGCAAAACCTGAGAAACGCTGTGTGGAGGAGCCGTCAATCAAAGAGCGGAATTCATCATTCTAATATACGAGTCTTCGAGCTGTCGTAGAAGGATTGAGGCCGCAAGTTGGTAAGCAACTTGCTTTTGTTTCTTGAACTCATACATTGCTGCTGCGCATAAATCCTTTCAGAGTTCAAGAGGTGTCGTCGCTGCGTTGTACAAATCTGTGCTCGCTGTTCGACTCACACAAGAGACGACAAACACTGCCAGGAGAATCTGATGTGGTAGGTTCGACTGTATCAGCCTCGGGAGGAGGTCTGGACGTGCAAGACGGGAGTCTTTGGATCTAATAGAAGGTTAGATCACTGATGGACCACAATTATACAAATCAAAAACACAGTAAAACCCCCCAAGTTAGACTCTTTGTCTATCTAACATCCATCTGTTAGTCCCGATATATTTCCACAGGACATTTTAGAGACTGAAGTGAAAACACGCTAAGGAGAGGATTTTATGCTGAAAAGATAACAAGAGTCAATCCAAGGTCAAGATCATATGCCGACTGAAGAAATATCAAGGATCCTGACGTTGAATTGACCAGAATAAATTAATCAGAAGAATCAGGAGTGAAGTCAAGACAGTCCGGGGAAGGAACACACTGATAGTTTTGTGAAAAGACTGCACAAAACTGTACAAAATTCACATGTGGCAAGATGACTTGGTGACTTGATGAAGAGGTGACCAAAGGAGGAAAACCTCCCCATTCCACCACCCACTACCGGCGGCGCCACCCCTCCTCCTCCTTGGTGACCGGCTACTTTCCTTGGAGGTGGATGAAACAACCCATTGCTCCTCCACCACAACCGGCTACCGGCGGCTGAGCTCCACCACTCCTCCTCCGCCACTTGGTGGCTCCTCCTTGCCTCCTCCTCCTCCCTTGGATCAAACCAATCTCCACCACCCATCTCCACCCATTTTTCCTATAAAAGGAGGTGCTCCTCCTCCTCATAAATCATCCCAAAAATTGTAATCACTTCTCTCTCTACATTTTGTTACTTGTAAGTTTGGTTCGGTTTTGAAATAATACTCCTGTTTGTTCTTGAGTATTATACTGGAAATTATAATACTCTTGTCGGTTCTCGAGTATTATAATACTGTAGAGAATACTCCTGTTGGTTCTTGAGTATTCAGTAGGAATTAGGAATACTCCTGTTGGTTCTTGAGTATTCCACCCCTTTCCCTCTTACTGTTTTCAAAAACCCCCGAGTATTTAGCTATGGTATCCATCTCTATGGATATTCGTAGCTAAACTCTTTATTCGGTGGAAGGTATTTTCTTGTATTGTATAATGTTGTAATATCTTTTAGTTTCATTTCTTTGTATTCAAAACTTGTTCTATGTGCCATTTATAGTCAGAATTTCCAAGGTTGAGTGGATGCTACGAAAGGGCAAAACTCTTCCGTGGGGATTCGTGAACATACTCGGGTAAGTGGATGCTACGAAAGGGCAAAGCTTATCTGAGAAGTTCGACTCATCTAAAACACCACTTGGTCAATCGTAACTGTGAGATCAGGTGGATGCACAAAAGGCTAAGATACTTCGAAAGGAGGAATTAGTCTGAAATAGAACAAGGGTTGCTTTAAACGATGTTGCAAGTCTTGCGCTACGAAAGGGCCTCGATTCATCTTTGAATACTTAGAAAAGTTACTAACAGTTTATTATATACATGTTATAATACAAGAGTACCTGAAACCGAATGCTTTTCTTTACTGTTAAACCGCAATCACCAACTGCTGATCTACCGGAGGAATTACAATCACGCATCACCCACTGTAAGTCTTCTTTGTATTTACAGCATTTTAATTTCTGTATTTACTTTTCTGCAATCAAAACCAAAAACCCCCCAAAAAATCACGTAGTTAATTAGAGCACTAAAATCTCAATCAACCATAAAACACGCTCCCCCCAGTTCAATCACCCTAAAAGAATAGCCTATTCCCCTAATTCCCTTGGGTTCGACCCCTACTTACCACTTACTACCCAGTAGTGTAGTCACAAGTAGCGGATATTATAAATTTATTTGTACAGAGGACACTGCACCTTAACGACAGTGCGGTGGCCCTCCGTCAAATTGGCGCCGTTGCCGGGGAATTAGCCGTCGAATAAACTGTTCTTCTCCCTCCATCTCTTTTAAATTCTCGCGCTCGAAACAACTATGTCTCGCGAAGGAAGTCATCATGACTACCAGGATGACGATGAAATAAACCTGTACGAGCGAAATGATGAAGTGCCACTTCCATTTATGGATGATCCGGAGCAACTCATCAGAAGCAGACGAGCTCGTGATAGGGAGGCCATCAGACGAAACCAAGAACCACCCGAGGACCGAAATGCACCTGGTCCAGTACGACAACCCCCTAGATATCCCCCACCCCCTCGCCCTCGACAAGTTCCTAGACAAGAACCCGTCTTCGATAACTACTACGTGGATGACAACTACCGTGAACCCACCCTGGGAGAACTTTCGGCACCAGATTTCAGAGTTCAGCCATGGTGTATCTACGAAGGACCTGAGCTAGAAAACATCGCCATCAACACTTCAGTGGCCCACAGCTTGCCAAAATTCTCAGGAACTCGTGGAGAATCAGCAATGACTCATCTCCAGCGTCTACATGGGATTTGCCAAAACCTCAAACCAAATGGCGTAAACGTAGACGACTTTAAGTTAAAGGCGTTCTACTTTTCCCTCATTGATGCGGCAAACGACTGGTTCCTGTCATTACCTTCCGGAAGCATCAGAACATGGGCTCAGATGCAGAAGAAATTCTTAGACAAATACTACCCAGCAGGAAGAGCAATGCAAGTAAGAAGGCAACTGCAAGACATCAAACAAGGGCCCAACGAAACCATGTATGATTACCTGGAAAAGTTCAATCACCTGGAAAGAAGCTGCTGTACCCTTGGACTGCCCGAGAAACTCATAATCGAGTACCTCATTGATGGATTAAGACCCTTAGACAAAATGCTCCTGGATGCCTCAGCTGGAGGGTCCATAATGAATCTATCATTGAGTGGTGTTAGGCAACTCATCAACGACGTTGCCGAAAATGCCCGATTTAGAGAAGAGACAACTCGGCAGGAAGAATTCTCCCGAACGAAAAATGTGGCAAAAGCTGTAACATCGACGGGGCCTATATCTGAGGAAATAAAGCAGTTAAAAGAAATGATGATTCAGCTCCTACGAAGACAACCAATTCTGGTAAAACCTTGCGAGTTCTGTGGATCTATAGACCACAAAACTGACGCATGTCCGACATTAATAGAAGAGGAACCGGCGGAAGTAAATGCAATAGGAGGATATCAAGGATACAACAACAGGAACGACAGAGCAGGACAGAATAGGCAGTACGGTCAAACATCCAAACCAGACTGGCGTAACAACAACAGCTATCCTCAGAAGGAAGCACAACCAGCTCAGTCATACCACCAACCCCCCCACCGACAGTATAACCAGAACGCTCCAGGACAATATCAGCAAAGAGGACCGAATCAGAGTCAGCACCAAACCGGCCTGAATAATCAGCAAGAACCAACCAAGTCGCTCGATGACACGATGAAGGAGCTCGCAGGAAACGTAAATCAATTGGGTACTTCGCTACTCCAATACCAGGCGAAAACTGACAGGGCAATTTCTGAATTGACCAAACAAATGTCCCAGCTCGCCACTGCAATGTCAACACTGACCAGTGAACCTGGCAGACTTCCTTCACAAACCATCCAAAACCCAAAGGCGAATCTTAGCATGATAAAAAGGTCAAACGTAAAGACAACCCTGGGAGAAGTAGCACGAGCCCCAGCCTACAAACTCACTAACAAGCACTTCAACCGTAGACATCGTCCTGACTGGAATCAAGAGGAAGACCGACCCAATAATGACAGAACATGGGTCACGCATGCTGACAATGGACGGTACGCATTCACCGTCTGCATATCACCACCGTCAGTCATACACTCTGACATACCAGCATCTGGATGGGATTACGATAGCAATGAAAGGGATGAACAGAATGGCCCAGCATTGGGAAAAGCCCTCACTTCTGATCATGAGTCACAACCAGAAAGAGATAAAGACCCAGGGGCCTTCACAGTCACCTGCGGTATTGGTGAGACCCAAATCCATAAGTGCTTAGTCGACCTTGGGGCTGCTGTCAATGCCATGCCTTCCTCCTTATATTACTTACTAGGACTTGGTCCATTGAAACCACCCCGATCAAACATCGAACTAGGAGATAAATCATGCATCCGCCCGGTTGGAGAACTGGAAGATGTAATACTCCATGTGGGAGAACTCGTCGTTGCTGCAGACTTCTATGTAATACCAACAGAAGAGACCTGCAAAGACGACCCACCAACAATAATATTGGGACGACCATTCCTCTACGCCACTAAAGCAAGAATCGATGTAGGCAAGGGCTCATTATCACTTAAGTTCGGCGGCAAAATTGCACACTTCTACATTCATCAGAGCCGCCCGGACACAAAAAAACCGCCAGACATAACGCCTATCTCGGATCACGGTGCACAGTTTTCTGACCTGTCATTAGAGACCAAAAAAAATAACAAGACCAGCAGCTATGGTCAAAGGTCTCCCGCCTTCTCAGAAGCAATGGAAAGAGGAAACACCAAAACCATGGTGCTCTTACTCCAGCAAGAAGTCAGGACAAGTCAAAGCAAGAAACAACACAGGAACGGTGGCAAAGTTTGACCTCGGCCACCCATGGGACCCAAACCAGTAATCCACAACGAGGTATCGTCGAGCCAACGACGTAAAACAAGTGCACTGGTCGGGAGGTAACCCGACACTATCTTACTTTCCGCACTTACTTTCAGTACTTAGTTTTAAGCTTGCATGACTTTTGAATTAAGGCACGCCTTCGTTCAAAAGTGGGGGGTGAAAACCGCCTGTGTACATAAATAACATGCTTGCTATTTTTCTTTTTTTTAGTAATAGTATCTTTTTGAACATATGAACTTAAGAATGTGAAAAAGATAAATCAGAATTCATGCATTTACCTTGTGAAAATTCAAACTGTTTACAAACTTAGAATGTAACTTTCCATTTGTCCTTTGTACTGAGATAACTAGGGATGTGGAGTTGACATAAACTGCCCTAGAAGGACTTGGGAAGCAATCAAAGGATCAGATCAAACTATATGGTTTACGAAGTCAGTGGAGGCTGCACTTCGGGTTTTCAGTGAATAATTGAGTCAAACTCCGCCAAGAAGCATCTATTCAAAGGCGAGGACGGGAATCAGACCGTCCTCTCTCTAGTCAAAATAGTCGAGAAAATAGATAAGCGACCCTCATCTTGACCCGCGCAAAACGACGAAGACGAGAGGAGAGGGGAGGTATATCCATAGGCTTGCGGGCGATGATTGGACCTCCCAAGAAGGCTGACAAAATGGACTAGCAAGTCACAAAGAAGCGAAAAACTCAAAGAAGAAAATCAAAAGAGGCCAAAGGCCCAAAATTGTGAAGGTTTTAACCGAGCAAAAGTGAAGCACTCGACAAAGTCAAATCAAAGGCCAAAGGCCGATTCACTACAACAAAAAAGCAGTCCCTCGCCAAAGAAAAAATCAAGAAGGTTCAACTCACTGAAACCCGAACCGAATCACGTGCATGAGAAAGCTACCAGAAGACCATATAGTACGAAACGATCCCGAGGCTGCAACCCAAGAACCTGAAAAGGGCTATCTCCCGAAACATCCAATATAATTTGCATCTCAGCACGGAGGTACAAGTATTAAGTTTCTTCTATTTATTTACGCAGTTTAATTTGGTAATAAGTAAGCAATGCATGAATTAGGATAGATCGAGTACCACAGTCTAATTTTCATATGCCAAATCCGAACCTAGAACTTACGCCCTTTAATAGCATTGTTCGGGACGAACAACTAAAAGTGGGGGGTATTCTGATGGACCACAATTATACGAATCAAAAACACAGTAAAACCCCCCAAGTTAGACTGTTTGTCTATCTAACATCCATCTGTTAGTCCCGATATATTTCCACAGGGCATTTTAGAGACTGAAGTGAAAACACGCTAAGGAGAGGATTTTATGCTGAAAAGATAACAAGAGTCAATCCAAGGTCAAGATCATATGCCGACTGAAGAAATATCAAGGATCCTGACGTTGAATTGACCAGAATAAATTAATCAGAAGAATCAGGAGTGAAGTCAAGACAGTCCGGGGAAGGAACACACTGACAGTTTTGTGAAAAGACTGCACAAAACTGTACAAAATTCACATATGGCAAGATGACTTGGTGACTTGATGAAGAGGTGACCAAAGGAGGAAAACCTCCCCATTCCACCACCCACTACCGGCGGCGCCACCCCTCCTCCTCCTTGGTGACCGGCTACTTGCCTTGGAGGTGGAGGAAACAACACATTGCTCCTCCACCACAACCGGCTACCGGCGGCTGAGCTCCACCACTCCTCCTCCGCCACTTGGTGGCTCCTCCTTGGCTCCTCCTTGCCTCCTCCTCCTCCCTTGGATCAAACCAATCTCCACCACCCATCTCCACCCATTTTTCCTATAAAAGGAGGTGCTCCTCCTCCTCATAAATCATCCCAAAAATTGTAATCACTTCTCTCTCTACATTTTGTTACTTGTAAGTTTGGTTCGGTTTTGAAATAATACTCCTGTTTGTTCTTGAGTATTATACTGGAAATTATAATACTCTTGTCGGTTCTCGAGTATTATAATACTGTAGAGAATACTCCAGTTGGTTCTTGAGTATTCAGTAGGAATTAGGAATACTCCTGTTGGTTCTTGAGTATTCCACCCCTTTCCCTCTTACTGTTTTCAAAAACCCCCGAGTATTTAGCTATGGTATCCATCTCTATGGATATTCGTAGCTAAACTCTTTATTCGGTGGAAGGTATTTTCTTGTATTATATAATGTTGTAATATCTTTTAGTTTCATTTCTTTGTATTTAAAACTTATTCTATGTGCCATTTATAGTCAGAATTTCCAAGGTTGAGTGGATGCTACGAAAGGGCAAAACTCTTCCGTGGGGATTCGTGAACATACTCGGGTAAGTGGATGCTATGAAAGGGCAAAGCTTATCTGAGAAGTTCGACTCATCTAAAACACCACTTGGTCAATCGTAACTGTGAGATCAGGTGGATGCACAAAAGGCTAAGATACTTCGAAAGGAGGAATTAGTCTGAAATAGAACAAGGGTTGCTTTAAACGATGTTGCAAGTCTTGCACTACGAAAGGGCCTCGATTCATCTTTGAATACTTAGAAAAGTTACTAACAGTTTATTATATACATGTTATAATACAAGAGTACCTGAAACCGAATGCTTTTCTTTACTGTTAAACCGCAATCACCAACTGCTGATCTACCGGAGGAATTACAATCACGCATCACCCACTGTAAGTCTTCTTTGTATTTACAGCATTTTAATTTCTGTATTTACTTTTCCGCAATCAAAACCAAAAACCCCCCAAAAAATCACGTAGTTAATTAGAGCGCTAAAATCTCAATCAACCATAAAACACGCTCCCCCCAGTTCAATCACCCTTGGGTTCGACCCCTACTTACCACTTACTACCCAGTAGTGTAGTCACAAGTAGCGGATATTATAAATTTATTTGTACAGAGGACACTGCACCTTAACGACAGTGCGGTGGCCCTCCGTCAATCACCCAATTCACTTGGAGAGTAGTATAGGGGATCAGTAGTTTGTAATGCTGTTCGAACGTCAATCTGTACTATATACTGTGATAGTGGATCGTTCCTTGGACTTGGGAGAAGTCCCCCAGACGTAGGCTACATTGAGTCGAACTGGGTCACCAAGTGCTTTGTGTCGTTTACTGTTCTGCACTTATTTTTTCGATTATCTTAGTCTGTGCAGACAACTGTATCACAGTCTGTGCTACACCTTGCTGATACAGTTGAGCTCATCTATCGCGTAGCTATTTCAATTGGTATCAGAGCAAGTTCTCAACATACGGAGTAGATTCTTGGGAAGCTAGCTACTGTTCTTAGATGAGCATCAAGGAAGGACAAAGCACTACTCGCCCCGTGCTGTTAGAAGGGCCTAATTATGGCTACTGGAAAGCCAGGATGAAGGTATTCATCAAAAATATAGATGAGAAAGCGTGGAGATCTGTGCTAACTGGTTGGAACCCTCCCCTGTTAGCAACTGATGAAGGAAGGGTTGTATCTAAACCAGAGACAGAATGGTCTGAACAGGAGGAGAGTCTCGCCATGGGGAATGCCAAAGTTCTCAATGCCATCTTCTCAGCTGTAGACGAGTCAATTTTCAAACTCATCCTGAACTGTGAAAGCGCTAAGGAGGCATGGGATACCCTGTCCACTCACTTTGAAGGAACTGACAAGGTGAAACAGTCCAGGATTCAGATGTTGACATCCAGATTTGAGGAGCTAAAGATGCAGGAGGATGAATCCATCAAGGACTTTAACGCCAGAGTCTGTGACCTTGTGAATGAGGCATCCACCCTTGGTGAAGCTCTACCCGAAGAGAAGGTTGTGCAACAGATTCTAAGGTCTTTTCCTAAACGATTTGCCATGAAGGTGACTGCTATAGAAGAGGCAAACAATGTAAAGACCATGAGCTGGAAAGAATTGATTGGCAATCTATGCACTTATGAACTGCAACATCTGACTGTACCAGAATCGAAGGTTAAATCTGTAGGCTTAAAGGCTGAGACTGTGGTAGACGATGAATCCACTGATGGAGTGAGCGAGGAACTGGCGTTACTCACGAAGAACTTCAATAAACTATTGAAGAAGATCAACCGTAGAGGTGCTGGCCAGAATAGTCTGAATCAGTCTAAAAATCACGACATCAGGAGAGTGGATTTCCAGCCACGGGAGAGACAGTCTGACAAGAAGGAAAATGGCAACAGCGAACGAACCAAAGGAATACAGTGCAGGGAATGCGGAGGATTTAGCCACATACAAGTAGAGTGTGCCAACACCCTGAAAAAGAAGAATGGTAAGTCCCTGAATGTCAACTGGAGTCATGACGAGACTGAAGACAGCACAGAGGAGGAAGAGACAAGCAACTTTGTTGCTCTGACAAGCATGATAAACTGTGCCACAAACTGTACCAGCACTGCTCACAAAGATGGTGCCAAGAACGAAGAAGCCGAGGTGGAAGAGAGAGATGCTGAAGAAAGTGATGATGAAGAAATCACTGCTGAGTGCATCGCTGAGAAATATGCACTATTGCTCTCGAAGTGGACTGAGCTGGTAGACATTAACAGGAGATTGAATGCAGGTGTTATCTCTTTGAAGCTGGAAAAGCAGGAACTGGAATCCAAAGCCGACACCCTTGCACAGGAGAAAGAAAATCTGGAGAAAGAAGTAGAAAATCTGAAACAAAAGGCTGAAGGAGACAAACAAGAATCGAAGAAGCTCTTGGAGGAGATGGCTTCAATCAAGAAGGTCCTGAACAGCCTGAACACAGGGTCCAGAAATCTGAACCAGATCCTGTCTGTGCAAAAGAGAATGAAAGACACTACAGGGCTTGGATTCACTAGTGAAAAGAAAAGTGGTGATACGAAGTTTGTGAAAGCCAGTGGCACAATTCCTAAAGACAACAAGCACAAGACAACTCATGAGTCTGTCTGTGCCAGAGAAGGTGACAGTTGGTATCATGTCCCAAGAGCTGAAGAATGGCAACGGGCTAGGGTGTGTTACTACTGCAACATACCTGGACACATCAAACGTCATTGTTATCGTTATAGACGTGACAGCCAGTACGAAGAACCAACAAGGAGACGAGGTAGAATGGTGTGGAGACCAAGGAATGATCAATGCTGCTATGTCTCGTACAGTTCAACTGACAAGGAGGATGAGGAGAGCTGGTTTTTTGACAGCGGCTGCTCAAGACACATGACTGGAGTTCGAGAATACCTAACCAATCTGAGACCGATCAACGGCCACCATGTGACCTTTGGTGACGGAAAAAGAGCAAGAGTTCTAGCCAAGGGAACACTGAATGTGCCAGGCATGCCACGCCTTGATGATGTTTACTGGGTTGACGGGTTAAAAGCCAACCTGATTAGTATCAGTCAACTGTGCGATAACAGTAATCAGGTATAGTTCTCAAGAAATTCTTGCCATGTTTACAACAAACACGGAGTTTGCGTAATGGAAGGAGACCGTGCAAGCAATAACTGCTACTTATTAAGCCGTGCTGCAACTCCAGGAGCAGTTACTTGTATGCTGAGTAGGTGCGATGAAATACATCTTTGGCATCAACGCCTGGGACACATCAACTTCAGATCTCTGAAATTTCTCTCCAATGAGAAGTTGATTGAAGGTATTCCTGTTATCAGAGGTGATATGCAAATTATTTGTGGTGGTTGTCAAGTAGAAAAGCAGACTCGAACAGTACACAAAAAGGTGGATAAAGTTTACACAAAGCGTGCGCTGGAGCTACTGCAGATGGACCTGATGGGACCTATGCAGGTGGAGAGTCTCGGTCGAAAGAGGTACGCATTCGTATGTATAGATGACTATACCAGATACTCTTGGATCATTTTCTTGCGTGAGAAATCTGAGACTGTACAAGCTTTTATACAACTTGCTACACGTCTGATCAATGAGAGGAGAGATCGTGGAGAAAATCTTTTGTCCATTCGAAGTGATCATGGGAGGGAATTTGAGAATGAGAAGTTTGCCCGGTTCTGTGATGAGCAAGGTATTGTACATCAATTCTCATCTCCCATCACACCGCAACAAAATGGAGTAGTTGAGCGGAGAAATCGAACTGTGCAAGAAATGGCAAGAGTCATGCTACATGCAAAGAACGTCCCTCTGCACTTATGGGCCGAAGCTATGTCAACCGCTACTTACGTCCTGAACAGAGTTCTGATTAGACCAGGGATGGACAAAACCAGCTATGAGCTCTGGAAAGGAAGAAAGCCCACAGTTAAGCACTTCCACGTGTTTGGTAGCACTTGTTATGTGTTGACCGATAGGGAGCAAAGGCATAAATTGGATAGAAAGTGCGAAGAAGGCCTATTCCTGGGCTACTCTCCAAACAGCTGAGCCTATCGAGTCTACAAGAAGAGTTCCAGAACAGTGATCGAGTCAATCAATGTTGTAATCGATGATGCCAAGGACTCACACCTAAGGCAAGAATCAGATGATGATATGGAGACTCAGTATACTCGTCCTAAGCCTATACAAGGGTCTGTACTAGATGCAAATTCCGAAATTGTGCCTGAAATGGTGCCAGATTCAGCCGAGAAGCATGATGATGCAAATATGCAAGATTCTGAAGATACTTTCCATCAGCCTGTCCAAGAGTATGTACCAGATGCGAATTCTGAAGTTGTGCCTGAAACTGTGGACGAATCAATCGAAAAGGATGGTGACGTTCAAATGCAAAACAATGAAGCCTCCCGATCTGAGTCTGCTCAAAGGCCTGAACCAGATGAAGACTCTGAAAGGGTGCCAGAAACTGTGCCAGAGTCTACCAAGGGGAACACTGATATAATCATGCATGAAGCAGAAGGTAGTGAGGTGAACCAAGCCGGTTCAAGAAGTGGTGACTCAAGCATACAACCATCAAGCAGAATCCAGAAGAATCATCCTCTCACAAGTATCATTGGGAACCTTCAAGACAAGATCAAGACTAGAGGTAAATCCCATGTTAATTACAGAGAGATGATTAATCATAGCTGCTATTTGTCGAAGGTGGAACCAAAGAATGTAAAGGAGGCCTTGAAAGATGATCATTGGATCACTGCCATGCAAGAAGAGTTGGGAGAATTCACCCGCAACGATGTATGGGATCTAGTTCCTCGCCCAATTGGAGTAAATATCATTGGCACAAAGTGGATATTTAAGAACAAAACAGATGAAAGCGGCAACATTACGAGAAACAAAGCCAGGCTGGTTGCTCAAGGGTTCAATCAGATCGAGGGGATCGACTTTGAGGAGACATTCGCCCCAGTAGCACGCTTGGAAGCTATTCGACTTCTGCTCGCAGTTGCATGTTACTTGAAGTTCAAACTATTCCAGATGGACGTAAAGAGTGCCTTCTTGAACGGTCTGTTGTCTGAGGAAGTGTACGTAGCACAGCCTAAAGGATTCGAGGACCCTCACTATCCAGGTCATGTTTACAAACTAAAGAAGGCCTTGTACGGACTAAAGCAAGCCCCTAGAGCTTGGTATGAAAGGCTGACACAATTCCTCATGAGCATGGGAAACACTCGAGGAGGAATAGATAAGACTATGTTCGTGAAAAAGGGTAACAAACACTTTATTATTGCACAGATCTACGTCGATGACATTGTGTTTGGTTCCAATTCTCAGAAGATGGTGGATGAGTTCGTGGCCCAGATGCAAAGCGAGTTTCAAATGAGCATGGTGGGTGAAATGAACTACTTCTTAGGGCTGCAGGTTGTACAGTCGAAGGAAGGGATTTTCTTGACTCAGTCCAAGTATGCGAGAAATCTAGTGAAGAAGTTTGGACTGGACAAAGCTACCCACAAGAGAACTCCAGCTGCTACACATGTGAAGATCACCAAGGATGATGCAGGAGCTTCAGTGGACCAGACCTTGTACAGAAGCATGATCGGGAGTCTGCTATACCTGACTGCTTCCAGACCAGATATTTGTCAAGCAGTGGGAGTCTGTGCCAGGTATCAGGCAGATCCGAAGGAAAGTCACTTGTTGCAGGTGAAGAAGATCATCAAATATGTAAGTGGTACTGCTGATTATGGTCTGTGGTACACTAGAGATACAAGTGGTTGTATTGTTGGATACTCTGATGCAGACTGGTGATGAGTCGAATTCTCAACTCATTTACATACCCATCTACGAAGAGTTTTGATCCAATCCCGACGCTATTTCGATGCAATTTGACCATTATTGTTGCGTTTCAGGCTTGGAGTGACCTCCCATTGAGCTCAAGACCTTAGCACGAGAATTCGAAGAAAAATCGAAGATTTGAGCAAGTTTGGGCAAAAAGGAGCTCCAGTCGACCGACTGGGAACTTCCCCTGCGCCAGTCGATCGAGTTGCGACCCATCCCAGGAGGCCTTTCAAACTCATCCATCGAGTCGGTCGACTGGACCCTCCAGTCGGTCGACTGAGTAAAGGCTATCACACCTCAAGGGCTTGAGTCGGTCGACTCACTTCACCAGTCGGTCGAGTTAAGCAACATCCCAGAAGGCCTTCAAATCCCGCCAATCGAGTCGGTTGACTCGCCATCCCAGTCGACCGATGATGGACCATAATTATACGAATCAAAAACACAGTTAAACCCCCTTAATTAGACATTTTGTCTATTTAACTTTTGCTTGTTAGTTCAGATATATTTCTACAGGGTAATTCAGAGCTTAGAGAGAATACACACTAAAGAGGAGTTTTTAAAGCAGAAAAGATGTTACGAGACAATCCAAGGTCAAGATCATATGTCGACTGAAGAAATATCAAGGATCCTGACGTTGAAGCACTCATAACAAATTAATCAGAAGAATCAGGAGAGGAATCAAGACAGCCCGGGGAAGAAACACACTGACAGTTTTGTGAAAAGACTGCACAAAACTGTACAAAACTCACACATGGGCAAAGTGACCGGCCACTTGGGCAAGAGGTGGCCAAAGCCACCCCTCCTCCCCTTCCACCACCGGCAACCGGCGGCTCTCCTCCACCATGACCGGCGGCTTTTGCTCCTCCATAGGTGGCGACTCCTCCTTGCTCCTCCTCTCCTTCCTCCATGTGTTGGCCATCTCCTCCATCCATTTTTTCCTCCAATCACCATGGGACACTTGTGGCCATCTCCTCCTCCTCCCATGGCTATATAAGGAGGAGCTCCTCCCCTCATTTGTATCATCCAAAAATCAATATTCACTTCTCTCTCTAAGTTATGTATTTGTAAGTTTGGCTTTGGAAATAAAGGATAGCTCCCTTGGCGCTTCAACGGTTGTAAGTATTATTTTTAGTATTTATTCAACTGTTTTATTTCCTTAGTTATAATGTTTAGCGCGATGAATAGTAGCTAAACTAGTAGTTCGGTAGAAGGGGCGCACTTGTATTATAAAATGTTTTAGACTATTAACTTAGTGTCTTGTCTTAGTATTCAAAACTTGTTCTATGTGCCATATATCAAGTCAGAGTTTCCAAGGTTGAGTGGAAGCTGTCACAAGCAAAGCTCTTCCGTGGGAATTCGTGATCATACTCGGTAAGTGGAAGCTGTCACAAGCAAAGCTTATCGAGGAGTTCGACTTATCTAAAACACCACTTGGTCAATAACGTAACTGGGAGATCAAGTGGATGCACATAAGGCTAAGATACTTCGAAAGGAGGAATTAGTCTTAAGTAGAACAAGTGTTGCTTTAGACGATGTTGCAAGTCTTGCGCTACGAAAGGGCCTCGATTCATCTTTGAATACTTAAACGATTCACTAAGGGTCAATGATAAACAGGATATAATACAAGGCCCCTGAAACCGAACATTTCTCTTTAATTATAAACTGCAATTTACTTTCCAGTACTAAAACCAACCAACCAATCAATCACTTAGCTGGTAGCTTTAAAACCAACCAACCGACTTAAAACACGCTCTCTCGCGGGACAACCCCCTCAAAGAACATCTATTCCCCTGATTCCCTTGGGTTCGACCCCTACTTACCAAGTACTACCCAGTAGTATAGTTGCAAGTAGCGGACTATAAATTTATTTGTACAAATCGCTTTAACGACGAGCGGTCTATCAAATTGGCGTCGTTGCCGGGGAATCAGCCATCGGATAGTTGTTCTTTCCCTCCCCTTTCTTTTTTCTTTCTTTTCCCTATGTCACTACCCATTACGCATGCATGGACAACGTGATTTCTGCCCCTGTTTGGAGGAACGGAGGGAGAAGACCCAGTACAGCACTGCTGAAACATCCATCACGTCTGCCACCACATCAAACCTGAGAATGAAGTATTAGAGGAATTTAAGCTGAAATGCTTCAAATTCTCTCTAACCGACTTCGCCACGATATGGTATTACACATCCACCGCTTGCAGTGCAGAACATTTCGTAGACCTCTGCGTTCCGTTCCTGAAAGAATTCTCCCCACCATCTTTACGCCAAGAAACCCGTGAGAAGATCATGTGCCTTCATCAATCCCGGGATGAGACTTTGGACGAATACTACATGAACTACGATGCCATCGTCTCAAGCTGCCCGCACCATGGATTTACGAAGAAAATTCTTCTCCAAAAATTTCTTCGTGGGATGAGGTCCGAAGAGCTGGGAAGAGTTAACGAAGCTATGAGAAGGTCTGCCACAAACTTCACCATTGCAGACATGTGGTACCTTATAATCGGCCTGGCCGCTACCACAAGACGAGTACCCCAAACTGACGAGCAAATGCAGACAGAAGAAGCTGAACCTGAGGCAGACAAAGAAGAAACCACCGAGCCGTCAGAAGAGACTCCTGAACCATCAGAAGAATCAGACATGGAAAGCACCGGAAGCAACGAAGTAGGAGTCCAGAACACCACTGACGAATTGCCCAATCCATATCCGACTATCATTACCCAGGCAGCTGAGACTGTCTACGATCAGTTCCTCATGAACCAACATGACGAGGCAGAACCAAGCCTCATGAGGCTTTCCCGACTTTTCCCCTTAATCAATGAGCAAGTCGCAGCAAACTATGCGATCAATGAAGAAGCTCAAAGGAGGATGGGAAAAGGACCTATGCAGAGTGACCCCTCGATGGAACACTGTTACGCCGCAACTGGACTAGGCAGTCCCAAATACAAAAACTTCAAAAGGCTAATAGTGAAAAGTCCATCACCCCCTCCGGGGTATTGGAAGAAAAAAAATCCCGAAACAAAGGAGTCCTGACCCGAACACAACATCCGGCAAGAAGTCAGGAAGAAACAACACAGGAACGGTGGCAAAGTTCGACTTGAGCCACCCATGGGACCCAAACCAGTAATCCACAAACGAGGTATCGTCGAGCCAACGACGTAAAACAAGTGCACTGGTCGGGAGGTAACCCGACACTATCTTACTTTCCGCACTTTTAATTTCTGTCATTTAAATTCAGTATTTAGTTTTAAGCTTGCATGACTTTTGAACTAAGGCACGCCTTCGTTCAAAAGTGGGGGGTGAGAACCACCTGTGTACATAAATAACATGCTTGCTGTTTTTTTTCTTTTTTAGTATTAGTATCTTTTTGAAAATATGAACTTAAGAATGTGAAAAAGATAAATCATAATTCATGCATTAACCTTGTGAAAATTCAAACTGTTTAAAAACTTAGAATGTAACTTTTCATTTGTCCTTTGTGCTGAGATAACTAGGGATGTGGAGTTGATATAAACTGCCCTAGAGAGGCTTGGCATGCAATTAAAGGATCAGATCAAACTATATGGTTTTCGAAGTCAGTGGAGGCTGCACTTCGGGTTTTCAATGAAGATTGAAGTCATCTCCGCCATGCAGTGTTTATGCAAAAAAGAAAAAGGCGAGGACGAGAATCAGACCGTCCTCTCTCTAGTCAAAGTAGCCGAGAAAATAGATGAGCGACCCTCTTCTTGACCCGTGCGAAACGACAACGATGAGAGGAGCGGGGAGGTATTTCCATAGGCTTGCGGGCGATGATTGGACCTCCCAAAAAGGCTTGAGAAAATGGACTAGCAGCCACAAAAAGGCGAAAAGCTCAAAGAAGCAAATCAAGAGGCCAAAGGCCCAAAATTGTGAAGGTTTTAACCGAACAAAAAGTGAAGAACTCAAAGAGTCAAATCAAAGGCCAAAGGCTAATTCACTACAAAAGCTGTCCCTCGCCAAAAGAAAATCAAAGTACTCAAACCATTGAAACCCGAACCAAATCACGTGCTAGAGAAAGCTACCAGAAAACCATATAGTGCGAGACGATCCCGAGATTGCAGTCCTGGAGCCTAAACAGGGCTATCTCCCGAGACATCCAATATAATTTGCATCTCAGCACGGAGGTACAAGTATTAAGTTTCTTCTATTTATTTACGCAGTTTGATTTGGTAATAAGTAAGCAATGCATGAATTAGGATAGATCAAGTACCACATTCTAATTTTCATATTTCAAAGCCAACTTAGAGTACAGCCCTTTAATAGCATTGTTCGGGACGAACAACTAAAAGTGTGGGGTGATCTGATGGACCATAATTATACGAATCAAAAACACAGTTAAACCCCCTTAATTAGACATTTTGTCTATTTAACTTTTGCTTGTTAGTTCAGATATATTTCTACAGGGTAATTCAGAGCTTAGAGAGAATACACACTAAAGAGGAGTTTTTAAAGCAGAAAAGATGTTACGAGACAATCCAAGGTCAAGATCATATGCCGACTGAAGAAATATCAAGGATCCTGACGTTGAAGCACTCATAACAAATTAATCAGAAGAATCATGAGAGGAATCAAGACAGTCCGGGGAAGAAACACACTGACAGTTTTGTGAAAAGACTGCACAAAACTGTACAAAACTCACACATGGGCAAAGTGACCGGCCACTTGGGCAAGAGGTGGCCAAAGCCACCCCTCCTCCCCTTCCACCACCGGCAACCGGCGGCTCTCCTCCACCATGACCGGCGGCTTTTGCTCCTCCATAGGTGGCGGCTCCTCCTTGCTCCTCCTCTCCTTCCTCCATGTGTTGGCCATCTCCTCCATCCATTTTTTCCTCCAATCACCATGGGACACTTGTGGCCATCTCCTCCTCCTCCCATGGCTATATAAGGAGGAGCTCCTCCCCTCATTTGTATCATCCAAAAATCAATATTCACTTCTCTCTCTAAGTTATGTATTTGTAAGTTTGGCTTTGGAAATAAAGGATAGCTCCCTTGGCGCTTCAACGGTTGTAAGTATTATTTTTAGTATTTATTCAACTGTTTTATTTCCTTAGTTATAATGTTTAGCGTGATGAATAGTAGCTAAACTAGTAGTTCGGTACAAGGGGCGCACTTGTATTATAAAATGTTTTAGACTATTAACTTAGCGTCTTGTCTTAGTATTCAAAACTTGTTCTATGTGCCATATATCAAGTCAGAGTTTCCAAGGTTGAGTGGAAGCTGTCACAAGCAAAGCTCTTCCGTGGGAATTCGTGATCATACTCGGTAAGTGGAAGCTGTCACAAGCAAAGCTTATCGAGGAGTTTGATTTATCTAAAACACCACTTGGTCAATAACGTAACTGGGAGATCAAGTGGATGCACATAAGGCTAAGATACTTCGAAAGGAGGAATTAGTCTTAAGTAGAACAAGTGTTGCTATTGACGATGTTGCAAGTCTTGCGCTACGAAAGGGCCTCGATTCATCTTTGAATACTTAGACGATTCACTAAGGGTCAATGATAAATAGGATATAATACAAGGCCCCTGAAACCGAACATTTCTCTTTAATTATAAACTGCAATTTACTTTGCTGGTAGCTTTAAAACCAACCAACCGACTTAAAACACGCTCTCTCGCGGGACAACCCCCTCAAAGAACATATATTCCCCTGATTCCCTTGGGTTCGACCCCTACTTACCAAGTACTACCCAGTAGTATAGTTGCGAGTAGTGGACTATAAATTTATTTGTACAAATCGCTTTAACGACGAGCGGTCTGTCAACCGACTGGGATGTTCCTCCTCTAGCCAGATTCTCGCCGCCAGTCGACCGACTGGGAAAATCAGCTCCCGCCAGTCGACCGACTGGAGCTACAGTACCGGAAACCCTAACTTGGGCTATAAATAGAAACTTTTGGGGATTTTCAAAGAGAGACTTTTTTGGGCACGGATTTTGAGAAGACCTGTACTGATTTCAAGGTGGATTGGGTGGAGAAGAAGATCAACACAAGGATTCTCTTACTCTTCAATCTCAAATTGGTTTTAGACTACTAAACTCCATCTCTTCCATTTTGTTTTGCTTGTAATCTCACCATGTGTGAGTAGTGACTTTGATTGGGGATTCTGGATCCCCTAGACATGATTGTGATGATATAAATACTATTGATGTCAATATTGAATGAGTTTGCACATTAATCTTCTTCATTTGAACTAAGTGTTAAGAGTTGCCCATAAGGTGTTTGTGAAATGTCATCAATGGGAACTTAGCTTAATCTCATGTTTGATGTAGCTCACGTTGATCAACATGACTTTAATGAAATGAATGAAGAGGCATTAGAGTTTTTGTGTTACATGGCGACACTTAAATTCTAATGAGAATAGCTTGAGTTTAACAAGAATGTGTTTATCTAGTCAATAGAGCGCGAGTGTGAGACTAGAAACGCATGTTCTATAGGGCTAATAGAGCGCGAGTGTGAGGTCCTATGCGAGGTGTAACCTCTTCATCCTAAGTTGTAGCGCGAGTTGAACTTAGTGTGAATGTTACATGGCTAAATTCTACTAATGTGCATGCAAATTCATAATTGACATCCAATATCATTGTCACGATAATTGTCTAGATGGGGAAGTAATCCCTAATCATCTTTGATTGATTGTTTACTTGTTCATTGCTAAAATCTCCCTTTTGGATTGTAAATCATTGCTATCAACCTCTTTCGAGAACAAACCCCCCCCCCCCCAAACCATAAACATTCTAGACTTAATCTTTAGCACTATTAGTTTAATCACCTATCTTTTGGGTACGACCTTGGGTTTCCCAAGTCAATACAAATTGTTTTGATTAACCGTGATTAGCATAAGTATTTGATATTCTTATTGAATATTTTTGCTAAATTACAACCGACCAAATGGCGCCGTTGCCAGGGATAGGTTAATTAACTATCGTGCTATTAGATTATTTAGTTTGTTCACCTTTCCTTACTTGGTAGTCATTGCTTGTTTTGAGCTTGATTGTGTTTATTCCTTTTGCCTCTCATTGCTAAGAATTTCTATTGTTCTCGCAGGCACTTGAATGAACACGAGGTTTCAAGGAAAGAAACACGTGGCTATCGGTTCTTTTTCTAACACTTCTCACCCAACCGCTAATAGAGGAAGAGGGAGAGGTAGGTCTCGCAAGAACCCTCTACCCCCTATTGCTCCACCGGGTATCCAAGATCAAAGACAAGGACTTATTATGGAAGATGAAAATGAGAACCGCCCGGTTCTTCAAAGGGATAACCGTGATCGTCGAATTGATGGGGATGGAATAGAAGATCCTCCCGCTAGAGACGACAATTATAATGAGGATGATAGACGCCCCGCTCGGAATCCTCGTGTCCCTCGTAGAGAAGAGAGAAACTATAGATATGACGAAGAGGAAGAGGATGAGAGGCCCGTGGGAGATTACATGACTCCCACCCTTGAGGGAAATGGTTCAGTTATTATGCCTCCCGACGAAGACGCTTTTGACTTCGATGTGAAATCATCCCTAGTGCACATGGTTACAAATGATCAATTTCAAGGGATTGGAAATCCGTCTACTCATCTAGCAAGTTTTCAAGAATATTGCTGAACCTACAAGCCGAGGAATACACCCGTTGAATACGTCTACTTGAAGTTATTTCCATCTTCGCTATATGGGGACGCCAAGGAATGGCTTCAAAATCATGAACCGGGGACTTTCCGTACTTGGGAACACTTAGCTACGGCCTTTCTGAACAAGTTCTTCCCTCCGTCTAGAACCAAGAAATTCACGGACTTCATCCTAACCTTCTCTCAAAGGGAAAACGAACTCTTCCACCAAGCTTATGATCGGTTTAAACATTACTTGAGGGAATGCCCTCACCACAACTTTAGAAAGGCCGATCTCATGCGTTACTTCTATTTGGGGATGAGCAAGGAGGCCAAGAATCAAATGGACACGGCTAGTGGAGGAGCTATAATGGAACTACCGGCTAGCCAAGGTTTCAAGATTGTGGATAAAATCGCTATCAACTCCGATAGATATCAAGGAGTGGACCACAAAAAGATGGCTAAGTCAAGAGATGACTCGGCAAATTCTGAAATGAAGAAGGAGATGGCCGATTTGACAAAGAAGGTAGAAAATATGATAAGTATGGTGAACTGCGTTGAGGCGACTAAGGCCAAGGGTGAAAAAGAGAAGGTTTTGGCGCAACAATCTTGCTTTTTGTGTTCTAGTACAAGACACTCTACCAAAAATTGTCCCGAAGGGAAATATGAAGAAGATGATGATGGCTATGAGGAGGCGCATTTTGTCAACCAACAAAGAAATTACAATCAAAATGTGAATCCTACTACTAGGAAGTATGAGCCTCCGCAAAAGAGGATGTCTAATGACTCTAGCTTCACCTCAAGGCCTCAAGGGCAAGGAAATTATCAAAGCAATTATCAAGGAAATTATCAAAGGCAAGGGTATGGCTCTAATCAAAATCAAGGGCAGAATTCCTACTCAAATCAAAGCCAAGGCTCGAATCAAAATTCTCAATATTCTCAAGGAAACTACCAAAAGCCCTATCAAGCCAAGTCCAATATGAATGAGCAAGGAGGTTCTTCCTCTAACTCTCAAGATAATCCTATGATGGCGATGATGGCACAAATGCTAGAGAGCAACAAAAAATTGGAGGCTAAGACAGATGAAATTGCGGCCGAAAACAAAAGACTTTCTAAAGAGAGTGCTCAACAAGTCGTAGCATTGAGGCAAATGGGGAAACTTCCCTCCCAACCGGATGTCAATTCAATTGAACATGTTGAAGCCATCACATTGAAAATGGGAAAGTGCTGCCTACTCCTCAAGGGAAGCCTAGTTTGAAGGGCAAGGAAGTGGAAGGAGAAATGGCTAAGGAAAACTTGGAAAGTGAGCCTCAAGTTCCAATAGAGGAGGAAAAGGAGCATGAAGAACCGATTCTAATGAGGAAGTATGTGCCCATGGTGCCTTTCCCTCAAAGACTAAACAAGAGCAAGCTTGACACCCACTTCCAAAGATTTGTCGAGATGCTTAAAAAGTTGTACGTCACGCTCCCCTTCCATGAGGTAATTACACAAAACCCTACTTATGCTAAGTTCTTGAAAGATATTGTGTCAAACCGTAGGGTGATTGAGGAGTCTAGCATGGTAGCTTTAAATGCCGAATGTAGTGCAATTGTGCAAATCCGCATGCCTAGAAAAATGCAAGACCAAGGGTCGTTCTCTATTCCTATATCCATAGGGAAAATTGAAATTGATAGAGCTTTATGTGATCTAGGTGCTAGTATTTCTTTGATTCCATATTCATTGTATGAAAAGATTGACATGGGTGAGCTACATCCCACCACTATTTCATTGAGGCTAGCCGATAGGAGTTCTAGAGTCCCTAATGGAGTCCTAAGGGATGTGCCTATCAAAGTTGGGAAATTTTTCATCCCCGTGGACTTCTATGTTTTAGATATGGATAGTGAACAAGAGACGCCCGTCATCTTAGGGAGACCCTTTCTAAATACCGTTGAAGCGGTTATCAAATGTGGTGAAGGGTCCATTGAATTGAAAATATGGAATGAAAAACTGAAATTTTTTCTGAAAAATGCTATGAAAGCCCCTACTTCATCCTTTGAGTGCAATATGCTTGATATTTCTTGTGAAACTTTCGGGCTAACGTCTTTTGAAAGTGAAGTTATGGAGTTAGACGACTCTAGTACACTTTTTGCCTCTCTAATGAATATGGAAGATGAGGATATGGGCGACATTACTCTAGATGAAGGTGAGCAAGGGTTAAATGATCATGAAATTAAGGAAGACCCGGCCCCAAGAGGTAAGGAATTCGAGGGAGAGTTAAAACCTCTACCTTCGAATCTAAGGTATGAATTTCTTGGGTCCAATGCTACATTTCCCGTGATAGTTGGTGCTACATTGAATGAGGATGAAACATCCAAGCTTGTGAATGTGTTGAAGGCAAATAAGAAGGCCCTAGGTTACTCTATTGATGATATAACGGGGATTAGCCCTTCTCTTTGCATGCATAGAATTAATCTAGATGATGGTGTGAAGCCTTCTAGGGAAATGTTGAGAAGATTGAACCCTAAATTGAGCGAGGTAGTTTTTAAAGAAATCACCAAGCTTAGAGATGCGGGCATCATTTACTCCGTTCCGGACTCGGAATGGGTAAGTCCCATCCATGTCGTCCCTAAGAAGGGAGGACTCACGGTAGTTCAAAACGCAAAAGGGGAATTAGTCCCCACGAGAACCGTGAATGGGTGGAGAATGTGCATTGACTATCGGAAATTAAATAAGGCAACAAAAAAGGATCACTTTCCTATTCCGTTTATAGATCAAATGCTTGAAAGGCTTGCGGGGCATGATTATTTTTGCTTCTTAGATGGATATAGTGGTTTTTACCAAATTCCTATATTGCCAAATGATCAAGGAAAAACCACTTTCACATGCCCATATGGAACTTTTGCGTTTAGGCGTATGCCTTTTGGTTTGTGTAATGCACCGGGGACTTTTCAACGTTGTATGATGTCCATCTTTAGCGATTATATTGAGAAGTGCATTGAGGTCTTCATGGATGATTTTTCTATCCATGGATCCTCTTTTGATGATTGTTTGGCTAATCTCTCTAATGTTCTTGCTAGGTGCATCGAGACAAATTTGGTGCTCAATTGGGAGAAGTGCCATTTTATGGTGCAAGAGGGAATTGTACTAGGGCATTTGGTCTCTAAGAGAGGAGTAGAAGTTGATAAAGCAAAAATTCAGGTTATCGAGCAACTTCCTCCACCGAAAAACCAAAAGGGAATAAGGAGTTTTCTAGGCCACGCCGGTTTTTACCGGCGGTTTATCAAGGATTTCTCAAAAATCGCAAAGCCGTTGACTCATCTCCTTTGCAACGATGTGGAATTCAATTTTGATGAAGGGTGCCTTGAGGCATTTGAAAAATTGAAGAAGAACCTTGTATCGGCACCCATTGTACAACCGCCAAATTGGGATCTCTCTTTTGAGTTAATGTGCGATGCAAGTGACTACGCCATCGGGGCAGTTTTGGGACAACGGGTCGAGAAGAAGCTTCATGTGATATACTACATGAGCAAGGTGCTCGATAGTGCCCAGATGAATTATACTACCACAGAAAAAGAGTTGTTAGCGGTAGTCTACGCCTTTGAAAAGTTCAGGCCTTATCTTGTTGCAACGAAGACTATTGTTTACACGGACCATGCCGCCATCAAGTACCTATTGGCGAAGAAAGATGCTAAGCCAAGGCTTATTCGATGGGTCCTCCTCCTACAAGAGTTTGACATTGAAATTCAGGACAAGAAAGGTGTAGAAAATGTTGTGGCGGATCACCCTTCGAGGGTAGAGCTATATGATTCGAAATGGTTCTCGGCGCCTATCTAAGACTCATTCGTGGGTGAATATTTGATGAGTGCCGAAGATGATGCCCCTTGGTATGCAGATTTTGTGAACTACTTGACGTGCAATATTCTTCCAAAAGGCCTTGATTATAATCAGAAGAGAAAGTTCTTGCACGACGTTTCGAGATACTATTGGGATGACCCGTTCTTGTACAAACTATGCTCGGATACGATATATAGAACATGTGTGCCCAAGGAAGACTTCAAGGAAATCATAGCTTGTTGTCACTCTTCTTCTTATGGTGGTCATGGTTCGGCCTCAAAGACCACGTCCAAGATTCTTCAGTCGGGATTCTATTGGCCAAGCATGTTTAAAGACACGTATGAATTTGTCAAAGCTTGCAATGAATGTCAACGAATGGGAAACATAACTAGAAGGGAGGAAATGCCTCAGAAAGGCATACTAGAAGTGGAAATATTTGACGTTTGGGGCGTGGACTTCATGGGACCCCTACCATCATCACAAGGGAACGCCTTTATTCTAGTAGCGGTGGACTACGTGTCCAAATGGGTCGAGGCAATAGCTTCCCCATCTTGTGACGCTAAAGTGGTAATCAAGATGTTCAAGAAGATAATCTTCCCAAGATTTGGAATGCCAAGAGCGGTTATAAGTGACAATGGTTCCCATTTCAAGGAAAGGAGATTTGAGGCTATGCTAAAGAAACATGGGATCTACCATAGGTGTTCAACCCCATATCATCCTCAAGCCAATGGTCAAGTGGAGGTGTCCAACAGAGAAATAAAAAACATCTTAGCAAAGACGGTTGGAAAATCAGGAAAAGATTGGGCATTGAAGCTTGACGATGCTCTTTGGGCGTATAGGACTACTTTCAAGACACCGATTGGTATGTCGCCTTATAGGCTAGTATATGGCAAATCATGCCATCTTCCAGTAGAACTCGAGTATAAAGCCATGTGGGCAGTAAAAGAGCTGAATTTCGACACAACGGCTTCGGGGGAAAAGAGACTCCTTCAGCTAAATGAATTGGATGAAATCCGATTAGACTCCTACGAGAGTTCAAGAATCTACAAGGAGAGAACCCGGAGATGGCATGACAAGCTCATTTTGAAAAGACAGTTCTCAGTGGGTGACAAGGTTCTGCTATTCAACTCGAAATACAAGCTATTTCCCGGGAAATTCAAGTCTAGATGGTTCGGACCATATAAAATTCATAGAGTTTTCAACGACGGACATCTAGAGCTAATTGACAACAATGAGAACATCTTCAAGGCAAATGGGCAAAGAGTCAAGATCTACCATGCCGCCGATGGAAATCAAGACCTATTGGAAGCACCCTCGTGAACGCTACACTCAATACCGCTAGAGAAGGGATCCCGCTCGGGACTTCTCTTAGTGTGCTTCTATACATATTAAGATTCGGCTCGGTCTTTGCCAAGACGTTAAACTAGGCACCTAACGGGAGGTAGCCCGGTTTGTGAGTCGCCCATCTATGCACAACTATTTTCTTATATGTTTGGCATGTGTTCATTGAACTAGGCATGTGAACTTGGTGCTTGTATGATTAAAAATGCATGATTTTATGTGCTGGGTGTGCTCGGTGTGGTCTTGTGCTTACATGTATTATCTTGGTGATGGTGATGTTCTTAGTGTGGAGTCTATGATTCGTGCTTGCGTTTGGTTGAAAAGCATGTTTATGCTAATGATTTCTTGGTGAAGTATTGAATTTTCGTGTTTTTTGTGCTGCTTATTCGTGATGAGGAGTGAAATTCTAAGTGTGGAGTTGGAGAGTTCGAAAAATAAGGAAAAAATTCATTGAAGCTGAATTTTGCCCCCAGTCGACCGACTGGGAGATGACCAAAAGGCCAGTCGGTCGAGTTGGCGCAGGTTCAGCGGGACACTTATTTTCGTCCATCGAGTCGGTCGACTCACCTCCCAGTCGACCGACTGAGATCTCCATATCACAAAATCCCCAGTCTTCATTTCAAACTCATTTCTCGCCCGACTCCCTCCATCAACGCTCTTCACTTTCGACTTCCGACCTCCACCGATCCTTGTCTTCGCCTCGCCATCATCTCGCCTCGCCATCGCCCCCGCCCAGCTCAGCCTCACCCAGCCAGCCAAGCCTCCTCCGTCCGCTTCTCCAGTTTTCGATCAGAAATCGAAATCCGTCCGATCTCCTCCATCCACCGGCCAAATCTTCCATTCGACCGCTCAAACGACTCGCCAGCACCTCGCCAACAAAACCCAACCGCTGATTTGATCCGCCAAGCCCGCCGGAATCGAACCCGATTTGCCCTAGAAATCGCCAGCCAGTCGACCGACTGGCATTTCCCTGCATTGCCAGTCGCTCGAGTTGATTGAGACTCAGTGGATTTTGCTAAATTTTCACTCAGTTTACTCATCATTTCATCATGCCTCGTGCCGGTTCCTCGTCCAAATCCAAAGGCAAAAGGGTAGCTCACGAGCCCTCGATTCTTGATCAAATCAATGAGTTCGATGAGTCCGACCATGAAGATATGCCTCTCGTCTCTCGCAAACAGAAACTGATGAGACCCTCTTTGAGAGACGAGAGTGACGAGGACTTGGACAACGCATCGGTTTCTCCCACGCCTCGCCCCCACGAAGAAAAAGGCTCCTCCAAAGAAACCGGTGCAAAATAGGAAAGCTCCCGTGCCACCCATTCCGAGAGCGCCCTCTCCTCCAGCTGCAGCACCATCCTCTACTGCCATTGTCCCGGTGGAGCCTCACGAGGGACCCTTCGATGGACCGCTGCCCCTTCCGACTCCTTACTCCTCCTCGGTGCCTCTTGAGTTCACAGATGAGGCGCACCGGACCAATCTTGCCACGATCATGAGGAAGAGGAAGACCGTCATTCCTACTCTCTTCCCCGACATGGGACTCCTCCGACGCATTGATAGTGCGGTCGCCGATGAGGTACATTCACGCCTCACTAGTTGGGGTTTGGGGTTTTTGCTTAATGATGATCCCGGGTTCTATGAGAGGGTTGTGAAGGAGTTCATTAGCTCATTTGATTGGATCAGAATAGAGAGGGGGAGGTGAGGGAATATATTTGGAAGTTTGTATTGGGTGGTCGAAGTTTTGAGATCAAAGAGAGTTTGATTAGTGAATGGTTGGGATTTCCTCCATATGATGCCGTACCCCGGAAATACACCGAGCATGATCAGAGCCGGTTTTGGAAGCGTATTTCCGGGAAGAACGAGTGGTTCATCTCTTCTTATAATTCATCGGCGATCACCGACCCAGTGTGGAAGATCATACATCATCTCATAGCTATTGGGATCAACACCCGGACGGCAAAGGCCCGTTCATTCACCCTCCCGGATATGGACCTTATGCTCGCCATTGATCAGGAGGAGCGCATTGATTGGCTCACCACCCTTGTGAAGAAGGGTGCGGGGAACCGCGCTTTAGGAGGAGGCTCTTTAATTACTATGATTGCCCTTAGGTGTAACTTCACCTTCGGCCGTGAGGGATGCCCCAAGCCTTCCAGGAGTACTCTTACTCTTAAGACCATGAAGAGTATGCACATCGTCAAGAAGGACGGGAAAACTTGGGAGGTGGACATGAAGCCTCATCAGCCAGACCTCGTATCTAATGCCGCGTATAGGAGGCAGGTATTCAAGAGGGCGAATCCATTGTATTGCAGCACCCATCTCACCCCTTCCCCTCTTGCCTCCCCTATCCGTTCCCCTCCTCCGGCTGACGATCCTGATTCCCCTATCCCTGAGGAGCCACTCGTTCAGGAGGATTTGCCTCGTGCCGATGCTGCTGTGGAGAGGCCTCCCCCTGCCACAGATGACCTGACAGAGTGGAGACAGAGGACCTCTGCTGAGATTGCTGATTTGAGGAGTGGCTTGACTCGCCTTGATGATTTCGTGAGAGCTGAGGCGCAGAGATCTCGTCAGGAGTGGGATTGGCTCCGGGCTACAGTCATGTCCATGGTCAGAGGTCCTGGTGGCTCTGTTGCTTCTCCAGCCGCTCCAAAGTTTTCCATGCCTCGTGGCACCTCCCCCTTGCCTACCACGCCAGCCTCTAGAGTCGGGGAGGCGGGCACACCACTCAGGGAGTTTCCCATTAGAGAGGAGAGCTCGCACTACACTGGTGCCACGATACCGAACGAGGAAGGTGTTGGAGATTCTGCTAGAGCTCTCAGTCCAGGAGACGATGAGGCCGCATCTTGAGCTTGTGTTGCATGCGATTTGTACTTTTGTCCATGCCTTCTTGTTTTGATCATGTACTTGGATGTTAAGTCGCCTTTTGGCGCAAATTTTGGATGATGTATGCTGTTTTGAGTGATTTGCCCTTGACTTGCTTTTGGTTGTATGCTACATTTCATATGATATTGAAGGTGTTTACCATTTCTACTGTTCACTCTATAGGACATGCACATTTATATTCTTCTCATGTTCAAAATTCACCTTCTTGTCTACATCTGCAACCAAAGGAGTATTTCTCACTCCCATGAGTTTAGTCATCGGCTCTACAAACGAGGGGAGTTCATATGCGCCTTTACCTTTATTTTATGATTCTTTGCGCTTAGGGACTAAGCTTGAGTTAAGTGTGGAGTGGTTTTATGCGCATAGTTCACATGTTTGCATGCCTTGCATATCATTTTTGATGAACACTTGCATCTTTTGCACTATATCCCTACATGAGAGTGTTTTTTAACCACATAGGCTTGTGACTATCGATTCCGATTCCTATAAATCACATCTAGCCTATTTGCCACGTTTATTGGATCTTGAACTTAGAACCGATCTAGTCCATTGAGCGTGTATTCTTGAGAACCAATATCATTGCTATCTCTCGTCTATCTAATTCTCTAAGTATTTTCGTTGAAATACCTTGAATCAAGCTATAGCAAGCACTTTTAAAATCTTCGTGAAAAACTTAGACCCCTTGAATATTCCTTGGTGACTCAAGTTCTCTAACACGGTGCCTTGCTCATGTGTGTTCCCCGCACATTCCATGCATTTCTTTAGCATATTGTCAAGTTTTAAGTGTGGAGTCAAAAGAGGGCGAAGCCCCATTGCAAAAAAAAGAGGAAGAAAAGAAATGATAAATAATACAAATGCCGGGGGTTAGGGAGGTAAGTCCCCCCTCGAAAGCATTTGTAGGCCAAAGGCCAAAGAAAAAAAAGAAAAAAATAAGAAGCATTTAAAACTTGACTCTATATTCTTCCATCGTTATTCACTTGTGCGGGGTTCGCCATTCGCTTTGTGTGCTAGTTGGAACGACTCTTGGACGATCCTTACGCTTGCATGGGAATATTCATTTGGTTTATGACTTGTTTGTAGAGAACTCTCGTGTCGAACTCCTCTTCCCTTATGGATTACGGCTTAAGCGCCTAAAACTTGGGAACGAGTTCCATGTCGCAAGCCCGTGGACTAGCCCTAGCTAGCATAGGCGAGCGATTGACACCTTTGGTGCAAACTAAAAGCTCTACTTCTATTGTATTACCTTGAAAATGAATAGACATTTGGACGAGACGATTGATAGCTCTAGTATTGATGACCTTGAATGCACAATCTCAAAGGCACTCAAAGTGGTTCGAAAATTCTTTTCAGGATATTGTGATAATAGCTCTAGCGTGGGGCAAGGAATTTGCTTTGAGAAATCATAGCCTCGGTTAGGCACTCTTGAATTCAATTCTCATGGGATAGGTGCACTTGGGATTTGTGAGTATTCCCTTTTCTGAAAACTCTCACGAGACTATAACTCGTCCACTAGGGTAGCCTAGGGGTTTAAAGGCTTAATGCACATGCTAAATGCATTCGTCACACCTACGAAAAGGAGTTAGGTTGTAAATACGTGTTAGAATAGTTAGGAATAAAGTTCACCCTTTGTTTCTCTTTGGCTTGTTCTTATTGTTTGCTCGGGACGATCAAACCCTAAGTATGGAGTGTTTTGATGAGTCGAATTCTCAACTCATTTATATACCCATCTACGAAGAGTTTTGATCCAATCCCGATGCTATTTCGATACAATTTGACCATTATTGTTGCGTTTCAGGCTTGGAGTGACCTCCCATTGAGCTCAGGACCTTAGCACGAGAATTCGAAGAAAAATCGAAGATTTGAGCAAGTTTGGGCACAAAGGAGCTCCAGTCGACCGATTGGGAACTTCCCCTGCGCCAGTCGGTCGAGTTGCGACCCATCCCAGGAGGCCTTTCAAACTCATCCATCGAGTCGGTCGACTGGACCCTCCAGTCGGTCGACTGAGAAAAGGCTATCACACCTCAAGGGCTCGAGTCGGTCGACTCGCTTCACCAGTCGGTTGAGTTAAGCAACATCCCAGAAGGCCTTCAAATCCCGCCTATCGAGTCGGTCGACTCGCCATCCCAGTCGACCGACTGGGATGTTCCTCCTCTAGCCAGATTCTCGCCGCCAGTCGACCGACTGGGAAAATCAGTTCCCGCCAGTCGACCGACTGGAGCTACAGTACCGGAAACCCTAACTTGGGCTATAAATAAAAACTTTTGGGGATTTTCAAAGAGAGACTTTTTTGGGCACGGATTTTGAGAAGACCTGCACTGATTTCAAGGTGGATTGGGTGGAGAAGAAGATCAACACAAGGATTCTCTTACTCTTCAATCTCAAATTGGTTTTAGACTACTAAACTCCATCTCTTCCATTTTGTTTTGCTTGTAATCTCACCATGTGTGAGTAGTGACTTTGATTGGGGATTATGGATCCCCTAGACATGATTGTGATGATATAAATACTATTGATGTCAATATTGAATGAGTTTGCACATTAATCTTCTTCATTTGAACTAAGTGTTAAGAGTTGCCCATAAGGTGTTTGTGAAATGTCCTCAATGGGAACTTAGCTTAATCTCATGTTTGATGTAGCTCACGTTGATCAACATGACTTTAATGAAATGAATGAAGAGGCATTAGAGTTTTTGTGTTACATGGCGACACTTAAATTCTAATGAGAATAGCTTGAGTTTAACAAGAATGTGTTTATCTAGTCAATAGAGCGCGAGTGTGAGACTAGAAACGCATGTTCTATAGGGCTAATAGAGCGCGAGTGTGAGGTCCTATGCGAGGTGTAACCTCTTCATCCTAAGTTGTAGCGCGAGTTGAACTTAGTGTGAATGTTACATGGCTAAATTCTACTAATGTGCATGCAAATTCATAATTGACATCCAATATATATCATTGTCACTATAATTGTCTAGGTGGGGAAGTAATCCCTAATCATCTTTGATTGATTGTTTACTTGTTCATTGCTAAAATCTCCCTTTTGGATAGTAAATTATTGCTATCAAGCTCTTTCGAGAACAAACCCCCCCCCCCCAAACCATAAACATTCTAGACTTAATCTTTAGCACTATTAGTTTAATCACCTATCTTTTGGGTACGACCTTGGGTTTCCCAAGTCAATACAAATTGTTTTGATTAACCGTGATTAGCATAAGTATTTGATATTCTTATTGAATATTTCCGCTATATTATCGAATGATCAACTGGGCTGGTAACATCGAGGACAGAAAGAGTACTTCTGGTGGATGCTTTTTCGTGGGCAATAACCTTGTATCTTGGTTTAGCAAGAAGCAGAACAGTATTTCATTATCGTCTACTGAAGCGGAGTATATGGCTGCGGGGAGCTGTTGTGCTCAATTGCTTTGGATGAAGCAGATGCTCAAGGAAGTGGGACTGGAGCAGAATACCATGACGTTATACTGTGACAACATGAGTGCAATCAGCATCTCTAAGGATCCAGTACAGCATTCACGGACAAAGCACATTGACATCAGACACCACTTCATTAGAGAGCTAGTTGAAGATAAACTCATCAGTCTGTTCCACATGCCAACAGAGAAACAACTAGCGGATATTCTGACAAAGCCGTTGAACGCTGAGAGGTTTGAGACACTAAGGTTTGCACTTGGCCTTCGTGTTATGAAGAACTAGAAGGCCTTTGAAGCCAGGGGCAGTCAGCTGAGCAGATCTCGTATATGTGCTGACGTGCCAGGTAGTAAGGGGAGCTATGTATTTAAATCAAACTGTGCAAGCTCCTTGAAAAGTTATTCCGACGGTGATTCAAAAGGAGGCTGTTGACAAGGCCGTTGATTCCACCAAGATGCTACCGACTGGTCAAGATCCAGTCTTATTGGAGAAGGAGTCTACCATTGAGGGGGAGACTGTGCAGATCGGCACATCACATATCGAGAAGCAGAAGTATGGACAGGCCAAGACTTCAGTTAAAGGGGTTTCTTCAGTGAACCCTAAAGGTACGTCTTCTGTGCCTATTGCTGAACAATCTAGTGTTGCTGATGTTCCTGTTGGGGTGCCGATTGGTGGAGAAAGTTTGGTGAAAGAATTGGTGAATACTGGTCTATCTGGTGAAGATCCAGAGGAGGCTGTTACTGAATCTGAAGAGGAGTAGTCTGCGCAACAGTCCCTTGCCACTTGCGACAAAAAGGGGGAGAATCCGCATGAGTAGAGATACGTGGATGTGAATGGGATGCTGGACTGTGATGATGTGTGCTGCTAATGATATCTTCTATCAGTGCAAGCTTCAGCTACTGGTTGAAAGAGGTCATGCAGAAGAAGTGTTTTGCCTCAAATGTCAAGGGGGAGATTGTTGGAGTATAAAGTGCCATATAGGCAAAACCCAAATCTGTGCAAGAAGATCGCAAACTGATCTGTGCTAGCATCTGTGCAAGATCTATCTTTCAGTTCCGAAAAATCAGCTCAGCTCCTAGTTTTTCGAACAGATGAATCTCAATCAAATATATCTGACTGCCACATCATCAAAACCGATTTTTATGAGATAAAGATATGCAGATCAAGATCAGATCTCATCCGAAATATTTCCATATCTTTTCTAGGGTTTAGAAGATCAAATCTAGGGTTTCTTGATCTACAAGTTTCTCATGGCTATATAAAGGAAGCCAGGGTTTATTTTTCAGTGGCGAGCAAAACCTGAGAAACGCTGTGTGGAGGAGCCGTCAATCAAAGAGTGGAATTCATCATTCTAATATACGAGTCTTCGAGCTGTCGTAGAAGGATTGAGGTCGCAAGTTGGTAAGCAACTTGCTTTTGTTTCTTGAACTCATACATTGCTGCTGCGCATAAATCCTTTCAGAGTTCAAGAGGTGTCGTCGCTGCGTTGTACAAATCTGTGCTCGCTGTTCGACTCACACAAGAGACGACAAACACTGCCAGGAGAATCTGTTTTGGTAGGTTCGACTGTATCAGCCTCGGGAGGAGGTCTGGACGTGCAAGACGGGAGTCTTTGGATCTAATGGAAGGTTAGATCACCCAATTCACTTGGAGAGTAGTATAGGGGATCAGTAGTTTGAAAGGTTGTTCGAACGTCAATCTGTACTATATACTGTGATAGTGGATTGTTCCTTGGACTTGGGAGAAGTCCCCCAGACGTAGGCTACATTGAGCCGAACTGGGCCAAGTGCTTTGTGTCGTTTACTGTTCTGCACTTATTTTTTCGATTATCTTAGGCCCTGTCCAATTGAACTTATATTTTCGACTTATAAGTCACTATAAGTTAATATCAGTCACTATAAGTTAATATCAGTTAAGATCATTCACTATAAGTTAATATCAATTAAGATCATTTAAGTTAAGTTTCAGTTAACTTGGGTCATACCATCATACTACTATTCATCATCATAAAATTACTATTCATCAGTTAACTTATGTCAGTATATTACTATTCATCATAAAATTACTATTCATCATCATAAAATTACTATTCATCATCATAAATTACTATTCATCACCATCATCACCCCATCATCATCATCAGTATATTACTATTCATCATCATAAAATTACTATTCATCATCATAAAAAAATTATTCATCATCGTCGTCACTACCATCATCATCATCATAATAGTACAATTCATCATCATAATAGTACTATTCATCATCATCATCATCACAACCATCACCATAAAATTACTATTCATCATCATCATAATATTACTATTCATCATCATCATCACAACCATCATCATCATAATATTACTATTCATCGATCAACATAAGTTTCAGTTAAGTTAATATCAGTTAAGATCATTCACTATAAGTTAATATTAGTTAAGATCATTCACTATAAGTTAATATCAGTTAAGATCAACTAAGTTAAGTCAAATATAAGTCAAAATGGACAGACCCTTAGTCTGTGCAGGCAACTGTATCACAGTCTGTGCTACACCTTGCTGATACAGTTGAGCTCATCTATCGCGTAGCTATTTCAACTAGTAAGGAAGAGCAAAAACATCAACACAATTACAAGCATACAAATACAAACAATAAATCTCAATAATAAAAGGTAAAAGCAAATTCATTTGGTGCAGCTAGAACTGTGCTGGCCTTGTGACTGATCTTTTAGATTGGTGGCCGTAATGTTCTACTGAGTAACATTTTGTTGTTGTGATGGTGGTGGTGCTGAGCCAATGTAGCTCAGCCTGACTTCCTGGGGCAAAAGATGATATTTGATTTGGAGTTGTTCAAAAATTCTTTTCAGCTGTAACATTAGATCAGACCTACGATCACCTCTCTCGGGGCTTTGGAAGTTCACAGTATGGTTCACATATAGAGCCATTTTCATCTTGTTTACTTGTTCGATTTCTTTAACCTGAACAGCATGAGAAGGACGCCAGTGTAATGGCTTGCTCTCCAAGTACCTTTAAGAACAGGCTTTTGTTACACTGTTTGATTGTATAAAGATGTGAAAATAATGAGTTGGGAATGAGTGAACATACTCTTTTATCTTGGCTTTTAGAGCGTCGATGGTCTCAAATGGTGTCGATACATCAATTGCAAACTCCACAGTGTCAGACATCTCTGGACTTCTATACCAATTGCTGATCGGTTTGGTAGCCAAGACAGAATTTGGATAGATAATTTTTTCGTTGTCATACCTCAAGAAAACAGTTGTCAAGATGTTCATCTCTTCAACAGTGAGCTGCCAGAACACAAATAAAGTGGGTCAGGTACTTACAATGGGGAATAAGTGGAATGAATGAAAGAGGGCCGAATAATTCAACTGCAAGAGCCTTGAGCAATTTACCGTAACTCCATCCACAACGCAACGATCACCTACATCAAAGGGGTGCATCACAAAAACAAAGATGATGGCCTCGAATGCAGTTTTGGCCGAGTTACCAAACATGAATACAATTAGTAAAAGCTGGGAAGAGATGAGGACTAGCACTTGGGTTGTCAAAAATCCCATGACAATCAGCCACACAATAAGGCCCACAACTACAACCACTGCAGATAGAAGTCGGTTCAGTTCCTCAATGGCTGTTTTCGTGTCGTTTAGAGAATGTGCCAGTGCTTTGCGTTCATTGTACACGCTAACCTGCAGAATAAGAAGGCCAAATTTATGTAAGCTTCACTGGACCAAGGGCATTTGAACTAATGAACTATTTATAAATATGAAGAACGGTGTTTTGGGCAAGAAGTTTGACGCCTACCACCCAATTGCGCAACACTAGCTTCTTAATCTTTCCAGTCTCAGCTGCTCCTTCAAACAGGGGTAGAACATCTTTTAGTTCCTCCTTTTTCAAGAATCGCAAGAGATCTTCTTCATCGATTTGCCTGTATCACAGAAATATTCATAAGCAAGCCAATGTAAAAGGAATTATTTGTAAAGCATATTCTGTAGAGAGAGATGCTGACTGACTTGCTATTTGGCTTGGCAACATTCCTGAATATACGATAAGCAGCAGCCTTTGCTTCAACCTCACTAGTAATCTCCTTATCCTTCTGCTCACCTCCTTCATCATCACCACTGTCGTCAAGTGCATCCGTCAAAGTTGAAAGCCCAGAACTCCTGATAACCTTGACCAATCCTCTCATTGTCCAAGCCGAAACCTTCTCTTGCTTAATCTTATGTAGCTTCTCCACATTAATAACTTCTTCTTTCTGATTCGCTTCTTTACCAATCTTAGACCTACTCACACTCAACCGACCGCTGCCTTTCGATTTTCCAACCACATCTTCTTGCATCTCCATCAAAGGAGGACCCGAAAGTGTCTGCAGAACATACTGATGAAATATCGACTCTTGTATCCTGTCAAAAAACCTGGTAACGTGGAAATTAGAAGCTAAAAGCTTCACCATAAATGTCTTAAACATCCATATAGCTGACCAGATTAAAAAGGACACTATCGTCCTAGTGACATAATGCAAGATCTCCTTTGCATTTTCTGACCGCTCAACACCCCGGTTGATCAACAATGCCCATGCCAGCAGAATCAACGCAAACCAAATGAAGAACTGCACACTTCTTCTGACCCCAAATACAAAATACAAAACTTTTTTCCTAAGCATAAAATTCCTCTCAATCAAAAAAACCAAAACATTTATAAACCATTCGGAGAACAATCGACCGCAGAAGACAGTCAAGATCAATATGGACCATCTCCACAACTTCAAACTCCAAATCTCAACAGCTTTCATTCTATCAACAGTCAAGCTGGTAACCAAAACAGTCATGATGCACACAAACGCCACCAATTCAACAGTCAGCCTCAGTTTAAACCTCTTACCAGACTTCTTACCCTCCTCAAGGCTCAAATTCTTATAAACCTCATCATCAGCATCCTCATCCTGTCCAGCTCCGATCAAAGGCGTCCTCGGCGTAACAGGAAGTGATGACTTAGGAGTCGCTGGTTTGACATTCGGTGAAGCTGCTGTGGACGGAGAGTTTCTACCAGGTGACTTGAAGTTCAACCTGTCAATTTCCTCAACTACTTTTTGACTAATCGACGCAACCGGTTCGAGCAATCTGGATTTGGATTTGGAGTAAGGTGACCTGGCGATGGAGCGCCGCCGTAGGAGCGACGACTCCTCCGGGACCTTCGGCGGCAGATTAGCAGCATTCGTACTCGGTTCGCCGCCGCCGGATGGAGCAGCAGCAGCGTCAGTTTTGGTGAAGGAGAATGAGCCTTCAGCTCCTCCGCGCTTATGGCCTTCAGTTGGTTGATCTTCGGGTGGAATGAGGAGAACGACGTCGTCTTGGTTGGTTAGTCTCTGTGTTTCTTTCTTATTTTCACCGGCCATTGGGGAAGGCCAAAATCACATCACTCTAGAGACAAAACAGAGCTCTGAAATCTGAATGAATGGAAATATGCTTATGAGATAATCCAATTAAGCTGAGTAGCTTTTCATATAAGTAGCTTGGAAATGTGCAGTGGAAGACTGATTAGTTTTTGTATGAGGGAAGATGGAAGTGACTACTAGGAATTTCTTCACAATCAGAACAATGTTGAATGTTTGGTTGATTTTTAGTATAAAATACAAAGTTCATCAAAATTAAATTATAATTCGTCACTTTTTGAATCGAAAAATGGAAAAAACAACATGGTTCGTCAGTTTTATTTTATAATTTGGTACCAAGAAAATGCACCAAAAATCAAGATTTAATCGCATCCATTCAAATCACAATATCAAGGGTTATGATTAGTTTGTATTTTGTACTAAAAAAATCAACTTTGTACCTTTTCCTTTTCCTAATTCAATAATAAAGAGAAGACAATAAAAGAGCCTTACATTCAGGATCTCCATATAATTCAAGAGGAAAAAGATCAGGTACAAAGTTGATTTTTTGGTACAAAATACTAACTAATCATAACACTTGATCTTGTGATTTGAATGGATGAAATTAAATCCTGATTTTTGACTTTATATTTTGTACCAAAATCAACTTTGTACCTGATCTTGACCCTAATTCACGAATTTAAGACTTCAAACTTTATCACCTTGTTGTAGGGTTAAGATTAGGCACAAAGTTAATTTTTGGTACAAAATACAAAATTAGTCAAAATCATTTTATAGTTCGTCAAAATTCGAGCCGAAAAATGAAAAAAACGAGCCGAAAAAATGAAAAGACGACATAGTTCGTCAGTTTCATTTTATAGTTCGTCACACAAAAAACACCAAAAAATCAAGATTTAATCTCATACATTCAAATCACAAAATCAAGGGCTATGATTAGTTTATATTTTGTACCAAAATATCAACTTTGTACCTGATCATTTTCCCCTTGTTGTATCCATTTAATCAAATTATCACATGTCTTGTTGGCTTAAATTTTTTCATGATGCATTTTCGAGCTTAATATTTATCTATATGTACTTTCAAAAAATTTATTCAGACAAAAATCAAAATTCGAGAGTGCATTACGTAGATAGTTAAGTTAGTGAGACAGGTGAGGAGCAAGCTTGGCCTAGTGGGGCAGTTTTCCCAACTTGGCCTACGTTGCCAGACCGGGTTCGACTCCTCGCTAACCCACTAACAGATACTAATTTACTAACAAGTGTATCCCATCAAAAAAAAAGTTAGTGAGACAAGTATCAATTTTGCGTACAAAGATGTAATATGATTTCAATGATCATATTTGAGTTATCAAATTCATAAATTATAAAGAGGTTGTGAACCGAACATTCCCAAAAAACAACGTATATAAGAAGTAGCATATTTTACTCCCATTTTCACGGTACATATCTATATTCAAATTTCATTCGTATCAAACAAAATTATATTAATTTACATTTGTATGAATAGTAAGTATTATGAATCAATTATGGAAATTGAAAACTTAAAATTAAAATTAAAATGTGGTAGAAGGGTCTGTCGGAGGGGCAGAGGTTGTTGAATAATGTCCACGGTCAATAATGTAAGCGTGACTATTAAATTGCATTATGTCATGCCTTGAATAATAACAACACGTTCTTTCAACTTGTGTTAATTTATAGAGATGGTGACATATTTGGACAGCGATTTTTTTTGTTATTACTAACAAAAGACAGCGAATTTTACATGTCAAATGCATGCAAATATTTTTCAAGTGGAAGGATTGAGTGTAGGAAAACATGCTTTAACTAGAGTTTGAATGGACGAGGATAGGAGTTGTTAGGATTAAGAATATAATATGAAGAAAAGAAAAGAAAAAAGCTATGCGTAGAAACGGTAATGGCTTAATAGTTAACTTTTTATCATTTACGTTTTAATTATTATGAATTTACAAAGTTATTGTTCTATTTAGGGGTGGGCTTCCAGACCCGAAGACCGAAAAAAAAACCGAACCGAACCGAAAAAAGACCGAACGGGTCGGTTTTTATCGGACCGAAAACCGGACCGAAAAAAACCCGAACCGATACTCATTTTTTGGTTCGGTCTCGGTTTTGATTTTTCCTCGGACCGAAAGACCGAACCGAACCGAATATATGTTTTTCTGTCAATTTACAAAAAAAGACCGAAAAAAGACCGAAAGACCGAAAAAAGACCGAAAAATCGTGAAAAGCCCGAAAAAAGACCGAAAAAATCGTGAAAAGCCCGAAAAAAGACCGAAAATGACCCCAAAAAAAAGACCGAAAAAGACCGAACCGAACCGAAGACCGAAAATCGGGCTTTGCTCGGTTTTCAATTGCAAAAAGACCGAAACCGAACCGAACCGAATTTTCAGGTTTCGGTTCGGTTTTCATACATTTTGGGCCCGAACCGACCCGAGCCCACCCCTAGTTCTATTAACTCAACCATCACTTTGTTGGCAGTTCTTTTTGTCACTTAAGTTAAATATTGGCAGCTCAAGCCTTCATTAGTTTTAAAAATTATGTTTAATTAATTACAATAATAGATTAATGATTGTATATATTTTTTTTATCGAAGGTTTTATATCTAATACATATCCAATACTATATGAATACATCTTATACATATTACATGCGTTTATTATTGGGCACATGTATCTTGAGTTTTGGAACATGAATATCAGTCACCTAAAGCATCAATCTGACTATGATATGATACTTAAATTGTTCATTAAAATACAGGGCATAAGACACCAATAAAACTACGCCCAAATATTTTTATAAGCCTCCGCATAAAATATTTTTACTCATAAATGTTTTCTTTTCATAATAATATTTTATTCAGGTCACTGGAAAAAAAATTGAGATCCACTAACTACCATTAGGGGTGGGTGTGGGACGGGTTTTATTTGTTCCTAACCCGGTCCGAAATAGTGATCGGATCTTTTATTTAAAACTCTAACTCGATTCGGAAGACGGGTCAATTATGTGTACCCGAACCCGTCCCTAAAACTAAAATTTATAATAGACATAAAACATTCAATATCATCTATCGCAATACAAATACTCAAAAAATATAAGCTTAAATCAATGATTTTTGATTTAAAGTTTAGTATTACGGTTTTATTTTTCATTGCAAATCAATTACATATTCATATGTAGGTGATATTTCACGAGAACACAAATAAATTAATTGGTATGTGTATTCATATTTATTCAGATGAGGTGTAAGGTTTGAATCTTATTAAAAATCTAATATTTTTTTTATATTACTTATGAAATCGGGTAACCCGATCCTCAACACTAATCTGAACCGAAGCTTATACCGAATTAGGTTAAACCCGACATCAAATGAACCGAACCAAATTATCGGACCGGACCGGGTTTTGTCCACCCCTAACTACCGCAATTGATTCATCTAAAACCAAAAAGATTGAGCAAGTGGGGAGACGTAGGAATTAATTTAGCTTGACAGAATGGGTATGAGTGGATATTTAACATTATTAGGTGGCATCGTTTGTATTTAATCTGCGTGCCAATTGACAATTACAATAATGCATCAACTGGCTGGCATTTTCTTCAGGCGGCATTCAAACGCCATAATTTATCAACTTCCCTCGTGGTTATTTGTTTTTGCACTTTTGAACTTTTTTTTATCATTATTAAATGTTCGATCAATAGACTATCAGCTAGTAGATATAATTATTTGTTGAATAGAATTGAGATCATATGAGAAATGTGTATTTTCGTGAAAAATGAGAACTTAAATCAACCATTGGATTCAAGATCAAACGGTTGTTAATAAACAACATATTTGACATATAATTAATTATTATTTATGGTTTAAAGAGAATTATCGGAATTAAACATTTTGCATCTCACTCAAACACTAGAACAGTTTGATTCTAAAATCTCACTCTCCACCAACCTCTGCAGCTTATCCATATCGTCATAAGCAGCAGCCGTATGAACATCGTTCCTCATGCTTTCCTCGCTAGAAATCCCATTCCCTCCATTTCCACTCCCCTCCCCTCCTCCACCTCCCTCGCCAGTCGTCGCCGGATTTCGGGATTTGACTTCGTCAACTACCTTGATCTCCGACGATATCAAATCGCCCAAAATCCAAGCGACAGATCAATCATAAACCACAGCCTAAAAGCTACCAAGTCAAAGCTGTACAAAAAGAATGCTACAACCACGATTCCCAGTCTTTGTATTTTGTACAAATCATACAAGCTCGGGCTTTCTACAGTACTAAATTATTCAAATGAGCAACTTCGATTATGACGGATATATAGGACAAAGAGAGTGACAAATTATCCAAATGAATAACTAAAAATGCTACGTAACATGTTGTATAATGTTACGTATTTTAGCATTTTACCTTAAATGAAGCATGATGTACAATGTTATGTATTTTAGAAATTTACCCTAAATGAAACATGATGTACAATGCTACGTAACATGTTGTACAATGTTACGTATTTAGCATTTTACCCTAAATGAAACAGATGTATAATGCTATGTAACATGATGTACAATGCTACGTAGCATGTTATACAATGTTAAGTAACATGTTGTATAAAGTTTGATTGTATTTCCGGTGTCCGCCATGGTTCCTGGGTTTATGTGTGGTGAAGTGTGGTGTTGATTTGGGTTTGTGTGAGTTGCATGAGTGGGAAGATTTCGTCGTCTGCGACGGAAATTGTTGGATTAGCGTCGTTGTCGTCTTTGGAAATCAATGAGATGATTGCGATGGATGGAGAGATCGTTAGTGGGGGTTGATTCGTTCCGTAGTTGATCGGAGGAATAGGGTTTAGGGTTGAACGATAAATGCGCGATTTAATTTTTAGAAATTAGGAACATGACTAATTTTCCCTTGATTACAATTTAATATGATTAATTATATAGTTTTATATTATTAATTACGTTTAATCTGATTCGTTGATTACACAAAATGAATGACCAAATTTAATTCTAATTTCTCATAGAGACTTCTCACAGAAATTCAAGGAGATAAATCACATGGCCCATGGGGTTTGTTTATTTTGTTGACAGATCCGTGGTACAGATATCCTTAGGCTGGATATGGCCACATAAAAAATGCTCGGCCCGACCCGACATAGAAGTCAGCCCAGTTTCAATTCCCTTTTTCTTTTACCTTTAAGATGGGCTCGAATCCAGCCCTCTGAGACTCGCAACAGTCGTTTAACTCTGCCCAAAAATATAGAGACAGGTTTTGGTCGGAATATACATTTGAAAATTTTGTCTCAAATTGTTCAGTGAGAGAATCAAAAGTTAACTTATATCAAATTACACTTACAAAATCGAAACTCAAAACTTTTGAACCAATATGAATTGCGATTCCTGTTGGATCAAATTAAGAGGTCTCAAAAACTCAGATTGTTGACATGTGATGCGACTCTCCCTTACCTAGGTACGCATGCGATCTTCCCTTTAATTGGGTGCGCCAGTGCCGATGATGAATTAATCCCATGTAATGTTTTATGGAAAAACTCTAAGTAATTTAATATAATGTTCTGACCTGATTTTTTTCCAACAAGTAATTATATATAATAGTTGACAGATCAAAACCACTCGAATGAGAATTGAGAAATTAGTGCAACAAAATCACAAAAATTGAAAAACTTATGTCTGATACTTTTGTGATGTTTCTTTTTTCAGCTCGAATCAATCTGTGTTGTGGATCAAAACAACAGCTATACATATTTTTTTTTATTTGTTCAACTCGTCTATGAAAAATAATTCAGGATATGAAAATATCCTGAATAATTCAGCTCATATTATATTATTTGCTCAACTCGTCTACGAAAATAATTCAGGATGTTTACCTCGGAAAAGAATCCGATGCAGTGCATCAAAACACTGAAAATGCTAAAATAGCGGAATTTTTATAAATACGACGTCATTTCATCAAGTCACACAAGAAATGAAGAAGGTACATCAAAAATGTCAAGTGCCTGATCTTCTGTTCTACAATAACTCTGTCTTTCACCAAGTCACACAAAAAGTGAAAGGTACATCAATATGCTTACTTCTTCTAAGCATAATTGAATTATTTGATGATGGTCCTTGATTTCTCAACCCTATATTATCGATTACTTAGCCATGAGTATTGAATAATCGGTATATTCCGCCAAACAATTTGTAATAACCTATCTTGAGATGTCTACTGAAATCAAAAGCATGAAATTAAATGCATATTATGGAGATGTTGTTATGCATCTGTAGCAATTTAAATTTAACATTTATTTTATCGGATATCTCCCGAAGGGACTTAAATTTAACATTTATGATAATTGTAACTCGTAAGTGTATGTTGAGATAATAATTTCAAAAGTATATAAAATATAATTAAATCAACAATTCAGTTGTAATGGATTAGAGCATCCCGCCATGAAGAAGAAAAAAAAAGTATCCATCTCTCTCATCTAGTCATCTCTCAAGTCTCATGACTAAGGGTCTGTTTTTTGGGCTTTAAATTTGTATTATATAAACCATTTTAACACCACATAACATAAATTAACATAACATAACATAAATTAACATAAATTAACATAACATAACATAACATAAATTACTACCATCATCATATTACCACCATCATCATCATGTCATCATCATCATCATCATAATGTCATCATCATCACCATCATGTCATCATCATCTTCATGCATCATGCATCATCATGATGATGATGATGAATAGTAATAGTAATATGATGATGATAATATGATGATGAATAGTAATATGATGATGATGGTAAATAGTAATATGATGATGAATAGTAATATGATGATGAATAGTAATATGATGATGAATAGTAATATGATTATGATGATGAAACAGTACTATGATGAATAGTAATGATGAATAGTAATATGATAATGATGACATGATGATGATGGTGAATAGTAATATGATGATGATAGTGAGATGATGATGATGATGAATAGTAATATGATGAACAGTATGATGAATAGTAATATGATAATGATGCCATGATGATGATGGTGAATAGTAATATGATGAATAGTATTATGATAATGATGACATGATGATGATGATGGTGAATAGTAATATGATGGTGAATAGTAATATGATGGTGAATAGTAATATGATAATGATGACATGATGATGATGAATAGTAATATGGTGAATAGTAATCTGATGAACAGTATATATGATGATGATAGTGAGATGATGATGATGAATAGTAATATGATGAACAGTACTATGATGAATAGTGATGATGGTGATGACATGATGATGGCATGATGATGATTACAAGATGATGATGATGATGATGCCATGATGATGATGTTGATGGTGATGACATGATGATGATGATGATGATGGTGACATGATGATGATGTGATGATGGTGACTTGATGATGATGATGGTGACATGATGATGATGGTTACAAGATGTTGACATGATGATGATGGTTACAAGATGTTGACATGATGATGATGGTGATGATGATGTGATGATGGTGGTGACATGATGATGATGGTGATGACATGATGATGATGGTGATGACATGATGATCATGATGATGTAATGTTAGGTTGGTATAAACTTTAATAAATTAAAATAAATTAACATAACATAAATTAACACAAATTAACATAAATTAACATAAATTAACATAACATAAATTAACACAAATTAACATAAATTAACATAAATTAAATTAACATAACATAAATTTAAGCTCAATCAAACAGACCCTAAATCAATCATATGCATCTCACTCATGACTAAATTTTTTTGATCATCCCTTTCTTTCATGCTTATTCATATACATATTTGTAATTTTTATCCATATCAATTTTATCTAACATACAATATAAATATAAAATATTAATATAAATAAACGAATAATAAATAAATTAATATTTAAATATATAAGATAATTTAAAAAAATTACAGCTACTTTCTTTATAGGGATATGGGTATCATTTTTATAGAGCTAAAAAAGTTATTACTTCATATTTTTAAAGATATAATGGTTACAAGATAAAAATTTATATCTTAAAACTGCCACACAGGGACGGACCGAGGAATTGTGACGGGGGTGACAAACGGAATGTAATTAATGAAATTTAAAAAAAATTAAAATTAACAGACAACATTTTCCTACCATGCCACGAAAATCATGTATGGTTGAATTAGCGCTAAACATTTCAATTATTTTACTTGATTTTCATAACCAAACAGTCCAATATGAAATCATCTATCATTTTGTTGCGATGTATACTCTTCACTATTTTCTTTTTTACAAAAACAAAACCCTTCGGTATATTCAATCAGTAATTTTTTTTCTTTTTTGAAAAATGAATTAGTAGTTGGCGTTTTCATCTAAATTTCCAACTTGAACGTGAGTAGTTTATACAGTTACAGAGTTCAACTAATTTAATTATTTAATATAATTGACTCTTAGCACAAACTAACAAATTCTAATTCCTGAAATACGCACTGATGAAATTCGAAAGTCAAAACAGCATAAATCATGATTTCCAAAAACTACCACATATGGCTATCCACAACACAATTATAAACATTAGACTACGGGCCTGTTTTTTGGACTCTAAATTTGTATTATATAAACCATTTTAACACCACATAACATAAATTAACATAACATAACATAACATAACATAACATAACATAACATAACATAACATAACATAACATAACATAACATAACATAACATAACATAACATAACATAACATAACATAACATAACATAACATAAATTAACATAACATAAATTACCACCATCATCATATCATCATCGTCATATTACCACCACCATCATCATCAGGTCATCATCATCATCATCATCATCATCATCATCATCATCATCATCATGTCATCATCATCACCATCATGTCATCATCATCATGCATCATCATCATCCGTCATCGTCATGATGATGAATAGTAATAGTAATATGATGAATAGTAATATGACATGACGATGATGATGATGGTGAATAGTAAAATGATGATGGTGAATAGTAAAATGATGATGGTGAATAGTAATATGATGATGATGACATGATGATATGATGATGTTGGTGAATAGTAATATGATGATGATGAATAGTAATATGTTGAACAGTACTATAATGAATAGTAATATGATGAAGATAATGATGAATAGTAATATGATGATGATGAATAGTATTATGATGAATATTATTATGATGATGATGAATATTAATATGATGAACAGTATATAATGAATAGTAATATGATGATGATAGTGAGATGATGATGATGAATAGTAATATGAAGAACAGTCTATAATGAATAGTAATATGATGATGATAGTGAGATGCTGATGATGAATAGTAATATGATGATGATAGTGAATAGTAATATGACATGATGATGTTGATGACATGATGATGATGGTGAGATGATGATGATGACATGATGATGGTGTTGATGGCATGATGATGATGATGACATGATGATGATGATGATGGTGACGGTGACCTGATGATGATGTCATGTGATGATGGTGACATGATGATGATGTAATGTTAGGTTGGTATAAACTAAAATAAATTAAAATAAATTAACATAACATAACATAACATAAATTAACATAACATAACATAAATTAACATAACATAACATAAATTAAATTAACATAACATAAATTTCAACTCAATCAAACAGCCCCTACATATAAATATTAAACTAAACTAATTTTATCATTTAAATAATAATTAAACTGTACAATAAAAATAAGTTGGAAAATCTTGAGGGTGACAAGTGTCACCCCAAGATACATGTGGTTTCGTCCGTACTGCCACATGTTCGATTTCTATTGAAATATGGTATATATTGTGGGACCCAAATTTCATGATCAAATCTATTTTTTGGTCATAAGATGATCTTTTTTACACTTGGTCATGGGATGATCAAATCTATGATATATTTGGTCATGATGGGAGAGCATGGTTGATGCTCTAAGATCATCCCCACCATGCTTTTTTGAACCATAGAAAGTGATCATGGGAGATGATAAAAAAAATCATGCACCCCCACCATGATTTTTTTGATCATCAAAAAGATCATCTCATGGTTTTTTTCTAAAAAAGATCATCCCATGTTCTTTTTTGTGTGTTTTGAACATGAGAATGAGTCAATCGCAATGCGACACGTGTCCTGTGTAAGAAACAGTACAGTTTTTATTTTGATCTTGCAACGAATATATCTTCTAAATTAAAAATTAAAAAAATAAAAATAAATACCAATATTCATAATTTTTTGAGCTCTATAAAACGAGATACACTTTGATATAATTTTATTAATCATACATTTATGAGCTATAATTTATGTAGTGATGAGAGAGATTGATGATAAAAATTTTTTGATCATAAGTGGGATGCATGTGATTGAAAAAACCACGAGGGATGATTAGATGAGACAGAAAAAAGATACTCCCTCCGTCCCCATTTGTTTGTCCAAAAGGACAATGGACACGGGAATTAAGAAAAGTAAATAAAGGACAGTGATAGAGAAAAAGTGGAGGAGAGTGTATGTGAATGTGGGTCCCGTACAGTAAATAAATGATAATAAGAGAGAGAAAGTGAAGGAAAGTACAATTTTCTTAATTAAAATAATTTTTTGGTAGGAAAGAGAAGATTGATTTGATTATTGAGTTATGTATATAAAAGGAAAGTGGACAAACATTAGGGGACACCAAAAAAGGAAAGTGGACAAACAAATGGGGACAGAGGGAGTAAGAGAGATGATGACATGATTTTTTTTATCATGGTGTGATGCTCTTATAGCTTTATTCTTTCTAAATTAGCAAATTAATAATATATTGTTTTACGAAATTCTTGGTTCCCTTTTCCTTCAACATTTTCTTTTTCATAATTACAATAAATTACTTTCTAGCTTTCACAATTTTAGCAAGACCAAGAAATAACAAAATAAATAAACTGATAAAATAAATAAATCATAAAATGAATAAATAAATAAATATTGCCTTGCGGATTCTCTTTCATTCTCTCTCGCTCTCTCTCGGTCGCGTTCCTGTTCTCAAATGCGTATTCTTCTTACTCCTATGTGCCGCTGAAAACCAAAGCCTCATTTTCCGCCTCCCTCTGCCACCGTCCTCCTCCCAAACCCCTCAATTTTTTTACCAACTATCTCCATCCGACCGAACTTCACAGTTCCTGGAATTGACATGGACGGTACTGCGGCTTACAATCCTCGAACGGTTGAAGAGGTTTTCAGGGATTTCAAGGGCCGGAGGTCTGGGATGATTAAAGCCCTAACAAATGGTTCCGTTGCTCCCCATTTCGCTTTATTTTGAAGTCCGATTTTAGTTTAGGGTTTTGGGATTATTATGTTCGCTGGGTGTCTGAAGCTGTTTTTTTCTTCCTTTGATTTGTTTTTGCAGATGTTGAAGATTTTTACCAGCAGTGCGATCCTGGTGAGAATCATTTCTCGGACTTGTTACTTTTTCTCGCTTCTCATTGTTACCTTCTGGCTGTAATCGACCTTGGATTTTTGATTTTATGATTAAGTCTGTTGAAAGGGTTGTGACCTTAATTTCTAATTGTAGTGTGTTTGTGATGGCTGAAATCCAGTGAAAGGTACTGTTTTGGTGATTTATTTCATTGCGGTACTTTCAGTTGTTTTAAAATCCGCGTTCCTTTCTTTTCTGTGTTGGGGTACTATTTTATTGGGGCTTAATCAATGGTTAGAGGATATGGTTTCGATTTTAAGGTCTCTGAAAATTATGCCGATACTAGTTGTTCGCATATAAAATTTTAATACTGGGTTCTTTCACTTCGACTGCAATGAGTATTTTGCAGTCAGCAAATTTGAATGTTTGATATGAAGTGCTTGCCTTTAATAATGCCTTGATGTAATAGTATTCGGTACAGACTACATATGTACATAACATAAAAGTCAGTTGACATGTGAAAATTGAAGCTGGTCATAATAGGGACGTCACGTACTCATAATCCTTCCTTCTAAGTTCTAACAAAGGCTTCATGTGTCACTGATCTTGAACACATGGGTAATTTATGCTAGAATATTTATTCATGAAGCAGCAGCCATCTAGCTTTAGAAACACGATCCTTTTCATTGAAACTTCATACTTATTATATTAGCTCATTTAACACTTGTGTTCTGTTGTGCCTTTCTGGAGTTGTGTTTATTCTGGTTTCTTCTTACACTGATGGTTTTTTACATTACGGAGACTTCTGGAATGTCAGACCGTAGGGCAATTCATCATGATGTTTGTATGATTTAGTGTGTTACCTGTACCCATTATGTTTCCAACTTGAAGTTGTTTATGAATAGAAATATCGATATCAGATGTTCATGCTAAACCTTTTGTCTCTCTGTTATTTATAGTTGTCAGTAAGATTTCTATTTTCACATATACTATGTTGATTTTAGAGTATGAATCTGACACAAGATTTAACAGCCTCAAGCATTTGGTTATGTAAAAGTTGTTCTCTTTAGCATGTGGATTTAGTATTCGATGTGCACTTCATGTCATTAAGTTTATTGAATTAAACTTGTTTTCTGTATGACCAGGGATGCTATCAGCACTAAATGAAGATAAATGCATCTGTTTGCCTTGCTTTAAAATGTTGCCTGAGCTGCTTTAACATTAGCACTCCTTCAACATTAACATTATAGTAGTTTGTAAACTAAATGTAGAAAGTTTTGTGAGTAAGGTGAAATAGAGAAGTGTTAGATCCTGTTTGTGTTTCAGAGTCGGCTTTGGAGACATTATCCGGTTGTTTTTTCATGTTCACTCTTCAAACTCATGTGCTAGATATATTACTTCCCCTGTCAACCACCTGAAATTCCAGTTTCATTGATAGTATATGAAACTGCCATTGTCTATTTTGGAATAACTTGTATCTCAAGTGCATCTTAATGTTATATACTTATATGAAAGAAAAAAAACAATATGATAAGTTAGGTTTATTTTCCGAAAATACTTGCAATTCAGGTATTTGGCTGGTGAACGTATTAAATTGTTTCACATCTAACTCATGTTTCTGCTGACATGTGTATTAGTTGCATTTTTCAATTTCCTCTGATTATGGTCACATGTTTATTCTCCTTGACAGAGAAAGAAAATCTTTGTTTGTACGGGTTCCCTAATGAGCAATGGGAAGTGAATTTACCTGCTGAAGAGGTCCCTCCGGAGCTTCCTGAACCTGCGTTAGGTATCAACTTTGCACGTGATGGCATGCCAGACAAGGATTGGCTATCTCTGGTTGCTGTGCATAGTGATGCTTGGTTGCTTGCTGTGGCTTTCTATTTTGGTGCTCGTTTTGGATTTGACAAGGCTGATAGGTATCTAATTTTTTCCATTTGTTTTCATTTGACTCATTTACTCAAAAATATTTTTTAAATTCTGCACAGAGTCATTTTGTTTTGCTATGTGGAAGTTTTGCCTGGACTACAGGCCCTGTGTTGATTTTCTGTGTATTTCAATTGTGAACTTCTTTGTTTGCCACATGTTTATCAATATTACATGCTACACACTTCAAGATTTGATTTTGTAATGATGTTAACAATTGATATTTTACTTGCACAATATGCCTTTTTGCAGGAAGAGGCTGTTCAATATGATAAACGATCTCCCTACCATATTTGAGGTTGTTAGTGGTTGTGCTGGTGGTGCAAAGAAACTGTCAAAGGAGAAATCATCTGTATCAAACCAGAGCAGCAACAAATCCAAATCAGGATCTAAAGGGGTAAACAACATCCTTACTTTGTAATTTTTGTTGATATCATAGGCACAGTAAGGAGTTCCATCAAGGCATTACTCCTGTATATATAAGTGATGGTAAATTAGTGATTTGTTTTGTAACAGCCCCTATATTAGTGATCGATAATAGTTGCCATATTGTTTCAGGATTCTTGAGACGTATCCTGTCCCTTAAAATAGATTTAAATTTTATGGTGAACTGCATACGTTTTTACTTGTACTTCATCTGCTGATCAACTATAACATTAGGTATCACAGTTCTGTTTGAGTGGCACTATAACTATAACCCCGTTTACAGCTTTAAATAAATACGTATTGTGGGATTTGGAAAATTTGATGTTACAAGTTATATTTCAATTAAGTTGGTGCAAGTATTTATGTAATTACTAAGCTACCTATAATGTAAGCCAAACATACTTAAACTATTTGCATTTAGGATTTCTGTTTCATTTGGTAATAATACAAAGTCTTTTTTTTCAAATTTCAACCCGGCACAAGTGTTGTTATATGCTCTTATTTTTGGGTACCCCGCGAGATAGATATTTCTAATGTAGTCATTCCCATTTTTTGCTTGGACATTACCCAAATGCAGAGAGCTTCAGAACCACCAAAATACTCCAAGGACATGGCATCCAAGGACGAGGAAGATGAAGAAGGCCTGGATGAAGAAGAAGAAGAAGAAGAAGAAGAAGAAGAGGAAGAGCATGGAGATGCCCTTTGTGGTGCATGTGGTGAAAACTACGGTGCTGATGAATTCTGGATCTGCTGCGACATCTGCGAGAAATGGTTCCATGGGAAGTGTGTGAAGATCACTCCAGCCAGGGCTGAGCACATAAAGCAGTACAAGTGTCCCTCTTGCAGCAGCAACAAGAGGCAGCGACCTTAATTTATGCATCATTCAGGCTCGTGTAGCTTCTTATTATGTGGTGCTTCAGACTTTTGCTAACTGTGTAGAAGGTCAGATCTATCTTATCATCCAGGATATCTATCGTCTTAATGTTTCCGGTACTCAAATCAAATGTGGAGGATTCTGTGCTATTTTGGATATAATTTTAGAACATCGTCATTCTGAAACTTACCTTTGATGGTTAGCTTCTGGTATGCCTAAATGCACGTAAGTACTGTAATGCGTTTTTGTCGTTTGAACAAAATCGCAGTTTAGTATTGTAGAAGACTCCAGCGGCTTCTCGCGAAGAACCGAAGATCACTTTCGTCGTAGTTTTTTTTGCATCTCTGACCCCACTCACCTACCTCTTTGGCACCATCCCCGGTCCCAGCATGCTCCTCATCCTTTCCGCCGAATACTCTTCCACCCGGCAGCCATGCTTGGTGGTTGGAGTGGTGTGATGTGGTGGTGGTGGGGTTTTGGGGTTGGGTGGTGCTCCGGGTGGTTGTCGGGGTGGACTCTTGGGGTGCTGATCTTTTTGGATGTCCTCTTCAAGACCGTATGTAAATTTGTACGTATTGCTATGTACTAATATGTTTAGCACCGGTGTAGCCTTTTGGGTTTGCTCCGGTTCATATCTTGGTCGGTTTGGTCCGGTTTGTTTTGTTGTACCTGTTAGCAGGTTAGCTTTCCTTTGCCGGGTCCTGAGTCCGGCTTTAAGTACCTAGGGATAGGCTTACTCCTGCCTCGAGTGTGTTGTTCGTTGCGATATTCAGCTGGAGTGGCAGGCTTCTGTCTTGCTGGATTTATTTGTAGATTTGTGGTCGGTGCCTGATTGAAGATTTGAAGTTGGCTTCCGAGCTGCTTCGTCTGTTTGGCCACTTTGGCGTATGTTGGATCTTGAAGCTTCTCTGTTGTGATGGTATTACAGCCGCTGACGAATGGATTCGCTTTACACGTTTCTAAGTTTTTTTGTGTCTGTTAGCCCATTTTCAGCGTTGTTGTTTATTTGCATTTGCGGAGTTGTTTTTTGATCTTTATATGCCTATGTTATATCAAAAAAAATCACAGTTTTAGTATTTTTCGTGTTTTAGTGCATTAAAATGTAACTATTGGTATTGGTCTATCTTTAACACAGCTGGCTATTTAATTTCGTATTATTCTGGTGCTTTCTGGAACATGTCCTGCGCGGCTGCGCCCATGTGATGATCAGTAACAACAGTAAGCACTGATGTTCTTTTTTTTTTTTGATAAATAAGCACTGATGTTCTGAATACAGAAAACAAGACACATCTTATTTATTCTATCAACTAATTGATTTGGCATTACATGGCACAATTGAAGCACCTACACCACCGTCAAAAATGAATACATAAGCCTAAAATGTCCAACAGAACACAATAAACCAAAAAAAAAAAAATGAAATATTGGTCAAACAAAAACAAACGTCCTTATCCACCACGTGTTCGGACGCCACATCAGCCAATCAGATCATGACACGCAATGTCTCTCGGCCCGTCTACTAGAAATTAAACAACAGGCGCTTTTTTTTATCCTTAAGCATTTTGAATTAATTTTAAAGAAAATAAAAAAGCATTCATAATTCCATCTTCTTCAACAACAAAAAAATCAATTATTCCTTCTGTGTGTTTTTCCAACGCTTGAAATTGAAAAATCGAATCGCGAAGGAGAGAGAGAGAATGTCGAGCAACGATGATACGGTTGAAGAGGCGAATGGAGACTCCTTTCACCTCAAGGTTAAGCAGCGCTTCAAAGATCGATCTCAGGTCATCCATCCATCCTTACCCTATCCTATCGCATCATTATCAATTCATCATATGTTCGCGTTTTGATGTTTAATGGTTGTGTTGTTGATCAGAAAGTTGCGCAGACAAAGGAGATGATCTCCAAACAAGCTGTGCAGACCAAGGAAATCCTGTCTAAACAAGCTGTCAAAATCGCTAAACAGGCTGAAGAGCATGAGAGATTCATCAATAAGGTCTCTTCCTTTTTCTTGCCTCATTTTGCTTATATCACCTACCTAGCTTGCCATTTTTGAAGTTTATGTGTATTCATCTATGCCTGTTTCAATTTCATGTTCAACTAATTTCCTATGGTTTTCACTTTCTTGATAGATTTCCATTCAATATTGAATTGACGTGCTACATCACATGTCCCACAAATTTGTACTAAATCTGAAAACTGTGGTTGGTATATGCGTGCCTTTGAAAATAGGCTATTTTATTAGTTTCCCTTGTAGCTATCAGTTTATGATTCTGTTGTTTTATTTGATTGTTTTACTTGCAGGTGACTCATTTTTTTGGGGTTTTTGGGTTTGGAGGATTCTGTTTCCTTCTGGGCGCAAGTAACTTGCTAACTGATTTATTCATTTAATTTGAAGTTACTGCTGCATTGGAATGGAAAGTAGGGACTAAATTTATTTCCATTGTAGGACCGCAAGACATCCCATATGTGTACTGTCTGTTTTACGTTACCTTTGTTCCACTACGATGGATATACTACCGGTTCAAGAAATGGCATTATTATCTACTGGTAAGTTCATCCATGAAAAAATGATGCCACTTCTCTCTTTCATACTTATATTAGTTTAATTTTTTAACTAGGATATTTTAATGGTGGCCATTCAGTGCTGCAACATGCTCCTGTTTGACATTTTCTTTAAGGCTTCTATTTGTTTATGTACGTGTAGAACTAGAAAGCTTTATAAATACAGATTTCCTTCTCATTTGTAACAAAAACTAGCATCAAGACAATATTTGTCTCATTTGGTAAAATTTCCATTGCCAGAATTGGTCAAAACAACCTTTGCATAGTAGGAGAAGACTCTATTTCTTGACCAGTTAAAGCTTCTTGTTTTCTTGTGTTTAATATTGTTTTCCTTTTTGTAAACAAGTATTGATATGTATTATCCTTCATCTAATGTCTGCTCACAAGCTGTGGAATGTGGATGAAATACAATTTCGAGTAGCAGTCCACATGCAATGTTTTTATAGTTCGATCTGAATGAGTATTTTGATAGCTGAAATAAGCATAGCAGGGTTGCTTAGAGACTTCCTAAGTGTGTAGGTGAACATCAAAACTGATTTTCCAAATTCTGTTATTATAGCTTGTTTGATATCAGGAATAAATTATGTTAACAAGGAAGTTGAGTAACATATTGAAAATGTGGCCGGTGCCCTGAGTTGAATTATGCGTATCTGTGTTTTATGTAGGACTTTTGCTACTATGCAAATACAATTTCCTTGGTGACACTGTTGTTTTATCCGAGGAATGAAAAGCTTTTCATGGTTTGCTTCTCCTTCGCTGAGGTAAATAAAATCCACCGCTTGTCTTGCTCAAGTTGATTAGTAATTTTTCCCTCTGTGTATGGTTTAGCTGAATGTTTTTTTCCTGATAATGTTAATTTGCAGGGACCGTTAGCCTGGGCATTGATTGTTTGGCGATGTAGCTTAGTATTTAGTTCAGTCGATAAAATTGTTAGTGTGCTTATACACCTCTTACCAGGTGAGCTTAATTACTATCTGTGTATGCTATACTTGTTTGTTTGCTCACATACGTTTACATATCATGAAATACCTTCTAAGTCAATGAGATTTTAGCTTCATAAAAGGTCTGCAAAATCCTGATAAATCACCTGACCTCATTGAAGGACATATTTAACTACATAGAGTAGGGTGGTAGACTGAAAAATGAACCACGAACTTCTTCAGTCAATGGTTTATAATGCTCCAAGTCTCTAACTGAAGGAAGATAAATGAAGACTGCAGTAAATAATACTTCAGTGACTAATCTCTATGACCATGACTATTTTCTGTGATTAAAGCCAGCTATCTATATGGCTTATATATAACTTAGTAATAGCAGGCATGTCCAAAGGACTTGCGAACTGCAGGCTTTGGTAGTATGAATGATATAGTTTCACTCCAAATGAGAGAATAATGCTGGAACATATAGTACTCCTCTCGCTGCAATCCTTGTAGCATCCTTATTCAAATCATAGAATTCCCATTCGTCAAGCATTTGGGGTTGCCCATGCTTGGCAGTAACTTTTTGTTTGATTTGCGTGCCCTAAATGGAAAAGGGACGCTTCTTATATCGTGTAAACTGTCTAACAATTAGTAAAGGAATTTATTTTTCAGTTGGTTCTATTCTACAAATTATGTGGCCCTTATTGTTATGAACTGACTTAGTACATAATATTGTCAATATTTTGTACTTTGAACTGCCACGTCAATAATTAATATAACAGTGTTTGATTTCGCATGTGACTCAAAATACGTCTTAGCCATCACGTTCCGTTTGTTTACAGGTATAGTTTTCTTTACAATAAGGTGGTGGAATCCAGCAACCTTTGCTGCAATGCATCCCGAAGGAACTGCTCAGAGAGCATCATGGCCTTATGTTGCGGAAGGAAAATCCTACTTGTGGACATGGTTGTTTTGGGTCCCATTATTTGCCTACACACTCTGGCAGGTCCTTTATTTTCTAATTGTTAATGTCCTCCGGCGGCAGAGGTTGTTAAGAGATCCAGAAGTGATGACATCTTATAGGTATGTGGTCCTTAGTAATATGAGCTAGTGTGTAATTGACTTGAGTTCATTTTTCAATCTAATAGTTTTCTGGCTGAACAGGGAACTCTCTAAGAAAGCGCAGAAAGCAAACAACGTATGGTGGAGACTAAGCGGCTTGCTTGGGGATCAAAACAGAATGTTGATGTACATCCTGTTCCAAGGATTGTTCACCATTGCAACTATGGCGCTCACTGTGCCGATATTCTTATCATACAGAATGCACTGTGTTTTCCAAATACTGAAAGTCTCAGCATCAATATGGAATGGGGGGAGCTTCTTACTGGAAGTAATGCCCAGACAGGTAATTCAGAAGGAGAAGAAGAAATCAGAAAAAAAGTCAGTCCATCCACTGTCAACTTCAACAGAGCAAACCTCGATAACCGAAAGTGAGGTACATTTCAGTGACATGGACACGACGGAAGTGAATGGCACCTGTGAGGAGGCTAAGGATGTTCAAGAATGAATGGCGTAAGTTATGCTAGGAGTCGGGGTCTGTTATATTTTGCATGTGACCATGACCATTGTATAGAAGTCATGAAATATCTCATATTATGTTGGTCATTCAAATCTATGCCTACACTAATATCCTTCAATTTCTAGGCTTGACTGACACATTCACAATATGAAATTTATTTCCAACACCCTCTAGTGGTACGATCAAACACACTGAACACTGAAGTGTAAAGATGTGAGGTTCATCTCTCGTCCTCGTCCATATTCCAACTTTCTTCAAGGTGATGATACTCACCAAAATCTGGGGTATGGGCCAAACATATGGTCATGTGCATAACTACCTATTGATCAATTACGGTCTAAATTATAAAAATTGATAATTAAGACCAATTTCAAAATATTTGAACTCAATTTTACAATTAAGGGCAAGAAGGTTTTTAACTTTGTTAATTTAACAGAGTAGTATTCCGTTAGTTAAGTATTATATGGAGATTAAAATATTTAAAAATTATCCTTAATTGTCAATTCATAGTTTGGACCGTGATTTATTAATGTGTGATAATTCATACCCTTCATTATCATTTTCCAAAAAAAAAACAATATCCACAAAAATACTAACAAGATACAAAGTCCCGGCAGCCATCAGATTTGTGAGCTCTATTGGATTGATTTCCCTTTGTTGCTGTTGTCTCTGATTTTTTTAGGTTAAGGATCTCCTGGTGGAGGCTAGGACGTAAAAGTTTCGAATTCGAGGTTTCAATGTTAAAATTTTACTCGATTTGACTTTTTATTTATTTATTGTGGGTTAACTTTGTTACTCCGGTACAATCACGGGTCACACAAGGCACCAATTCGGATTGATACTTGAATCGTCCACATTGAAGTACAGGTCATAAGGCACCTCTATGATTTGGAGCACGGGCCACGCAAGGCGGGACAAAAAAAAGAGGAAAAAGAAAATTGTAGGGTTTTGATCACTTATAACAGTCACAGTTTATCCGATTAACAATCAATTTACCAATTCAATCTCAAGAACTCTAAACTATGAAATTGAACATAAAGGAAATTGACACACCGGATTTAAAGCCCGTGGTTCAGCCGAAGCCTAATCCACGTTGAGCACTCTTGGCTCGGTATGCACTATCCACTCCTCGTCGGAATCGCCCAAACGCGCCGGAAGTTGTTTCTCGGTTACACACTCCACAAACCAGTGAAACTTGCAGTTGAGTACACTATACTCTCAATCTCACATACAGTACAGTCGCCAGTACAATCTGAACTGAAGCCCTATGCTATCGTGGACGGAGAATCACAGAGAAGAGAGAACTTGATCGTGGAGAAGAACGTCTGAAGTGAACCCTAATCCGATCCAGCTCGAGCTTATAATTGATTGAAGATGATGAGCAGTAGCCGGCGGATCCTGCTTGATGGATTAATCTCGGACCGTCAGATGCAGGCCAATCTGCATGCCAACCAAGCTTCAATTTGATTGGACGATCCAGCCTTTAGCCACGGATTAGAGACGAACTGAAACAAGCGGGACTCTGGTTTTTCTCCAAATGGCGTCGCTCCACTTAACGTACCAACAACAACGGCTTCCTTTGGCTTTAGCGACGCTCCCCTGCACCAGGCATGAGCTTCAATTCCTTCAAATCTCCACCTGAAGCTTTAGCCTGTGCAGACTGTCATCTTCCCCAGGTCAGACCAGCTGTTTGCGCCGCCGCCTCCTCGCCGGGGACCAGTGCATACCAAACTAAAGTTATAACTCTCCACCTGCAAAACATAGCCAAGCACACTAACCTACAAACAACAGGTCCAAGTAATGCTTGAACTTGATGCTTGAGATCACTTTAGTTCCCATGTCTGCAGGGTTATCTTCAGTACCAACTTTCAACAATTCGATAACACCAGTTTCAACATGCTATCTATGGAAATGATACTTGATATCTATGTGCTTAGATCTCTCATGATAGACAGGGTTTTCAGCAAGACATAAAGCAGATTGTGAATCAGAGAAAACAATAGGACTGCTATCACACAATTTACATTCAGCCAACAATCCTTTAAACCACATAGCTTCTTTAACTGACTCACTCAATGCAATATATTCAGACTCAGTTGTGGACATAGCAACAATGGACTGCATTTGAGACTTCCAACTAATACAGTTCATGCCAAAAGTAAAGTAGAAAGCAGTAGTAGACTTTCTACAATCCCTATCTCCACCAAAATCTGCATCAACATACCCAACAAGTTCCAGCACATATTTTCTCTTAGAATAGCACAAACCAGTATCAATAGTAGACTTCACATAAGCTACAACATGCTTCAAAGCTAACCAATGATCCATGCCATGATTTGACATGAATCTACTCAACAAGGAAATGGCATAAGACAAATCTGGCCCAGTACTAATCATGTCATACATCAATGAACAATCACATTTGCATATGTCATTGTTTCCATTCTCACAATTTCAGAATCAGTCTTTGGGGACTGACTCTTACTTAACAAAAAATGAGGAGCAAGACGCACTTTCACAGGTTTACTGTTCAGGTTACCATACTTAGCTATTACTTTTTCCAGATATGGTTTTTGATGTATTTTCAAGAAACAGTCATTTCTATTCCTTTCAATTATCATGTGATGAGTCGAGTTTTCGACTCGTTAATACCCATTTTCACTATAGCTTTAGTTCGCTTCCGACGATAATTTGATGCCATTTGATCCCCTTTTCGTGCATTTCAGGCACAAAACAAGATGTCTCAGTGTCAAAAGCCAATAGAAGGAAACTCGGTGAAAATCGAAGACTAGAGCAAAAAGTGAGCAGAATTGGTCCCCAGTCGATCGACTGGGAAGCTCCCCTGCTCTAGTCGGTCGACTGGCAAGTGCTCCAGAAGGCCCTGCAAATCATGTTTCCATAGTCGGTCGACTGGACCTCCCAGTCGATCGACTGGTGAGTACTCCATCAAGAGCATGCATGCCACGTGATCTCAGTCGATTGATTGGGAAGACATCCTGTGCCAGTCGGTCGACTGGTGAAGGCTTCAGGAGGGGTCGAAATCAGTGTTTCCACAGTCGATCGAAAGGACCTCCCAGTCGATCGACTGGGAAACTGCTTATCAAACAGTCTTTTCTATTCCAGTCGATCGACTGGGCCACAAGCATAACGCCAGTCGATCGACTGGGACTGCTACAGTGTCGAATTCTGCCCGAGGCTATGAATAGAAAGAGGCAAATTTGACCTAGGGATCTGTGATTTTTGGGGAAAAAGACAAGGAAAAGTGAGCTCAATCAAGGGATCCATCATCATCTAATCAAGGAGGATTGAAGATCAAGGGAGTTCATTAGGACTAATCATCATACTCTATTCCCCTTCTTTTCTCTTAGATTTTGTTAGAAACCCTACTCACATCATGTTGTCTTACATGATGTGTGAGTAGTCCCCCTTGTGTTTTGAGGGTTTTATGATCCTCCTTGGTACTCAATGATCATTGTATACACATTAACATGGATTTTATGAAGTTGATTTCATTTTTACTATGCTCTTCATTTGAGACATGTTGCTAAGTGTTTGATAAAATGCCTAAGTGACATGTTTGTGTTAGAATCATGATCTAAGTATTGAGAGAGCTTAGTGATGGTTTGGATATAGTAAAAATGAACTTATCCAACATTTATGAGAGTAAATGCATGGTGAGAGGCTAACTAGAACTTCATGCATATAGCATTTATGACAATAAATGCTATATAGTGGATCAACACCTTTAATTAGTGAGATTCTACATATGATGGCTTGACTAGGATTAGACTTGCATGATAGTTTGTCTAATTTTAGCCTAAGCTAGGTTTTAAACCTATCAACTCTTAAATAATTAAAACTCTTGTATGCATGATCATTGGAAAATTGCCAAGGAGGGGATTAATCCCTCGAAACTCGCTTTAATTGAATTAATTCCCCTAAAACCATTTCATTACTTGTTTTCATCATTGATAATCATAATCATACTTGAATTGAAGGAATAGCCGAGTTAGAAATTGATAGACTTAGCGTATAATCCGTTTGCTCCCTTGGGTACGACACCGGTCTTACCGGTTAAAATACAAATTCTTTTTGACTACATGCTAAAATCTACACGTCAAAATGGCGCCGTTGCCGGGGAGCAATAGCTAGATTATCCCTAGGAAAATCAATTAGTACTCCGACTATTCCATGTTTTACTTTATTTACTTTGTTACTTGCGATTCTTGAGCATATTCGGTATTCTTACTTGTCTTAATTTTCTTTCCTTCGTAGGTTCACCTCTTTTATGCCACCAAAGACCAAGAAGCTAACACAAATTGTGGATAGAGACTTGAACCAACCGATAAGGGAACTCGTTAACCCTCATCTTACAAGGAGCAAAACAAATAAGGAAAAAGGATAAACCTCGAACATTCAAGAAATAGATCATCAAGTCATGGGAGATAGAGATAATAGACTTCCCCCTCCGCCCCCTCCTCATCAAAGAAACCAAGATAACCTTCCACCCTTGCCCCAAGCTAGAAGGGTTCTCAAAGATTATGCCATTCCTACGGCTTATGGATACCGTTCTCCCATCCTTATACCGACGGTTGACAACCGGGACTTTGATTTGAAGACCTCGACAATCCAAATGGTCCAATCCAACCAATTCTCGGGAAGGGACAATGAGGACCCTAATTCCCACTTGACTACGTTTCTCGAAGTGTGCGCCACCTTCAAGATCAATGGATTCTCGGAAGATGCTAAGCTTCTAAGGCTTTTCCCTTTCTCCCTCACGGGAAGAGCAAAGGATTGGTTAAGGAGTCAAACTCCCGATAGTTTCACGACTTGGGAGGAGCTCGCCGTGGCATTTCTAAACAAATACTTCCCTCCTTCCAAGACGGCGCACTATAGAAGTCAAATCACAAATTTCGCGCAAATGGATGGGGAAACACTCTATGAAGCTTGGGAAAGGTATAAAGAGTATCAAAGGCTTTGCCCTCACCACAACTTGGATGACCTCCTTCTATTCCACACTTTCTATCAAGGCGTGGATGGTAACTCTCGACTTGCACTTGACACCGCCTCGGGTGGAGCTATAATGGATCTAGAGCCACATGAGGGGTATGCGGTAATAGAGAAAATCAAGAAGAATTACTTCATGTGGGGAAGTGAGAGAGGGAATCCAAGAAGGAGAAATGAAAGGCATGAGGCGAAAGCGGTGAGTACTAGTGACTATGATGCTTTGAGGAAAGATTTTGATAGCCTCTCGGATGAAGTTTTCAAGCTAAAACACCCGGAAAAAGAGCCTTCGACAAATCAAGGGTGTGATATTTGTGAGGTATATGAGCATGAAACCAATTCTTTCCCCTTGGTTCAAAGGGATGTGCATAGGCAAGGGTACGAAGACGTGAACTTTGTGGGAGGAAATCAAGGAAGAGACTATGGAGGTAATGCCAACCAAGGGCAAAGCTCTCAAGCAAACTACACTACACCAAAGTTCTCCTCGGGATGGAGAAATCACCCCAATTTCTCCTATAAGACCACAAATCCTACTCGTCCCGACTTTGGCTCTACACCTCCCAGATTTGGCCCTAAACCTACTCAATCCAATCAAGCGTTCCACAAGTTGACCCTCCCCCACAACCTTCTAGTGAACTCTCCGGGGTTGAAGCAATGTTTGCAAAGCTCCTAGCAAATCAAAATGAGATACGGCAAGAATTGAATGAGGTCAAGCAATCACATCAAAGGATGGAAATCCACAACAAGATGCTTGAGACCCAAATTGCTCAACAAGCCGAAGCATCTACAAGGGCACCGAGGAAGTTACCGGCTAGACCCGACCAAGTAAATAGAGAGCATTGCAATGCGGTGACTTTGAGAAGTGGGAAGGAGCTAGAGGGCGAGCTACCAAAGAAGAAGAAGGTTACTTTCGATCTTGGAGGCCAAGCTAGTGCCGAAATTGAGGAGTTGGATGAAGATGTTCCTAACCCTCAAGTCGAAAAAGAAATAGAGGTGGAAAAGGAGAAAGATGAACCAAGGACATACACTCCTCCTATTCCTTTTACCCAAAGGCTAAAAAAGAAGAGCAACGACAAGCAATTCTTTAAGTTTGCCGAGATGATGAGGAAGCTCTATGTCACAATGCCCTTCACCGAGGTAATCACCCAAGCTCCGTCTTATGCAAGATTTCTAAAAGATGTTATTACTTGCAGAAGAACAATCGAGGACGTTGACACGGTGTCCCTCAACGGCGAATGTAGTGCCATATTCCAATCGCGCATGCCACCAAAACTTGAGGATCCCGGTAGCTTCTCCATCTCTTGCTATATTAATGATGTTAAAATTGAGCGTGCTATGTGTGATTTGGGTGCAAGCATATCTTTGATGCCCTACTCTTTATGTAAGAAACTAAACATGGGTGAACCCAAACCAACACAAATGATTTTAAGGCTTGCGGACCGTTCCTCAAGATTCCCTAAGGGAGTTCTTAAGGACGTCCTGGTTAGAGTAGGGAATTTCTATATTCCGGGTGATTTTATTGTGTTGGATATGGAAGAGGATAAGGAGATCCCTATTCTTTTGGGAAGACCTTTTCTCTACACCGCAGGGGCTATCTTTGATACTACTAAGGGGTCAATTACCATGAGGGTAGGAGATGAGGAAGTTGAATTTAACTTAGAAAAGGCACAAAAAGGTCCTAATTCTACCATGAGTTGCAATTATCTAGACCTTGTTGATTCTTATGAGCTATATGATGCGCCTAACTTGGTTGTGAATGAAATTGACCTTGATAATGAGCTTCCCGAGCATGTTGATTGTTGGGCTATCTTGGAGGAAGAGAGTGAAGAGGGAACTCAAAGCGACAAAGGTAAGGAGTCTTGTTCGGTAGAGTTAAAAGCTCTACCAACAAGCCTAAGGTATGAGTTCTTAGGCCGTAATTCTACATTGCCTATTATTGTGAGTGCCTCCTTGAATGATAATGAGACTTCAAAATTGCTTGATGTTGTTAGAGAACATAAGGATGCTATTGGCTACTCGATTGATGATTTAAAGGGAATAAACCCAAACTTGTGCATGCATGAAATCAATCTAGAGAGTGATAGTTTGCCATCTAGGGAGAGAGCTAGAAAATTAAACCCAATTGTGGGCGAGGTTGTAAAAAAGGAGGTTTTAAAATTGCTAGATGCGGGAATCATTTTCCCCGTTGCGGATTCCAAATGGGTGAGCCCCATTCATGTAGTACCAAAAAAGGGGGGAATGACGGTGGTTAAAAATGCTAAAAATGAATTGATTCCCACGAGGACCGTAACCGGTTGGCGTATGTGTGTGGATTATAGGAAACTTAACCAAGCCACTAAAAAAGATCACTTTCCACTTCCTTTTATTGATCAAATGTTGGAAAGACTAGTTAAGCATGACTACTTTTGCTATCTTGATGGATATAGTGGATTTTTCCAAATCCCTATTCATCCACAAGATTAAGAGAAAACCACCTTTACATGTCCCTATGGAACATTTGCCTATCGACGAATGCCCTTTGGACTTTGTAATGCGCCGGGTACCTTTCAAAGATGCATGATGGCTATATTTTCAGAATTTATTGAGGAAATCATGGAAGTGTTTATGTATGACTTTTCTGTTTATGGTTCCTCTTTTGATGATTGCTTAGCCAATTTGGCAAAAGTATTGAAAAGATGCATTGAAACGAACCTTGTGCTTAATTGGGGAAAAATGTCATTTCATGGTGCAGGAAGGGATAGTGCTTGGTCACTTGGTCTCGAAAAGGGGAATTGAGGTGGACAAAGCTAAAATTGAAGTTTTGGAAAAATTGCCGCCTCCAAAGGATGTCAAGGGTATAAGGAGCTTTCTAGGCCATGCCGGATTCTATAGAAGGTTTATTAAGGATTTCTCGAAGATTGCAAAGCCTTTAACAAACCTATTATGCAATGACACCAAGTTCCGGTTTGATGAAGAATGCTTGGTGGCCTTCGAGAAGTTGAAAAAGGCATTAGTATCGGCTCCAATTATCCAACCTCCTAATTGGGATTTGCCCTTTGAGCTCATGTGTGACGCAAGCGATTATGCCGTTGGGGCGGTTCTTGGACAAAGGGTAGACAAGAAACTTCATGCCATTCACTACACAAGGAAGGTTCTTAATGGGGCTCAATTGAACTACACTACAACCGAAAAAGAGCTCCTTGCTATCGTGTATGCCTTTGACAAGTTTCGTTCACACCTAGTGGGATCAAGGACTATTGTGTTCACCGATCACGCGGCGATCAAGTACCTCTTAGCAAAGAAAGACTCCAAGCTGAGATTGATAAGGTGGATTCTATTGCTCCAAGAATTTGATATCGAGATCAAAGATAAAAAGGGGGTAGAAAATGTGGTAGCCGATCACCTATCGAGGCTTGAAGGAAATGAAGAGCTTGAAAAAGATACTAGGCCCGTGGATGACTCATTCATTGGAGAGCAACTTATGAGAGTTGAGGCGGAGGCACTCCCATGGTATGCGGACTTAGTGAACTTCGTGGTTTGTGGGATTATTCCTCATGACATGAACCACCATCAAAAGAGGAAGTTCCTATCCGAGACAAAGAGATATTATTGGGATGAGCCCTACCTATATAGGCTATGCGCGGATGGGCTATATAGAACTTGTGTCGCCGAAGAAGAAATGAGAGATATTCTATACCATTGTCATTCATCACAATATGGAGGACATGGTAGTGGAGCAAAAACGGCGTCGAAAGTTCTACAAAGCGGTTTCTATTGGCCTACTCTCTTTAGTGATGCATATGAATTCGTTAAGGCTTGCGATTAATGCCAAAGGACGGGAAATATATCCAAGAGGCATGAAATGCCCCAACAAAGCATCCTCCCGGTTGAGATATTTGATGTTTGGGGTATTGACTATATGGTCCCTTTCCCGTCTTCATATGGAAATCAATATATATTGGTCGCGGTTGATTACGTCTCCAAATGGGATGAGGCCGTCGCTTTCCCTACTTGTGACGCCAAGGTGGTCACCAAGCTATTCAAGAAGATCATTTTCCCGAGGTTTGGAGTCCCAAGGACCGTCATTAGTGATGGCGGTTCACATTTCAAGGAAAAACATTTTGAGGCCTTGCTTCGCAAGTATGGAGTAAGTCACAAGGTTGCCACGCCTTACCACCCACAAACTAGTGGGCAAGTGGAGATTTCAAACCGAGAAATTAAGGCAATCTTGGAGAAAACCGTGGGGAGCTCAAGGAAAGATTGGTCATCGAAGCTAGACGACGCTCTATGGGCCTATCGTACGGCGTTCAAAACCCCGATTGGGATGTCTCCCTATTGTCTTATATATGGGAAACCATGCCATTTGCCGGTTGAATTGGAATACAAGGCGATGTGGGCAATTAAACTCTTGAATATGGACATACAAACGACGGGAGACAATAGGGTCCTACAACTCCATGAGTTGGAGGAAATAAGGAATGAAGACTACGAGAGTGCTAGGATCTATAAGGAGAAGACTAAGAAATGGCACGACAAGAGAATATTTCGTCGTGAATTCAAAAAGGGAGAAAAGGTCTTGCTCTTCAACTCTAGGCTCAAATTATTCCCAGGGAAATTAAGAAGCCGATGGAGTGGTCCTTTCATTGTCCACAAGCCTCACGAAGATGGCCATGTAGAGTTGCTCAACAATGACGGAGCCATCTTCACGGCAAATGGACAAAGACTCAAGAATTATAGAGAGGAAGTTCGGGATGAGCAAAATGTGACCTACTCTTTGACCGACCCATAAAGGAGCTATTATCCACTTGAGGAGGGATCCTAGCAAAGGACTCCTCAAGTGTGTTTCTTAACTGAGAAAAGGATCGGCTCGGTCTTTGCCAAGACGTTAAACTAGGCCCTCACGGGAGGTACCCCGGTTTGTGAGTTGTCCATTTATGCACAAGTAACTTCCATATATGTGTAGCATGCATTTTGTGAACTTGTTGTGTGGCTTGGTGATTGGGATGATCTTAAATGCACGATTTGGTGTGTTTGGTGTGATATGAGGCTTGCACGAATCTTCTTGATGATGTTGGCGTCTTAAGGGTGGAGTCAATAATACTAGCTTGCCTTGTTTGGAAATCGTATATTTGAGAGCTAGTGATTTCTTGGGAGAGCGTGCCTTGAGTTTATGTGATATTTTGAGTGGTAATTATTCATGATGGGGAGTAAAAATTCTAAGTGTGGAGTTGGGGATTCGTTAAAAGCAGAAAATTTTTGAAGCAGGAAATTGGGCTCCAGTCGATCGACTGGGAGGCAGGAAATACGCCAGTCGATCGACTGAATAGAGTTTCAGGAGCGCCTCATTTCCTCACTTCCGCAATCGATCGACTCGCCTCCCAGTCGATCGATGACGGAGCCCACCGCACTGTCGTTAAGGTGCGGTGTTCTCTGTGCAAAAGCAAATTTATATTCCGCTACTCGTGACCTTACTACTGGGTAGCAAGTGGTAAGTAGGGGTCGAACCCAAGGGAATTAGGGGGATAGTCATTCTTTGAGGGATTTGTACAGCGAGGGAGCGTGTTTTAGGTTGATTGAGGTTTTAGTGCGGAAAAGTAAGTGATTGGTTGGTTGGTTTTGGTTTTTAGTGCGGAAAAGTAAATGACAGAAAAGTAAATACTGAAAATAAAAGTAGAAGACTTACAGCGGGTGATGCGTGATTGGCAAGTCCTCCGGAAGGTGAGTAGTTGATAGAGCAGTTTATACTAAGAAAGTAAATGCGAGGGGTTTTTTTAAATCTAAGGAAAGCATTCGGTTTCTGGGGCCTTGTATCATAGCCTGTTTATCATTGACCATTAGTGATTCTTCTAAGTATTCAAAAGTGTATCAAGGCCATTTCAAGCACTTGATTTGCACACACCGTCCAGCCCATTTCAAGGTCGTAGAGCACTTGTTCTATTTAGACTAGCACCCCATTTCAAGGTATACTAGCCTATGTGCATCCATTGATCCGTCATTTCCGATCAAAACCAATGGTGTTTAAAAGAGGTCGAACTCCTCAGATAAGCTTTGCCATTTCAAGCATCCACTTACCCGAGTATGTTCACGAACCCCCACGGAAGAGTTTTGCCATTTCAAGCATCCACTCAACCTTGGAAGTTCTGGCCTAATATATGGCACATAGAACAAGTTTTGAATAAAAAGAAGAGGCACTAAGTGCAGGGTCTAAAACATTTTATGATACAAGTACACCCCTTCAACCGAATGAAGAGTTTAGCTACGAATATCCATAGAGGTGGATACCATAGCTAAGTACTTACGGTTTTTGAAAGACAGTAAGTAAAGGAAAGGGGTGAGTACTTCAAGAACCGACAAGAGTACTCGAGAATAAAGAAAAGCTTGAGTACTCAAGAACCGACAGGAGTACTCAAGACCGAACTATAATACTCAAGAACCAACAGGAGTATTATATATTGAAAACCAAACTTACAAAGTGCCAATTTTCTAGAGAGAGAAGTGTTTGTGATTTTGGGATGATACACATGAGAGGGGAAGGCTTGTATTTATAGCCATGGGAGAGGAGAAGATGTGGTGAGGAGGAGCAACACTTGGCATCATCTCCATGGAAGCTCCATGGAAGGTTAAAGCCGCTGGTTGGAGGTAAGGGGAGGAGGAGAGCTTCCTCCTTTGGCCACCTCCTCCAAAAGCCACCGGTCACCTTGGGCAAAAGGATGAGTTTTGTGTGGTTTTGTGATGTTTTCACAAAACTATCAGTGTATTTCGGCCCCGGATTGACTTTGGTTGTTCCTCGGTTGGATTTGTATTGAGTGATTCCATGTCAGGATCTCGAGATTTCTTCATTCAGCGTCTGATCGTGACCTTGGACTGACTCGTAATATATTTTCAGCGTAAAATCCTCTCCTTAGCGTGTATTCTCTTTAGTCTCCAAAATACCCTGTAGATAAATATCGGAACTAATAAGCAAAAGTTAAATAGACAAACAGTCTAATTTGGTGGGTTTTACTGTGTTTATGATTCGTATAATTATGGTCCATCAATCGACTGGGAATCCCTTAACCAAAAATACATTTTCCCTTCGTCTTCTTCATTTCAATCGCCCGATTCCCCCAAACTCCACAAACCGTAAACCTCAAAATCAAATCTCCTCCGACTTTCGCGATGACACCGCCGCTCAGCTCGCCATCAGTCCGCCTTACCTTCGCCACGGTACCGCCGCCCAGCCAACAGCCCAGCCACGCGAAATCCGATTTTTCGATCGGAAATCACATCCACCACCGATCTCCTCCGTCCGGCGTTGTCTCCTCCCAATTCAACCACCATTCTACTCCCCATCATCCCGCCTACAAACCCCTAGCCTCAATTTGATCCTTGATGAGTCGAATTCTCGACTCATTTACATATCCATTTATGAAGAGTTTTGGTCCATTCCCGGTGCTAATTCGATGTCATTTGACCCTCTTGCTTGCTATTTCTGGTTAGAAACCAATCATATGGTCCTTGGGCTCAAAAAGATCAATTCTCGAAGAAAACAGAAGTTTCAGAGCAAAATATGGTGTTTCGGGCAAAACAGGGCAAACCGACCTTGCCGGCGTATTTTGGACTCACAGATCGCATTTGGCGTCCGATTTAGTTGATTTAAAGCTTGTTAGAAAGATAACTCAAAGGGCTTCAACTCTTTAGTTTAAGACAAGATCTAATTCGGACGTTAAGACCTTCAAACAGCCACCGGAAGCTCGCCCGAGCTCCAGAAAGCTCGCCCGAGCTCTGCGCTTATGACCAAGCTCGCCCGACGCTCGCCCGGGTCTTTCCACGCTCGCCCGAGCATCGCGTGTGCATCCCGATGAGTCCTCCAATGCTAGTACGACGCTCGCCCGGGTCTTTCCACGCTCGCCCGAGCGTCCTCTACACCATGCTCGGTTTCATTCCATGCTCGCCCGAGTCTCACAACGCTCGCCCGAGTCTCACAACGCTCGCCCGAGTCTCCCCTTTAAAATCAGATTTTGCATCTTGGGCTATAAATAGAGAGTTGAGATCCAAACCAAAGGGAGGAAGATTCGAGCTAGGGTTTTTGGGGGACAAAATTGGGGGTTTCTAGAGAGAACAAGCTACCAAGGCTTCAAAGGAGGATCATCCATTGAAGATTGAAGATCCAAAGGGGGAAGAAGATCATCTACACTAAATTGGTTTATTCCTTCCATTGTATTTTCATCTATGTACTCAATACAATTTGTGTTTGTCTATGAACATGATTTGTGAGTAGTGTTTTGTATTCTAGGGTCCTATGGATCTTATGTGTGTTTATACTCCTAATTTATAATGAATGAATGCTAGAATAACATGTTTTGGGTGATTGTGGTTTACTTTGATTGAATACTCAAATTATGCACTCTAGGTGTTTGAGAAAATGCCTAAGTGAATGGTTTTGGTATATGACTTGAGTTAAGCATTCTAGGTGTTTGAGAAAATGTCTAAATGATTAATTTCTATGGTTCTTTGGTCAAGTAGCCGAGAGGTGGACGCCAAAGTATCTAGATATCGAGTCATTAAGGAATCCTAGGTCAAAAATATCGAGAGATTGAGACCAAGGGTTCTCGAAAACAAGTAAATGACCCTTGCTATGTGGTGTTTACATGGCGACCACCCTTAGCATTGAGATAGGTTTGATCTTAAACCGCTCATTGACTATTGATCATTGAGCTAGCGCTAATGATTGAGAACCTTGAGTAGGACGTAAGCTAACAACATCTAGCAATTGAAGCTCACGTGCGAGGTGCTTCTTCCTTAAATCAAGTAACAATATCTAGCGATTGAATTTGGTTTAATAGATGCACGCCTTAATCTAATCATCTAAAACAAGTATATATCTTGCATGAAATTGAATTCTTGGAGTCTAAAACACACATGAGTGAAGTAGTTCCCTAGAGTACACCTTTTGCCTTGGTAGTGACATTATCTCTAGATCCCTTAGTTTATTTAATTGTTTATATTCATTTTCTTTAGTAACTTCACCAATCAAACCTTTTGCAATTAGGATAGACTTATCGGAACGAAATCAAATAGTGCTCATAAGTTTAAAGTTGCTCCTTGGACGACCCGGTACTTACCGGTCATTATAAATTGTTTTTGACTTGTACCTTAAAAATACAACGTTCAATCCCTCAAAGCCGGAATCGAAAAACCCCAATTTCACCCTAAACCCGACTGGAATTCAGCTCACAGTCGATCCACTGGGATATCAGCTCCAGTCCAGTCGACCGACTGGGGTACAAATTCAGTGTATATTTTTGCTCAGATTTCAGTTTTTCATTCCCATTTCAATCATGCCTCGTGCTGATGCCTCGTCTAGTTCCAAATCCAAGGGCAAGGGGGTTGCTCATGAGCCCTCGCTCGATGATCAAATTGATGAGTTTCATAATTCGGATGAGGATGATAGACCCCTTGTTTCCCGCAAGAGGAAGTTGCTCATGGGTTCATTAGCTGACCTTAGCTCGGACTCGGACGCAGAGGTTGAGGCCGTGCCGATTTCCCCCATGCCTCCTAAGAAGAAAAAGCCTCAACCGAGGAAACCGGCGCCGAAGAGGAGAGCGCCCGTGCCTCCTTCCCCCAGAGCTCCTTCACCCCCGGTGCCCAGAGAGCCTTCTCCTGCTGCAGCAGCGTCCTCTATGGCTATTGTCCCGGTTGAGCCTCACGAGGGACCTTACGTGGGACCTGTGCCCATACCGGTCCCGTACCCTTTCTCGGCTCCCCTGGTATTTAGGGACGAGAAGCACCGGACTCATCACGCTACCATCACATCGAAGAAGAATACGGCCATCCCCACACTCTACCTGGACATGGGATTGCTTCGTAGCATCGACGAAGCAGTTACAGATGAGGTACATTCTCGCCTCACTCAGTGTGGTCTGTCTTTTCTATTTATGGATGATCTGGGTTCCTACCAGAGGGTAGTTGAAGAGTTTGTATGCTCTTTTGAATGGGTGAAGGAGGAGGAGGGGGGCGAGCATGTGTTTTATTGGAAATTTGTGTTGGGAGGACGGGATTTCAGAATCAAGGAGAGTTTGATTAGAGAGTGGTTGGGTTTCCCACAGCATGAGGCATCGCCCCGAAAATTCAATGAGCACCATCAGACCCAATTTTGGAAGAGGATTTCCGGGAGGAATGAGTGGTTCATTTCATCGTATAACTCTTCGGCCATTACTGATCCGGTCTGGAAGATTATACACCACGTCATTGCCATTGGGATTAATACGAGGACGGCGAGGGCTAGGTCGTTTACTCTCCCAGATATGGAGCTCATGCTCGCTATGGATCATGGGGAGGCCGTTGATTGGCTAGCCATTCTTGCCGATCGGTTCGAGACCATTGTGAAATCGGGAACGAGGAACCGGGGCTTGGGAGGAGGCTCCTTGATCACCATGATAGCCCTAAGGTGTAACTTCACCTTTGGCTACGAGGGATGTGAGGCGCCATCCAGGAGCGTGCTTGACATGGACCTCATGAAGCACATGCACATCATCAAGAGGGATGGCAAGACTTGGGAGAAGGACACGAAGCCTCATCAGGAAGGGCTTGTGACCGGTGCCGCCACGAAGAAGAGTATGTTCAAGCAGCAGAACCTTCTCTATTGCCTTGCCAACCTCACTCCATCGCCTCCTGCCTCACCTCCTCAGCCCCCTCCAGCAGATGGCCAGCCTCCACCAGCAGATGAGGAGCTTCCACCAGTAGAGCTTGCCATTGAGATCCCTCCCCCGGTCGCAGATGACTCAGCCGAGTGGAGACAGAGGATCACCTCTGATGTTGCTGACTTGCGGACCGGTTTGACACGCCTTGAGGACTTCGTCCGAGAGTCTGATGCGAGAGCCCGTCGGGAGTGGGAGTGGCTCAGATCTACGGTCCAGTCCTTCATCAGTGGCCCCAGCGCTCCTTTCATCCCTTCTGCTGTTCCGGAGTTCTCTGCTCCCCGTGGCGCCTCCCCATTGCCTACCACGCCAGCTTCTATGGTAGGGGAGGCGGGCACACCACTTTTTGGAGGGATGCTCCCATGTGTGAGTTCTGCTCGCGAAGATAGCCCACTGATGACGGGTCCCACGATGCCGTCGGAGGATGAGGGTGTCGTTGATTCAGTTTGGCCCGGAGATGACGAGGCTACATCATGATTCCTTGCTTCATTTAGTTCTACACATGTGTATCTTTTATTTTGCTTGTTGCATTGGATGATTGTCTTGGATGTTAAGTCGCCATTTGGCGCAATTTTGATGATGTATGCCTTTTTTTTATGCTTATACTCTTGACTTTCCTTTGGTTGGATGATTATTTACTCTTATGATATTGAAGGTGTTTACCATTTATGTTGTTCACTCTACAGGATATTCATTTACATATTCTTTTCATGTCCAAAAACACCTACTTTATCTACAATTGCAACTAAATGGTTATTTCTCGCTCCCAAGAGTTATATACCGGGTCTACAAACGATGGGAGTTTCTATCCGCCTTTGCCTCTATTTTTATCATTCTTTGCGCTTAAGGACTAAGCTTGAATTAAGTGTGGAGTGGTTTGATGCGCATAGTTCACATGTTTGCATGCCATACATATCATTTTGAGATGGACACTTGCATACTTGCACCTTTTCCCTACATAAGAGTGTTCTTACCATATAGGCTTGTGACTATCAATTCTTAATTCCTATAAATCACATCTAGCCTATTTGCCACATTTATTGAATCTTGAGCTTAGAACCGACCTAGTCCATTAAATGAGTATTCTTGAAAGCCATTATCATTGCTATCCTTCGTCTATCCAATCCTCTAAATATTTTCGTTGAAATACCTTGGATCAAGTTATAGCAAGCACCTTTTAAAATCTTCGTGAAAAACTTAGATCCTTTGAATGCTCCTTGGTGACTTGAGTTCTCTAACACGGTGCCTTGCTTATGTTTGATTCCCGCACATTCCATACACTTTTTGAACATATTGTCAAGTTTTAAGTGTGGAGTCAAAAACAAAAGAGGGCGAAAAATAGGCCCCAAAAAAAAAGTTTGCGGTCAAAGAGGGCAAAGCCCCGACTAAAAACTTTCTCAAAGTACAAGAGAAGTTTTGATCAAAATATACAAATGTCGGGGGTTAGGGAGGTAAGTCCCCCCTCGAAAGCATTTGTAGGCCAAAGGCCGTTTCAAAAAGAAAATAAAAAGCACTTAAAACTTGACTCTATGTTTTCCTCCATTCTTTATTTGTGCGGGACTCATCATTTGCATTGTGTGCTAGTTAGAATGACTCTTGGAAGATCCATGTGTTTGCACGGGAGTTATCATTTGGTCCATGCATGTTTATTGAGAACTATAGTGTCGAACTCCTCTTCCCTTATGGATTACGGCTTAAGCGCCTAAAACTTGGGAATGAGTTCCATGTCGCAAACCCATGGACTAGCCCTAGCTAGCATATGTGAGCGATTGACAATTTTTGTGCAAACTAAAAACTTCACTTCTATTGTATTGCCTTGAAAATGAGTAGACTTTTGGATGAGACGATTGATAGCTCTAGTATTGATGATCTTGAATGCACAACCTCAAGGGTACTCAAATGGTTCAAAAGTTCTTTTGATGATATTGTGATGGTAGTCCTAGCGTGGGGTGAGGAATTTGTTTTGAGAAATCCTAGCCTTGGTTGAACACTCTTGAATTCATTCTCATGGGATAGGTGCATTTGGGATTTGTGAGTATTTCCCTTTTCTGAAAACTCTCACGAGACTATAACTCGTCCACTAGGGTAGCCTAGGGGTTTAAAGGCTTAATGCATACGCTAAATGCATTCGTAACGCCTACGAAAAGGAGCTAGTTATATTGTACATACTTGTCATTTTTCTTTCAATAACATGTTTAGAAATAATGATCGAGACCTTGTGAAATCTAGTGAGGCAAATGCACGAAAAACATAGCACCACTAGCATTTCGCCATTTGCACTTCCTTAGCATATTTGCATACTTTGTTCGGGACGAGCAAAGCTTAAGTGTGGAGTGTTAATGAGTCGAGTTTTCGACTCGTTAATACCCATTTTCACTATAGCTTTAGTTCGCTTCCGACGATAATTCGATGCCATTTGATCCCCTTTTCGTGCGTTTCAGGTACAAAACAAGATGTCTCAGTGTCAAAAGCCAATAGAAGGAAACTCGGTGAAAATCGAAGACTAGAGCAATAAGTGAGCAGAATTGGTGCCCAGTCGATCGAATGGGAAGCTCCCCTGCTCCAGTCGGTCGACTGGCAAGTGCTCCAGAAGGCCCTGCAAATCATGTTTCCACAGTCGGTCGACTGGTGAGTACTCCATCAAGAGCATGCAGGCCACGTGATCTCAGTCGATCGATTGGGAAGACATCATGTGCCAGTCGGTCGACTGGTGAAGGCTTCAGGAGGGGTCGAAATCAGTGTTTCCATAGTCGGTCGACTGGACCTCCCAGTCGATCGACTGGGAAATTACTTATCAAATAGTCTTTTCTACTCCAGTCGATCGACTGGGCCACAAGCACAACGCCAGTCGATCGACTGGGACTGCTACAGTGTCGAATTCTGCCCGAGGCTATGAATAGAAAGAGGCAAATTTGACCTAGGGATCTGTGATTTTTGGGGAAAAAGACATGGAAAAGTGAGCTCAATCAAAGGGTTCCATCATCATCTAATCAAGGAGGATTGAAGATCAAGGGAGTTCATTAGGACTAATCATCCTACTCTATTCCCCTTCTTTTCTCTTAGATTTTGTTAGAAACCCTACTCACATCATGTTGTCTTACATGATGTGTGAGTAGTCCCCCTTGTGTTTTGAGGGTTTTATGATCCTCCTTGGTACTCAATGATCATTGTATACACATTAACATGGATTTTATGAAGTTGATTTCATTTTTACTATGCTCTTCATTTGAGACATGTTGCTAAGTGTTTGATAAAATGCCTAGGTGACATGTTTGTGTTAGAATCATGATCTAAGTATTGAGAGAGCTTAGTGATGGTTTGGATACAGTAAAAATGAACTTATCCAACATTTATGAGAGTAAATGCATGGTGAGAGGCTAACTAGAACTTCATGCATATAGCATTTATGACAATAAATGCTATATAGTGGATCAACACATTTAATTAGTGAGATTCTACATATGATGGCTTGACTAGGATTAGACTTGCATGATAGTTTGTCTAATTTTAGCCTAAGCTAGGTTTTAAACCTATCAACTCTTAAATAATTAAAACTCTTGTATGCATGATCATTGGAAAATTGCCTAGGAGGGGATTAATCCCTCGAAACTCGCTTTAATTGAATTAACTCTGATGTTCCCTTGTGTGGCATGTGTTTGGCAAAACGTTGTTAGACAGTTCGAGCAGGAGTTCAGGGGGAGTTCGAACATATCCTAGTACTTCTGTACAGCATGATCAAGACGCAAAGGATATTTTCTGGAAGATATTGGCAACGAAGATTTTGTCAAGTTAAAGATGGCGTGCGACTTATTCGAGCAGGATATTTGAATGAATATACACAATTGAAGACGGCATGACTTGCTTGGGAAAGAAGACGACTTCGTATATTCCTCCAAAGATTTGTGAAAGATATACATCAAATATTCCAAAATATTTGATGGGATTATCTTGTGGGAATTAGGGTTTCGTCCGAGCCTATAAATACGAATGCAAAGGCAACCCTAATACCCATCGCTTTCAAGATCAAAAATACACGAAGAAATCCAATCGATTGGAAAAGAAGAAAGCGACGGTCGTTGTGTTTTCCCCACTGGAAAAACATCGGTGTGAGCTCAGTCTGATACGTGCCATTCAGATTGACCAGAGGTGATCAAGTTCAGAGCACAAACAGAACAACCAGCTTTCAAGTGAAAGCGACCGAGCTTCAGGAGAGGTTCGAGTACGTTCGGACAGAAGGTCTGGACGAAGGGGATCAAGGGGAGTTGCGACGAACCTTGGTTGCAAATCTGAGAGACGGAGTAGTAGAGGCTAGGCAATTACAATGTGTAAGTGTAAGTCCACTGAAAAGCTCTATACTCGTAATAAAGATTTGTTGTCCCTTTTCCGGGTGTGGGAAACCCCCCAGAGTAGGCGTAGCCGAACTGGGTTATCAATCTGTGCGTACTCGTGTTTTTATTGTTCTGTTCGTACTCGTTGTGGAACTGTGGTAGAAAGAGTTCAAGGTCTGTCCAAACACAACCTAGAACACTTGCTTGAACAGGGGACATAATTTCAAACTCCCCTAAAACCATTTCATTACTTGTTTTCATCATTGATAATCATAATCATACTTGCATTGAAGGAATAGTCGAGTTAGAAATTGATAGACTTAGCGTATAATCCGTTTGCTCCCTTGGGTACGACACCGGTCTTACCGGTTAAAATACAAATTGTTTTTTACTACATGCTAAAATCTACACGTCATCATGCCAAGGATTTTCCTAGCCTTTCCTAAGTCTTTCATTTCAAATTCCCTACTCAGGTCCTTTTTCAGTTTTTGTATCTTATTAACAGACTTTGAGATCAACAAGATATCATCAACATATAGGAGCAAGTATACATGGTCACTATCAAGCTGAGTAAAATAGAAGCATGCATTAAATTCACTTCTCACAAATCCAAGGCTCAAAACATAAATATAAAACCTAATATACCAAAGCCTAGGGCTTTGTTTAAGGCCATATAAGGATTTGTTTAAGTAACAGATGTGATCAGGGTACCTTTTGTCTTCAAAACCAGTTGGCTGCTCCATGTATATCTCCTCATCTAGCTCACCATGGAGGAAGGCTGTCTTCACGTCCATCTGCTCAAGTTCAGATCATACACTGCAACCATAGAAAGCATTATTCTGATAGTTTTGAACTTAACAACTGGTGAGAAAATCTCAGTGTAATCCACTCCCTCCTTTTGAGTGAACCCTTTGGCAACTAGCCTTGCCTTATATCTAGGTGGATCTCCCTCATTCTGACCTTCCTTAATTCTCAAAAGTCACTTACACTTCACTATTTTCTTACCCTCAGGCTTCTTTAACTAAGGTCCAGGTCATATTTGTTTCTAGAGAACTCATCTCATCCTTCATGGCTTCCAGCCATTTTACTCTATCCTTGGATCTTATGGCTTCTTGGTAGGCTTCTGGTTTAGGGTGGGACACTTCTCTAGCTTCTACTAAGGCAATGTACACTAAATCAGCATATCCATATCAAGTAGGGGGTCTGGGTTCTCTCCTTTCCCTATCTCTAGCCAACATATAATTGCTCAAGGTCACTTGTTCTGTCTGCTCATAATGCTCCACCTCTTCCTCAGTTTCATGGTGTTCTACAGGCTCATCTACTTGGGCATCAGGGATAGGGGCTGGATTATTCTCATGGTCAGGTTCAGGGGTTGCAATAGGCTCTATGGGATCAGGTAGCTCCACCTCAATGGTATTACTAGGTGTGGTAGGCTCAGGAATGGCTCTATCAGGACTGGGATGTTTCTTCTTATATGGGAAGCTATTCTCATCAAAGGTAACATCTCTATAAATCAGGATTTTCACTCCTCTCACCCCTAACTCCCACAACCTATACCCTTTAATCCCCTGCTGCTGTTGATAACCAAGAAAAATACATTTAACAGCTCTAGCATCAAGTTTACCATCCTTAACATGGGCATATGTAGCACAACCAAACACTCTAAGGTTACTTAAGTCTGGTTTTTTATTAGACCACAATTCCATGGGGCATTTGAGGTCAAGAACTCTGCTGGGACATCTGTTGATGAGGTATGCTGAAGTGCTCAAGGCCTCACCCCAGAATGACTTAGGTAGGCCTGAGGTGAGCAGCAACCCTCTCAAGTTGTCCAGCAATGTTCTATTCATCCTCTCAGCCACCCCATTTTGTTGTGGGGTGTGTTTTACAGTTCTATGCCTTAATATGCCATGTTCATTACAATAAGAATCAAACACTTGATTGCAGAATTCCAAGCCATTATCAGTTCTAAGCACCTTAACAGTTTTACTAGTCTGGATTTCCTCTCAAGTTTTCCAGTCTTTAAACCATAAGAATGCTTCATCTTTGGTTTTCAACAAGTAAGTCCATACCCTCCAAGAATAGTCATCAATTATGCTCAGAAAATATCTATTTCCTTCATGAGTCTCATGCAATTCAGGCCCCCATAAATCAGCATGTATGTAATCTAATATGCTTTTAGAATAATGATTACCAGCAGTAAATTTTAGCCTATGTTGCTTAGCTAGGATACACATTTCACAGAATTCCAAGTCAGTGATTTTACCTTGCCCAAGCATACCTTGATTGCTTAATACATTCAGGCCCTTTTGACTAATGTGTCCCAGCCTTAGATGCCATTTAATGGTGTCATTCTTAACCTGCATTTCTTTATTAGCAGCATTTACCTTAGGTAAAACATGAGTACCATTAAGAACATATAGATTGTTATGCATAAATGCAGTTAAAACAGGTTTGCCATTTTTGCTAACTGTTAATACACCATTTACAAGCATTAAACTCACAGCCATTATCATCTAAAGTGCCTAGGGAAATCAGATTCCTCCTAAGGCCTGGTACACATCTAACATGAGTTAACAAAATTTCTTTACCATTTTCAAGCCTTAGCTTAACAGTTCCAATGCCTATCACTTTGCAAACATTATTATTACCCATCAGCACATTTTCAGCAGGTGTATCAACAAGATCAACAAACCAGGAAATAACAGGGCACATATGAAAGGAGCAACCAGAATCAAGGATCCATTGATTTTCAATGGATCTGTCTGAAACAGTCAATACCTCAGGCATATCACATTTCTGATTTATAGCTGTTGCAACATTTGTTTTATTTGCATTATTGTTCTGGTTTCTAGCAATGAACTTAGTACAATCTTTCCTTAAGTGACCAGTTTTACCACAGAAAAACATTTTCTTGTTTCCTTTTGTTGTTGACCTTTACCATTGTCTTTTCTTTCAGTCTTAGGCTTGTTATTGGAGCTGTTAGTTCTTTGTTTATTAGCCTAACCAGACTGAAACCTTCTCTTAGCAAACAGATTATGTCCAGATTTAGATTTAGCATTTTTCAGTTCATTTTCCCTAGTCCTCAAGGACTTACAGAATTGATCAAATGGAGGGACAATACCAGAGTATTGGAATGCATCTTTAACTACTTGGTAACTCTCTGGAAGAGAGTTCATTAGGATCATAACCTTGCTAGTTTCATCAATGGTTCCTTTTGGGTTGTTTAGCAAAATGATAATTTTCAGGAACTCATCAAGGTTTTCATCAATAGATTTAGAGGCATCCATTTTAATGGCATACAATGTGGCTCTTAGATATGCAAGGTTAGGTGTCATTTGATTAGCAAACAATTCCTCTAATTTCTTCCACAATTCAGTAGGAGTTTTGCAATCACTAACCTTCCTGATTATACTGTTAGAGAGACTAAGTATAATCAGATTAAATGCCTCTTCATCTATTTCACCTTTTCTTTTCTTTTGATCTTCACTCCACAAGTCAGCCTTCTCTTGGAGTCCAATGAGAGACTTGTGGTGAGACAGCAGGGTTCTCATCTTCATGCCCCAAACCTTGAAGTCACCTTTGCCATCGTAGGCCGTGATCTAAAGTCTCCCATTCACCATGGTTCCTTGCAAGACAATGAGTCCAAGAACCAAATCAAACGACAAAATAGTGCAATCAGAACTGTTATAGCCTAGCTCTAGATACCACTGTAGGGTTTTGATCACTTATAACAGTCACAGTTTATCGGATTAACAATCAATTTACCAATTCAATCTCAAGAACCCTAAACTATGAAATTGAACATAAAGGAAATTGACACACCGAATTTAAAGCCCGTGGTTCAGTCGAAGCCTAATCCACGTTGAGCACTCTTGGCTCGGTATGCACTATCCACTCCTCGTCAGAATCACCCAAACGCGCCGGAAGTTGTTTCTCGGTTACACACTCCGCAAACCAGTGAAACTCGCAGTTGAGTACATGATGGACCATATTTATATGATTCATTAGGATAGTTAAACCCACCAAATTAGACTCTTTGTCTAGTTAACTTTTGCTTGTTAGTTCTACTTTTGTTCAACAGGCTATTTCGAGGTCTAGAGTGAAAACACGCTAAGGAGGAGTTTTAAAGCTGAAAATAGATTACGAGTCATTCCAGGTCACGACCAGATTCCGACTGTACAAATCTCATGAACCTGACATGGAATCACTCAAAACAAGTCCAACCGAAGAGCAAACAGAGTCAGCCCGGAGCTGAAAAGGACCGATGGCTTTTGTGAAAAGATCACAAAACATATCTCACCCACTCCATTGCCACCTTGCCCGGCGGCTAAACCACACCTCCCCTCTCCTTGCGCCACCTAGCCGGCGGCTTTTGAGCCTTGCCCCCTCCCCCCTTCCACCTAGCCGGCGGCTATCTTCTCCTCCATGCATTCCATGCCAAGTGTCTTCTCTTCCTCCACAAACCACACCTCCCTTAGCCTATAAATAGAGACCCCTTCATCCTTTGTAATGGCATTCTGATGGACCATAATTGTATGAATCATAAACACAGTTAAACCCACCAAATTAGACTCTTTGTCTATTTAAATTTTGCTTGTTAGTTCCGATATTTATCTACAAGGTATTTTGAAGTCCAGAGAGAATACAGGCTAAGGAGGAGTTTTAAAGCTGAAAATGAATTACAAGTCATTCCAGGACACGACCAAATTCCAACTTTCAAGAATCGACTTGGAATCACTCAAATATGCTAGAACAGTCGGCATTTGGACAGGAACGCAATGTAAAGGCACCGAGCCCGATAAAGGCCAAACAAGGGCAATTTCAGCCGTTTTGGGATTTCAATCATGTTCCAAGCAGAATTTGGCTTAGGTTCCTGCTTGAGATCATCTTAGAATGACTTTTTCATTCAGAATACACTATCCAAAATCCAAGAAGCTCCGACCAAAGCTCCGGTCAGATTCCGACCAAATTCCGGCAACTCCGGCGAACTCCGGCCAATCTCCGCCCAACCTCCAACCTAGATCCGGCCCAGACACGTGGCACCACTCAGCTGGCTGCAGGTGGCACAGCCATGTGCAAGGAGGTGGAGAAGGAAACTTAGCCTCCAAGTCTTTTGGGATATTTTCAAGTCCAAACTTAGTCCCCAAGTCTTCTCTTCTTCTTATCCAATTGGGATATTTCATCCCCAAAACTTAGCTCCCAAGTATCCATTTCCCTATAAATAGAGGCCATGCCCTCATGTAATAACCATCCCACAATCCCATCTCATTCCAACATCTCATACCACAAGTTAGTGAGAGAAGCTCTCACTTCTCTCTAGAGTTTGGGCCTAATCTTGTAATCACTTTACTTGGAATCAAAGCTTGATCTTTAGCACTTTCAACGGTTTTTGTAAGTACTCTTTTCTTTACTTTACTGTCTTTTTAATTCTGCAATTTTACTTTCCTTGTTTTTACTTTCAAACCTTTACTTTTCCTGTCTTTCAAAACCTTTACTTTTCAAGTACTTAGCTATGGTATCCTCTTCCATGGATAACCGTAGCTAAACCCTTCATTCGGTTGAAGGGGTGTACTTGTATCATAAAATGTTTTAGACCTTTTTCTTAATGTCTCTTTGTGTTCAACTTGTTCTAAGTGCCATATATTAGGTCAGAACTTCATTGGTAGAGTGGATGCTCGGAAGAGCAAAGCTCTACCATGAACTCGTGACCTCCGTGGATAAGTTGAGGCTCGGAAGAGCACAGCTTATCTGTGGAGATCAACCTCTTTCAAAAACCATTTGATTTATCAAGAATGATGGTCAACTGGATGCACATATTAGAACAAGAGTTCTACGTCTTGCAAAAGACTAGACGGTGTGGCAAGTCTTGTGCTAGGAATAGCCTCGATTCACTTTTGAACACTTAGTATGGTCATTAGCGGTCAATGATAAACAGATTATGATACAAGGCCCCAGAAACCGAATCTTTCCTTAACTTAGAACTTTACCTGCACTTTACTTTCAATTTTAATATAAACTGCAATATCAACTGCTCACCTTCTGCAAGACTGGTCCTTCACGCAACACTCACTGTAAGTCTTTTCTTTAATCAATTACTTTCAGTACTTTACTTTTATGTCATTTACTTTTCCGCACAAAAAACCAAAACCAACCAAAAAGTCACTTAGTTAGTAGCACTAAAACCTCAATCAACCTAAAACACGCTCCCTCCCTGTACGATCCCTCAAAGAACAACTTATCCCCCTAATTCCCTTGGGTTCGATTCCTACTTACCACTTGCTACCCAGTAGTAAAGTCACGAGTAGCGGACTATAAATTTATTCTTGACGTTTACACATGACGACTGTGCATCTGTCAAATTGGCGCCGTTGCCGGGGAATTAGTTACCTAATCGGATAAGTTCTTTAAATCAATACTCGCTTCAAAATAACCATGTCTCGCGAAGGAAGCCACCATAATTACCAGGATGACGACGAGATAAACCTGTACGACCGAAATGCAGCTGGTCCAGTGCAACAACCCCCTAGATATCCACCACCCCCTCAACCTCGACAAATGCCAAGACAAGAACCTGTCTATAATAACTACTATGGGGATGTCAACTACCGTGCACCTACTATGGGAGAACTTAATGCCCCAGAATTCGAAACGCAGCCGTGGTGCATTCGCCAGGGCCCTGAACTAGAAAACTTTGCCGTCGACATGTCCGTGGTCCACAATTTGCTAAAGTTCTCAGGAACTAATGGAGAATCAGCAATGACTCATCTCCAGCGCTTACATGGTATTTGCCAAAACTTAAAACCAAATGGTGTAAATATAGACGACTTCAAGTTAAAGGCGTTCTATTTTTCCCTCATTGACTCGGCAAACGACTGGTTCCTTTCATTGCCTTCGGGAAGCATCAGAACATGGGTTCAGATGCAAAGGAAATTCATGGACAAATACTACCCAGCAACAAGAGCGATGCAAGTAAGAAGGCAACTGCAGGACATAAGGCAGGGACCTAATGAAACCATGTACGACTACCTGGAGAAATTCAACCACCTCTAGAGAAGCTGCTGCACTCTTGGACTACCCGAGAAGTTCATAATCGAGTACCTAATTAATGGACTAACTGAGTTAGACAAAATGCTCCTGGATGCCTCAGCTGGAGGATCCATGATGAATCTATCATTAAGTGGCATAAGGGATCTCATCACCAACGTTGCTGAAAATGCTCGGTTTAGAAAGGAGACTACTCGTCAAGATGAATTCTTCCAAACAAAAAACGTATCACAAGCCGAGACATCAGTAAACTCCATGCCAGAAGAGATGAGACAAATGAAGGAAATGATGATGCAATTCCTACGAATGCAGACAGTTCAAGTAAGACCTTGCGAGTTTTGTGGCTCTACGGACCACAAGACTGATGCATGCCCAACTTTGATCGAAGTCAACCCGGTGGAGGCCAATGCAGTGGGAGGATACCAAGGGAACAACAACAAAGCCGTACCCCAACCAGCTCAGACGCTCTACCAACCTCCACACAAGCAGTGCAACCAGAACGCCCCACCAACGAGCCAGTATCAACAAAGGGGACCAGACTAGTACCCGATGGGCCAATATCAACAGAAGGCTCCAAATCAATATCAGGTAGGCCCGAGTAATCAGCAAGGACCAAACAAGTGGCTGGAGGACATGATGAAGGAACTCTCGAGTACTGTGCAGCAATCCTCGAGTGCTGTGCAGCAATTGAAGGGTACTGTGCAACAATCCTCGAGTACTATGCAGCAATTGTCGGGCTCTGTGCAGCGGTTGAGTACTACTGTGTATCAAAACCAGGCAAAAAATGATGGAGCGATAGCCGACCTGAAAAAACAAATGTCTCAGCTCGCCACCTCAATATTCGAGCGAAATAATGAGCCTGGTCAACTTCCTTCACAAACCATTCAAAACCCGAAGGAAAATGTTAATACCGTGACCCTAAGGAGTGGGAAAAAGCTTGCCGTCAAACCCATGGAGCAAGCGGAGGACAAAAGCCCAAGGTTGTCCGGAGAAGAACAAATGAAGCCCGAGATTCGCGGAACTCTTGAGCAGGATGCGGCCGAGAAAAATGGGGACGCACCTGAGGAACACAAGCCTAGCCTGGTTCCACCATCAGAAGAACAAAGGCCACACCCGGTGCCCAGAACCGATACCTCCAAGATCCGCGTCGCGCTTCCATTTCCAGTACTAGCCCGAGTACCAAAACAACATGTCATGGATGAGGACGTGTTCAAATTATTCAGCAAAGTCGAAATCAACATCCCCCTCTTAGATGCCATCAAGCAAATCCTTCGATATGCTAAGTTTCTAAAGGACCTTTGCACCAACCGGAGGAGGAGCAATAGAAATGATCAAGAACTAATGAGAAGGGACGTATCGGCTGTCATGCAATGAAAGGTTCCCCCCAAATGCGGAGATCCGGGAACTTACACCATTCCATGCACAATTGGCAACATCCGAATCGAGAACTGCATGCTAGACCTTGGAGCATCAATCAACGTCTTGCCCTTCTCTATCTACTCATGCCTTAGGATCGGGCCGCTCGAACCCACTGGTCTCACTATTCAACTGGCAGACCGGTCGTGCAAATAGCCCAAGGGCAAAATTGAAGACGTTTTGGTCCAAGTAGGAGAATTGGTGTTTCCAGCAGACTTCTACGTCCTTAAAATGGAGAATAGTGGGCCAACAGACCATGCTCCTATCCTTCTCGGTCGACCATTTCTTAAAACTTAAAAAATGAAAATAGACTGCGGGAGTGGGATGCTATCAATGGAAGTAGAAGGAGAGGTTTTCAGCTTCGACATGTTCAGAGCAATGAAGCATCCCATGGAGTTCAAGGAAGTGCACGCTCTCGACGCTTTGGACGACCTAGTCTAAGAAGTTCAATCAGAACCAAGAGCGGATCCCTTAGAACTCATACTCAATGGAGCCGAGAGCTCTTATGACTTGGCCGAAGGCCTGCATGAAACACTAGCCCATTTAACAATCTTGGAGCCTCTCACACCAGGATATGAAGTCAACGAGGTAAAATTATTCAAATCAAATACCTTTTTACCCTCGGTGATGCAAGCTCCCAAAATAGAATTGAAGCCACTGCCCGTGCATCTGAAATACGCATTCCTAGGGGAAAATAACACGCTCCCGGTAATCATAAAGAGTGGCCTAGAAACAGACCAGGAGCGTCGTTTGATAAAAGTGCTGAGACAACACAAGTTGGCTATTGGTTGGACTCTAGCCGACTTGAGAGGAGTCAACCCAGCAGTTTGCATGCATCGCATCTTACTCAAGGATGGAGCTAAGCCGTCAAGAGAACCTCAGTGACGACTCAATCCAATCATGATGGAAATCGTCCAGAAGGAAATACAGAAGCTCCTGGATGCTGATATAATCTATCCAATATCGGATAGCCAGTGGGTGAGTCCAGTCCACATAGTTCCGAAGAAAACTGGAATCACAATCGAGGAAGATGCCGAAGGAAAAATGGTGACAACAAGGGTCAAGAACGGCTGGAGAATGTGCATCGACTACAGAAAATTGAACGCCGTCACAAGAAAGGACCATTTCCCTCTGCCATTCATCGATCAAATGTTAGACCGAGTGGCAGGCAAACCGTACTTTTGCTTCCTAGATGGATTCTCAGGCTACAACCAGATTCCCATAGCGCCTGAGGACCAAGATAAGACCACATTCACCTGCCCATTCGGCACTTTGCTTTCAGAAGAATGTCGTTCAGTCTATGCAATGCTCCGGGAACTTTCCAAAGAGTGGTAACCAGCATCTTCTCAGATATGATCGGGATATTTATCGAAGTCTTCATGGACGACTTCACCATCTATGGCGATACATTCGACGCTTGCCTAGACAACTTAAGCACGGTTCTGGCACGATGTGTCTCGATGAACCTTGTGCTCAACTATGAGAAGTGCCACTTCATGGTAACTCATGGAGTAGTCTTAGGGCACGTCGTCTCACAAGAAGGCATAGAGGTGGATAAATCTAAGATAGACCTGATCATGACTTTACCATACCCCTCCACTGTCCGAGACATCCAATCCTTCCTTGGGCATGTGGGATTTTACCGACGGTTCATCAAGGACTTCTCCAAAAAGGCTTTGCCTCTATCCACTCTCCTCCAAAAAGAAGTCCCTTTTAAATTCACTAATACATGCAAGGAGGCCTTTGATAAACTGAAGAAAGCCCTCACTAGCACACCCATCATCCAAACTCCGTATTGGGGAAAACCATTTGAAATCATGTGCGACGCGAGCGATTTAGCTGTAGGGGCAGTTCTCGGCCAAAAAATTGATAAGAAGGTGGGAGTGATCTACTATGCCTCAAGAACCCTAGATCCTGCCCAACGAAACTACTCCACCACCGAGAAGGAACTCTTGGCAGTGGTATTCGCTCTGGAAAAATTTAGATCCTATTTGCTTGGAGCAAAAGTGATAGTTTATTCTGACCATGCTGCCATCCGTTACCTAATGAAGAAAAAGGAGGCCAAACCAAGGCTCATTCGGTGGATCTTGCTACTGCAAGAATTTGATATGGAGATAAGGGACAAAAAGGGGATTGAGAATACTGTGGCAGACCATCTAAGCAGGATTGTCCGGGAGGAAGAAGAAGGACACATAACCGAGTCATTTCCAGACGAGCACCTATACGCCGTCTCAACCAAGGTGCCGTGCTATGCCTCAATCATCAACTACCTTGTAGGAGGTACATTTCCTCCCTCTTTTACTAAAGCACAATGCATGAAACTTAGGCATGACGCTAGACATTACTTATGGGATGATCCCTATTTATGGAAAATAGGAGCAGATCAAATACTTAGGAGATGCATCCCCGATAATGAAATAGCTTCTGTTATTAGCTTTTGCCATGAGTTTGCATGTGGAGGACACTTCGGGCCTAGGAGAACCGCTAGGAAAATCCTAGATAGCGGCTTCTTTTGGCCGAGTTTATTTAGAGATGCATATGAGAAGTGTAAAAAGTGCGATAGGTGTCAAAGAGTAGGAAATGTGTCAGCTAGAAATGAGATGCCTCAAGTACCCATATTAGTCAACGATGTTTTCGAAATTTGGGGTATTGATTTTATGGGACCATTCCCAGTTTCATGCGGTTATACTTACATTTTAGTTGCTGTAGATTATGTGTCAAAATGGGTAGAAGCCAAGGCCACAAGGTGCGACGAAGCAAAGACTGTCATAGAATTTTTGCGCACTAACCTGTTTTGTAGGTACGGAGTACCCAAGGCCATAATCAGCGACCAAGGAACTCATTTCTGCAACCGCATGATGGCTTCCACCTTAAAACACTACCATGTCCACCACCGGACGTCCACGGCATATCACCCTCAAAGCACTGGTCAAGCGGAGATCTCCAACCGCGAAATCAAGAGTATTCTAGAAAAGATGGTGAAGCCGGCAAGGAAAGATTGGAGTCAAAGGCTGGATGAAGCTCTTTGGGCTTATCGGACGGCATACAAGACGCCAATTGAGACCTCTCCATTTAGACTTGTTTATGGAAAAGCATGCCACCTTCCGGTGGAATTAGAACATAAATCCTATTGGCCGCTCAAGCAGTGCAATCCAGATTTAAAAGCTGTCGGACTAGATAGGAAGCTTAAGCTATGCGAACTTGAAGAATTGCGGCTTGAGGCCTATGAAGGGCAAACGGACTACAAGGCGCGGACAAAATTATATCATGACAAATTCATCCTCCGGCGCTCATTTGAGGAAGGACAACAAGTACTACTCTTCTCCTCACGGTTGAAGTTTATGCCAGGCAAACTGAAATCAAGATGGACCGGTCCTTATACCGTGACTAAGATATTCAACCATGGGGTGCTTGAGTTGGAAAGCTTGGAGGATGGAAGACGATTCAATGCGAATGGACAACAAGTCAAACACTACCATGGCGAGGTCAACTTGACAACAGAAAAATATGACCTAAGTCACCCATGGGATCCGACCTTATGATCCATGATTGAGGTATTGTCGAGCCAACGATGTTAAACAAAGGCACTGGTTGGGAGGTAACCCGACACCTATCTTACTTTCAGTCATTTTATTTTATGTCATTTAGTTTTTGCCTTGTGCCATTCTCACCTTTCCTGTAAATATTTGCTTGCAATCGGCTTTTGAACTAAGTCGTGCTGTGAGGCACGCCTTCGTTCAAAAGTGTGGGGTGAGAACCGCCTTTGCACATAGATAATTATCATGCTTTCTTTTTCCTTTTTCCTTAATATTATCTTTTTGAAAATATGAACTTGAGAATGTGAAAAAGATATATCTAAATTCAAGCATTTACCTTGTGAAAATTCAACTGTTTAAAAACTTAGAATGTAACTTCTCATTTGTCCCTTTGTGCTGAGATAAACAGGGGATGTGGAGTTGATAGAAAATGCCCTAGAGAGGCTTGGCAAGCAATCGAAGGATCGAATCTAACTATATGGTTTTCGAAGTCAGTGGAGGCTGCACTTCGGGTTTCAGTGAAGATTGAAGTCATCTCCGCCATGCAGCGTTTATGCAAAAAAAGGCGGGACGAGAATCAAACCGTCCTATCTCTAGTCCTAGTAGCCGGGAAAATAGATGAGCGACCCTCATCTTGACCCGCGTGAAACGGCGAGGATGAGAAAGAGCGGGGAGGTATTTCCATATGCTCGCGGGCGATGATTGGACCTCCCAAAAAGGCTAAGAAAATGGACTAGCAAGCCACAAAAAGGCAAAAGCTCAAAGAATCTAATCAAATGCCAAAGGCCAAAAATTGTGAAGGTTTTAACCGAACAAAAGTGAAGTACTCAAAGAGTCAAATCAAAGGCCAAAGGCCTAATCACTACAAAAGCTGTCCCTCGCCAAAAGAAAATCAAAGACCAAACCATTGAAACCCAAACCGAATCACGTGCTAGAGTAAGCTACAAGGAAACCATATAGTGCGAGACGGTCCCGGGAATGCAGTCCAGGAGCCTGAAAAGGACTATCTCCCGAAACATCCGAATTAATTTGCATCTCGGCGCAAAGGTACAAGTATCAAGTTTCTTCTAAGTATTTACACGGTTTAGTTTGGTAATAAGTAAGTAATGCATGAATAGGATAAATCTAGTTCATATTCTCACTTTCATATTCAAAGTTTTTACATGGATTGTGTGTGCCGCCCTTTAATAGCATTGTTCGGGACGAACAACTAAAAGTGTGGGGTGACTGATGGACCATAATTGTATGAATCATAAACACAGTTAAACCCACCAAATTAGACTCTTTGTCTATTTAACTTTTGCTTGTTAGTTCCGATATTTATCTACAGGGTATTTTGAAGTCTATAGAGAATACAGGCTAAGGAGGAGTTTTAAAGCTGAAAATGAATTACGAGTCATTCCAGGACACGACCAAATTCCAACTTTCAAGAACCGATTTGGAATCACTCAAATATGCTAGAACAGTCGGCATTTGGATAGGAACGCAATGCAAAGGCACCGAGCCCGATAAAGCCAAACAAGGGCAATTTCAGCCATTTTAGGATTTCGACCATGTTCCAAGCAGAATTTGGCTTAGGTTCCTTCTTGAGATCATCTTAGAATGAGTTTTTCTTTGAGAATACACTCTCCAAAATCCAAGAAGCTCCGACCAAAGCTCCGGTCAGATTCCGGCCAAATTCCGGCAACTCCGGCGAACTCCGGCCAATCTCCGGCCAACCTCCAACCTAGCTCCGGCCCAGACACATGGCACCACTCAGCTGGCTGCAGGTGGCGCAGCCATGTGCAAGGAGGTGGAGAAGGAAACTTAGCCTCCAAGTCTTTTGGGATATTTTCAAGTCCAAACTTAGTCCCCAAGTCTTCTCTTCTTCTTATCCAATTGGGATATTTCATCCCCAAAACTTAGCTCCCAAGTATCCATTTCCCTATAAATAGAGGTCATGCCCCCATGTAATAACCATCCCACAATCCCATCTCATTCCAACATCTCATACCACAAGTTAGTGAGAGAAGCTCTCACTTCTCTCTAGAGTTTGGGCACTAATCTTGTAATCACTTTACTTGGAATCAAAGCTTGATCTTTAGCACTTTCAACGGTTTTTGTAAGTACTCTTTTCTTTACTTTACTGTCTTTTTAATTCTGCAATTTTACTTTCCTTGTTTTTACTTTCAAACCTTTACTTTTCCTGTCTTTCAAAACCTTTACTTTTCAAGTACTTAGCTATGGTATCCTCTTCCATGGATAACCGTAGCTAAACCCTTCATTCGGTTGAAGGGGTGTACTTGTATCATAAAATGTTTTAGACCTTTTTCTTAATGTCTCTTTGTGTTCAACTTGTTCTAAGTGCCATATATTAGGCCAGAACTTCATTGGTAGAGTGGATGCTCGGAAGAGCAAAGCTCTACCATGAACTCGTGACCTCCGTGGATAAGTGGAGGCTCGGAAGAGCACAGCTTATCTGTGGAGATCAACCTCTTTCAAAAACCATTTGATTTATCAGGAATGATGGTCAACTGGATGCACATATTAGAACAAGAGTTCTACGTCTTGTAAAAGACTAGACGGTGTGGCAAGTCTTGTGCTAGGAATAGCCTCGATTCACTTTTGAACACTTAGTATGGTCATTAGCGGTCAATGATAAACAGATTATGATACAAGGCCCCAGAAACCGAATCTTTCCTTAACTTAGAACTTTACCTGCACTTTACTTTCAATTTTAATATAAACTGCAATATCAACTGCTCACCTTCTGCAAGACTGGTCCTTCACGCAACACTCACTGTAAGTCTTTTCTTTAATCAATTACTTTCAGTACTTTACTTTTATGTCATTTACTTTTCCGCACAAAAAACCAAAACCAACCAAAAAGTCACTTAGTTAGTAGCACTAAAACCTCAATCAACCTAAAACACGCTCCCTCCCTGTACGATCCCTCAAAGAACAACTTATCCCCCTAATTCCCTTGGGTTCGACCCCTACTTACCACTTGCTACCCAGTAGTAAAGTCACGAGTAGCGGACTATAAATTTATTCTTGACGTTTACACATGACGACTGTGCATCTGTCACATTCCATACTTGATCAATAATCACAACATTTCCATAGTTCTTAGTAGAGAGAGAAGCTCTAGATTTCACAATCCTTGTAACACTTACTTTGAAATCAAAAGCTTTCAGTTTGTTCTGAGTTTACTCTTGTTGGTTCTTGAGTATTCTTCTCTTACTTTCCTGTCTTTCAAAACTGCAACTTTACTTTACAGTCTTTCAAAAACCTTTACTTTTCAAGTACTTAGCTATGATGTCCTCTTCCATGGATAATCGTAGCTAAACCCTTCATTCGGTTGAAGGGGTGTACTTGTGTCATAAAATGTTTTAGACCCTTCGCTTAGTGCCTCTCTGTGTTCAAAACTTGTTCTATGTGCCACATATTAGGTTAGAACTTCCAAGGTTGAGTGGATGCTTTAACGGGCAAAGCTCTTCTGTGGGGTTCGTGAACATACTCGGGTAAGTGGATGCTTTAACGGGCAAAACTTATCTGAGGAGTTCGACCTCTTTAAAACACTATTTGGTTGATCGTAACTGAAGATCAAATGGATGCACATAAGGCTAAGATACTTCGAAAGGAGGAATTAGTCTAAATAGAACAAGTGTTCTAAACGATGTTGCAAGTCTTATGTTAGAAATAGCCTTGATTCATCTTTGAACACTTAGTATGATCATTAGAGGTCGATGATAAACTGACTATGATACAAGGCCCCTGAAACCGAATCTTTCTTTTAAGCAAATCATCACCTGCACTTTACTTTCAGTCACAATATCAATTGCAATATCAACTGCTTACTTTCTGCAAGACTTGTCCTTCAAGCAACTTACTTTCCGTAAGCCTTGTCCTTCAAGCAATTACTTTCTATAAGACTTGTCCTTCAAGCAATATCAACTGTTTACTTTCCGTAAGTCTTGTCCTTCAAGCAATTACTTCTACACTTTACTTTCTGCACTTTATTTTCTGCACTTTACTTTCTGCACTAAAACCAAAAACCAACAAAAAACACACTTACTTTTCAGCGCTAAAACCTCAATCAACCAAAAATCACGCTCCCTTTCAGTACATTTCTCAAAGAACTACTATCCCCCTAATTCCCTTGGGTTCGACCCCTACTTACCACTCTACTATCTAATAGTAGATTCGCGAGTAGCGGACTATAAATTTATTCTTGACTTTTGCACACGACGACTGTGCATTCGTCAGTACACTATACTCTCAATCTCACATACAGTACAGTCGCCAGTACAATCCGAACTGAAGCCCTATGCTATCGTGGACTGAGAATCACAGAGAAGAGAGAATTTGATCGTGGTTAAGAACGTCTGAAGTGAACCCTAATCCGATCCAGCTCGAGCTTATAACTGATTGAAGATGATGAGTAGTAGCCTTCGGATCCTGCTTGATGGATTAATCTCGGATCGTCAGATGCAGGCCAATCTGCGCGCAAACCAAGCTTCAATTTGATTGGACGATCCAGCCTTTAGCCACAGATTAGCGACGAATTGAAACACGCGGGACTCTGGTTTTTCTCCAAATGGCGTCGCTCCACTTAACGTACCAACAGCAACGAACTGAGCTCAAACAGCAACGACTTCCTTTGGCTTTAGCTCAAACAGCAACGACTTCCCAGTCGATCGGATAAAGTTCTTTGAATCGGTACTCGCTCCATCGCAACCATGTCTCACGAAGGAAGCCACCATGACTACCAAGAGGACGATGAGATAAACTTATACGATCGAACCAATGAAGCGCCGCTTCCATTTGTCGACGATCCAAAACAACTCATCTGAAACCGAAGAGCTCGTGATAGGGAGGCCATCCGAAGAAACCAAGAACCACCCGAGGACCGAAATGAAGCTGGTCCGGTGCAACCCCCTTTACGTCACCCACGCCCTCAACCTCGACAAGTGCCAAGGCAAGAACCTGTCTTCAACAACTACTATGGGAATAACAACTACCGTGAATCTACTATGGGAGAATTGAATGCCCCTGATTTCGAAACACAGCCGTGGTGAATTCACGAGGGCCCTGAACTGGAGTACATTACCATCAACGCGTCAGTGGCCCACAACTTGCCCAAGTTCTCAGGAGCTCATGGAGAATCGGCGACAACTCATCTCCAACGCTTACACGGCATTTGCCAAAATCTTAAGCCCAATCGAGTGAGTATAGACGACTTCAAGTTGAAGGCGTTCTATTTTTCCCTCATTGACTCGGCAAACGACTGGTTCCTTTCATTGCCTTCCGGTAGCATCAGAACATGGGCTCAGATGCAAAAGAAATTCCTGGACAAATACTACCCGGCAGGAAGAGCAATGCAAGTAAGAAGGCAGCTGCAGGACATAATGCAGGGACCTAATGAAACCATGTATGACTACCTAGAGAAATTCAACCGCCTAGAGAGAAGCAGCTGCACCCTTGGACTACCCGAGAAGCTCATCATCGAATACCTGATTGATGGACTGACTGAGTTGGACAAAAAGCTTCTTGATGCTTCAGCTGGAGGGTCCATGATGAAGTTATCTATAAGCGGCGTAAGGGAACTCATCGCTGACGTTGCTGAAAATGCTTGGTTTAGAGAGGAGACTACTCGTCAAGATGAATTCTCCCGAACAAAAAATGTAGCACGAGCCGAGACGTCAGTAAACTCCATGCCTGAGGAGATGAAACAAATGAAAGAAATGATGATGCAAATCCTGTGAAGGCATCCAGCTCAAGTGAGACCCTGCGAGTTTTGTGGTTCTACGGACCACAAAACTGACGCATGTCCGACGGTACTAGTTAAAGACACGGTAGAAATAAATGCAATGGGAGGATACCAAGGGTACAACAACAACAACAACAAAGCAACCAACCCGAGCTGGTGAAACAACAGCTATCCTCAAAAGGAAGCACAACAAGCTGCCCCTCAACTAGCTCAGTCATTCTACCTACCTCCCCACCGATAGTACAACCAGAACGCCCCATCAACAAACCAGTATCAGCAGAAGGGACCAAATCAATACCAAACCGGCCCGAGCAATCATCAAGAACCGAACAAGTCACTTGAGGACATGATGATGCAATTGTCAGGTACTATGCAGCAGTTGAGAACTACTATGCATCAAAACCAAGCCGAAACAAAGGGAGAATTATCGAACTTGAAGAAGCACATATCCCAACTCGCTGCCTCAATGTCCACACTCATTAATGAACCCGGCAGACCTCCTTCACAAACCATCCAAAACCCGGCGGAAAACATAAGTGCCGTAACCCTTAGGAGTGGCAGAAAGCTTACCGTCGAACCCATAGAGCAAGAAGAGGACAAAAGCCCAAGGTTGCCCAGAGAAGAACAAATGAGGCCCGAGGCTCGCGAAACTCTTGTGCAAGACACGGCCGAGGAAAATGGGGACGCACCCGAAGAACACAGGCCACGCCCGATGCCCAGAACCGAGACCTCCAAGACCCGCGCCGCGCTTCCATTTCCAGTGCCAGCCCGAGCACCAAAACAACATGTCATGGATGAGGACGTGTTTGAATTGTTCAGCAAGGTCGAAATCAACATCCCCCTCTTAGAAGCCATCAAGCAAATCCCTCGATATGCTAAGTTTCTAAAGGAACTTTGCACCAACCGAAGGAGGAGCAATAGAAATGATCAAGAGCTAATGAGTAGGGACGTGTCGGCCGTCAAGCAACGAAAGGTGCCCCCCAAATGCGGAGATCCGGGGACTTATACAATTCCATGCACAATTGGCAACATCCGGATCGAGAACTACATGCTAGACCTTGGAGCATCAATCAACGTCTTGCCCTTCTCTATCTACTCATGCCTTAGGATTGGGCCGCTCAAACCCACCGGTCTCACTATTCAACTGGCAGACCGGTCGTGTAAACAGCCCGAGGGCAAAATTGAAGACGTTTTGGTCCAAGTAGGAGAATTAGTGTTTCCAGCAGACTTCTACGTCCTTAAAATGGAAAATAGTGGGCCAACAGACCATGCTCCTATCCTTCTCGGTCGACCATTTCTTAAAACCTCAAAAATGAAGATAGACTGCGGGAGTGGGATGCTATCAATGGAAGTAGAAGGAGAGGTCTTCAGCTTTGACATATTCAGAGCAATGAAGCATCCCATGGAGTTCGAGGAAGTGCACGCTCTCGACGCTTTGGACGACCTAGTCCAAGAAGTTCAATCAGAACCAAGAGCAGATCCCTTAGAACTCATACTCAATGGAGCCGAGAGCTCTTATGACTTGGCCGAAGGCCTGCATGAAACACTAGCCCATTTAACAATCTCGGAGCCTCTCACACCAGAATATGAAGTCAACGAGGTGAAATTATTCAAATCCAATACCTTTCTGCCCTCGGTGATGCAAGCCCCCAAAATAAAATTGAAGCCCCTACCCGTACATCTGAAGTACGCATTCCCAGGGGAAAATAACACGCTCCCGGTAATCATAAAGAGTGGTTTGGAAGCAGACCAGGAACACCGCCTGATAAAAGTGTTGAGACAACACAAGTTGGCTATCGGATGGACTCTAGCCGACTTGAGAGGAGTCAGCCCAGCAGTTTGCATGCATCGCATCTTACTCGAGGATGGAGCTAAGCCGTCAAGAGAACCTGATGGACCATAATTGTATGAATCATAAACACAGTTAAACCCACCAAATTAGACTCTTTGTCTATTTAACTTTTGCTTGTTAGTTCCGATATTTATCTACAGGGTATTTTGAAGTCTAGAGAGAATACAGACTAAGGAGGCATTTTTAAGCTGAATATGAATTACGAGTCATTCCAAGTCACGACCAGATTCCGACTGTACAACTTTCATGATCCTGACGTGGAATCACTCAAAATAAGTCCAACCGAAGAGCAACCAGAGTCAGTCCGGAGCTGAAAGGACCGATGGCTTTTGTGGATGAGATCACAAAACTCACACCCACTCTCCTCTTGCCACATGGCCGGCGGCTTTCTCCTCTCTTCTACACTCTTCTCCTCTCCTCCTCACACAAAGGACCGGCGGCTTTTTGCCATGGAAAGCCACATGGGGCGGCTACAAGCTCTCCTCCCCATCTCATGCCATGTGTTATGGATCTAGATCCTTCCCGATGGCTTTTGTGTCCTCCACCCTCCATTTGACATGTGTCTCCTCCTCCTCCACATCTCTTCATCCCCTTAGCCTATAAATAGACATCTTCCCTTCCCTTTGTAATGCATCCCACAATCCCATCTCATTCCAACATCTCATACCACAAGTTAGTGAGAGAAGCTCTCACTTCTCTCTAGAGTTTGGGCACTAATCTTGTAATCACTTTACTTGGAATCAAAGCTTGATCTTTAGCACTTTCAACGGTTTTTGTAAGTACTCTTTTCTTTACTTTACTGTCTTTTCAATTCAGCAACTTTACTTTCCTGTCTTTACTTTCGAAAACTTTACTTGTATCATACAATGTTTTAGACCCTGCACCTAGTGCCTCTCTGTGTTCAAAACTTGTTCTATGTGCCACATATAAGGTTAGAACTTCCAAGGTTGAGTGGATGCTTTAACGGGCAAAACTCTCCCGTGGGGTTCGTGAACATACTCGGGTAAGTGGATGCTTTAACGGGCAAAGCTTATCTGAGGAGTTCGACCTCTTTTAAAAAACCATTTGGTTGATCGTAACTGAAGATCAAATGGATGCACATAAGGCTAAGATACTTCGAAAGGAGGAATTAGTCTAAATAGAACAAGTGTTCTAAACGATGTTGCAAGTCTTGTGCTAGAAATAGCCTCGATTCATCTTTGAACACTTAGTATGATCATTAGAGGTCAATGATAAACAGAATATGATACAAGGCCCCTGAAACCGAATCTTTCCTTTAATTATTGTATCAACTGTTCCTTTACTTTCAGTACCTTATCTACTGCTTACTTTCTGTCAAGTCTTGTCCATCAAACACCTTACTTTTCAGTAACCAAAAACCAAAAACAACCCCCCAAACTGCTTTATTTAACCCCCCTTTTTCGAAAGAACAACTATTCACCTGACTCCCTTGGGTTCGACCCGTACTTACCACTGACTACCCAAAATAGTTAAGTCGCGAGTATCAGAGATATAAATTTGCTTTTGCACAGAGAACATCGCACCTTAACGACAGTGCGGTGGGCTCCGTCAGAACCTCAGCGACGACTCAATCCAATCATGATGGAAACCGTCCAGAAGGAAATACAAAAGCTCATGGATGCTGATGTAATCTATCCAATATCGGATAGCCAGTGGGTGAGTCCAGTCCATATAGTTCCGAAGAAAACTGGAATCACAATTGAGGAAGATGCCGAAGGAAAAATGGTGACAACAAGGGTCAAGAACGGCTGGAGAATGTGCATAGACTACAGAAAATTAAATGCCGTCACAAGAAAGGACCATTTCCCTCTACCATTCATCGATCAAATGTTAGACCGACTGGTGGGCAAACCGTACTTTTGCTTCCTGGACGGATTCTCAGGCTACAACCAGATTCCTATAGTGCCTGAGGACCAAGAAAAGACCACATTCACCTGCCCATTCGGCACATTTGCTTTCAGAAGAATGTCGTTCAGTCTATGCAATGCTCCGTGAACTTTCCAAAGAGTAGTGACCAGCGTCTTCTTGGATATGATCGGGATATTCATCGAAGTCTTCATGGATGACTTCACCATCTATGGCGATACATTAGATGCTTGCCTAGATAATTTGAGCACGGTTCTGGCACGATGTGTCTCTATGAACCTCGTGCTTAATTATGAAAAGTGCCACTTCATGGTAACTCATGGAGTGGTCTTAGGGCACGTCGTCTCGCAAGAAGGCATAGAGGTGGATAAATCTAAGATAGACCTAATCATGACTTTACCATACCCCTCCACTGTCCGAGACATCCAATCCTTCCTTCGGCATGCAGGATTCTACCGACGATTCATCAAGGACTTCTCCAAAAAGGCATTACCACTATCCACTCTTCTCTAAAAAGAAGTTCCCTTTGAATTCACCAATACATGCAAGGAAGCCTTCAATGAGCTCAAAAAAGCCCTCACTAGCACCCCCGTCATCCAAACTCCGGATTGGAAAAAACCTTTTGAAATCATGTGCGAACTTGAGGAGTTGCGGCTTGAACCCTATGAAGGGCAAACGGACTACAAAGCGCGAACAAAATTGTATCATGACAAATTTATCCTCAGGCACTCATTTGAGAAAGGACAACAAGTGCTACTCTTCTCCTCACGGTTAAGGTTGATGCCCGGCAAACTAAAATCAAGATGGACCGGCCCTTATACCGTGACTAAGGTATTCAACCATGGGATGCTTGAGTTGGAAAGCATGGAGAATGGGAGCCGATTCAATGTGAACGGACAGCGAGTTAAACGCTACCATGGCGAGGTCAACTTGACAACAGAAAAGTATGACCTGAGCCACCCAGGGGATCTAAACTTGTGATCCCGTTTCGTCGAGTGATAAGCCACGTCGTCGTGTGCCAAATCAAACAATATTTATAATCCACTATCTTGTACCTTACTATTGAGTAGTAGAGTGGCAAGAAGGGGTCGAACCCAAGGGAGCTCACGGTTACTCGTTGCTCTTTGCTTGAAGGGAAAGTGAAGGAAGTAAAATGGTTGGGGGGTTTGGAGTTGGTTTTGTAACGTAAGAACAAGTGCAAAAGTAAATAAAAGGTTTTGTGAAATGGAGGTGAGCATTCGGTCTAGGGATCCATTGTCACACATCAATCATGGATATCAAATGATCTATTTCACATTTCGTAGAGTGTGATTGTCCCGACTAAGGTGACAACCTAAAGTACTCCGACTAAGGTAGTACACCACGGTCTTAACCGAACTAGGTAGTAGTGTGGTGCCGTAGGCATCCCAAAGCATTTAAGCTCCATTACCTCACTATGCACGGTTTAGACCTTCTAATCTAGTCCTTATTAGATTGAACAATCCGGCAAAGGTAATGTTCCATCTATGTGTACTATCCATTCTTGCCGCTAAGCATCAAATGAATGTTACAATAGGGATCATTAGCTTGACTAAGCTTTGTGGCGAGACATCCACTTAGCCAAGCCGTTGATCCGTGACATGAAGCACAAGGACTAGTGAAATGTAAAATAGCATTAAGTACATGAATCTCATAATGTGTTGACAATGATATTGTGGCTAGTTCATCATTGACCTCTAAAGATCATACTTTGTGTTATGAGTGTGGTTGTCCCGACTAAGGTGACAACCTAAAGTTCTCCGACTAAGGTAGTACACCACAAGAACACGAAGAAGCATTAGGAATAAGGCGTCAAAACATTGCCACAATATGAATCCCTAAAACCGAATTGGAAATTTAGCTACGAGTATTCATGAAAGGAATACAATTGCAATACATGGAAATAAAGGAAATGAAGAACAAGAGAGAGAAGTAAAATCTGATTATGGTGTTGAGAAGAGAGAGGAGCTCTCAACTCTCATGGGTGTTTTTTGATGCCTCATCCCAAGCCTTGTATTTATAGCCCCTTGGAGAAGACAAGCTCAAAACATAGGCTCCTCTTGTGGTCCCTTTGTGGACTTGTTTACTTCCTTGATTTGAGGCTCCTTGTTTTCTTCCTTTTCTTCTTTGTTTTCTTCTTCTTTCCTCAAGAATTTCGTGTCTTTATGGTATTCAATTATAGTCCAAAGATTGCAAATCAAAATGTACGAAATCTGATTTGACAGCAGGATTCTGCTGGTCCAGTCAGCACTGATGCAGTCTGAATTTCATTGATTGTACTGCCCAAATGACCTCGGCTTCTTTTTTTATCAACTAGAGAGTTGTAGAATATTGAGTTATCTACGCGTGGGCGTATTACTCATATTTTTCTGATCTACGGTGAATTCCCAGCTCTCCGTCGAACGTCCGAAGGTCAAATCTGTCAGTGCTGTTTTTGGCACAAAAAATGCTCTTTTAAGCTCATTTCCTCTTTAGACTCCAGAAAGGCCCTGAAATGTAAAACGACATTAACAAGCATATGTTCGTTGGGTTAAGTGTCGTAATTGGTGGGTTTTGATGTCTTAATGAGTCGTATAAATACGTCTCATCATCGAGCCAACGATATTAAACAAAGGCACTGGTCGGGAGGTAACCCGACACCTATCTTACTTTCAGTAATTTTATTTTCTGTCATTTAGTTTTTACCGTAAGTCGCTCTCACCCATTTTTTGTATAGAAGGAATGTCTAACATGTAGGAATCGATTTTTGGAGCAAGATCAGATCAACCAGGCAGCTTCCGAGAATTACCGGGCCTGCGCTGAGAGTTCAAGGCCCCAGCCAAACTCCCTCGATTATCCAGCTCCGAGGCATGTCGTTCCACGACACGACACAGTAAAAGGGAGTTCATTTCTTCTCTTTTCCTTAATGACATTTCCTTCTCTTGTATATATTTGCATGACTTTTGAACTAAGTCGTGCTGAAAGGCACGCCTTCGTTCAAAAGTGTGGGGTGAGAACTGCCTTTGTACATAGTTAATTAACATGCTTTCTTTTTTCCTTTTCCCTTAATATTACCTTTTTGAAAATATGAACTTGAGAATGTGAAAAAGATAGATCATAATTCATGCATTTACCTTGTGAAAATTCAACTATGTAGAGACTTAGAATGTAACTTCTCATTTGTCCCTTTGTGCTGAGATATACACGGGATGTGGAGTTGATAGAAAATGCCCTAGAAAGGCTTGGCAAGCACTCGAAGGATCGAATCTAACTATATGGTTTTCGAAGTCAGTGGAGGCTGCACTTCGGGTTTCAGTGAAGATTGAAGTCATCTCCGCCATGCAGCGTTTATGCAAGAGGCGGGATGGGAATCAAACCGTCCTATCTCTAATCCTAGTAGCCGGGAAAATAGATGAGAGACCCTCATCTTGACCCGCGCGAAACGGCGAGGATGAGAAAGAGCGGGGAGGTATTTCCATATGCTCGCGGGCAATGATTGGACCTCCCAAAAAGGCTGAGAAAATGGACTAGCAAGTCACAAAGAAGCAAAAGCTCAAAGAAGCTAATCAAAGGCCAAAGGCCAAAATTATGAAGGTTTTAACCGAAACAAAAGTGAAGAAACTCCAATTCAACATCAAAGGCCAAAGGCCGATTCACTTCAAAAGCTGTCCCTCACCAAAAGAAATCAAAGTGCTCAACTCAGTGAAACCCGAACCAAGTCACGTGCTAGAAAAATCTACAAGGAAACCATATAGTACGAGTCGATCCCGAGAATGCAGTCCAGGAGCCTGAAAAGGGCTATCTCCCGAAACATCCGAATTAATTTGCATCTCGACGCAAAGGTACAAGTATCAAGTTTCTTCTAAGTATTTACACGGTTTAGTTTGGTAATAAGTAAGTAATGCATGAATTAGGATAAATCTAGTCCCATATTCTCACTTTCCTATTTTTAAGTTTTTACTTGGATTGTATGTGCCTATCTTTTAATAGCATTGTTCGGGACGAACAACTAAAAGTGTGGGGTAATCTGATGGACCATATTTATATGATTCATTAGGATAGTTAAACCCACCAAATTAGACTCTTTGTCTAGTTAACTTTTGCTTGTTAGTTCTACTTTTGTTCAACAGGCTATTTCGGGGTCTAGAGTGAAAACACGCTAAGGAGGAGTTTCAAAGCTGAAAATAGATTACGAGTCATTCCAGGTCACGACCAGATTCCGACTGTACAAATCTCATGAACCTGACGTGGAATCACTCAAAACAAGTCCAACCGAAGAGCAACCAGAGTCAGCCCGGAGCTGAAAAAGACCGATGGCTTTTGTGAAAAGATCACAAAACATATCTCGCCCACTCCATTGCCACCTTGCCCGGCGGCTAAACCACACCTCCCCTCTCCTTGCGCCACCTAGCCGGCGGCTTTTGAGCCTTGCCACCTCCCCCCTTCCACCTAGCCGGCGGCTATCTTCTCCTCCATGCATTCCATGCCAAGTGTCTTCTCTTCCTCCACAAACCACACCTCCTTTAGCCTATAAATAGAGACCCCTTCATCCTTTGTAATGGCATTCCATACTTGATCAAAAATCACAACATTTCCATAGTTCTTAGTAGAGAGAGAAACTCTAGATTTCACAATCCTTGTAACACTTACTTTGAAATCAAAAGCTTTCAGTTTGTTCTGAGTTTACTCTTGTTGGTTCTTGAGTATTCTTCTCTTACTTTCCTGTCTTTCAAAACTGCAACTTTACTTTACAGTCTTTCGAAAACCTTTACTTTTCAAGTACTTAGCTATGATGTCCTCTTCCATGGATAATCGTAGCTAAACCCTTCATTCGGTTGAAGGGGTGTGTACTTGTGTCATAAAATGTTTTAGACCCTTCGCTTAGTGCCTCTCTGTGTTCAAAACTTGTTCTATGTGCCACATATTAGGTTAGAACTTCCAAGGTTGAGTGGATGCTTTAACGGGCAAAATTTATCTGAGGAGTTCGACCTCTTTAAAACACCATTTGGTTGATCGTAACTGAAGATCAAATGGATGCACATAAGGCTAAGATACTTCGAAAGGAGGAATTAGTCTAAATAGAAACAAGTGTTCTAAACGATGTTGCAAGTCTTGTGCTAGAAATAGCCTTGATTCATCTTTGAACACTTAGTATGATCATTAGATGTCGATGATAAACTGACTATGATACAAGGCCCCTGAAACCGAATCTTTCTTTTAAGCAAATCATCACCTGCACTTTACTTTCAGTCACAATATCAACTGCAATATCAACTGCTTACTTTCTGCAAGACTTGTCCTTCAAGCAACTTACTTTCCGTAAGCTTGTCCTTCAAGCAATTACTTTCTGTAAGACTTGTCCTTCAAGCAATATCAACTGTTTACTTTCCGTAAGTCTTGTCCTTCAAGCAATTACTTTCTGCACTTTATTTTCTGCACTTTACTTTCTGCACTAAAACCAAAAACCAACCAAAAACACACTTACTTTTCAGCGCTAAAACCTCAATCAACCTAAAATCACGCTCCCTTTCAGTACATTTCTCAAAGAACTACTATCCCCCTAATTTCCTTGGGTTCGACCCCTACTTACCACTCTACTATCTAATAGTAGATTCGCGAGTAGCGGACTATAAATTTATTCTTGACTTTTGCACACGACGACTGTGCATCCGTCAGTACAATATACTCTCAATCTCACATACAGTACAGTCGCCAGTACAATCCGAACTGAAGCCCTATGCTATCGTGGACGGAGAATCACAGAGAAGAGAGAATTTGATCGTGGAGAAGAACGTCTGAAGTGAACCCTAATCCGATCCAGCTCGAGCTTATAACTGATTGAAGATGATGAGTAGTAGCCGTCGGATCCTGCTTGATGGATTAATCTCGGATCGTCAGATGCATGCCAATATGCGCGCAAACCAAGCTTCAATTTGATTTGACGATCCAACCTTTAGCCACGGATTAGCGACGAATTGAAACACGCGGGACTCTGGTTTTTCTCCAAACGGCGTCGCTCCACTTAACGTACCAACAGCAACGAACTGAGCTCAAACAGCAACGACTTCCTTTGGCTTTAGCGACGCTTCCCTGCACCAGACATGAGCTTCAATTCCTTCAAAAATTATAAGAAAATTGATGGCCTCAGGATTCAAACGTACGACGTAATTGAAGCACGAGTCATAAGTCACCTCTATGATTTGGAGCACGGACAAGGCGGGACAAGAAGAGGAAGAGGAAGATGAAGATGAAAATTATAAGAAAATTGATGACCTCAAAATTCAAACGTATGACGTAAGGATCCAATCATCTCAGGATGAACTTCTTAACCAACCGACCATCACCCATGTTGGCTTATAACCCACTTATTTTAAGATGCATTTGCTTTTGTGTGATTTAGTGTAAAATAGAATTAAATTTGAGAAAGATCGAGTCGGTAAAACTTAAAAGAGGGAATCCCAAGTAGAAAGTAGATTCATTTTCAGCACGTGGAATATTGAGGCTCAGCTCAGCTCCTATGATTGCTGTAGAGCGCGGGCATGTAGATCACGTTTATGTCAGACCAAACCTCATCGTGTCATATCATATTGGCCCTTTTTCATTATTTTGAGTTTGTGGGGCCCCTGAATTTGATTTCCTACAAGCCGACGGTCGCAATCAGATTATTGATGCTCAGAGGCACTTATCTGTTCATCTCGTGATTAAATAATTTAACTCATTCATGTTATCAAAAAAAAACTCATTCATGCGAATTTAATTAAAAATAATTAATTACTCTAGTATCATTCTAACTTTCTAAGCTCTAAATGTAATAATATTCTTCTCAAATATTCTATATAATGTCTTGTTAAGTCGTTTTCAATCGATTTCATGTAAACCATTTGACTCTCGACATAGTTGCCAAATAGTTTTTTATTTTTTATTTTTGTTTTGTAATAATGGGTGCTACTCAGGCCAGGAATAGTTCAAGTCATTCAATAAAATCCTCTTTTGATGAAAAAAACAATAATACGACGATAGTTTATACTTCCTTTTTTTTCTATTAAAGATAATTATCTGACAAACTGCATATTTTTTTCATGCATTATTAATAGGACGAAAAACAGCTGATAAATGTCCAATAATTCAATAATAAGTTACATTTTTTTATCAATAATAAGTTACATAAATAGTATTAAATCGGTAGGAAAAATATTCGAATATTATATATATATATATATATATGTAAACAGCAACGTTATTCATAGCCTAATTCCGTCTACATTCATTTCCATTCCAATCTTCATCTTCTTCCCATTTCAAGCTCCTCCAATGGCCGCCGCCGCCTCCTTCATCCTCCCTCCCCGCCCCGCCGTCCCCAAACCTCTCCCCAAGCCCTCCTCCATCTCCCGCATCACCTGCACCTCATCCGAAACCCTAATTACTCCACGCCGCTCCGCCGATGAAAACATCCGCGAGGAGGCACACCGCCTCTCCATCTCCTCCACCGACTCCCGATCCCCACTCTTCTCCGCCAAATACGTCCCTTTCAACGCGTCCCCGACCTCCACCGAGTCATACTCGTTAGACGAGATCGTCTACCGATCCAGCTCCGGCGGGTTGCTCGACGTCCAGCACGACATGGACGCGCTGCGGAAGCTTGATGGAAGCCAGTGGCGCGCGTTGTTTGATTCCAGAGTCGGGAAGACTACCTGGCCGTATGGATCTGGAGTGTGGAGCAAGAAGGAGTGGGTGCTTCCCGAGATCGATTCTGATGATATCGTCAGCGCGTTTGAAGGTAATTCGAATTTGTTTTGGGCTGAGCGTTATGGCAAACAGTTTCTAGGCATGACTGATCTGTGGGTGAAGCATTGTGGAATTAGTCATACTGGTAGTTTTAAGGATTTAGGTATGACTGTTTTGGTTAGTCAAGTGAATAGGTTGAGGAAATTGAACCGGCCGGTGGTTGGAGTAGGCTGTGCTTCGACTGGAGACACGTCCGCTGCGCTTTCGGCGTATTGCGCGGCAGCTGGAATACCGTCTATTGTGTTCTTGCCTGCTAATAAGATCTCAATGGCGCAACTGGTTCAGCCTATTGCTAATGGCGCGTTTGTGCTTAGTATCGATACTGATTTTGACGGATGCATGAAGTTGATCAGGGAAGTGACTGCGGAGCTGCCGATTTACTTGGCGAATTCGCTGAACAGTTTGAGGATTGAAGGGCAGAAGACGGCTGCCATTGAGATATTGCAGCAGTTTGATTGGGAGGTGCCTGATTGGGTGATTATTCCTGGTGGGAACTTGGGTAACATTTATGCGTTTTACAAGGGGTTTAAAATGTGCCATGAGTTGGGTCTGGTTGATAGGATTCCGAGGCTAGTCTGCGCGCAAGCTGCTAATGCAAACCCTCTTTACTTGCATTACAAGTCTGGTTGGAAGGATTTCAAGGCTGTGAAGGCTGGTACGACTTTTGCTTCAGCTATCCAGATTGGCGACCCGGTTTCTATCGATAGAGCTGTGTTGGCGTTGCAGAGTTGTGATGGGATCGTGGAAGAGGCTACAGAAGAGGAATTGATGGATGCAATGGCGCAGGCCGACTCCACTGGGATGTTCATATGTCCTCATACTGGAGTTGCCCTTACTGCCCTCAATAAGCTGAGAAACAGTGGTGTCATTGGTCCCAACGACAGGACTGTTGTAGTCAGCACCGCTCACGGTCTGAAGTTCACACAGTCAAAGATTGATTACCACTCTAAGTTGATACCCGACATGGCTTGTGGGTTTGCTAATCCTCCTGTGAATGTTAAGGCGGATTTTGGGTCAGTTATGGACGTGCTCAAGAATTATCTCAACAAGGCACCTAGATCGTGATCTGAGCCAGATTTTGGGTCAGTTATGGATGTACTCAAGAGTTATCTCAACAAGGCACCTAGATCATGGTCTGTGTTTTCAGGTCAAGCGACGTAGAACTTGCAATTGTCTTTTTTTCTTCCTTCTTTTTCTGAGTCCTCGCCCCTTGTTTGAATGGTTGCAGTGAATTTCACTTTTTTATGGTGTTGAGGTTTTTGATAACAACAACAGGGACTTGATATCTTACCGACAAGTTTTTGTTCGTGCCTTTTTGTGGTATGTATATATATGCTTGCTTTCATCTTTGTATGTGCCATCTCATGACAAAACAATAAAACAGCGTAATTTTCGTAACAAGTGAATAAAATTTGACATTTGAGGATGATCCTGAGGCACCATTATCGATAGAAAATACAAGCAATTTGGAGATGGGCAGAATTTCTCAGTTTTTGTTCAAGTGATACAATATTTAGTTCTCAATCTTGTTATTGTTCAGCTTAAATATAACCAACAGGAATTGGAGGAGACTGGTAATTGGCTTCAAGGTAGCACTTTTGCCATCATAAACTTCATATTGAAAACCAGAAAATCAACCAACCAATGACATATTTGCCACCTTTTAGGAAGAAAAAAAAGTTGTAGAAACAAAAAGGAAACGGGTAGTCCTATGGGATGGGGATGCCAGCTAAAGTCAGTTTTAAAGGAAGAAAACTGTGTTTTTTTTGATAGAGAAGAAAACTGTGTTTTTTTTGATAGAGAAGAAAACTGTGTTTCTGACTCTTACAATGCCTCCACAAGTCTAACAGAAGGTTTCCACAAGCAGTGTTCAAAATAGCAATGGAGGAAGAGCTTCCTCAAAACAAGATATAAGCAGCTCACATAGGCTAGGAGTAATTGTACAGTGAGATGCTCTTGTCATCTGATACACTAGCAAGTCGCCCGCCTCCTCTAGAGCTGGTGTCCCCAGTTGGCCGAAAAGCCACTCCCCATACTTGATCTGAGTGGTTGCTCATTGTCTGGACAGCTGCTCTCATGTTTAGATCCCAAAGCCTAACTGTTCTGTCACTAGAGCCAGAGGCAATTGAAGTCCCGTCTGGGCTGGCATCAATACTAAGGACCCAGCTGGCATGACCAGACATGGCTCCTATCGGACTCTTACCTTCAGCATCATGCATCATAATATGGGTGTCATCTGAAGCGGTGAATAGTACCCTAGCGTCAACAGGAGAAAACACAAGAGAACGCACTGGCATGCTGTGACCCTCGAGGTGGTGAAGGAACTTTGCACGAGCAACATCAAAGACTGATACTGTGCCATCCATGGAGCCACAAGCCAAGCGCCTTCCATCAAGACTCCATGCAACTGAAAGAACAAACTTCTTGCTCCCAGTTTTATCGGATGGTTTGGAACCTTCAGGGCGAGGAATGGCTAGGGTGTCTACTAGTTGCCATGTTGCTGTATCCCATAATTTGACAGACGCACTACCCCCGCCAGCTACAGCAAGTATAGTTCCCTAAATCACCACAAAACAATTTAGCTGCAATGAGAAATGCATCGTCCGATGATAGAAAGTTGATCTCAAAACTGAGAGTCAAATAAAGTTAGTAATAATAATAATTTTCGGACAAAGACATAATAATTAAGAAGACAGTGGTTATTGTTTAAGTATTTAGAACATAACAAATCACGTTATATGTTACAATAGGCTGTAATCAGCTGCGCGTTCAATAATCCTTCAGATTATACAAAAGAAGAATAAGGACCAGGGTAGAAATAAAGTCTACCTAAAACTTTATTTCAAATCGAAAACTCCAAAATTATATAGAGAAGTTACAGTTTTATGCATTAACATTATTAACAGTGGAAATCCTAAATTCTGTACCGTGCTTATAACCAGAAATAGCTTGTGTAAGGCAAGTGTAACGCCAATTTGACTTACAGAAGCTACTGTTTAAGTCAATATTGATAGAAATATAGACATTAAATATGCTTCCGTTACTCAAAGATTAAGTATCGTATACAGCAATAACCAGACCTTCTAACACAAGTCAATCATTGGTAGCTTGCGAATGTATAAACACTGACCATTTCACTCAGCTGGTAAATGAAAGAAAGAATAAAATAACATTGAGTTTGCGAGATAGACAGCCTGATTCTACAACAACAGATAAGAAAATAATCAGCACAAGAACACAAATTGATTACCTTAGGATTAAACTGCATTTGCCAGACTTCAGACGGCGGAGCTTCAAGAGTAGCAACAGTAGCATTAGTATCAACATCAAAAACCCTAACGAAACTATCAAGCGAAGCGGAAGCAGCAAGCGATCCAGAGGGATGAGCAGCGACGGAAACGACTCCTAAGCAATGGCCGGTGTTCGTTCCGACAGAGTCGAGCTCGTCCGGCCTCCATAGCTTGACGGTCTCGTCTAATGAGCCGGTGAGGACCAGAGCGGATCGAGAGTCGGTTGCCGGAACCCAAGCGACGGTCCAGACGGATTCGTCGTGTGCTCGTTCGACGGATTTGAGCCCTGCGAGCTTCATGAGGTTGTTGAATTTGGGGGTTTCTGGTAAAACCCTAATTCAGTCTTTTAAATTTTGAGTTGAAGGCGATGGCAGATGAGTCCACAAATTTCGCTTTATTTTATTCATTGTTATATTTTGGGATTTTTGCTTCTTTTTTTTATCATCTTTCAACATGAAATGAGTACTGATTTTGCTAAATATAAATTCATTTGTTTTTCCATTTGATACTATTTAGATCAGTGTTATTAAAACCGAATTGGTGATCGAACCGGTCAAGTTACTGGGTCAATGGATCAGTAGTTCAACCGGGTTGAACCGGTTTGACCCGCACAAATTAAATAATAAAAATAAAATACTTATATATGATATTATAATTTAACATATTTATGACTTGAATAAATATTACATGTTTATGATCAGATTACAATAACATACCATAACAAATTTAGAATTAAATAAAGTACAAATCAATAATACAACAATAACAATTTTAGTCTTAAATTTGTAAGTCACAACAATAAGGGATTTCTAAGACTAATTGAATTTCTAGCTAAATTGATAGTAAGTAATAAATTTTATAGATTTGATAAATGAATATAAATTATGAAACAAATAATAAAACAAGAATCATGTTTAGCTTGGTGGAATGAGAGGGGATAATTATAGAGGAAGACTAGGTTCGAGTCTTGTCCAAGTCAAAATAAATATATATTTTTTCAGACCAAATCGAACCGATTGAACCGATCAAATCACGTTTTAATGAAAAATGGGTCAATTGGGTCAACCACCGGATCAACCGGTTCAACCGACCGGGTCAACCGGTTCAACCGACCGGGTCTTAATCGGTTCTTGACCGAGTTTGACCAAATCGATGCATTTCTGATTCGATTACGAAACCGAATCGGTCCGATCCGATTTTAATAACACCGATTTAGATTGAATGCATATCTCTTATCATTTTCCTTTTACCATCCAAAATATAAATTTAAGCGTTTTATCAATGTTTGCAGTAGGCAACTTCATAATTTCTTTATCACCATACTCGCAAGAGAAAACACACTCCGACCTCATCAAGATTTAAATTGGCGACTTGAATAATGATGATTATTGCTCTTATCACTTGACCACATTTATAATAATCACTAGAAACAAAATAGAAAAATTAGTGTCTCATGAGGATATAAACATGGGATTTGTGTGTTTGAATTCAAAGTTCAAGTTTATCAATTAAGTTTTTCACTTGATTTAAAGATTTTAATTAGGGACTCGCCAATAAGATGGTGGTTGAGTTGGTAGAGCATGTGCCTTGCAATAACAAGATCAAGGGTTCGAATCCAACCGTGGCATTTTCCTTTCCACAATTTTGTGGATGGATGTTTTTCGTTTCGCCTATAAGAAAAGACTTTAATTAGGCACTCGATTTGATTTAATGTATGATCTTTTACCTCAACAGTTAAGTAGGTTTAGGAAGTGTTTAATTTTCTTATGTAAATCACACTAGTTTTTTCTAATTTATTCTTAATTCAGATCAAAAGAGAGCATTATGATTTGGTCCGGGAATGGTTTCTCAGTCAAGGACACCTACGACACTCTTATTGAGCACTCTAAGAAGGTTGATTGGCATAAATTGGTTTGGAACAGATTTAACTCTTCAAGAAGCTCGTTTCATCTTTAACTGCTTGTTAGAAACGGATTACTTACGAAGGATAGAATGCAGAATATATGACTCTTGGTAGATACAAATTGTGTTCTTTGTAGAGGCATGGTTGAGTTGAGGAACCACCTCTTATTTGAGTGTCATTTTGCAAAAGGGGTTCTTTTGACAACTTTGGTCTTTCTTCGGGTGCACTGGGCTATTAACTACTGACACCTCTTACTCCCGGTGTAACAACTTGAATCAGAAGGTCTTGAGGACCACTGCGATCTCAATAATGTATGCTTATGAAGTCTGGAGGGCAAGGAATGCATAAGTCTCTATAAAGTGAAGCTCCTTCCATTGATAGGGCAATTAGGAGAATTGTTTGGTATTTAAAGATGAAGATAGCAACTATAGACAGTACAAAAGTTAGTTTAGAATATAGATGGTGGTGTCATTCCTTAGGTTACAGTCTGTCAAAATGCAATTGTTTTATTAAGCTTAGTGTAGCTGATGAAGGGCCGATAACAACTTTAGGACTAATGAATTTTCACAAGACCCGGTCCAATAGAACCAAGGCTTACCCGATCTGGCCCTTTACGGACCCCTGACTGAGCGCTAGCTCAGCAGACTCTTTTGGTGCTAGCAGGCTCTTGATCCCTTGTACATATTTTTTTCTCAATGATACTGTATATCATTCTTCAAAAGAAAAGATTTGAAAATTTTAACAATCCATCAGGTTTTTTATTGATTGCACCATTTTGTTCTTTTCTGATAATTTAAACAAAATTGTCAAAAGTCTCTTTTTATACTTTCGCATAAATAAAATTGACGTTGTTTAATCAACCCAAAACATATTTGAAAAAAAAAGAAAAGAAAACTCGTCAGCTAACAAAGCCCTTATAAAACAAATTCCATCACTCCAGGTGTACCTGTAAAACTGTATTCATGTGGTGGGCCCGCATATAAAAGAAAAGCCCAAACCATTCATCAGCGATTGATTGGGCCTTATCCAGATCCAGTTTCAGGCCCAGAGTACATTCTGGTCTTCTCGTTGACCGAGTTCATCTTCTCCATCCTCCACTCACCTCTCAGCCTCGCGATAAACGTGTCCGCCTTCGCATTCACGTCCGGACTCGGACAGAACGCCGCCGCGCGCGGCACTTCACCGCCCGGCGATTCATTAATTAACGAGTCGCTGTCGAACTCATACGGCTCCGGTGAGCCACTCCGCGAACTGGCGTTACTTTTGATCTTCGCGTAACCTCCCCGAACGACGAATTTCGTTTCAGGAACGTTGAACGGCGGGAGAGGCGGCGGACGAGGAATGTCGAACATCGGAGACTGAGATCCACTGTTGTTAAGGTATCCGTATTCGCCTTTGCTGTAATTGCTTGGACGTTTTGGTAGTGGAGGCTTGCCGGTGCTTAAGCTTTGGCGTGGTGGTGTACCGAAGCTGTAGCGTGGTGGTGGTGGAGGCGGAGGAGGTGGTGGCGGTGCGGAGACGGAATATATTTTCTTGCTTTTGTTGCCTCCGGATTTTCTGAACAGAGAATGGAATACGTTGTGTGGCGGAGGAGGTGGTGGTGGTGGAGGAGGAGCCGGTGATGGCGGCGGGAAAAGTTGCGATGTTGAAGTGGAATCAGGTTCTGAAAAGAGCTGTGATATTCCGTTGTAGTTTCCAGAATCTGCTCGACCTAGTTGTTGTTGTTGCTGCTGTGGTTGGTGTTGCTTCTTCTTCCGCTTGTAGATTGACGCCCAAACCATGGCGATTTCTTTTTTCGCGCTGCTTTTCTTCCTCTCTTTTTTTCCTAGCTTTTGGTTTTGGTCTGATGGGATGATTGTTGGGACTACGTTGGGTGGTGACGGAGGCGGAGGTGGAGATATAAATGAAGTAGCTTCAGCTTCAGGCTTGACCTCAATATATTGCTCTGGCAGAGATCGTTGCATTGTGGTCTCTGGTGGAGACGGTGGATGAAGAAGAGAACTAGTTTCAGGTGTCGGTCGGGTATACTCCGCTTTCAATGGTATAGTCAGATCCACAGCTGGTGGTGGTGAGTGTGGAGGAATTAAGTTTGAAATTGATTCAGATGTTGACCTAGTAGTATTGGTCTCCTCCTTAACTGGAGCATCCCTTAGTACTTTGCGCCGTCGTGGTTTTGTCTGTGATCTGATTGCGGTTGTATCCCCCGTATTATCTTTCTGTGGCTGCTGATGAGTAGTATGTGGTGCATTTTCGATTCCCAATCTCTCTCGCCTTGGAACTGGTCGATGTACTCTGATGTTTTTCTGCTGGGTGGATGGAGGAGGACGAGGAGGCTGTGATGGAAGATTTTCATGTAAGGACGATGATTTGGCTGTTGAAACAGTCTGGCTAGAGTAAGTATCAACTGGGATCACCTTTGCATCTGGATCCTCATTTCTCCTGGTTATTCGCCGACCAACGATTCCATTGGGTTGTCTTTCAAGCCACTGATTGGATCTTGATATCTCAAAATCATCATAATATCGGAACTCATGACCTCCGGTAGTCTCCCAGTCAGATTGCTGTCTTAGATCAGGGTAGGAGCTGCTGTTCCTCCTCAACCGGCCGCCGTCAATGGCTGTTGCGCGCACTGGTGGGTCATATGGCAATTCATACCATCTCAGTTCGTAAGAGGATGTTGGGGATGATGTCTGCTGCAGCTGAATATCATTTGAAACCTGCTCCACTGGGATCTCCAAACTGCTATCGGTGTTGCCTCCAACATCCTCGTTCCATCTGGCAAAAACTCCACAAGCAATGGCAAACACCACTAGCATAACATTTAGATAATCCCAGCTCTTCCTGACAGAGTTGGGTTTGAGAATCTGAGAAGGGGATGATTGGTAAGAGGAAATTGCAAAGAGCAAGAGAAGCAAGGTGGCAATTGCCACAATCAACATAAGTAGAGTTGAACCAAAGAAGTTGGAGGATGATTTTGGGCGACTAGAAGCTCCGGTGGACGCAGAATGCAACCAAAACTGCTGTGAGTCCCCTTCTTCATCCATTGTTGTTCCTTCAGTTTTTGAGTTTGTTTGAAAGGGGAGGAGCTAACAAATGAAAATTTGAAATTATGAGGGTGATTTAGATATTGCTTTTCCTTATCCATGGGGGGTCCCAACATTGATTTAGATTAAGAGGTTGCAATAAAGTTGGTGGGGGTAAAGGAAAGGAAAGAAACTTGGCAATAATGAGTGTTTTCTTATGGCATTGAACCACTTGATGCATATTAATGGTTTCTAGGTGTCCTTTTGATAGTTGTTTAAATTGGAACTTATTAAAACTATGGAGTTTAGTTAAGATGTTCCATCTTGTATGGATGTATAAAACTTATTTCTTTCTTTTTTCAAAAATGAAATGCACTTTTCTAGTTGAATCAAAAGGAGATGCAATAGCATATTTATAACCTATTTTACCTTTATTAAGTGGATATTCGTGGTAGATGGAAATCAACTAAAAAATCATTCCACTTTCAACAATGGTTGTCCCTTTGGGTACACAAAAGAATCACCACCCTTTCGGAACTACTCTTGTATATACTTTGAAGTGGAATTGCAGGTGAAAGAAGAGATTCTACAGCCATTTATATTTCACACAATTATTTGTGGGTGATGGCAAGCACACCAACTCCACCAACTCGGTTTTTAAAAAATACTCTGGGAGCCAAACAGGAATTTTAACTCATTCCTTGTCTTCCTCAGCCACCCAAATCCAGCTCAGCTCAGCTCTCAGGCATCCTTGTACAATTTGAGTATTTATCCAGTTGTAATTGACATTGTTGAGCTGGAAATCACAAGGGCCCGACCGCGGCGAAGTGTCCCTTAAGTTAATTTCTTAGTAGCTTCTACGCTGCTGCTGCCGGCTTCTAATACTTGTTCAAGTCGATGGACATCTTTCTTTCCCCTTCCTTAACACAACTTTCACGTGTGCTTTTCAGTGATCTTTTCTTTACTCCTTCATAAAGATACTACACGACAGCTCATGTAATATTTGTTATTCAAAAACGTGAAGCAGCTCACAAGTTTTGCCTCCTTAGAAAACATGTCTTTTACTGTGTAAACTTTTTATTAATAACAAAGATCAGAACCAAAGCTGTTTGCTCCGGGTACAAAACTTTCCACGCCAAGAAATCAAAAACCTTTCTTTCCTTTATATATTGAACATGTTGAAATTGCAATGCGTCTCTACATGGAAACTTACATTCTTTGCCTTTAATTTGAAATAAAAACAATAAGAAACTTATTTTTTTTCGTCTCAATTTGTATATCATCCTTTTCGATTAAAGCACGTCTCAAATTATACGTCATCTGGCCAGGTTTCATCTTGACACCAGATCCAGATCAAAGCCTAGCAGAAAGTAATTGTTTAAGCTTTGTTAATAAACATAAATAGAGTACATGGTAAAATTACTACTGAATCTCCAAAAGTATAAAAGTGGAGAGAAAAATATATATATATATATACATATATTTTACTTATCAACAAAAGAATGAATAAGCCAATAGAGGTGATGGCATCTTGATTAAGAGTCTAATTTAAGATGGTTGGATTTTTATGTCCTGGATTCGAGTTTTGGGGCCATCAATTTTCTTTCTTCATTTTCCTTGTTTGTTGTACCCACCCAGGGGAGCACTCTATTGAGGCAGGTTGGTAGGATGAAACCGTGAGGCAGGCTGTGAGCCAATCAAAATGGTGAGGTGGAATTGGAAAAGTAATTATTGGTGGGTATTTATGGGGGGTATTTTGGGGTTTTGGTTTATAATGTTTTTTAAAAATCTGACATATTTAAGAGGAGAGAGGGTGTTTTGTGGACTGGGTTTTGCGAACGACAAACCCATTTTCTAGTTTTGGGAGAGAGAAAGAGCGAGAGGCGACGGGAGATGGGCGGTTCGAGCGAGAGGCGACGGGCGACGGGCGAGAGGCGAGAGGCGACGGGCGACGAGCGATAGGCGACGGGCGGTTCGAGCGAAACCCAGACAAATCTGCGATTTGCGATTTCAGTTGCGATTTGCGATTTGAGCTTTCTGTTAGGGATCGGTGAGATTTCGATTTTGTTGGATTTCCGCCAGAACGAGAGTGGATTCCTGCGATTTTGTGCCTGCGATTTTGTTTGTTTCCGATTCGGGGTTAAATGAAGAGTTTTAGATTTGAGATCTGTTTTTTAGGGTTCTGAACGAACGAAACCCAGATGCGAGTGGAGGCTTGGGACGGTTTTGGAACAAATCACAAGGTACGTTTCCGATGGAGCTTCGTGTGTTTTAGAACAAATCATCTATTGTTTTTGATTTTTGATAGAGAGAATTAATCGATTTTTGATCAGACCCACCCATTGTTGGTCTTTTCGATTCCGTTTTTGAAGAGCAAATCCTCCGTGGTTTTCGATTTTGTGCATTTTGATACTCAGCTTCGTCAATTTCCATCGCTCATTGATTGGTGTCCAATTTTTGTGGTTGATTTGTTCCCCGACTTAAAAAGCGGATACTACCTGAGGTAAGTTTTGTCAATTATAGTGATGTGTGAAACTAGTAGCGTGTTGTGTTGCTGAAATTGGGTTGTTGATTGATGTCAGTGAGCCAAAAGGAATGATTGATGTCAGTGAGCCAAATCTTTCAAAAAAAATTGAAGCGGAGGAAGAGTCGCAAGTTAACAGCGTCTAACTAGAGGTGAGTCGGCACTTTTTATCTGTAGCCATCTTCATCTCATTGAGGGCTGTGTGAGAAGCATGAGTATGAGTTGAATTTGATGACAACTTGCAGAAAAGGAATGATCAGTTAGGCCATAAGTGGTGAAGCTCAGAGTTTAAAGGTTTGATTTATATTGAAGGAAACTGTGGGTTGGAAGGAGTGCAGTCTTGACAAGGTAAGTCAATTAGAAACTCAAAGGTAAAATGACATGAGGCTGAGTTACCATATGTGATGGATTGAGTTCTTCAGTATGGTTTGTGGTGATTTTTAATGTTTGTTTGGTTGTTTAATGTTGGTTTAGTTGTTTGATTGTAGGTTTGTGGTGATGGAAAATGTTGGTTTGGTTGTTTAATGTTGGTTTGTTTGATTGTTTAATGTGATGGATTGAGTTCTTCAGTACTTGAGTTCTATCAGAAATGGGGTCATCACTTGGAAGAAAATGAAAGTGGTTCGGGGATCATTTGGAAGCTCAGATGCTATTTTTATAGATGTAGACATGCCTTTACCTTATGAAATGGTAACTTAGTGGTTTTGATTATGATACAGATACTTTTGAATTTTGATACAGGTGGTACTTTTGCGCTGGGGTGAACACATCATCACCAATGGCCATACATGTACCAAGTTGAGCATTCTACCAAATCAACAAGTGACAGATGAAAACCTGTCGGCATATGGTACTGCTAAAAGCTTGGACAAGTAGGAAGATTTGAGAAGTGGCCAAGTAGGAAGATTTGGGACCAATTTTTGCATTACAGTTAATCATCCCATTTTTGTAATATGTATTTTGTAGCTTCAGTTGATATGTAAATTTTGTAGTCGTTGAAAATGTAAATTTGACTTTGATATATCATACTTTCGAACTTGTATGTAATTCAAATTAACATTATGTTTGTCTTTGAAACAATTTTTTGGTAATATTTTGTAATCTTTTTGATAAAGAAATAAGAGTGTAATGAAATAAAGAAATAAATTACAATTTATTATGAAATGAATGTGCAATTGTGTTATCAAAAAGGGTGTAATACCACATAAAATAAACTTGGTACTTGTCTGTGTGGAGCAGTATGTGTAGACGATGTTTATGTGTAAAAGCAGCTATTTAGAACGAATATGGGGGTATGACATGTGAAATAAGGGGGTACTGCCTTATGAAATAAGGGGGTAATGTCTTATGAAATTAAGGGGGTAATGCCTTATGAAATTAAGGGGGTAATGCCGTATGAAATTAAGGGGGTATGACATATAAAAATAAAGGTGTAATGCCTTGTGAAATTAAGGGGGTATGACATATAAAAATAAGGGGGTAATGTCTACTAAAATTAAGGGGGTATGACATATGAAAACAAAGGGGAATGCCTTATGAAATTAAGGGGGTATGACATATAAAAATAAGGGGGTAATGAGTTATGAAATTAAGGGAGCAATGACTTATAGAATATGGGGGTATGACATGTGAAATAAGGGGGTACCCCCTTATTTTTATGGCACACCCCCATGTTCTATAAATCATACCCCCTTATTTTTATATGCCATACCCCCTTAATTTCATAAGGCATTACCCCTTATTTTTCATATCCCCTTATTTTTCATGAAATAATGGGGTAATGACATATGAAATAAGGGGGTAATGATTTATGAAATAAGGGGGTAATGACTTATGAAATAAGGGGGTAATGAAGAAATAAGGGGGTAATGACTTATGAAACAAGGGGGTAATGACATATGAAACAAGGTGGTAATGACTTATGAAATAAGGGTGTACTGGCACTTATACAAATAGTAATAAAATTTGAACTTGGACATATTGCAATAAAATAATTTTGGTGAAAATATCCAAATGCTGATGAGAGAGATAGGGTATAAAGTAGAAGTGATGTGTATTGGAGAGAGAGTGTATAAAGTAGAAGTGATGTGTATTGGAGAGAGATGATATAAAGTAGAAGTGATGTGTATTGGAGAGAGAGAGGGTATAAAGTAGATATGATGTGTATTGTATTATAAATACCAAAATGCCCTTCAATTAACAAAAGGAATTTGTTTTATGAATATCTAAAATTAATAAAGGGAAGTTAGTGGAAGACACGTGTCACGCTGAGATGATTTTGACGGCTGAGATGAGTGGGTGGGATGCTGCCAAAGTTTCATTCTATTTTGGCTGCCTCATTTGAACGCTCCACTACCCACCCATTATTAAAAAAATGATTAATTGCAAAAACATAGCATGGACTATCGACTGATTTCAAATAGGGTACCGGATATTTAAAATTTTCAATTTAGTGATTTTTGCATCAACTTGCATACATTTTATTTACGAATTCGATGTGTTTTGAGGAATTAAAGTCGAAAACTTATGAATTTGGCTTTATAGTTAACAAATTTCGTCAATTTTATTTGTTATCATAGTTGGAGATATGATCAATAGGATTTAAACATGTCCGAATATATACAAAAATCACTAAAAAGAAAATTAAAAAGTCTGATACCTAATTTAAAATCAGGTGATAGTACATCTAATGTTTTTATAATTTACCTAAAAACACAAAACAAAATAATGAACAATAAATAATCCCCAAGAAGTTTCCAGAGAGAAAGCGTCGTCTTCGAGCAGCTGTTTCTTCGGTGAGGACAAGGGCGGCGGTCGCCCGCGGCTCGTTTCACACCTTGTGCTCCTCCGGGTCCGTTATGGCCAGATCTGGTGGAGGGAGGGGTGCGGGGGTGGGGTGTTGCACGGATGCACTTGCTGTGATTTTTTTGGTGCCAGTTGCGGCTGGGTTTTGGTTTGCTGGCAGTTCGATCTTGGCTGGTTTGTCGTCGCAACTTTTTGGAGTTTGCGCCGGTGGGGTTTCTTCCCAGCGAGACTTCCTAGGCGGCGGCGAATGGGCGGCGGCTCCGGTAGGGGCTGCTGGTTTTGGCTGTACATGGTAGTCTGTAGTTTGTATTCGTTGTTGTTTCGGTCGGTGTTTCGTCCGGTGCTCTTCCTGCCTTGGGTGTGAAGTTGAACGACTGTTTCTAGCTGGAGTGGCAGGCTTCAATCTTGCTGAATCTCTTTGTAGAAACGTGGCCGGAGCTTGATTGGTGCTTTGAAGTTGGTTGCTGAGCCGCTTCTTCTGTTTGGCCATTTTGACGTATCTTGGACCTTCGCTCCTTTCGCATGTGAAGATTTTATAGCAGCTGACCGTTGGCCTCGCTTTGCACGAATTCCATTTCCATATTTTCTGTGTTTATTGGCTACATTTTCACTGTTATTGATCTTTTCACATGTGTGATTGTGTCCTGATCTTTGTAAGCCTTTGTTATATCAAAAAAAATAATGAACAATAATTTTCAATTTTTTCCTACTGGCTTTTCTTTCTCACTCTATTAAGTACTTAATTAATAGAAATGTCTCGTTGCCACATCAGCAAGCGCTGTTCTCAAAACGATGTCGTCTTACTCATATTTAAACAGCACTGTTCGCCGACCACCGCCTTGCTCCGTCACTATCCGTACATCACACTTCTCCTTCCTCCTCTCCTCATCCGCTATTGGCTCCACATTTCTCCAAATGACGTCATCAGACAACAGCAACGATGCCATCACCAGCAGCAGAAACCACATAAACATATATCCTCTCAACCACTACTACTTCGGATCCAAAGATGCCGTCCCGATCAAGGACGAAACCGTTGCTGAACGAATCGACCGATTCATGTCCAAGTATGTCTTGCTTTTCATCAATTTTTGCTTCTTGTTTTTTCTAGGGTTTCAGTCTGGAATTGGAGTTTTTCTTCTTACTGTTTATGCTTTTTTTTTATTAATTAGTTATGCAGAGCGTGGAATGAGGACTAATGTTGAAGCTGTTTTATTGGTTAGTGTATTTGCAATTTTTTTTTTGTCTATATATTTAAATATAAATCCTCTGTTCTATTTTCGTTCAAGAATTCGCCATTTGATTGGATATTAATCTGCACTGCTTGTTTTTTTGTTGTTGTCATTAGAAAAACTAATACTGAGGATTTTATTAAAGATCCAGTTGAATAGGTCATTAATCTTCAATGTGAATTCATTTCTTGATTTCGTGAAAAATTTGGCTAATGAATGAAATATGAGTGAAAAAGGGTGGAATGAGGACAAATGTTGGAGTAGTTTGATTGGTTAGTGTATTTACAATTACAATTTTTCGTCTATATGTTTAAGTATAAATCCCGTGTTATTTTTCATGCGAGAATTGGCCATTTGATTGGATATTATTTCTCTGCGCTGCTTGGTTTTTTAATTGTTGTCGTTAGAAGAAAAAAAATACGGGGGCTTTGTAAATCTTCAATGTGAATTGATTTCTTGATTTTGTGAAAAAATGGGTAATGAGTGAAATATATGGTTAATTAGGTTGAGCTGTTCAACCAACCACATGTATTTGTGCTGCAAATAAGGAACTCCATCTATAAACTCCCTGGTGGACGGTTGCGATTTGGGGAACCAGGTGAGCTGAATGTTCTGTAGCCTGTAGGCAGTTCTGGTTGTTTAGAGCTATGCAATGCTTGGAAATTCGTGTTTGTTTATTTTTTGTTCAGATGTTGTTGGATTGCAGCGTAAGCTCTCAAAGAAAATCTCAAATGGTACTGGTGACTGGAAGGTATAATATAAAAGCTGGTGTCTGTCTTTTCCTGCGTTGATTTATGGTTTGTCGATATTCAGAATTCGTATATGTTTTATAATCTACATGTTTAGGTTGGAGAATGCTTAGGTTCATGGTGGAGGTCTGACTTTGACTCTTTATTTTATCCCCATTGTCCAGACAATTTGTTGTCTGCAAAGGTAAGATTGTTCGACCAATGAAGCCTACTTGAAGAACATCACTGTTTCAGTTTTTTTTTTAAAAATATTGTAACGTGTTCATATAACTTTCTGTTTAGGAATGCACAAAGCTGTTCATTGTGCAGTTACCGGAGTATCTGAGATTCACAGTGCCAAAAAACCAAAAGTTGATTGCTGTACCACTACGCCAACTTCATGAGAACCACAAGGTATTTTTCCACAACTTGGTTGACACATGAAGATAACAAAATTGTTACACATCCACAAGTTGAAACGAAGTAAATCTTTGTATAATTTCAAATTCAGAAGCGCAGTGGATATTAATCTATCTCTTTTCTCTTTGCATTTTGCAGACATATGGTTCGATTATATCCGAAGTTCCACAGCTGCTATCCAAATTTTCTATCAATGTAATTGACCATTGATAGTAGCAGGTTGCTGGTCAAACGCTTGTTGATAGTCGATAGATACGTAGGTAGCAGATTCTAAGCTTTGATCAGTCGTAAGAGTGTCCGAAGTGCTAATAGGATGTTCCGCAGACTATATTTGTTCATAGTGTTTCAAACAGTAAATACTATATAGATATGTTGGTGCTAGGAGCTTGACAATCATACAATGGTATGATATGATGCTTATTGCTTTTATAATAATTTTTTTTATTTTATAAAATTCAAAGTATGTACTGATTTTGTGGCAACGCCCACAATGTACCTTTTATTAAATGAAAAAGCTCTATCAAATATTTATTTACAGAACGGATAATTTAATAAAATTTAATTTTCAATATTAGTTCAATAGATTGGGATTGCTAGTTGTGAGATAGGTGACTGTGATCTTAAGCTGAAAGAATAGTCGAAGTCAACTCAAAGTCCACAAACTTTTTGAAAAGTCTCTCCTCTCCAATTTCCACTAATCTGCTGCTGCTTCCTGTAACCAACCTTCTCATAATTCTTCAAAATCATTATCTTCGCCTCCCACTGATTTCCACAATTACTACCTGTTGCTTCGATTGGTGCCGAGATGAAGAAAGGAGGATTGAATTTGAATCTGAAGCTCAGTCTCCCTCCTCCAGACGAAATCTCCGTCCGCAACTTCCTGTTCGTCTCTCTAAACCTATTCTTATGATTTCGTGTTTAGATATTATATTCTTATACACGTTTGGGTTTGGCTGATGTAGGACGCAGAGCGGGACGTTTATGGATGGTGATCTGCTCGTTAACAGTCGTGGAGTGAGAATTGTCTCTCAAGACGCGTCTGAAATGGTTCATATTCGTTGCCTTACACTCTACATACATTTTTGTTTTTGTTGCAAACTTAGGTTAGTATTTTTCAGATAAGGTTGTTGTTTTGTATACGGTTTGAGTTGGGAGTTTTACTTTATTTTTTCCAAATAAAGTACTCTTGGTTTAAGATAATTCAACACCATGTGTAGATTTGAATTTGAACTCAAATTATTGATGTATGGATTATGTTTCTTGGTTAATAGATATCTTTCCGGTATAGGTATTCTTGCTGCCATTTCGGAAAAGAAAAATTGTATTTAGTTTCTTCATATAAAACTTCGTAGATCTAACAACCTACTACAAGTGTCGTGCTGGGATAGTCATAGCACAGGGAATTAAAAAAAAAGAAGAACTGAGTATATATTGGTTAAATAAGGCAAATTGTCCAGAGCTTCTGAGGAATCAACTACTAAGATCTGGCTTGCATCTATTTGAGTTACATATGAGCCCTTGTGATTTTGATTTGTAATTCCATGTTTTGCTTTTTAGATTGAAGCAAATTCTTACATATTTGAGGATTTTGTTGTTTACCTGACTTTTAAATAATTGTCAATACATCTTCAGCCGCCCCCTATAAATCCTTCAGATGATCAGTTGAGCTTAGCGGATCTTGACTCTGTTAAAGTCATTGGGAAGGGCAATGGTGGCATTGTGCAACTTGTGCAGCACAAGTGGACTGGCCAATTTTTTGCCTTGAAGGTACAGTTTAGCCCCTTTGTTATCTGTTGATAGAGAATGATGTCACTAAATAATTTGCTTAGCATCATTTGTAAAGTAATGAGTAATGACCACTTAGTCTGAAGTGCAGAGGATCAGGAGTTTTGTACTCTTTAAAAAATTGATTAGCTTCTTCTTGAGTGTATGTGATTTATCAACCCCGTAAGATTTTGTTTCCCATTGTTGATCAACTAGCAGATTTGATAGTTTACTCTAGGGGTTTACGGATTTCAATGTAGTAATTTTGTCGTTCACATTCCTTATTTATGTTGTACTGCACAATTTCTTTTATATGTGCAAGAAAATGCGGGTGCGTTATCACGGTAATTGTCGTATTAATTACAATGTTTTCCATATTTTACTTGTTTTTAAGCTGTACCCGATTTGTGGCTGCTTCCTTCCTTAACCATATGCAATTCAGGTCATCCAAATGAACATAGAAGAATCTGCGCGCAGGCAAATTGCACAGGAGCTAAAGATTAATCAGCTTTCTCAATGCCCATATGTTGTTGTGTGTTATCAGTCTTTCTACGAAAATGGTGCCATTTCGATCATACTGGAGTACATGGATGGGGGCTCCCTGCTTGATTTTCTCAAGAAAGTCAAAACAATTCCTGAACCATATTTGGCTGCCATGTGTAAGCAGGTAAGGACAAAACCTCTTCATTCCTATGTATGATTCAGGGACCAGATATCATCTTTAATGCTGCACATCAATCAGGTTCTTCAAGGGTTGATATATCTTCATCACGAGCGACACATCATCCACAGAGACTTAAAGCCTTCCAATTTACTAATTAATCATAGAGGGGAAGTCAAGATTACCGATTTTGGTGTTAGTAGAGTTCTGACAAATACGTCTGGACAGGCCAATACATTTGTTGGCACATACAATTATATGGCTGTGAGTGCTTGAGTTTTGTTATTGGTGTTTTCTGATGTCTGTTGAAAAATAACGATATCTTGTTATATCATGTTTAATATAATCTGGTGGTGTGTTTGTAGCCGGAAAGGATATGTGGAAATGGAGGCCAGTATGGATATAAGAGTGACATTTGGTGCTTGGGTCTACTTCTGCTAGAGTCCGCGACAGGTCATTTTCCATATGTACCACCAGACCAAGGAGAAGGATGGGTTAACTTTTATGAGCTAATGGAAGCCATTGTCGACAAACCACCTCCCTCTGCTCCCGCTGACCAATTTTCTCCAGAATTCTGCTCGTTCATAGCTGCCTGGTAAATTTTCTGTCAATTTACTAAACAAAATGCCCATACTTGGTAGTTATATTAGTCACATGGTTGGATATCTGAAACTCCTTGAGTCATATTTGATTGCCAGACTTACTTTTCATATGCTTGCTCGATTGATTTCAAAGACTTGTAGATAATTGCATCATTCATGTCCCTGAGATATTCTTTTGTACTGAATTATGTTTAATACAGTTTGCAGAAGGATCCAAATGCCAGACTCTCAGCACGGGATTTACTGGTATGTGCTGAGACTATCATCCAAATGATTATATGATATGAGTACAACTATTTTTCACTAGGCTTTGCTGTCTGATAATTTTTTCATATGCATTCAGAAACATCCGTTCATAACTGTTTATGAGGACTTAGATGTTGATCTGGCATCATACTTTACTGAAGTGGGGTCACCATTGGCAACCTTATGAAGACTGATTTCTCAGGAGTGGTAAGGTAAATTTGTTGTTTCGGATTTAAGGCATATTAAATGATGATCATAATCAGTGTATAAGCTCCAAAGTTCAAAAAGGAACCTTATTTGTTACTATGTAGAAAAATTTCATCATAATCTCTTCTCATCAACTAGTCCATGATAGTTGCTACCATTGTTCTACTACAAGTAGTGTTTGCATCATTCGAGTGTTACAATACTCAATTTCTTTTCCTCTTATTCATTTTTGCAGATGTTTTTGAATCAATATCTTCTTATTTGAGTGAAAGTAATGCCCAGGGACTTCAGTCATTGCTAATCTGCCATCAGCTACTGTACTGAAATGTCCTACTCAGTTAAGCAAAAGTTAATCGCCAGAAGTTCCAACCACCAAAATTCAGCCCTCTTCTAGGGTATGTGGATACCAGAGTGTTGTAAAATTTCATCCTAGGGTATGTGGATACCAGAGTGTTGTAAAATTTCATCTTTTGTTGTATCAATTCATACGTTATAATCCAACAGACCAGGTGTGCTAGTGTATTATAATTTCTCCTTTGCTACTTGCTCCTAATTTACACCAAGCAGATCCAATTACTAAGTGTGTCTTCGAACTTCTGATAACAAATTTGATTGGGTTGTCTCCATCAAAAAAAATAATATCTGATTGTGATACGAACCAAATGGTTTGTATCGAACTATGAAGGATCGATGAGTGAACAGAAGAAATTAGGGTTTGGGGAGAAGAAGATGAGAAGAACAAGAGAAGTTGAGAAGAGCCGAAGAGGAAACTGATTGATTTTCATTGATTGCTTCAATCTGTTTTGATTTCCCTTACTTATACAGACTTGTTTCACACTTTAGGAAAATACATTTGAGTCCTCCCACTTCATAATAAGTCATTACTTGAGTAGGTAACATACCCCCTCCTTAAAATTGACTTTGTCCTCAAGGTCAGCTACTTCTGGTGGTCTTGGTGATGAAAATATGCAAAATTTGTTGATGTAGCGCACTCGTAAGATAAGATTTGCCAATGTATGCCAGATAATCCCTAGTCTTGTAGAATCTGCACCTGCCATCAATTGTTCCATAAGCTTGTCATTTGCATCTTCCATAATATTGACGCTGTCTCTCACATTTGTGACCACTCTGTCAACAGAAACCAATTTATAGTTTTCGTATTCATCCGTCATCTTCTCACTGTCACTAGTAGAATTATGTGAAATATAATCACCATCACGGTAAAATTGCATGCTTTCCAAGACATAAAGACTAACAGTTTTCCTTTTCCCCTCCCCCAGTATTACAACACCCATGCGGCAAACCTTGCTCATGGCTAGGGGTGTAAACGAGCCAAGCCGGGCCGAGTATTGAGCTGCTCGAGCTCGGCTCGATAAGAAATTAATTGTGCTTTAACTCGAGCTCGAGCTCGACGAGCTTGAAAGGAATGTGTTCGAGCTCGGCTCGATAACTCTTTTACATACTCGAGCTCGGCTCGTCATCTTATCGAGCTTGAGCCTTAATCGAGCTATAAACGAGCTGCTCGTTTATAGCTCGAGTTATAAACAAGATGCTCGATTGTGAGCTCGTTTAAAGCTCGAAGATTAGAAAAAAACTGAACCCTGTTTGAAATGTTTGTTTTGTGATGCAAGCAATATTTATATATCATGTTTTATTAAAATTCATATCAATAGTGTACATATGCACCTTTTTTAAATTATATTGACATTATTGAATATTGACTAATAATTTTATAATAGTCAAGTAATATCGAGCTTTAAACGAGTTTTAATCGAGCTCTAAACGAGTTTTAATCGAGCTCTAAACGAGTTTTAATCGAGCATATAAACGAGCGGCTCACGAACATAAACGAGCCGAGCAGTAGGTTGCTCGTACTCGGCTCGTTTAATAAACGAGCCTGAAAGTTGTGCTCGTGCTCGGCTCGTTTAAGATCGAGCCGAGCTTTGACCGAGCTTTGACCGAGTTTGTTCGCGAGCAGCTCACGAGTGTATCGGCTCGTTTACACCCCTACTCATGGCCACAACTATCATATGCCCTACCCCATTGTTGTTGTCGACATTAACTGCTTTATTATCAGCTTGTTCACTCTCTTTAACCTCAGTGAAAATTAATTTGAGATCTGCAACTAGAGCCTTGATGGTTTTCTTAATCCCTTGGGTAATCACGACTGAATTGGCACCAACAGCGATGACCTCCTCACCCTCTGTTATAGGACCGTCAATGTTGTTGATCAAATGTGGCTTGATGAGTTCTTCATGTATAGCAAAGTTTCTCTTACTCGACATATGACAGATTTTCCTCTTGGAGGCATGAACTTTAGCAGTTAGCTTCTCCGTCTCTCTCACCAAAGGTTCCCACATAAAATCCTTACACGTCCAAGAAGCTGACATCTTCAGAAAGTGGGCTATGTTAATGGAGATCGGAAGTGATCTTTCTGCACAAGACCTCATTTGGACCCCATCAGAGATTGACAATATCATCCAAAATTCCCAAGTGACCCAACATCTCAGATGAAGCTCATTTACTGAATTCAAATTCACAAAAATATACTACTCCACCTTCTGGCTTTATGACTGTCAATGAACTCCATATAAACATCTTGTGTAGAACCCATGACATTGACAATACTATCTAACTTTAGCTGACTAAAGTAATAAGTGTAGTGACAGTTATGCCCAACTTTAAATGATTCAGTCTCGAGCTCGTCAGAGACCAGAGTACCCAAACGCCAAGATGCAGTTCTGACAATGCATATGACACTACCACCATTAGATTCATCTTTTACTTGGGCGTCATCTATGGCGTCAATCATCTTGTCGACATATTCAAGGGTTGGGCACCTCACAATATTACTCTTTATTTGATCACTTGTCCATATTTCATGATCACTCTCCTTATCAAGCACAACTTTGTAAATTTGGGAGACAAAAGCTAGAGGTCCAGACCATGAATATAACTTCAGAATGTTCTTAGTACTTGCACCTGTTCCTGTTGTAAGTTTTCCTATGATTTCTTTGGCTAAAGACCTCACATAACCTTGCATACATGTATAATCATACTTAGAGTCATTAGTGACAACTGCATGGGGAGGTCGGTATGCCACATACATTACACTATGATCACCATCCCGTCCATCAATATTAGGAACAACAAAATGAGTCGGTGTCACGGTAGTCAATTCAGCAGCTAGAAAATTATCCATGAATACCTCACTATCAGGGAAGAAGCCATCTGGAGGATTTGCAGGTGGTAATAAGGTATGAATCAATATTTCCGGTGCATATTGTTGAACACCCTTTATGCAAAAATCTGATGTTTCCATTGCAACTGATTTAGAAACTGGACTGAAGATTGATGAACACAACTTTAATTTCTGTCTCACATCCACTATAGAGCCATTAATATGAAAGTTCTCACTAATAGCTTTAGAAATCACATTCTCTGTATCAGCATCAATCGGTTCTGAAATAGGCATCACCATATCACATCTAACCAAAACTTCATTCGATAAAGATCTTTGTTTCGCACAGAGACTGATCAAGGCAACTAGAAGAGGTAGTTTTGACTTCGAGTTCCTTACATCTTCAGGGTAGAGTTCATCCTTGAAGCAAGAAACTATATCTGACATTTTTCTTTCTTTCATATATCCTTCAATCTTGAAGACATTTCAAAAGATTACGGAGGAGGTTTATATAGCCAAATCACCATGAGTTTTTTCCAGCCATATAATTTATCATAACCCTCAATTAATATGCCTAACATTTCAAAATGCAAAGGAGATATCTCACGAACCTTTTGACAAACACCTTGAGTGCAGAATTTCGTATGTCTACTCTGAACACAAGCGGGAACCACAAATTTATATCCATCGATATCTTCCACAACTTCAGTCTTTTGCAATCCCAAATCCAATGAAAAATCTACCAAAAACACATTTGTTGGCAACTTCCAGTACGTATATGATTTATCAATGGTCAAATATGGTGTTGTTCTGATATCTGGAGGTTTGCAAGGTGGGTTCGGACGAATAGAAGCTATATGGAATAGTTGAATAGAATACCAGTTGGGACTGAAGGCTTTATGTGCAACTCGAAAAGAGGAAAGATACACTGAAGCATTTTCACAAACACGTAGAAGGCACAAATCCCAAAAAGTGTTTGAGATACAAAACTTAGTTTCAAAGCTCCCTTCACCAATTTTAGCATTGTCCAACACCAAAGCTGAAGAGAAATCAGTTGCAAAAAGGTTAGTTACCTCTGTCACAGTGACAACTACCATCGCAGATTCATTCGCGGTCGACACATGAATATGATCATCATCGTCCGACTCTTCAGCAACTTGAGTAGACAAATCAACTTCGCCAACATCTGGTTTCTCCTTAACTTCCAGTCGATTTACTACAGTTCTGGTTGCTTGAAACGGTCTCTCAGGTCCGTGACAAAACTCTCCCAGGTAGTGATTCGCCAATTCATATACATTTCGTAGTGCCACTCTGTAGCTTCTCCGTCCAGGTAGTTGTGTATAACTGCAAGCCTCTGTATCGGAGCCATCTGATACCGATCGAAGAAATTTTCTCTGTAATAGTCATCCATCCACGTCTTGCCCACTGAAATTCCCAAACTCCGTTTCTGACGGGATGTTATCATACGGACTGAAATATGTTGCCATGGAAGCTCAACTCTCGGTGAAAAAGCACCAAATGATACGAACCAAATGGTTTGTATCGAACTGTGAAGGATCGATGAGTGAAGATAGATGAGGAACAGAAGAAATTAGGGATTGGGGAGAAGAAGATGAGAAGAACAAGAGAAGTTGAGAAGAGGAAACTGATTGATTTTCATTGATTGCTTCAATCTGTTTTGATTTCCCTTACTTATACAGACTTGTTTCACACTTTAGGAAAATACATTTGAGTCCTCCCACTTCATAATATGTCATTACTTGAGTACGTAACAGATTGGATTGTGAGACGATTACAAACTGCAACCAAATGCAGGCTCAGATAAGTGGCCAGCATAACTAAGAGGTTTTAAAAGGTTCAGTATCTCCACTTTATTATCTGAAAGAACATGAATCTTCTTTGCTCAGAAAATTGCCTTCCTCTAAAAGAAACAAAAAACATCCTCATTTGTGTAAGAAGCACTGCTTAACAAAATTGTGTTAATGTTTAAACATAAGGGAACTGGTACAACATTAAAATACAGTCTGCTATCTGCTAACTACTAGACACTAGTGACTAGTTTAACATGTACGAAGTTTAATTGTAGAGGACATAACTGAACTCCCCTTCGACTAAATTGAGAAAAAAGAACGAAGTTTAATAAACTTGTACCTTTGTTTTACATGTATGTACATGCATGTAAGATTGTGTCAGAAGTGTTTGGTGGTACTCTGTTGCTTGAATCGTATAGAAATTCATGCCTACAGAATGGTAGTTTTGCCTCTTGTCCCTCCCCAACTACGTTTCCGAGCTCTTCTCTTTCTGCCATCTGTTTTCTCTTTATCCTTTTCTTTGAGATCTCTCTCACCTCTTCTTTTATACATCTTAAAAGTCATTTGCCTGTCCGCAGCCATTATCCTCACTTTCTCTGTAATTTCAGCAGCTATCTCTCTATTGTATAGTTTTCTCAAGCCACGCATGAGCTTTGCAAATGTATCTGGCTGCGGCATTACATCTGCATCCATCATCTCTAAGCAATACGAGCAAGCTTCTTTCACATGACCCTTTGAGAATAGTGCGTGAATCCAGATTGTCCAAGCCGACACATTTAGTTCGCACCCTTTAGTGACAATGCAACTCCAAACTTCTTTAGCCAGTTCAAGCTTCTCCGCTCTTAGTAAAGCATTGAATAGCTCCTTCAGTGTACCATATTGTGGCGCAGAAAAAAGGCCTCTACCAACCATTTCTTTGAAGTAATCACAAGCTTCAACCAGATAACCTTGGCTGAGAAGTCCATGAATCATAATGACAAATGTATCAAGTGTAGGACTAAGCCCGCTTGCTTCCATTTCATTCCAAAGCCGTACACCTTCTTTGAGATCCTCCAATTTGCATGCCAACCTTATCACAGTGTTATAAATAAAGAGATCCGGTAAACAACCACTCATTTTCATCTTCTTTATCAGCTCCATACACTCCTCGAGCTGATCCTTCTTCTCATGTGCAGCCATTAAATGCATGTATGTCATCTGATTGGGAGCATCACCTTTTCGCATCATCTGATCCAAAATCTCATAACCCCTAGTAATCTTTCCCCACTTGCAGAATCCACTTATCAACGTCGTATAAGTCACGACATCTGCATCACATCCGCTCCTCTCCATCTCCACATACACCCTCATAGCCTCATCCATCTTATCTCTACCACAAAATGCCTGAATCAATGTCGTGTAAGACGTCGCATTAGGTTCACACCCCTTCTTCGCCATTTCCTTCAAAAGATCAGATGCATCAACCATCTTCCCGGCTGCAGCGTACCCACTCAACAAAGTATTATAAACCACTACATCAGGCACAAATCCCGCTTCCCTCATTTGCACCAAAACATGCTTCGCTTCCATCAGCTTCCCTTCCTTACACCATCCATACAACAACGAAGTAAAATGCTTCAAATTCGGCGTAAATCTAATCCTCATATCCTCAAACAACGAGGCAGCTTCCTTCACACTCGCATTCTTACACAAAGCATCCAACAAACACCCAAACACATACTCATCAGGCTCACAACCATACTTCGGCATTTCATCGAGCACCTCAACTGCCTTCTTCACCATCCTCGCAGACGCAAATCTCCGCATCAAAACTAAAAACACATCAGGCCTAATAAGCTGCGGATTATCCCTCCTCATCTCCTCAAGCAACGCCCAAACAGCCCCAAACTGCCTCATCTTCCCTAAAATCTTAACCATAGCTTTATACACATCATAACTATGCTTATAACCTTCCTGCTTCGACGCCCAGACGAAAAAACTGTAACCTAAATTCCCAGCATCACCGCAGCGATTGAGCACTCGCTCAGTCAAACCCGGTCTAACCTCAATTTGAGTTTCGATCAAAGCTAGTTCTAGCTTGGGAACCCTAGAATGGAACCTACGTAGAATTCTGTATATCTTTTCCACGTCGTCGGTGAATTCATCGCGGCCGTCCGAAATACCAGTCCGGCTTCTTTTGGGGAAGGTATCAATTTCATTTCTATGAGAATTCAATACTGATGCGTAGTGATTGGTGGAGTTTGGTGGACCGGCGATGTATGGAGGAGGTAGCGCCGCCAGCGGCGGCGGATTCGGGTGTTTACATAGTGATGAGATTGAGATAACGAGTCGACGTCTCTGCTGCATTTCGTGATTTGGTTGTGAACTCACGACTGCGGACAAATCGCGCTTTCAATTGTTTCGGGCTTTTTTTTTCAAAACTTTTTTTAGAAAATTATTTTGTTCCTTATTAGTTATTTCGGTGCGTAATTCACTAATTTGTGTTATTTCTCTTTTTAATTTTGTTTCCATGCAAGTGAGAGATAACTCGTAATCACTAAAAGCATTGTTGATATAAATGAATTTCATTTAAATTAGGGGAAGTATAGATATGAAGGATTAATTACATATGAAGGAGTATTATTATTTTTACTATATAAATGTGTACAATTTTGTGAATTGTTATCAAACGTATGAAAATAGAAATACAACAATTCCTATATATGTATACAATGTATGTGGTTTTCTATTTTTATTTTCATTTTCATTTATCTCCCCTTCAAAGTCCTCCCACTCTTCTCTCTCAACGTCGCCACCTATAACATAATGTATTTTTAATTAGTTGGGAAAAGTGATATGGAAATATCTACACTATAATGGAAATAACTTGTTTCGCATACCGTCACAATGCATGCTGATTCTTTTGGGGAGCGAGAATTGAATTTATGTGGACTTCCACATTCTATTCAACCTGATCACAAAATTTAGAGAACCAGCATAAGAGTTCTAATCGGTAAGATAAATGTGGTTGAGGAGATATATAAATGGCATTTGTCAACTAGAGTGAAAAATTACTCCCAATGTGGAGTTCTGATAAATTATTGATTCGATGAGGACCTCCGCTTGAATCATATGTATACATTCTTTTCATAATAATCATGGCCAGGATCAAGGAGAATAACTTTTCGTTTTGAGCGTCTTCGCTCATGTCTGATTCCCATCAGATTGGTACACTGCATCAAAATCTGTTGCCATTTGAATAATTAAGTGAGTCAAAAAATTTCATTGGATCATGACGAAATTGATGACGAAATTGATTGCATCATCCACCGGTTGTTTTGCCATTGGATCAAGCCAAAGGACCAAACGCTTCTTAGGGAATATGACAATTAACATCCAATGCCACCTAATAAATAATTATTGAAATGTTATATTCGTATACAATGCATTTCATCGAAAACACAGAACACTAAGAAAAATATCAACTTACTTTTTGACATGGACGTAGGGGAGGAAGTAGCAAAAATTATGAACGTAGTCTGGCATTTGCAATCTCCTCTCGTAGCAAACCACCCTCGTTTCGAATTCGACGGACGGAGACATATGAATCGGTCTGAAGTATCCAAACCTAATGCCCGGTGGGATCTTATCGTGTATAAATCTGTTGCCATTTGAATAATTAAGTGAGTCAAAAAATTTCATTGTTAACAACAATTAATAATATTAAAAAAATATTTACCCTATGTACACTTCAACTGCGGTTGCACTCAAAGCTTCCAATGAGGTGAACTGCAAAATGTCAGATTTTTCCAGCTGGATATAACAATCTTCACCGAAAACTTCGCTCGCAATGTACACCGAATAGATAGTCGACGTGGCCATCATTTTCGCGTGTTCGTACAAAAAACGGCAATTCATTGTCATTCCTTCAAGAGTTTCGTTGTCAAAACTGCTGCATTGGAGTTTGAGAAATTTGTAATCGTCATATCCCTGTGTGGAAAACAAAAAATATCGGTGAACCTATTCACATTGATATACTTATAGGTGTTTCTTGTCATATAACTGAATTTACTCATCAGCTACCTTTTCATCAATGCCTACCAGACATTGCGGCCATCCCACAAAATCACCCAGTGCATCTGATACTTTCTCCTTGAGCCCCAACTTCATTGGAAGCTCTGCCGATGGTTCAAGTTCAATCTCTACAACCACCTTCACGTTCTCATCAGGCAGCTCTTGACACTGGACGAAGCGTCCTCGCATCACTCTTCCAAGTGCTACAAGTTTCCTGCCCTGATCCGAACCTCCTCCTTCCACGTGCAGCAAACATTTCTTCCCAACCTGAAATGGAAAAATTCAGACACAGTAAGCTGGAGTACATTGAAATTTCTTCGTAATTTAAAAAAGGACTGAATATTACCTTGGGTATATCTCCAAATGGGTCATCATCGAAACCAATTTGAGGGCTATAAATCGTAAGAGCGTGCGAAGAGACAGTGCACTGTGTGGTCGACGAAGAAGACTGCTTCCCAAATACTTTCTTCCAACCTACCAAACACCCCACCCCCCATGTTCGTCCAGGGTACTCGTCCTTTCCTATTGCCACACCAACTCCCTCTGTTCCGGGCGTGCTAACGTCCATTTTTCATATGTAATTGGCATATGCTTTTTCGCAACCAGACCTGAATGTACCGAACTCACAGATTAACGTATAAAGAAAACATTCTGCATTTAATATAATAACATACTGTATGATATTACCAATGTATGTTCTGAATGATTTCCCTACTTCACCGTCGATAGTTCCATCTGCTGCTATCGTGACCGGTTCCTTTGTGCCATCTTTATGCTTGTCAATTAAACTGGTCAGAAGGGTTGCACCCCTTTGTTTACATTTCGATGTTTTATTACCTGTCGCTGATGAGGCTCCGTCGACACTACTGTCTACTTGGTGTGTTAACCATCATCCTGCGAGTACACATCATAAGCATATGACGACACTTTACAATGTAAACCAAAACAGAGAAGTATTTTACTGTTGTACTCGGTTTGTAGAATCAGTTTCGCACTATAGCCTCCCTACATTCTCATAGTTTCACAATGAATAATAATCAGTTGCCTGAACTGAGTACCCTAACTAAATGAATACATCCATACGCCGGAGTCAACCAAATTTTCAAGTTTACATGCAACCGTAACTACGAAATGGAAGCCTAAAGGTAAGGTAAAATCAAGCTGAGACGAATTCCGCCGAAAACGTATGCAAAACAGAGACAATAAGCGCCAAAATAGGATGACAACTAAACGACATACTTGGGTGACAAAAGTAAACCTCCGCGAGAGTCAAATGCGTAAACAAAGGCGAAGAAGTCGGCGTAAAGGGAATTTACCAGTCTGGTTAAAAAATGTGTTGAAATGTAATTTTTAGGGTTCGAGGGCGTTTATTCTTTAGTCTCCGTGTTCACTACACATATAACGACGCCTATTTATTAAAGCGCCGTTTGAACCTATTTATCACATCACCTTTTATGAAAGCACCATTTATTTATATAAAGGCAGCGCTTAAATTAAGGCGCTGTCTCAGTACATAAATCCAACAGCGCTTATAGAGAAGCGCCGTTGGTAAGTGTCACTGAATAATAACTGAAGTACGACGGAATCAGATATCGTCCACCCTATAAGTAAACGCACTACCTCTTGTCCTTATATTTTCATCCCAACAATTTCATATAATGAGTTCAAATTCTGCAGCCGACCGTTTGTTTGCGGAGATGTCTGATGAAGAATCAAGCGGTTCTGAAGGATATGTTTGTTCCGCTCAAGATGGATTCTATCTATGTGATAATGGCTCAGAATGTTTAGGAGAGCATAGCTTCAGTATGGAAAAATACAGATACGACGAAGACAACAATAGACAATGTTCGTCTTCAAATACAAATCCATGTGACGGTGACAAAGAAGTTGACCAGCCGTCACCGCGTGGGTCACCTGGAAAGCAAGTACCAAAAATTCGTTGAATTTATGAAATTAACGTTCCACATCATCTGAACTCAAGTATCATAAACTCTGTTATATATTGATGTGCAACGTATCTAATGAAGTTAACTACCCTTTTCAGTTATAAATGCGCATTTGAATTTTAGAAAATGGAAAATGGACTACTATCAAAAACACGACGTATATTCTTTCTATGCACTATATATATAAAAGCATGTACAAATTACTATCTAAAATTGAAACTCATAGATTTGTATGAATGAGCAAGAATTCTGAAGCTGAACGTTTATTTGCTTCGTCGTCCGGAGATGAATTCGAAGGCGGTTCTGAAGGATATATTTGCCCCGCTCAAAATTTTATATATCCTTGCGACAATGGCTCGGCTTGTCTAGGATATCATAGCTTCAGTTGATAAAAATACAGACACGCCGAAGACAATAGTATACAAAGTACGTCTTTAAAGCCAAACCAGTGTGAAAGTGAGCCCGAAGTTGATCTGCCATCACCCCGTGAGTGAACCGAAAATCAATGATCGCACCCGCGTTGAATTTATGAAATTATCATTACTTAGATCTTAACTAATCAGTACTTCGTTTTTGATGTTCAACGTATCTATTGAAGTTAACTTTTTCCGTTAAGTTGTTAAATTTTTTAATGCACCTCAATTAACGTTAATGAATTTAACTTGAGTTTACACTTCTATCAATATAAATATGTATGATTTACTATATGTATATATATTATAATACAAAGCTGAAGAAATTAAGTGTCAGAATGATCGACGATACCACCCACATATATCAAGAAATCAGACATGAGTATCTATGTATCAAAAAAAATTCCCTACGATGTGACGATCACTATTTGTTTTTTTGAATATGATGTGACGATCATTATTGAGCGATGTCGGGTGACTTCATGAATCACAGCTTTATTTTTTTTGTCGTCTTCCGTAATAATTTTTGAGACCCCTATATATATGTGTAACATTAAGAAAATTGGAACAAATTTCTTCCTTTACATTTCCGTCACTAGAAACGGAAATGCATCGTGCCTTTTACGGAAAACGTTTCATCATTGTTTCGTTACTATTCCGTCAATTCACAGTAATCTACTGTGCATCAACAATGTTAGCGTTAATATTTATCCATTGCATAAAAGCGTCGAGAATTCGACGTGTTTCCATCTTTGTGACGGAATAGAGCCCGTGTGTTGACTGAACATGTATCGTATTTATTACCTTCTTCTCCACCTCATCTTCAACATGTGCTATAAATAGGGGCATTTGCAAACAGACATGTATTCTAAATGTTCCTCCGTTTACAATCAAGTGTTCTAATTGTTCTGATTCTGTTGTTTGTTATGCTGTGACTTATTTTTCTTTTAAAGATCTTTTTGGATTTGCAGTACATGTCAATCAACTGTATAATATATAGTGGTGTTTCATGATGAGCTCCAATCTGTTCTCCTTTGTATTATTCTGAATTTGTGGTTCATATTGAGAGATAAATTCTGAATAAGACATATATATGAGAACAGAATGAAGCTTGTCATGAACATAACTGCATATAGTGTAGTTGACTGACTTGTACAAGCAATCCAAGAAGATCTAAAAAAGAAAAAAAAGTCTGAGCATAAGGTATATAATGCGTCTACTTTCTGCCAATTTATTGTCACCTGTCTACTTATAACATCGCCTGTTATGATACCGCTGTCTCAGTACATCATTTCAACATCGCTTATAATGAAAGCGCTGTCTCAGTTCATCATTTTAACATCGCTTATACGGAAAGCGCTGTCTCAGTTCATCATTTCAACATCGCTTATAAGAAAAGCGCTGTCTCAGTATATCATTTCAACATCGCTTATAATTAAAGCGTTGTCTCAGTTCATCATTGCAACATTGCTTACAATGAAAGCGTTGTGTCAGTGCATCATTTCAACATCGCTTACCAATAAGCGATGTCTTTTAGTGTCACACAACGGCGCTGCATGTATAGGCGCTGACGTTCATTGATATACAACGGTGCTGTATTTTAGTTGAATATAAGCGATGTTTTTTATATAAGAATACCAATCCGTCACTTAATGTTGCAAATGAAGTATATAAATACTAAAAATTTGCATATACCAAATCTATTAACACCATCTTTCTCGCTTACATTCAACTGTTCCAATTTTACTCAAATGGCTTCTTTGCAATGTCCAAGTAATTAAAGCCAAGCTCCTATTGTGATCGACCACTTGTGTGCTGATATTTGCTTCAACCCAGACACGACTTGAGGTCCTCTATTTTAGTTTCCGTTGAAATGGCATATTAGTATAAGCATGGCATATTTATATGAAGAACGGAGATGGATGTACGAAGCAGGTGCTCATGGGGAGTCATGTACCAATGATGTTTTCATCGCTGGGGTCAATAATTTTATTGAAACAGCGGTCGCAAAAGGTTTTCTTGCCAGCGACAACTCAATACGCTGTCCATGTACAAAATGCAAAAACAAGCGATTCATCAAAATAAGAATGATCGAGGCGCATTTGTACAAATACGGTTTCACACCAAATTACTTCAATTGGACCTTACATGGGGAAGATCTGGTAGAAATGCAGTACGTAAATACAGTCCCAACTCAACCCAAACCGACTACATTTTACCCCGTTCTTGATACTGAAGAACAAATTTGGACTGACGAGGCCTTCCCAGAGATGGTTCCAGATATTGCCACAACTGATGATATTCCCGAGTCGTTGGACTATATTGAACATCAAACAGATAATTTCAAAGCAAACAGATTCTTCAATCTACTAAATTCATGTGGGGAACCAGCTTACGAAGGTTGCACGACAGAGACACGGCTTTCAATTAACATGAAAATGCTGGTAACAAAAGCTAACTACGGATTATCAGAAGGTGCATTTAACGCTTTTGTCGAACGATGAAAAATTTAATTGGGGGGGGGGGGGGAGAATAAGATCCCATCTTCATTCAAAGAGTCAAAAAAACTCGTATCTAATCTCGGATTGGGGTACCAAAGGATTGACGTTTGCATGGGGGGGGTGTATGATTTACTACGGTTGCGACGAAAGTTTGACAGTATGTCGTTTCTGCTCGGAACAAAGATATCATCGTCCAAGACGCACAGAAAGTTCTTCATCGTACTAACGAAATGTGAGAAGGCAAATGTTTTACTTGCCGATTATACCGCGTTTACAAAGACTTTTTTTTTTATCTCAAAGCCTGGCAAAAGAAATGTCCTGGCACGCTTCACCCAAAGCAGACGTGCATCACATGGTACACCCTTCGGACGGAGAATCTTGGAAGCAATTTGATCGGTGTCATCCTCACTTTGCATCGGATGCACGTAACGTAAGATTGGGATTATGCACTGATGGATTTAATCCATGGGGTATGTCCACTAAACAGTACTCCGTATGGCCTGTCATGGTAACACCATACAACTTACCACCGTGGTTGTGCATGAAAACGAGATTCATTTGGTTAACTATACTAATCCATGGCCCGTCTAGTCCGAAGAAGCGTTTGGACATATATCTAAGGCCTCTTATTGATGACTTGGTACATCTTTGGAATGTTGGGGTCGACACGTATGATGCTAATCACAGACAGAGTTTTACATTGAGGGCACCTCTCATGTGGATTGTATCTGATTTCCTTGCCTATGCAATGTTATCGGGGTGGTCAACTCAAGGAAAACTCGGTTGCCCCTACTGTATGGACGACACGAAGACATTTGTGTTGAAAAATGGAAGAAAAGTATCGTATTTTGGCTGTCACAGACAATTTTTATCAGAAAATCATCCATATCGGGGTGATGCTAGGAATTTTTACAGAGATCGAACCGAATTTGATGGTCCAGTCCAATTTTGATCTAGTCAAGCAGTTCATGACAGGTTTAGGAACTTAAAATATATATGGGAGCAACATATCAATGAGGTTTGTGACGGCTTCGGTGTGGATCACAACTGGACAAAGAAATCAATTTTTGGGGGACTACCTTACTGGGTGGACGTGAAGCTTAGACATAATCTAGACGTCATGCACATTGAAAAGAATGCTTTTGAGAATTTATTCAACACCATCATGGATGTAAAGGAAAAAACAAAGGATGACGGTGTGAAGTGTAGAAAAGATATCGGGTTGTACTGTCGAAGACCAGAATTGGAACTGAAAACTTGCCGCGGTCGATTGGTGGCGAATAAGGGTAAGTCTCTGAAGTTTCCGGATGGATTTTCATCTAATTTAGGGAACAAAGTAGATCTGAGTGCACTAAAACTAGCTGGTTACAAGTCACACGACGCACACGTATTTATAGAGTGACTCATGCCGATTGCTTTCAAGGGGGTTTTTACCAAATAAGATCTGGGAAGCTGTATCCAAGTTGTGTACCTTTTTCCGTGACATATGTGCATCTTCCCTTCACGTTGAGCGGATGGAACACTGGCAGAACAACATATCAGTGACACTGTGTAAGCTGGAGTCCATATTTCCTCCTTCATTTTTCGACTCAATGGAACACTGATGGACCAAAGTTATACGAGTTAGAAACACAGTAAAACCCCCTTAATTAGACTGTTTGTCTATCTAACGTCTACGTGTTAGTCCCGATATATTTTCACAGGGCATTTTAGAGACTGAAGTGAAAACACGCTAAGGAGAGGATTTTAAGCTGAAAAGATAACAAGAGTCAATCCAAGGTCAAGATCATATGCCGACTGAAGAAATATCAAGGATCCTGACGTTGAATTGACCAGAATAAATTAATCAGAAGAATCAGGAGTGGAGTCAAGACAGACCGGGGAAGGAACACATTGACAGTTTTGTGAAAAGACTGCACAAAACTGTACAAACTCACACATTGGGCAAGGATGACCGGCCACCACTCAAGGAGGTGGCCAAGGGAGGAGCTCCTCCCCCTTGGGCCACCGGCAACCGGCGGCTCCTCCACCCATGGTGACCGGCGGCTTTCTCCTCCTCCACATGGCACCTCCTCCTTCCTCCTCTTCTCCTCCCTTGGATCAAATGCACATGTCCACCATCTCCACCACCCATCTCCTCCCATTTTGGCTGTAAAAGGAGGAGCTCCTCCTCCTCATTTCACACACCAAATCTCAATTTCACTTCTCTCTCTAGAAGTTGTAATATTTGTAATGTTGTAATTTTGCTTTGGAAATAAAGGAAAGCTCCCTTGGCGCTTCAACGGTTGTAAGTTTCTCTTAGTATTAATTTATTTAACTGTTGTCTTTAATTTCCTTAGTATAATGTTTAGCGCGATGAATAGTAGCTAAACTAGTAGTTCGGTCTAAGGGGCGCACTTGTATTATAAATGTTTTAAGACTATTAACTTAGTATCTAGTCTAAGTATTCAAAACTTATTCTATGTGCCATATATTAAGTCAGAACGTCCATGGTTGAGGGGACGCTTGGAATGGCAAAGCTCACCATGGGGGTTCGTAAACTTGTACGGATAAGTGGATGCTTGGAATGGCAAAGCTTATCTGAGAAGTTTGACTCATCCTAAACACCATTTGGTTGATCGGGAATGATTGATCAAATGGATGCACATAGGCTAATATAACCGGGAATGAAGTATTAGTCTAAATAGAATAAGTGTTCTACGTCCTTGGAATAGGCTAGACAGTGTACGCAAATCGAGTGCTTGGAATGGCCTTGATACACCGTTTGAATACTTAGGAGAGTCACTAAAGGTCAATGATAAACAGGATATAATACAAGTCCCCTGAAACCGAACATTTCTTTTAATCATTAAAATAGTAATTTACTTTCCAGTGTTAAAATCAACCAACCAACCAATCAATCAATCAAAATAGCTGGTAGCTTTAAAACCAACCAACCGACCTTAAACACGCTCCCACGCTGCGTAATCCCCCCGAAGAACAATTATTCCCCTAGTTCCCTTGGGTTCGACCCCTACTTACCAAGTACTACCCAGTAGTATAGTTGCGAGTAGCGGACTATTATAAATTTATTTGCACAATCGCTTTGACGACAAGCGGTTCTGTCAAACACCTACCAATTCATTTGGCTGATGAGGACCTACTTGGTGGACCAGTACACTATCGTTGGATGTATCCGTTTGAGCATTTCATATACCGTCTTAAACAGTTGGGCCATAAGGGAAACAGAGCTGAGGTGGAAGCCAGTATTGTTAACGCATACATACAGCTGGAGACTTCGTATTTGGGGTCTGACTTTCTAGGTCCGGATTTAACAACAACCGACATACGATACAAACGAAACGAAGTTGGGACATCAGATTTCGAGGACCCTCAAATTTCTATTTTCAATTACCTAGGAGTTGGTGGCAGCAAAAGTAAAAGAAGGGTATTAGATAGCCGAGAATTTAAAAAAGCAACTCATTACATCTTTAGTAACACCCCTAAACTTGAACAATATTTGGAATTATTTGAGACCGGCTTAAGACTAAGACGACCGCGACTTAATGATCAGCAAATATACGATGCCGTATTAACGAAATTCTCAGAATGGATGAATTCCCATGTAAGTAGAATCAGCTCAAATTTTGTTCCATTATGTAGCAAATTAAACTGTACTTGCACTTTCATGAACACCGATTACTGATTATGTTCAGGTTTGGGAGCTTGGAGAAACAATAGGACTACCACAATGGATTCACTACTTGTCCGCTGGCTTTGAATCAGACGTTGTATGTTCGGCGACATACAAAGTGAACAACTACAAGTTTCACATTGAAAGCCATGGTGAAGGGAGGAACACGGTGAACAGTCATGTTTACGTGAAAGGAACGGAGGGTACCCACTACTACGTGGTGATTGAAGAAATAATTCATATGAGATGTAGAAGCAACCATCGCCTAAAGGTTGTATTGTTCAAATGCCGATGGTACGACCCTCAGTTTGCTAGGTCATACCCGTCTAACAGGGTTGTCATCGTGAACACTCACAGACCCTACCCCCCTTACGACCCTTACATACTTGCCCAGCAAGCGGTGCAAATTTACTATGTAACGTTTCCAGGTTTATCTGGACAAAATGATCAGGGTTGGGTTGCTATTTGTCCTGTGAAACCAACAAACGCAATCGACATGGAGGTAGCAAATGATCCGTTCCAAGACGAGGGTGAAATGGGAACTGAAATGCCTATATTGGTGAACGTAATCGGATCCTTAGGGAACCTCACTGATGTTGAGGTTCACGAGTACGACACCGAAGAAGACGACAACGACGAGCACGTAGCTGATAATCCAGATACCGAAGAAGAGTCTAACGAATCGTCGTGAGTGAATCAAGATATTCCACAATAAAATTTTTATTGAGAAAGTTGATAGTTAGATATAATCATCGAATTTTCTCATTGCTAATCAATAATTGTATTTTAAGTATGACCATTTATATCTGTTTTTAAGTCTGACAATTTGATTATTAAGTCTTTAAGTTTGATTATTCAGTCTTTAAGACTGATCATTAATTGAGGCATTGAGGCATTGTGCCTAGGCTGACCATTCATTGTATTTTAAGTATGATTTAACCTAAGCTTCTCGGCCAACACTTCATGAACTTCTCGTGAGGCAACACAAGAAGTTCATGAAGTGTTGTGCGGAGAAAATTAAGCGTTTTACACAAATATCCGAAGGGCAACTCAAGAACCCCAAGACCAAGGATTAGTGTAGCCCAAAAATTAGGATTTTGGTGTTGTAGATGTATTGGGTTTTACTCTCCCCTTTTATAATCACTTGTGAATCCAACTCTTTGACATCAAGCAATGTGGGATATTAGGATATTAAAATTTCAAAATCTCGCAATGTGGGATATTAGGATATTAAAATGTCAAAATCTCAAAAAAAAGGTGGTATATTAAAATTATTTACCATGTATGGTTTACATGGTAAATAAAATGTGAATGGGAATCAATACATAATTATTACGTAAGGAAAAAGATTATGTATTTGTAATCATCAATTTTGTTTTTTTTTGTAATGCAAAGGGCTGGAACGTTTTGTGTAATGTAATATTCTGGAAAAATGAAAAGTAAACAACGCTTAATCTATATGCGATGTTGAAAGAAACTCAGAAACATCGCATCTTAAATAAACGTTGTCATAATGTAATAAAAACACAACGCCTTTCTGAGAAGCGATGTTATATGGCACACCTAGAACAACGCTTATTTGTTAAGCGCCGTATGAAATCACTAAATTACATCGCTTATATAAAAAAACGCTGTAATATGTAATGAAGACATCGCTTATATAAAAAAGCGATGTCGTATTCATATCTAAAAAACCCCCGCCGTATTCGCCCGCCTAGACAAGTTAAATTTTTTTGGTTAAAATAGACTAAATACATTTTGTTTGGACCAAGCGAATTGAAATTACATGCGCAGTGGAAAACCCTCATTATCCGTCTTAGAACACAATCGTCCGCCGTACGCCACCGAGTTCGACATCCAATTTTGTGCCAATTGCATAAGCAACTTTAGTAGCCCAGGTATGGAAAAGTACTCGTATTTCTCCTGTGAGCTTCAGTTCGTGACTGTCTTGTTCGGCTGTGTTTATTTGTTTGTTCGAACCCAATTTGTATAAAAAGTGTGTCAAATGTTATGCGCGTGATTCCGATTTCAGAAGCAAATTTGTTTGTTCGACGTGTCTTCGTGTGTGTTTGAGTGTCTGAGAGAATTTCTGTAAAAAAATGTTCCAAACTGTTCGGCTGACAAATTGTGTTTATGTCCTCTGTGTTAGCTGTACTTGTTGTGATATTCTGACCTTGTTGATACAATCTGTTGACCTTGTTGTCATATTCTGATAATGAAATGCCTGTAGCTCATCATCCTTAGGTACAATATTGCCTTTGATACTCTTGATACTATTTAGGTTAAATTAAAATTTGTCATACAGATACTCGAATACTTGTTGTTTTGGTTGAAAATGTGGATACAAGAACAATGTCAACATTGTGTTCTATTTGTGTTTAAAAAACTAATTTAAATTTTGTGGCAGGGCAAATGGCACCACTCAAGCGAAATGTACAAGGTAAAAGGAATACCGTGGCTGGTAGAGGGGATTCATCAGGACATGCAACATCAACATCAGAACATGCAACAGGATCAACAATCAACCAAGACAGTTGAGTCAGGACATGCAACAGGATCAACAGTCAACCAAGACATGCAACATCAAACGCGGCTAACTGACATACGCCAACCAAGACAGTTGAGTCAGGACATGCAACATCAGCCATCAGCTAGGGACAACAGTCAAAATTGAGATGTGTACAGACTTTCTGTTCCGGTACAGGATCATACCCCTGCGAGACAAAGGGGTGAGGACAGGCAATGTACACCATCGTCAACCGGGGACAGACGTCTAAGTCCAGACCTTTACAGGCCTTCTATGCATATACCGGACCCTACTGTGGATCCTATGGATGAAGACATAAATTTACCAGAAGTGGATGATTACTCAATCCACGACCTGTATCATATGGTGGGGCTGAACAGGGAGGTTGACGAGGATGTCGAAGAGAGGGCCTCACCTTCGGCATATGTTGACGATCATGGTGACGCAATTCGGCCAGAGTTCGTTAGAGGAGGGACTTCGGCCGGTGGCGGACTCAATGAGGAGACACTGTTGGGTTCAATGCCACATGATATTCGGCCTTGGATCACTCCGGCTGGGGATGACAAGTGAGTACTTTTATTGTACATAAATTTGTGCATCTTATTTATACTAACCATATTATAAATGTTACACCTTGTATTTTTTTCAGCTTTGACCCCCTGCGGCTGTTAACAAAATCGGGCTTCAATGTATTGGACCTGGCTTTAAGATTGGTTGGACGACAATGGAGACGTGTGATCCACAAGCTCCGGTGAAGTGGTTTTGACACTTCAAGGTAAAATGTAGTAAAATTGTAGTAGTTTGCGTTATTTTTGGGGTAATTTGTTTTCGATTCCCATAGTTTTGTGTTTATATTACATTGTTCGTAAGACAACTATGTAATGTATATGTAGAGCTTGTACCGGTGGGATCCGATCCACACCGAACAAATTGAGGCCAACTTTAGGAAGAAGGTGGCTAAGATTCTACAAGATGCGTGGAGAGGTTTGCGAACCGGGAAAACTAAAGGCCCGAAATGGTTGACCAAAGATCACATAAATGCAGGAAGAGCTCGATTTAATACGGACCCATCATTCATAGCCCGCAGTGAAAAGAACAAGCAAACTTATGCTGCCCACCTTGCCAGAAACGGCCCGAGATTGCACACATTTGGATCTAGACCGGCACACTTTCACCATGCGAAGCTGGTAATACATACTATTTTAAAATAATTCAATTTTTAATATAATTTATTATAACACATTTATCACTAAATTTGCAGGGAAAGGATAATCAAAGACAAGTGTTGCCAACTGATATGTTTGATAAGAAATACAAGCGAAAGGATGGGACGTATATGATACCCGACGGGGAGAACATAAGGGCATTACACTTACCAAAATTATATTTGTTAATTACATTTGTTTATCTTATGTATAATCGGTGTTGACAACTAATATGTTTCTTAATGTATAACTTGATTACATTTATTTGGGACTTGATCTCAACTTTTTTGTTTCAATTGTACAAATGTGCAGAAACAGCTTGCTGATGCTCAAGATCCGGTCCTGAAGGATCGCGGTGCAGATGAAAGGGTACCGGATGAAAAGCTGGTAGAGGCCGCTGCATCTGTCATGGGAGTTCACCCGAGGTCGGGGATACCGTATCTGTATGGTCCTGCAGCGACATTAGTTTCGGACAAGTTCTCTTCGACGGGCAGCCAGTCATGTGCCAGCTCGCACAGAGCAAGGGTCCCTTCATCGGACAATTACACTCAGGAGCTAGTGCCGAGTTTAGAGCGCATAGAAACCCGACAAGAGGCTGATTTGAGGCGCAGGGAATCCCGATAGGAGGCCCTGAAGGATAGCATGGATCGGATGATGGAAATGCAGGCTGCTATGATGAGGATGCTCACTGATCCTAGCCGCTATGATGGATCGGCACATGGATACCAGCCGCCATCCAGTCGAAGCTCGGATGGAAACAATCCTGATCCGCGTAATCAGGGATCAAATGACGAGGACCGCAAAAATTAGACATTTTGTTTGACTCGAATTCTTTGATATTATTTGACTCGTCATTTTTCAAATATGGAAATTTCAATTTTTAATAATTTTTTTTCGCTAATTTTAATAATTATTTTATATTTATTTTTTTTAAAATTAATAATTGAAATAATATTAAAACAAAATGGAAATTTAAATATGAGTAGCGTAATGGAGACGTAATATTGACGGAATGGGTAATACGGAAGTAAGACGGAATAATGACCAAATATGATATGGATGGAATATAGACGGAAGTTTGAAGGAAAATAAAAGTGACGGATTATAGACGGAATATCAACGCAAACTATTGGTCCGGAAATGTGTTGGAATATAGACGGAAAATACTATTAACGAAATTTAGACGGTATGTAAACGGAACTAAAGATGACGGAATATAGATGGTAAACAATTGACGGCATTCCAATGGAATGATGACGGAAATATGAGAAGCGTAATAATCACGGAAAAGATGACGGAAATATTAGTAGCGTAATGAAGACGTAATATTGACGGAAGTGTAAAAACGGAAGTAAGACGTAATCATGACGGAATATTATATGGATGGAAAATAGACGGAAGTTTGATGGACAATTGAGTTGACGTGTAATGTAGACGGAATATGTACGCAACACTATTGGACCGAAAATGTGTTGGAATATAGACGGAAAATACTAGTAACGAAATTTAGACGGTAGTTTAACGGAGCGTTTTAGCGGATAAATGTCGTACTGATGACGGAATTATAAGTAACGGACATACGACGGAATGTCAACGGCACGATGACGGAATTGAATAACGAAATGATGACGGAAAAGTTTACCGTCGGGAAAATTTCCATCATTGAATTGGTTGCAGGAAAGTTGACGAAAATTCAGATTTTTCAGTCAGCTTTCCGTCAATTTTCTGGCATTTTATTGATGTCGGAAATTTTTCCAAAATTAGTAGTGTGCAAGTGTTATGCGCAATCCCCTCATGGAGGCGTGCTTCGCTGCTATGGCCTTACCATGGATGTGTGTGTCAACTCGTGGGTTCAAAAGCTAGAAGTGCCAGTTGGCATGTGCTTCAACGAATGATTCAAGTTCAAGTTCAAATTCGGGGTGCTTCCTTTGTGTGACCTGTACTTCAAATGAACTATAAATATATGTATACTCGGGAAATGTGATAAATTTGATGTATTCCTTGTAATATTTGATGTAAATCCAGTCCACAATATAAAAAAAAGGGTTAAGGTGGTACATTTAAATTTTTATTTTTTTATACATATATGTCCAACTTCACTTACCATAGGTACACTGAAATTATGTCCCCTGTTCAAGCTTGTGTCCAGGGTACTGTTGCGACAGACCTGGGACTCTTGGCACAACAGTTCAACATGTAGAGATTGAACGCTTATCACAACAGTTTTAGCAAACAGATAAAAACAGTAGAGACTCACAGACTGATAACCCAGTTCGGCTCCGCCTACTCTGGGGGGTTTCCCACACCCGAAAATGGACAGTAAATCTTTATTACGAGTATAGGAATTCCACATGGACTTACACTTACACCTTGTAATAGCCTATCCTCAATACTCCGTCTCTCAGATTTGCAACCGAGGTTCACCGCAATTCCCCTCGATCCCCTTCGTTCAGAACCTGCAGTCTGAACGTTCTCGACCTTCTCCAGAAGCTCGGATGCTTTCTCTCGAAAGCTTGTTCACCTTCGTTGTGTGCGGCAGTTGATACGCTTCAAGCAGTCTGTGTTGCACTTGAACAGACTGCACTTGCACCGGTGTATTTTCAATGAGAAAAACACAGCCGGTCGTTGCTTTCTTCTTCTCCAATCAGTAGGATATGCTCGTGTGTATTTGATCTTTGAAAGCGATGAGAATTAGGGTTGCCCTTGCATTATATTTATATGCTGGAGCGAAACCCTAATTCGCACAAGATAATCCCATCAAATAATTCGGAATTGATTCCTAAATATTTGATGTATATCTTTTGAATCGGTTGGAAGATACTCCGAAGTCTTCTTTCCCAAGTAAGCTTTGCCGCCTTAATGTAGATATTCATTCGAATATCTAATGCTCGAATAAGTCGCAGGCCGACTTCCACTTGTCGAAATCTTCGTTGCCAATATCTTCCGGGAAATATCCTCGCGTCTTGATCACGCTGTACAAGAGTACCAGGCTATTGTTCGAACTCCCCCTGAACACTTGCTCGAACTGTCTAAGCTACATTTTGCCAAATACATGTCACTTAAGGGAACATCAATCTCCCCCTTGGCATTTTGGCAAAACCTGATCTACTAGATAACTAAGTCTATCTAACTATCTAGACAGTAGACAACTTTGAGGGAAACAAGAATTGTCTCCTCCAAAATACTCCCCCTTTTTGCCACAAACTGGCAAGGGGTGCGATCCGAGTTCGAACAGACAATCAAAATGTGCCAGAACAAGCACTAAGAACGATAGTTTTAAACAAATAGTTCAGGGAGAAAGTTTGTGGAGGACCTTCAATCAGAAGCTTCTTCAATGGAATCATCTTCAGAGGCAGTAGCTTCGGATTCATCATCACTGGGGTAGCTGAGTGCTCGAGCAAGCCTGTTGATTCGGCGGCGCTGTTCCTTGTCCGCAGCAATGATAACCTGGAGGTCCTTTAGTAGTTTGCTCCTCTCATCCACGCCCATTCTGGCTCCCCCTCGACTGGATTCCCCAAGATCTTTCCCTTTCTTGCTTCCTTCTTTCAGATCATTCACATGCCGTCCTCTGTATAGCTTGTGGTCCACTGTGAATTTGCTGGGAGCTTTAGTAAGGAGATCAGACGAGGCTTTCAAATCAGGGGCTTGATGAATAATCAGCTCATAAATCAGGGATGGAAAGCAGATCTGGTGCAGAGTTCTCATCGACGTGGCATGTTCAGCAATCTGTTTAAACATTATTCTGCCCAGGTTGAACTTCCGCTGGTTCCCTATCTGGTAAATCAGCTGGGCCATGTCCTTGTTGACAGTAGAGTGATGAGTAGATGGCCTCCAGTTGAACACCGCAATGAAGAACATCATTGAATAGAAAGTAGACAGATCTGCTGTATGCACAACTGACTCAGGCCTCCACTGAACAGAGCCTGCAGTGATGGTGCTCACTATCTTCTCAAAGCTGGATTCTTCTTCATCAACAGCTGGGTCGTCCATGGAGAAGTATACATTGATCAGCTCTGGATCAATCTTGATCCTTCTTCCTCTTACATAGAAGACCCCATACCCAGCCTCTCCAATGACCACAAACTTTGGAGGCAAGTTTGCCATGGCCTCACGCACCAGTTGTTCGTTGAACGGCTTACATCTATCCAACATCCAGAACAGATCCGACTCTTTCAGCACCTCAACCACTTCCTTCCCTTTGTAGCTCGATGCATCCAGCAGCCTCTCCGGTATAATTTTCCTTTTCAGCACACATTCCCATTTCAACGCAGCTTCTTTGTTCACAAACCGCACACCTTTCTTGACCTTACCAACTGGAACAGCCTCAGATTCAGGGGCTGGGACTTCACATCTCCCAGCATCTTCAGAGATGGAAACTGCAGCAACGCGCTTTCTTTTCTTTGAAGAGCCAGTCCCCCCTGCACCACTGCTGACCTTAGCAACCTTCTGAGCTGGTTTCTTTGTAGACGTAGCAAATGCAACCTTTTTCTTTTCCTTCCCCTTCGTTGTCCTCTTGAGGTTGACAAGGGGAACACTGTCTTGGTCATCTTCTGAAAGGGTAACACCTTCTGTTGCTGATATATGGGCATCCTTACGAATAGATGGTTCATCCTCCTTCAAATGATCCCGACGACGATCATCTTGAACTGTCATTGTTTCTTCACTCACTACTTTCTCTGGAACTACTTCAGTCTTATCTTCAGTTTGAACACTCTGTCCCACTGTTGGAGCACTTGAGACCTTTTCAGTACCAGACTCTTCTGCTGCAACACCCAGGTTACGCAGACCTTCCTCTGGAGCTGGTGCTGTTTAAGCTTCAGTCTGAACAGAGGGTTCCACTGTTGAACCACTTGCAGCTTTCTCTGTAGCTCTTCCAGTCTTAACACCAGACTGAACACTTGGTTCCATAGGTGGATCACTTGTAGCTTTTTCTGCATCAGATTCTTTTGCCTCAACAGCCTGAACCTCTTCCGGACTTGTCACTTCCTGATCCTTTTCCTTTTCCAGGTCTTCCATGACATCATCAATGTCTTTGTATAACTTCTCTAATTCCTCATCTTTTTCTGTTGGGTCTGATTCTTTCAACACATCCATCTTCCCTGATGGATTAATTTCTTCTGTCATAGCTTCAGCATCCAAACTGCAACCTTCTTCAGTAATTATTCCTAGGTTCTCAGATGGATCAGCATCACTCATCACCACATTCCTCTTCCCCGAGGACTCGATGAACTTCTCTGTTTCTTCATCGGACATTGCAATCTTCCTTCCTCGAGTGGCATAGATCTGGGCGAGATATTTTCTGGGAGAGTCACTGGTCCGCTTCACCTTCTTCCTGCGACCAGCCTTCGGAGGAATGTATCCTGTGGCGAAAATCTTTTCTCTCCATGTTCCTGAGCCTCCAGCCCCCTTGCTGGGTTCCTCTTCTTCCACACTCTTGACAGACTTCTTCTTAGAAACCCCACTAACGGCTTTGTCGATCGTCACAGCCCTACCACTCTCATTATCTCCACCAAGAATCACCCCACTGATTTCAACACCATCGGCTTTAACACCACTCACAGCCTTACCACCATTATCGCCAATTACAGCATTTCTGGCTTCAACACCGTCAATCGACTCAACAACCTTCTCACCCTCCACACTTGTTTCTTTATTCAGCACAGATTTTATAACAACGGGGATATTCGCAGAGACAGAAGGAATATTGGGATTTACATTTACCTGAATCTATGGAGTTGAATCCACTGTGCCCGGCTGAGGGATTCCAGCGGTAACTCCTTCAACAGACTTCTCTTTGGCCAAAGATTCGGTGACTAAGTGTAAAGGCGACGCCTTTTTCATCTTCGCAGCTTTTGATTTCGGAATCTTTGATTTCGCCGCCAACGCCTTTGAGGTCTGCATGCTTTCTTTGATTTCCTCCGCAGATTTATCACTGGATTTTGCTGACTTCCTGGTGTTCACCATTGTCGGTTGAGGAAAGAGCAGTTGAGAGGGAAGTTCCGTTCTAGGGTTTTCGAGAGAGAGAAGACGATACTCAGGGAAGGATTTTGATTTTTCAAAAATCAAATTTGTCTATATGACTCTTCAGCTTTCCAAAACCGTCAACCGAGAAAATCTTCAAGGATATTTTAAAAAAATATTTTGTTGAGACTCCTGTTCCAGCTCTATTTATTAGGTGGTCAGTCCAACTGTTTCAGCTGGAGATTCGACTATGACTGACCACCGTCGGATGCTTTTAGTGGTTGACACCACATAGACCCCCTGGGGATCTGGGTGTTCCACTCCGTGACCTGCCATATGGTCTGACACAAGTATGCTGCCTCAGAGTTACCATCTTTCGTGAGCATTCATATTTTCTTGTACGGGGCTAGGCACATTTCTGTGGGCAGTGTACGAACTCCTGTTGCAACTGTACCACCGTCTGATTCAACAGCTTCCTGGGACACCCGGCAACCTCGATTTGTGCGCATCGACAATCAGATCTTGTGTGCAAGGTCTTATCCACTCCCCCTCACAGAAAACTAGGTTGTCGTATGCACATGGGAGAGCAACCTGTTGCTGGCCATGGTTCTCATTGTTCATTGACTCCGTCAGACCCATCCTAATAGTATAGCAGTTGTTGGCATCCCTTTTTCCTTTCATCAGTGTATCGCCATTCTGGTCTAGTACAAGACATGAGTAGCTGGAGAATGACACATAGTGTCCATCGTCACATAGTTGACTGATGCTAATAAGATTCCTGGTCAGTCCCTTAACAAGGAGGGTGTTCTTGAGTGCAGGGAGATCCGGAACCATCAATGTCCCACAGCCGATCACCTGACCCTTTTCACCATCCCCGAAGGTGACAAACCACATATGCTCAACATGTCTAATATGGGTAAGATATTGAGAGTTACATGTAATGTGTGCAGAGCATCCGCTGTCGAAGAGCCAACTATCATGCGATTAGTAGTTTGAGGTGTAACAGGCTACCATGCAGACGGTTCGGTCTACCTTTTGAACCCAGACCTATTTCTGTTGCAATGTGGTTCGTTGCTGGAAAGCACGTCGTTCGGCTAAAAACAGGCGACACTTTAGTTTAATGTGTCCCATCTGATTGCAATACCAGCAAGTGCGCCATTCTTTCCTTTGCGCTGAATGAGAGCCGAAGTGCATCGTACCATCCCTTCTTTGACCACTGTTGGGTTGTTCTTGTGGCAGATCTATTTTCCATCTGGGATGCTGTCTTACCTTCTGTTCTATCTTCTGTTCCGACACCGGTCTGGTTTTAACAAGCGTCGTACCTTTTGAGCTGCCTTCCCCTGTGAACCCCAATCCTCTGTGTCCGGACTCCATTCTCTGGGATCTAAGAATATCATTTAAGTTTTTAGTGCCAGAGTTAAGCATTCTTACCGACTGTTTGAGGTGATTGAGTTCCTCTCTAGTGTCAGAGTGTTCCATCTTCTCGGATTCTAGCTGAAGTTCCAGCTGTTCCACCCTCCTTAGTTGGAACATTTCTTTGCGTTGTAGATCAATGATGGTTTTTCTCAGACCCGCCATGCCTATAGGATGAGTGTCCCGATCCTTCTCCATTTCGACTTTTAGAGAGGAGACAGTACCCAGGAGTTCCATTTTCTGAACAAGAAGATCCAGCCTTTCCTGTTTTACCTCAGCTAGTTGAGATGTCAGTGAGTTAATTGTACCTTCCAGTTCTGCCTTCAGTGTCAGTAGTATCTCAACCTCCTGCCATACCTTGTCCTTTTCCATAGTGACGCTTGCCACTGTGTCATTTAGCTTTTTGTTCATCTTGATCAGAAGCAGCCACTTCTCATATAGATCTTTATACGTCTGAGCCAGAGAGTCCTGCGTGAGCTCTTCATTGTCACTGTCCGAGGGGTCTTCACCTGGGCGTTCCAACTGAGGTGGAACAGTTTCACTTGTGTTGCTGCATTCATCCAGAGTTGTGACGAAGGCCACAAAGTTTGTGGTTTCACCTTTTTCTTCGTCTGATTCACTGTCGCTGAAGCTCGCCACCATCGCCTTTTTCTTCATGAGAGTGTTTGCACACTGTGAAGCAATGTGACCGAAACCCTTGCATTCATGACACTGAATCTCTTCTTTTCCTTTGTCAGACAAGTCTTGCCTCGAATCAGTAGACCTTGGCCTGCTGGATTTCCAGTTTCGGTAACCAGTTGAAGAGGACTGACCTTGTTCTGGACCACGTCTGTTGATTTTCCACACCATTCTTCCCAAGTTCTGTGCCATGGCCAGTTACTCAGTTGTGCATCCAGAATCCAGCTTGTTTTCTGTCATATCTGCTTTGAGGGCGATTCCCTTCTCTTCTCCGGTTTGGAAGTCATGATTGATCTCGTAAGTTCTGAGAGAACCCATTAGCTCGTCTAGCTTCAGTGTGGTGATATCATGCATTTCCTCAATGGCTGTGACTTTCTTGGCAAATCTCGGAGGAAGAGACCTTAGGACCTTACTGGCCAATCTTTCTTCATCGATGGGTTTCCCTAGAGCAGATGCCTCATTGGACAGTTCCAGGACTCTGGTGTTGTACTCAGTGATGGTTTCACTCTCCTTCATCTTCATCTCTTCGAACCTGGTTGTGACAGCTTGCATGCGGGAGTTACGAACTTTGTCCGTTCCTTCAAAAGCTGTTTGGAGGATATCCCATGCTTCCTTGGCCACTTCACAGTTGATGATTAGCTTCATGACGTTTTCATTTACTGCCAAGAAAATTGCGTTCATTGCCTTTGAGTTGCCCATGGAAGCTTTGTCCTCCTCCTCTGTCCACAGAGCTTCTGGTTTGGCGATCGGTTCTCTAGTGAGATTGTTCATTATGGGTTCCGTCCACCCTTTCAGAACGGCCTTCCATGCCTTTTCGTCTAGTGATTTCGGAAAAGATCTCATCACAGGCTTCCATGTGGCATAGTTCAATCCTTCGAGAAGCGGGGGTCTGGTTATGCTTTGCCCTTCCTTCAGAGTCATCTTGAACAGTTCAGGATCCCACTCAGTGTGTCGAGTGTTCCGCTCTGATACCAATTGAAATGATGTCCCCTGTTCAAGCTTGTGTCCAGGGTACTGTTGCGACAGACCTGGGACTCTTGGCACAACAGTTCAACGTGCAGAGATTGAATGCTTATCACAACAGTTTTAGCAAACAGATAAAAATAGTAGAGACTCACAGACTGATAACCCAGTTCGGCTCTGCCTACTCTGGGGGGTTTCCCACACCCGAAAAGGGACAGCAAATCTTTATTACGAGTATAGGAATTCCACAGGGACTTACACTTACACCTTGTAATAGCCTATCCTCAATACTCCGTCTCTCAGATTTGCAACCGAGGTTCACCGCAATTCCCCTCGATCCCCTTCGTTCAGAACCTGCAGTCTGAACGTTCTCGACCTTCTCCAGAAGCTCGGATGCTTTCTCTTGAAAGCTTGTTCACCTTCGTTGTGTGCGGCAGTTGATACGCTTCAAGCAGTCTGTGTTGCACTTGAACAGACTGCACTTGCACCGGTGTATTTTCAATGAGAAAAACACAGCCGGTTGACAAGCACTTCCTTGTCGAAGGGAAAAAATGTCAAGTTTAAATTTATAATCTCCACTACTAGACTCACTACAAAGGTAGTAAGTGGCAAGTAGGGGTCGAACCCAAGGGAGTTGTAATGGCTACTTTGTTGTTCTTGTAAACAAAAGGTAAAGGAAAGTAAAGACAATTTGGGGGGGGGGGGGGGGTTTGGAAACAAGTTAATACTAGTGCATAAAGTAAATGGACGAAATGTAAACAAGCAATGGGTATTCGATTTAGGGATCCATTGTCACACATTCATCATGGATATCAAATGATCTATTTCACATTTCGTAGAGTGTGGTTGTCCCGGCAAGGGTGACAACCTAAAGTATTCCGGCAAAGGTAATACACCACGGTCTTAACCGAACTAGGTAGTAGTGTGGTGCCGTAGGCAACCCAAAGCATTTAAGCTCCACTACCTCACTATGCACGGTTTAGACCTTCTAATCCAGTCCTTAGTAGATTGAACAATCCGGCAAAGTTAATGTTCCATCTATGTGTACTATCCATTCATGCCGCAAAGCATCAAAGGGATATTACAATAGGGATCATTAGCTTGACTAAGCTTTGTGGCAAGACATCCACTTAGCCAAGCCTTTGATCCGTGGCATGAAGCACAAGGACTAGTGAAATGTAAAATAGCATTAAGGACATGAATCTCAAAATGTGTTGACAATACTATTGTGGCTTATTTATCATTGACCTCTAAAGATCATACTTTGTGTCATGAGTGTGGTTCACTCCATTCCAAGAGATCACCCAAAGTAAGGCCTTTCCAAGCTCTTACACCACTAGAACACAAAGAAGCATTAGGAATAAGGTCTCAAAACCGTGCCACAAAGTAGAATGATCCCCAAACCGAAAATGGAGTTTTAGCCACTCATATCCATGGGAAGGATATGAGAGATATGGATGGAATGGAAGTACATGAAAGTAAAGACAGTAAAGTAAGTGCAAGAATGTAGATTACAAGAAAGTAAATTGCATAAAAAGTAAAGAAGGAGTAGAGAGATGTTGAACTTTCCAATTCCAAAGCTAAATGACAAGAGTAACAACTATGATTTTTAGTGAGATTTTTGAATGTCATTTACAAGGGCCAAGGTGCTGCTTATATAGAGATTTGAGGAAGGTTCTAGGTCTTTGAATTGTCTTGGGCTTCAAGTTTGAGTGGCATAAATGGTTTGGCACAAGCAAGACCAAAACCGCCCTAACTCATTGGCCTTAGGTCCTTTGGCAGCAACGTCTTCAGCTCTGGCACAAGCACAAGGAGGATGACGTCATCACCTTGGGGGACGAGCCGAGAAAGTCAAGGGAAGGTTGACCATTGACCCTTGACCTTGACCTTGTGTTTTGACCCTTCGAAAAGACCATTTTTGGATTTTGAGTTGTGGGTCTCGGGGCTCCGGTTCTGGATAGTTGAGATGATTCTAAGCAAGTTCCAAGAAGGAAGTTTTGCCAGAAAATGCCCGGAACTAGGTCAAAAGTCGATTGCAAGTTGTAGGTCCCTGGGTACCCGGCTTGGGTCCTTAGGTCCCTGGGTACCCGGCTTGGGTCCTTAGGTCCCGAATGAAGTCCTTAAGTCCCATTTTGCCTCCAAATCACCTTGTGATGCTTTTGTGGCCTAAAATGCCATTGTTAAGCTCATTTCCTCTTTAGACTCCTAAAGGCCCTGAAATCCAAAACGACATTAACAAGTAAATGTTCTCATGATCAAATGTCGTAAATGGTGGGATTTAATGACTTAATGAGTCGTATAAATACGTCTCATCACCGGTCGTCGCTTTCTTCTTCTCCAACCAGTAGGATATGCTCGTGTGTATTTGATCTTTGAAAGCGATGAGAATTAGGGTTGCCCTTGCATTGTATTTATATGCTGGAGCGAAACCCTAATTCGCACAAGATAATCCCATCAAATATTTCGGAATTGATTCCTAAATATTTGATGTATATCTTTTGAATCGGTTGGAAGATACTCCGAAGTCTTCTTTCCCAAGTAAGCTTTGCCGCCTTAATGTAGATATTCATTCGAATATCTAATGCTCGAATAAGTCGCAGGCCGACTTCCACTTGTCGAAATCTTCGTTGCCAATATCTTCCGGGAAATATCCTCGCGTCTTGATCACGCTGTACAGGAGTACCAGGATATTGTTCGAACTCCCCCTGAACATCTGCTCGAACTGTCTAAGCTACGTTTTGCCAAATACATGCCACTTAAGGGAACATCATACACTACTTCCTATTAAGGTTTAGTCAAAAAATTTAATTTGGGGTTTTGAACTATCACCTATCACCTGATTCTAATACGTAGGCTGAACTATAAAAAAGTTTCAAAAATGATGCAAACTTTGATTTGTTTTTTTGAAAATGGGGCATGGACGGCGTTGCTAAAATCGTTATCTGTGTTTGACCATGCCCTATTTTTGAGAAATATAAATCACACCCTCTTTGAATCTTTTTATAGTTTGACCTACATATTGAAATCAGGGGATAGTTTGGATCTCCAAACCCGAGCTCCATTTGGAACGGGTGAGCATGCCTACCACTGGGCCATGTCTCAATCCTCATCTCTCTAATTATTAGCGAGCCTTTAAAACTTAGGCCATGTCCATTTGACATCTATTTTGTGATGATTAAGATAAGATAAGTTACTTTCATGCACTGCAAGTTACTTTCAGTTACTATAAGTTACTTTCAGTCACTATAAGTTACTTTCAGTCGCTATAAGTTAATACAAGTCATCATACTATTCATCATACCATCATCATACTATTCATCATACCATCATCATCACACCATCATCATCATTATACTATTCATCATACCATCATCATACCATAATCATATCATCATCATCATGTTACTATTCATCATCATCATACTATTCATCACCATCACCATCAGTATATTACTATTCATCAACATACTATTACTATTCATCATCATCATATTACTATTCATCACCATCATCACAACCATCATCATCAGTATATTACTATTCATCAACAGTATATTACTATTCATCATAATAGTATTACTATTCATCATCATAATCATAATCATAATATTACTATTTATCACCATCATCAGTATATTACTATTCATCATCATCATATTACTATTCATCACCATCATCATCATCAGTATATTACTATTCATCATCATCATCATATTATTACTATTCATCACCATTATCACAACCATCATCATCATCAGTATATTACTATTCATCATCATCATGTTACTATTCATCACTAGCATCATCAGTATATTATTATTCATCATCATCATAATATTACTATTCATCAGTCAATATAAGTTTTAATTACTATTCATCAGTTAATATTAGTCACTATAAATTACTATCAATCACTATAAATTACTATCAGTTAAGATAAGATAAGACACTCTAAGATGTATGCCAAATGGACACACCCTTAAAGTCAGGCACGTACCTTATTCCGTCCATTAAACATTTATCAATTTAATGCATCTTGAAATAAGGCCCATTGGGCCGAATCAACCTTCAGCCCAATTGTTGTGTCTGACTTCACCAACCGTTCGAAACTCTCTCCATCACTCTCACACCTTCCGTCGCCCGCTCCGATGGCCGGCAAAAATTTTTCGACCGCCGCCGGTAACAGCAGATTAACTTCCACCGTCACCAGATCTCCGATCCTCATCCTTACCCTCTCCCTCCTCCTCATCTCCATTCTCTTCTTCTTCCTCTCTTCCTCATCCTCCTTCCAGCCACATCACACCACACACTTCACCAACCCTAACTCATTCGAAACCTCATTTGTCACCTCGCCTGAGAAATTCCTCCGATCCAGAACTCAGGTCGAAATCTGCGACGATACGGTCGGGTCTGTAAATGACGCGGATGTGAACCTGATGTTCCCTTGAGTGGCATGTATTTGGTAAAACATAGTTAGACAGTTCGAGCAGGAGTTCAGGGGGAGTTCGAACATATCCTAGCACTCATGTACAGCGTGGAACAGACGCAAGGATATTTCCCGGAAAGATTTCAACAACGAAGATCTCGTCGTTTTGAAGTCGGCCAACGACTTATTCGAACATCAGATATTCGAATGAATATCTACATTGAAGGCAGCGTAGATGACTTGGGCAAGAAGTCTTCGTATATTCTTCCAACCGATTTGAGAAAGATATACATCAAATATCTAGGAATATTTCCTAAATATTTGATGGGATTATCTTGTGCAGATTAGGGTTTCGTCCAAGCATATAAATACATTGCTAGGGCGTCCTTATTCTGCATCGCTTTCAAAGATCAAATATACTCGAGTTAATCCTACCGATTGGAGAAGAAGAAAGCGACGACCGATTGTGTTTTCCCCATTGGAAACTCATCGGTGCAAGAGCAGTCTTATCAAGTGCAACTCCGACTGCCTGGAAGCGATCAAACTGCTGCACACAACAAAGGTGAACACGCTTTCGAGAGAAAGCATCTGAGCTTCAGAGAAGGTCGAGCACGTTTGGACAGAAGGTTCGGACAAAGGGGATCGTGATGAACTGCGGTAAGCCACGGTTGCAAATCTGAGAGACGGAGTGTTAGAGGCTAGGCTATTACAAACAAGGCGTTGTGTAAGTGTAAGTCCACGAATAGCTCTAAACTCGTAATAAAGATTTGTGTCCCTTTTAGGGTGTGGGAAACCCCCCAGAGTAGGCGGAGCCGAACTGGGTTATCATTCTGTGCGTGCTCCTATTATTTGTTCTGTCTGCCGAACTGTTGTGAAAGGAGTTCAAGGTCTGTCTCAACTGCACCTTGAACACAAGCTTAAACAGGGGATAGAATTTTAATTGGTATCAGAGCAAACACTCGACACACTAAGTGGGATCCTGATCTGTTCAAGATGACTCTGAAAGAAGGACAAAGCATCACCAGACCCCCGTTGCTTGAAGGATCAAACTATGCCACCTGGAAGCCCGTGATGAGATCCTTTCTGAAATCGCTAGACGAAAAGGCGTGGAAGGCTGTCCTGAAAGGTTGGACTGAACCTATGATGAACAATCTCACTGGAGAACCGATTCCGAAACCAGAAGCACTGTGTACAGAAGATGAGGACAAAGCATCTACGGGAAACTCAAAGGCTATGAACGCAATTTTTTCTGCGGTAGTTGAAAACGTCATGAAGCTAATCATCAACTGTGAAGTTGCCAAGGAAGCATGGGACATCCTCCAAATAGCCTTTGAAGGCACAGACAAAGTTTGCAACTCTTGTATGCAGGCTGTCACAACCAGGTTTGAAGAGATGAAGATGAAGGAAAGTGAAACCATCAATGAGTACAACACCAGAGTTCTGGAACTGGCTAACGAGGCTTCTGCTATAGGGAAACCCATCGATGAAGAAAGATTGGCCAGTAAAGTCTTAAGATCTCTCCCTCCGAGATTTGCAATGAAGGTCACGACCATAAAGGAAATGCACGACATCGCCAAACTAAAGCTGGACGAGCTGATGGGTTCTCTCAGAACCTACGAGATCAATCATGATTTTCAACCCGGAGAAGTGAAGGGAATCGCCCTAAAAGCGGACATATCTGAAGACAAACTGGACGGTCGCTGCACTACTGAACAACTGGCTATGATGGCTCAGAATTTGGCAGAATGGTGTGGAAAATCAACAGACGTGGAGCAGAACAAGGCCAGCCTTCATCAAATAGCTTCGGAAACTGGAAAACCGGCAGGTCAAGGTCCAGAGACATGAGACAAGACTCTTTTGACAAAGGAAAGGAAGAAATTCAGTGCCATGAATGCAGGGGTTTCGGTCATATTGCTTCACAATGTGCAAATACTCTCATGAAGAAGAAGGCAATGGTCGCTAGCTTCAGCTACAGTGAGTCAGACGAAGAAAAAGAAGGAGGTGAAACTACCAACTTTGTGGCTTTCGTCACAACTCTGGGTGAATGCAGCAACACCAGTGAAATAGTTCCATCTCAGTTGGAACTCCCAGTTGAAGACCTCACAGACAGTGATAATGAAGAATTCACGCAGGAATCTCTGGCTCATACATATAAAGATCTGTATGAGAAGTGGTTGCTTCTGATTAAGATCAACGAGAAGCTGAATGACACAGTTGCAAGCGTCACTATAGAAAAGGACAAGGTCTGGCAGGAGGTCGAGATACTGCTTACACAGAAGGTGGAACTCGAAGGCACAGTAGACTCACTGAACACTCAACTGGCTGAGATGAAACAAGAAAGATTGTGTCTTCTTGCTAAAAAAACAGAACTCCTGGGTACTGTCTCTTCACTGAAAGTCGACATGGAGAGGGACCATGATACTCATCCTGTAGGCATGGCGGGTCTAAGAAAAACCATCACAGATCTGAAGCGCAAGGAGGTGTTCCAACTAAGGAGGGTAGAACAGTTGGAACTTCAGCTAGACTCTGAGAAGATGGATCATTCAGACACTGAGAAGGAACTCAATCACCTCAAACAGTCGGTAAGGATGCTAAACTCTGGCACTAAAGACTTAAATGATATTCTCAGATCTCAGAGGATGGAGTCTGGACATCGAGGCCTGGGGTTTACGGAAGAAGGCACTTCAAAAGGGACTACCTGTGTGAAAGCTCAACAAGTGACGGAACAGCTTCCCGAACAGAAGATGAAACAGTCCAAAGAAAAGAACCCAGCTGATTACAGGAAGACTCATAGCACATCAAGAGGTGGTAAGACTCGTGGAACACCCGTCCAATGCCGTGATTTCTCACCAGTAAAGCAAAGGAGAGAGTGGCGCACTTGCTGGTACTGCCACCAGATGGGACACATCAAACTGAAGTGTTGCCTATTTTTTGCTGAACGAAGGGCATACCAACAATGGACCACACCTCGACAGAAACAAGCCTGGGTTCAGAAGGCAGACCAGACCGTATGCATGGTGGCCTACTGCTCCTCAAGTTATACAGTACAAGACAACTGGTACTTCGATAGCGGATGCTCCGCCCACATGACAGGTAACTCTAAATACCTTACTCATATTAGACCTGTTGAGAAGATGTGGTTTGTCACCTTCGGGGATGGTCGAACGGGTCAGGTGATCGGCTGTGGGACATTGAAGGTTTTGGATCTCCCTGCACTCAAGGACATCCTCCTTGTTGAAGGCCTGACAATGAATCTTATTAGCATCAGTCAATTGTGTAATGATGGACAATATGTGTCATTCTCTCGCGACTCATGCCTCGTTCTAGACAAGAACGGCGATATGGTGATGAAAGGAAGAAAGGGGGCAAATAACCTCTATAACATAGGGATGGGCCTGATGCATCCGATGGGAGTCGAGAGCTTCGGCAAACAACAGTTTTCTCTAGACTGTGTACACGCCAAACATCGATCTATGCGAGGGGGAGTGGATAAGACCCTACACACAAGGTCTGATTGGAGTTGCGCACAAATCCATGTTGACAACTGTCCCAGGAAACTGTTGAATCAGAAGGTGTCACAGTTATAGAAGGAGTTTGCACTATGCCCACAGAAATATACCTGGAACCGAATAAGAAAATATGAATATGGAGGGCACCAGAAGATGATAACTATGAGGCATACAAGGACCTTCGTCAACTCCCATGGCATTTCACGGCGTGGAACACCCAGATCCTCAGTGGGTCTATGTGGTGTCAATCACTGAGTGCATTCAACGGTGGTGAGTCAAAGTCGAATCTGCAGCTGAACAGTTGGACTGACCACCTAAGGAAGAAAGCTGGAACAGAAGACTCAACAGCTTTGGAATGAATATTTTTGAATATTCTTGAAGATTTTTAATGCCGCTATTTTTAAAACGGGATTTGACGGTTTTGGGAAGTTGTAGTGTCAAATATTGATTTGAAGAAGATTTTGTTTTCAAAATCTAATCAGTTGCTCTGCGTCTCTCCTCTCTTCGGAAACCCTAAGTTTGACTGCCGAGTTCAAGCCCTCTCATCCTCAAATCCGATCGATTACAATGGTGAACACAAGAAAGTCGTCAAAATCCGGTGTCTCGTCCGCTGAGAAAAAGGGCACGCAATCCTCGAAGGCACTAACGGCGAAACCCCGTGATCCAAAGTCAAAAGCTCCGAAGGAGAAAAAGCGGCACCTTTACACTCCGATACTGAAGTCTTGGCCGAAGCCAAGAAGATTGACGAAGGAACAGCCAATAAATTTCCTCAGTCGACCGCGGTGGACTCGTTTGATTCAATCGCTGCTGGTACGACCCTTGTTCGTTCTCAATCTGAGGTATTTCCAACTGTTTGTTTAGATTATGCAAATATTCCGTTTGTTGAAACTACTGTGTTGAAGGAGGATCTGAATATGGGTGTTGAGAAGGATGGCAAGTCTGTTGACTATGATGAAGCCAGTAGGGCTGTGATTGGTAGTGATGGTGGTAGGGCTGGTGTTGGTGACAAAGCCGGCCGTAGTGATACTGGAAATAAAACCGTCAAGAATGCGGTAGATGGGAAACCCAGCAAAGTGGCTGGAGGCTCAGCAACATGGAGGGAAAAGATGTTTGCCTCTGGATACGTTCCTCCAAAAAGTGGTCACAGGAAGAAGATTAAGCGGGCATGTGACTCTCCCAGAAAATATCTAGCGCAGATATATGCTACTAGAGGTCGGAAGATTGCTATGTCCGATGAAGAAACAGAGATGTTCATTGAGATCTCGGGGAAGAGAAAGTTGGTGATCAATGATGGTTCTGATGGTGAGCCCTTTAAAAATCTTGAAGGAATCATTGATGAAGGTCCCGGTGAGCATGCTGAGACTGTGTCAGAGGAGATTAATCCTAATCCATCAGGGAAGGCAGATGTGTTGAAAGAAGTCATACTAGAAGAATCTGATCCTATAGAAAAGGATGAAGAGTTGGAGAAGATGTACAAAGACATTGCTGATGTCATGAAGGATTTGGAAAAAGAGAAGGATCTGGGAGTGGCAAGCTCAGAGGAACCACCTCTTGTCCAGAGCGTTGGAGTAGAAGAGTCTGTTGCCAAGAAAGTTGCAAGTGTTCCAACTATGGAACCAAGTGGTCAGACTGAAGTTGAAACTGGAATAGCTCAAGAGGAAGTTGTTGCTAAGGAGACAGTGGCTGTACCAGTAGCAGTTCGAGATGATCGTCATAGTGAGCATATGGAGGAAGATGATTCATCCATTCGTGAGGATGCTCCGAAGACAGCTTCAAAAGCAATTACTCCTTCGGAAGATGATCAAGACAGTGTTCCACTCATCAATCTAAAAAGAGCAAAGAAGGACGAGAAAAAGAAGAAGGTTGTATTTGCAAAATCTTCAAAGGAGTCAGTTCAGAATGATGCAGAGACGGACATTGTGATAGGGGGAGCCGCTCCAGCCAAGAAAAGGAAGCGTGATGCTGCGATTCCTGTCTCAGAGGATGCTGGGAGATGCGTAGTCCCATCCCTTGAGTCCGATACTGTTCCAGTGGGTGTGGTCAAGAAAGGAGTGTGGTTTGTTAATAGAGATGCTGCGAAGAAGTGGTCTTGTGTGCTGAAAAGAAAGATCATCCCTGAGCGGGTGCTAGATGAGTCCCGGTACAAGGGAAAGGAAGTCATCGAGCTTCTTAAGCAATCAGAACTATTCTGGACGTTGGACAGATGCAAACCGTTCAACGAACAACTGGTTCGTGAGGCTATGTCAAACCTTTCCCCTCGGTTTGGGGTCATTGAAGAAGCAGAGTATGGTGTCTTCTTTGTCAGAGGAAGACAGATCAAGCTTGATCCGGAGCTTATAAATGTTTACTTCTCCATGGATGATCCAGTTACTGATGAAGAAGAGTCAGACTTCAGAAAGATTATAGATACCATCACTGCTGGCTCAGTTCAGTGGAAGCCTGATTCTGTCGTGCACACAGCTGATCTCTCAACGTTATACTCCATGCTGTTCTTCATTGCTGTGTTTAACTGGAGACCCTCAACTCACCGTTCAACGGTCAACCGGGATATGGCTCAACTGATTTATCAGATAGGGAATAAGCTGAAGTTCAACCTGGGCAGAGTTATGTTCAAACAGATCGCTGATCATGCTACTTCGATGAGAACTCTTCACCAGATTTGCTTCCCGTACCTGATATATGAGTTGATAATCCATCAAGCTCCAGATTTGAAGGCCTCGACTGACCATCTCTCAAAGGCACCCAGCAAGTTCATCGTTGACCACAAGCTGTTTAAAGGGTGTCACGTGAACGATCTCAAGGAGGGGAACCAGAAAGGAAAAGATGTTGCGGAGTCGAGTCGAGGGGGAGCCAGGATGGGCCGGGGTGAGAGGAGTAAGCTTCTCAAGGTCCTGAATGTCATCATTGAAGCGGACAAGGAGCAACGCAGGCGCATCAACAAGCTCGCTCGTGCCCTCAGCTACCCAAGTGAAGATGAATCTGATGATGCAGATACTGAAGATGACACTAATGATGAGTCGTCAGAATGAAGGTCCTTCATTTTAAACTCTCTGAACTATTTGTTTAAAACTTTCGTATTATGTGCTTGTTCTGGCACTGTTTGATTGGCTGTTCAAACTTAGATCTGACCCCTTGCCAGTTTGTGGCAAAAAGGGGGAGTATTGTGAGAGGAGACAATGTTTGTTCCCTCAAGGTTGTCTATTGTCTAGATAGTTAGATAGACTTAGCTATCTAGTAGATTTGGTTTTGCTAAAATGCCAAGGGGGAGATTGATGTTCCCTTGAGTGGCATGTATTTGGCAAAACATAGTTAGACAGTTCGAGTAGGAGTTCAGGGGGAGTTCGAACATATCCTAGCACTCATGTACAGCGTGGAACAGACGCAAGGATATTTCCCGGAAGGATTTCGACAACGAAGATCTTGTCGTTTTGAAGTCGGCCAGCGACTTATTCGAACATCAGATATTCGAATGAATATCTACATTGAAGGCGGCATAGATGACTTGGGCAAGAAGTCTTCGTATATTCTTCCAACCGATTTGAGAAAGATATACATCAAATATCTAGGAATATTTCCTAAATATTTGATGGGATTATCTTGTGTAGATTAGGGTTTCGTCCAAGCATATAAATACATTGCTAGGGCGTCCTTATTCTGCATCGCTTTCAAAGATCAAATATACATGAGTTAACCCTACCGATTAGAGAAGAAGAAAGCGACGGCCGATTGTGTTTTCCCCATTGGAAACTCATCGGTGCAAGAGTAGTCTTATCAAGTGCAACTCAGACTGCCTGGAAGCGATCAAACTACTGCACACAACAAAGGTGAACACGCTTTCGAGAGAAAGCATCCGAGCTTCAGAGAAGGTCGAGCACGTTCAGACAGAAGGTTCGGACGAAGGGGATCGTGGTGAACTGCAGTAAGTCACGGTTGCAAATATGAGAGATAGAGTGTTAGAGGCTAGGCTATTACAAACAAGGCGTTGTGTAAGTGTAAGTCCACGAATAGCTCTAAACTCGTAATAAAGATTTGTGTCCCTTTTAGGGTGTGGGAAACCCCCCAGAGTAGGCGGAGCTGAACTGGGTTATCATTCTGTGCGTGCTCCTATTATTTGTTCTGTCTGCTGAACTGTTGTGAAAGGAGTTCAAGGTCTGTCTCAACTGCACCTTGAACACAAGCTTGAACAGGGGATAGAATTTTAGAACCGATTGGAGGATTTGATCCGTGAAAGAGAGGACGAGATGCTGTTCGGCGATCCGTTCTTCCCGACGTTGTTTCCGATTCGGGTTTACGTATACGAAATGCCACACAGGTTCACTTACGACTTGCTGAGGTTGTTTCGCGATACGTATCGAGAAACTTCCAATCTGACTTCCAATGGCAGTCCAGTGCATCGCCTGATCGAGCAGGTGAATATATTCTACTCTGTAATTTTGTTATCTCAGGTTTCTGAAGTGTACTGAACTTAAGTGATGTGATTGGCGGACTTACATGGGAGCTTGACCAGCTATAGCCCGGTAAAATTTTCAAGCCCACGTTAGTAAAAACAAAATAGCCCGGTAAAGTTTTTATCAACAAAAAAAATAGCCCGGTCAAGTGTCGTGTGACTCGTCGTCATCTTCAACATTGCTTTCGTAGTTTGAGCTGCTTCGATCGTCGTTGGAGCCGCGCCGAGTTGGATTCACTCCGGATTGATTACAGGTCAGTTCGCTCATTATCCTTCATTTCCTTCATTAGATATATGAAACGCCTTCTATTGTTCACTAGTTCATGGATTAATTTAACTTGATTTTCAGTATCTGGATTTTTTAGGGTTATGTTTGTGGTAAAATCAGTTATTTGATTGTTTATCTTTATTGTGATTCATATTAGGAGCGTCCTTTCTGATTGGTGTTCAGTTTAATCGAAATTAATAGAGTGGATTTCGGTTCATAAATGGTTGCAATTGTGAAATTGGTATGCTGTTTTGTGTATGATTTGGCTCGGAGATTATATATCTTAGGGTAAATTCTGTGAGATTGCTCAAATTGCTCAGATGTTCAAATTTATACTTACTCCTGTCATTGAAGTAGGACTAATTTCAATTTTCAAATTCGAAATGCAGACTGAAGGATTGATGAAGGAGCTGACCCTCTCTTCTTGTTATGACTTTGTCGAGCAATGTTGTGACCTTGTGTATAAGCAACTTTCAGAAATGCAGAAACAAAGGTATGGTTTTTTCCTAGTAAAATAGCTCACTGTAATTACTAAGTTTCTTTACTCCATGTACATGCATTTTTTGGAAGTTAGGAAAGTTTTCTTTTTATCTTGGAAGATGATTTATCCCGTATTCTGCTGTGTATTTTCTTTGCTTTTTATGCTACCTCTATAATGGTTTGGTAGTATGCATCTTTGAAACCCTTCTAGAACTTTCTAGAAGGTAAGTAGTTTTCAGCCTGTTGCACGGATGCAATAAGGTTTCCACTACAAATCTGCGAGTACTTATTTTCTGCACTTTATTTCCTACACTTAAGTTACTTTCCGCTGCTTTCTGTCTGAGAGATACCACGTAGTGATCTCCCTTAAACAGAAGGCTAACTTAACGATCCAACAATTGGTATCGGAGCTAGGCTCTAGATTTTGTGTGTTAGCCTTTACAGGAAATCATGTCTGCCGCAAACGACTCCTTCTGAAAGCCACCTGTGCTCAACCCGGGAGAGTATGATTGGTGGAAGGATCAGTTCAAAGCTCATGTCTGCTCCTTGGATGGAAAGCTGTGGCGAGTATTTGAAAAGGGTAACTTCCCTATTCTGGATGTGACAGATCCCGCCAACCCGAAAGAGAAGGAGAAAGACAAGTACACAGAAGCTGACTACAAAGCTCTCCAGCAGAATGCCAGGGCTAAGAAGGTTCTGTACATGGCCCTCTCACCAGGAGATCAGGTGAAGATGGCTGTATACAAAACTGCAAAGGAGCAGTGGGATGGCCTAGCTAGACTGTACGAGGGAAATAAGGATATAAAAAGGAACAGAATTCTAGCAGCCACGAAGGACTACAAAACGGTCGAGCAGCGAAAGGACGAATCTCTGGAAGACTTCTACACCAGGTTTCAAGTAATCGTGGCACAACTGAACTCTCTAGATGAGAAACTTCCACAGTGGAAAATAACCCATCAGTTCATGCAAGCTCTCAGCTCCAGAAGGGATACAGTGACTACAACCCTCCAGGCTCAGAAGGGCATCAAAGATACAACTCTGGAAGAACTTGTGGCGAACCTGCAAAGCCAAGCTGGAATAGCAGAGAGAAAAATGGCTAGGAGGCAGGCAGGCAAATCTCAAGCTATAGCATTGAAAGCCGAGAAGGCTTTGGATATAACACAGGTGAGTATGCATCTAAAAGTGAAGATGAGGAGATTTCTCTCCTTTCGAGAGCCTTCAAGATGGCAACCACTTGGAGAGCGCAGAACTTCAACAGAGGAAACTCCGGTGGAGGAGGAAGAAATCACAAGGGGAACAAGGGAGATACCTCAGAAGAGAGTAGGACAAAGGCAGGAGCAAAGGAAGAAAGAACCTGCTACCATTGCCAGAAAAGGGGCATCTTACTAGAGATTGCTACAACAAAAAGAAGGGTGAACCCCCTGCTCCAAAGGAAGCTCAAGCCATGTTCGCTACCTGGGGTGACTCAGATGAGGAATGCAGCAAGGAGAAGCAAGCTAAGGAGCCATGTCTGATGGCGCGAGGCACAACTAATGAGGTAAATGAATCTGATTCCTTTGTGGATGAGGTTTTCAGTGAATTTGATTTTGCAGAGACTATTGCCAAACTGTTGAAGAAGATTTAAAGTCTTAAAGAACAGCTTGAGATTCTGCAAGATGAACATGAAGACGATATGGAAAACAATCGCCTCTGGTCAACCAAAGCCATGCGACTTGAGAGGGAGATGGAGGAGCACGTCTGCAAGTGTCCCACATGTGACGGAAAGTGCACGCAAATCAATAATCTAAGTGATGAGCTGAGACGCATGAAAATTGACGACACCGAGCTGATAGATTTCAAGACTAAAATGGAGGAATCAGATGCAGAATTGGCCTGGCTCCAGTTGGACAATGATGAACTATGTCAGACAGTGGCAGATCTCTGACGAGAGGAGATTGACAGAAAGGATATCTGGCTACAAGAATTAGAAGCCAAGAGGGTTGAAGAAGAAAGAGAAAACTACAAAAGAAAGTTTGTCAGACCAGGACTTGGATATGGTGAAGGAAAAAAGGCTGCTGACGAAGAGGCAGAAAATAATAGGACTGTCAAAGGAAAGGAAACAATAACTGAAGTTGGTGAGAGCTCCCATCAGGGGAGAACGTCAAGAGCCATGAGACAGTTGGGAAGAGAAGACACAGCTTTAGAGGAGAGTCACATCTACGACAGGGACTCTGTACCTTTCAAAGCTAGGAAAGCCTTTGAAATTTGGAAGAAACAAAGCTCCAATCGTCAACCATTCATGATTGACCTTCAGGCATGGAGAAACAGGAGGTCTATACCCTTGGAAAGAAATAAGAAAACTGGTGGCCTTTACTATCGTGTCTGCTGGCACTGTGGTCACTCCGGTCACTACAAACGAGACTGTAAGAGATTAAGAGAAACCTACGAGAAAAACTACAATTGGAAAAATACCACATACACATCTCCTGAGGAAAAGTGTCAGAGAAAAGTCAGTTCTGCTCACATCTCTAGGAGAGAAATCTCTTCTCACATGAATGAAGACAGAGTTGAATGGGCTCGTCCACACTATGACACAACCATCCACGGACGACCCAGAAGAACCCCCAGAAGAAAAATCAACCTTGCTGATAATAATGATTCCTGCTCTTTAAAATTTTCTCCTGTTGCTAAAACTGTTTCAAAACTCAGTAAGCCTAAGCTTGTCTAGGTTTGTAAAAACTGATCTTTTTTTTTGCAGGACGGAGTGAGGGGCCGACAATGGTATTTGGACAGCGGATGTTCTAGACACATGACAGGAGATCCAGGGTGGTTCATCTCACTCCAAGCCTATTCCAGAGAAATATCATCTTCGGAAACAAGAGCACAGGTAAGGTCGTTGCAATAGGAGAGGTAAAAATTTCAGAAACTGTCAAAGTCCGACAAGTGGCTTTAGTTGAAAATTTGAGATACAACTTGCTGAGTATATCACAACTGTGTCAACGTGGAAGAAATCAGGTGATATTTAACTCTAATGATTGTATTGTGAGATGCATTGACACAGGAAGAACAATTCTATGAGGTGTTCGCAAGAACGAAATCTACACGGTGGATCCACAGTTCGTCCCGGATGAGGAGATGTGATTAACAAGCATAGCTGAGGACACCCTACTATGGCACAAAAGGTTTGGGCATGCGAGCATGAGACTGATTCATAAACTACATCAAAATGAACAGGTGGTTGGACTACCCAAGGTGGAGAGCTCATTTGATCAAGTGTGCAGTGCCTGTGCCACGGGCAAGCAAGTACGTACCTCATTTAAATCAAAACAATCAGTAAGCACATCAGCTCCCCTGGACATGATCCACATGGATCTATGCGGTCCAGTGAATGTCATCAGCCGTGGAGGAAACAGGTATATATTAGTTATCGTGGATGACTACTCCGGGTATACGTGGACCATTTTCCTAAACTCTAAGGATGAAACGTACTCCGAGTTTATCACATGGTTGAAACTAATTGAAAATAAGTTATGTAAAAAGTTAGTGTCTATTCGTACTGACAACGGAACTGAGTTTCGAAATTCCCAGTTTCTCTCCCTGTGCAGGACCGGTGGAATAGATCACAACTTTTTTGCACCATGGACACCTCAACAAAATGGAGTGGTAGAGAGAAAGAATAGGACATTGGAAGATATGTCCAGGACGATGCTGATTGCCAGTGGTGTACCCAAGGGGTTCTGGGAAGAGGCTGTTCATGCAGCCAGCTACATACTAAACCGAGCGTCTCTACGATCTCTGATAGGAATGACGCCATACGAGCTGCTACGGGAAAAAAAACCTAACATAGCTCATTTAAAAGTATTTGGATGCAGGTGCTATGTGCACAATAATGGGAAAGACAATCTGGGCAAGTTCGATCCGAGGAGCGATGAAGGCGTTTTCGTTGGCTATTCGAACCATAGTAGAGCATACAAGGTGTACAACCTGAGAATGGAACAGGTGGAGGAAAGCATTCATGTAACCTTTGATGAGCGCGTCATGGCCAGACAACTGGTGAAAGATCCCTTCTCACAGGACGACGGAGAACTTCAGTTCATGGACAGGTATGACCCTGACTGGGAACCAGCGCAAAGCGAGACCACGGAACTATCCCAAGGAGCTACTCAGACAACAGGTCAGGAACAGGTGGAGATCACAGGTTAGAATACCCAGACGGAGATGCCAGCTCAAGAGCATGTCCCTGCTATTCCTGTGACCGGAATCAACGTTGAGGCTCCTGACACATGCTTGTCGTCAGAGCAAATGTACAAATAAATTTATAAGTCCACTACTCGCGACTTCACTACTGGGTAGCAAGTGGTAAGTAGCGGTCGAACCCAAGGGAATTAGGGGGATAAGCTATTCTTTGAGGGAATTGTACAGCGAGGGAGCGTGTTTTTAGGTTGATTGAGATTTTAATGCTAACAACTAAGTGATTGGTTGGTTGGTTTTGGTTTTTAGTGTGGAAAAGTAAATGACATAAAAGTAAATACTGAAAATAAACGAGAAGACTTACAGCGATTGTTGCGTGATCGGCAAGTCTTGCGGAACGTCAGCCGTTGATATTGCAGTTTATACTAAGAAAGTAAATGCAGGTGGTGTTTAAATCTAAGGAAAGTATTCGGTCTTAGGGGCCTTGTATCATAGTCGTTTATCATTGACCGCTAATGATCATACTAAGTGTTCAAAGATGAATCGAGGCTATTTCTAGCACAAGACTTGCAACATCGTTTAGAACACTTGTTCTATTTAGACTAATTCCTCCTTTCGAAGTATCTTAGCCTTATGTGCATCCATTTGATCTTCAGTTACGATCAACCAAATGGTTTTTAAGAGAGGTCGAACTCCTCAGATAAGATTTGCCTGTTAAAGCATCCACTTACCCGAGTATGTTCACGAACCCCACGGAAGAGCTTTGCCCGTTAAAGCATCCACTCAACCTTGGAAGTTCTAACCTAATATATGGCACATAGAACAAGTTTCGAACACAAAGATGCATTAAGAGTAGGGTCTAAAACATTTTATGATACAAGTACACCCCTTCAACCGAATGAAGAGTTTAGCTACGAATATCCATAGAGGTGGATACCATAGCTAAGTACTCGAGGGTTTTTGAAAGACAGTAAGTAAAGGAGAATACTTAAGAACCAACAGAAGTATTCTCAAAAAGTACTAGAATACTCAAGAACCAACATGAGTATTATAGATTTTTCACAAAAGCTTACAAAAGTGCCCAATATCTTAGAGAGATAAGTAACCTTGTGGAATGAGGATTGTGTGATGTTGGGATGTTGATTACAAGTGAAGGAGGCTTGTATTTATAGCCAAGGAGGAGGGGAGGATGTGGTGAGGAGCAAAACACATGGCACTCATCCAATGGAGCATCACAAAGCCGACGGTCCTTTTGGGAGGGGAAGAGAGGGGAGCCGCCCCCCCATGTGGAGGAAGGGGAGAGGTGGAGGGGAAATGTGAGAGGGGAGCCGCCGGCCATGTAGAGGAAAGAGGGAGTTTTGTGATTTTTGTGAGTTTTCACAAAGCCATCAGTCCATTTCAGCTCCGGACTGACTCTGGTTGCTCTTCGGTTGGACTTGTTTTGAGTGATTCCATGTCAGGATCATGAGATTTCTTCAGTCGGCATCTGGTCGTGACCTTAGAATGACTCGTAATATATTTTCCTCTTAAAAACTCCTCCTTAGCCTATATTCTCTCTAGACTCCAAAATACCCTGTAGATAAATATCAGAACTAACAAGCAAAAGTTAAATAGAAAAACAGTCTAATTTGGTGGGTTTAACTGTGTTTATGATTCATATAATTATGGTCCATCAGCTCCCAACGAGGAAGATGTAGTTAACAACCCTCCTCCTGCAGTCATTGAGGAGGAACCCAGGACTACACGCCACGGGAGAATCATACAACCCCCAGCAAGGCTGAGGGACTATCGATGCTACACATCGCAGGGTCAGGAAAACCTGGATAATTTATGTCATTTTTGTGGATTTGCATCCTTTGTCTCTCTTGCAGAACCAAAAACAGTAGCATAGGCGCTCAAGGATCCAGGTTGGGTCAATGCCATGCAAGGAGAGCTACATCAGTTCGAGAGGAACAAGGTATGGCGGTTGGTCCCTAGGCCGAAGGACAAGAATGTAATAGGGACGAAGTGGGTCTTTAGAAACAAGATGGACGACAAGGGAGTCATTGTGAGGAACAAAGCCCGCCTGGTAGTCAAGGGGTACAACCAACAAGAGGGGATAGACTACGATGAGACATTCGCCCCAGTTGCAAGGTTAGAAGCAATCAGACTATTAATTGCTTATTCTACTTACCATGGCTTCACTCTACAGCAGATGGATGTGAAAACGGCCTTCTTGAACGGAGTTTTGAAAGAGGAGGTATATGTGAGCCTAACACCAGGATTTGAGGATCACACTCACCCTGATCATATCCATATCCTGGACAAGGCGTTGTATGGATTGAAGCAAGCATCCCGTGCTTGGTATGAGAGACTGTCACAGTTCCTGCTATCCCAAGGATATGCCAGAGGAGAGGTGGACAAGACTCTCTTCCTTTTGAAGGAAGGAAAGGACACTTTAGTGGGAAATAAAGAAGAATTTAGAGAAAAAAGGTTATAAATTCTATTAACATGAAAGACCTTTTTATAGGGATACAAGGTGACTATTCTAATTCTAGACTATTCTAATTCTAGACTATTCTAATTCTAGAATATATATAGACAATCCTAATTATAGAGTATATCTTAACAAGTTCCTTGACTACTGCTTGAACACTGTGAAGACGTTTTGCCAAAAGCCATGTCATACGTAGGAACAACAATCTCCCCTATGGCATTTTTGGCAAAACCAAATCATCTAGTTCTAACTATCTAGACTTCAGAGACAATTGAGGGAAACAAGCCATCCTAAAAAATTACTCCCCCTTTTGCCACAAAATTGGCAAGGAGGGTTCAAACATAGTTCAAACAAGTAAAGAAAACAGAACTGGAAACAGTACGATGAAAAATAAACGTTCAGAAGTTAGGGTCAAGTAAAGGTTTTTAGCATAAACCTTTAAATGGAGGAGTCTTCATCCATGCTTTCCTCTTCATTACCCTCATCATCACTCGGATATCTCAAGGCACGCACCAATCGATTGATTCTTTTCCTCTGCTCCCGTTTTGCCTCCAGAATGATCTCTTGTTCGCTAACCAGACTAGACACCATAGTCTTTATCACCAACAATCCCAAACTGTTTTGGAAGATTTGCAATAGCTTCTCGCACTAACTGTTCATTGAACGGCTTACTTCGTCAGTGTCCAGAATAGACTCGTCTCTCTCAACAGATGTAACACCTCCTTTCCTTTGTATCTCTTCTCATCAAGCAGCCTCTCAGGGATGACTTCCTTTTCTGCACTGCCTTCCACTTGGCTACTGCTTTCTGACTTGCAAACCACATTCCATGCTTAGTCACTCCAGTTGGAACACGAGTAGGGACCGAATCTGGAACACTCCTCTTCCTCTGCACTTACTCCTTCCTTCTGAAAATCCTGGACCACCTCATCAATTTGCTTATACAACTCCTCAAGTTCACTGTCTTCTTCAGATGGGTCTGATTCATTTGCGTCAACATCTTCAGATTCTTGTTGCTTCTTTTTCTCAGCTTTCATGGGCACATCTTCATCATCTGACTTCGTTTCTCTTTCCACAGCCTCATCACTTCTTTTAGGAACATGTTCTGCAACACTCTCCTTTTCTACATTCATTGCCTCAATTTCATTAGCCTCTTCTATGACTTCTCGGTCTGACTCTTCATCAAGCACCAAACTTCGCTTTCTAGACATTTCAATAAATTGTTCAGTCTCCGAGTCTGACATAGCAATCATCCTTCCCCTTACAGTAAAGATTCGTGCAGCGTATTTCCTGGGAGTATCGCTCCTTCGAGTCATGATTTTCTTGCGAAGCCCTGACTTCTTTAACTAGAAATCGGTGGCATGTGCTTTTGCATTCAACAGTTTCTTCTTATCAGAAACCCCAATCTTAGTCCTACTGGCTTCATCCATTTCCAGAACCTCAGACACAGTTTCTACTACGATTTTCAATCCCTTTAACTTAACATCACCAACTTCCTCACCCTTATCACCCACTGAAGCTTTACCCGTCTCCTTCTCTTTCTCACTCGTTTGCACATTCACAGAATTGAGAACAGGTACTTGAGATTTGGAGCTAGGGATTACCTCTTGGAAGGGTGGTTCAACCGTCGGCTTGCTTCCTTCAGTTGGTTTAGTGTTAGCCATTGAGGTCTTCGAAGTCGCTTCCTTCTATTTCGACACAGCCGCCTCTTCTCCATTATTTTTCTCTTCACCGATCTTAGGGTTTACTGGTATTGTTGCTTCAGCCAACTTTGATTTGACTTCTTCCTTTGATTTCTCAGTTTCCATCGTATTCGTCTTTGTCTCTTTCCCCATCTTAGGGTTTGTTTTGTTATCTTCGTAATCTTTGAATTTTCCGTCGGAACTCTTGAAGCAGCACCTTCTGATGATTCTTGGTTTTCTTTCTTCGATTCAGATGAGGCTTTGACAACGTTCTTAGCGGTCTTCTGTGTGTTCACCATCGTCGTTGGTTTGTAGAAACGCCGGAGAATCTTGAGAGGATTGTCGAGCTGGGGTTTCAGGAGTGTTTGGCGAGAGTGAGCAACTAACACAATTTGATTTTCAAAATATTTGGTCTTCTGGACTTCCCAAAAACTGACAAGCGTATATCTCTTGAGATATTTGTCCAATCATCTCTCTCATCCCAACGGTTCATGAATCTGTAAAAATTTTGAATTCAATAATTAATTCCAACCACGTACCATCTATTCCGGCCCTTTTCTTTGATAGGTCAGTCCAACTGATTTGCTGGAGTTCTGCTTTTGACTGACCTCTCACTGGAACAGTTAGTTGTTGAGAACACATAGACCCAGAGAGGATCTAAGTGTCTCAAACTGAGTGGCATACAGTGGCTTGGTGAAGATATATGCTAGTTGCTTGTCTGTTTTCACATGTTTCAACGTGAAGACCTTCTTCTCCACTAGCTCTCTGATGAAGTGGTGTCTGATGTCAACGTGCTTTGTCCTGAAGTGATGTACAAGGTTCTTGGATATGTTGATGGCACTCATATTATCATAGTACAGTGTCATCTCTTCCTATTCCACTCAGTATTCGGACATCATCTGCTTCATGCAGCTGAGTGCAGCCACTCCCTGCAGCAATGTACTCTACTTTGGCCGTAGACAGGGAGATACTATTCTGCTTTTTGCTGAACTAGGAAACCAGGTTGTTGCCTAAGAAGAAGCAACCTCCAGACATACTTTTTTAGTCTTCAACATTTCCTGCTCAGTCCGCATCATAGTACCCAACCAGGAGTTAATTGGTATCCTTGGTGTACCATATGCCATAATCAGCAGTTCCACACACGTACTTGATGATCCTCTTGACCTGCAACAGATGACTCTCCTTTGGATTTGCTTGGTATCTTGCATGAACTCCAACTACATAAGTGACAGAACCGCTCGTCGTCAAAGCGATTGTGCAAATAAATTTATAGTCCGCTACTTGCAACTATACTACTGGGTAGTACTTGGTAAGTAGGGGTCGAACCTAAGGGAACTAGGGGAATAATTGTTCTTCGGGGGGAATTACGCACCGTGGGAACGTGTTTAAGGTCGGTTGGTTGGTTTTAAAGCTACCAGCTATTTTGATTGATTGATTGGTTGGTTGGTTGATTTTAATACTGGAAAGTAAATTACTATTTTAATGATTAAGAGAAATGTTCGGTTTCAGGGGACTTGTATTATATCCTGTTTATCATTGACCATTAGTGAATCATCTAAGTATTCAAACGGTGAATCGAGGCTAGTTACAGCACAAGACTTGCAACACCGGTTTAAAGCAACTCCTGTTCTATTTCAGTCTAGCGCCAATACCCTAAGGTATGCTAGCCTGGGTGCATCCACCTGATCTCACAGTTACGCTCGACCAGATGGGATTTAGGATGAGTCGAACTCCACAGATAGCTTTGCTTGTTACAGCTTCCACTACCTGAGTATGATCACGAATTCCCACAGAAGAGCTTTGCTTGTTACAGCATCCACTCAACCTTGGAAACTCTGACTATATATGGCACATAGAACAAGTTTTGAATACTAAGACTAAACACTAAGTTAATAGTCTTAAAACATTTATAATACAAGTGCGCCCCTTTGACCGAACTACTAGTTTAGCTACTATTCATCGCGCTAAACATTATACTAAGGAAATTAAAGGCAACAATTAAATAAATAAATACTAAGAGAAACTTACAACCGTTGAAGCGCCAAGGGAGCTTTCCTTTATTTCCAAAGTAAAATTACAACATTACAAATATTACAACTTCTAGAGAGAGATGTGACTAAGCATTTGTGGATCTGGGTTTCACCAATACAGCAAGTGATTGTAAAGGCTCCTGGGTCTTTATCTCTTTCCGGTTGTGACTCATGGTCTGAAACGAGGGCTCTTTCTATTCGTTGACCAGTCTGCCTATTCCTTAGCCTTAAGTTGTTGTCGTCGTTCCATCTTGATGCTGGTACGTCGGTGTGTATAATAGGCGGTGGTGTTATGCAGACGGTGAATGCATATCATCCATTGTCGGCATGTGTAACCCATGTTTTGCCATTATTGGGGCGATCTTCCTCTTGATTCCAATCAGGTCGACGTCTGCGGTTGAAGTGATTGTTCGAGAGTTTGTAAGTTGGGGATCGTGCTACCTCTCCTAGTGTAGCCTTCATGCTTGACCTCTTTATCATGCTTATATTTGCCTTTGGATTTTGAACGGTCTGTGAAGGAAGTCTGCCAGGTTCAGTAGTGAGTGTAGACATGGCGGTGGCGAGCTGGGACATTTGTTTGGTCAATTCTGAGATTGCCCCGTCAGTTTTTGCCTGGTACTGGTGTAGCGAAGTTCCCAACTGATTAATGTTTCCCGTAAGCTCCTTCATCGTGTCGTTGAGCGACTTGCTTGGCTCCTGCTGATTGCTCGGTCTGGCTTGGTACTGATTTGGCCCTTTTTGGTGATATTGGCCTGCTGATGGAGTGTTCTGGTGATATTGTCGGTGGGGTGGTTGGTAGAATGACTGCGCTAGTTGAGGGACAGCTGGTTGTGTCTCCGTCTGAAGATAGCTATTGTTGTTACGCCAGTCTGGGTTGGACGTTTGACCGTACTGTCTATTTTGTCCAGTTCTGACGTTGTTGTATCCTTGATATCCACCCAATGCATTCACATCAGCCGGTTCTTCTTCTATCAATGTTGGGCATGCGTCCGTTTTGTGGTCCGTAGAACTACAGAACTCGCAAGGTTTAACCGTAACTGGCTGTCTACGTATGATCTCAATCATCATCTCCTTTAACTGTTTCATCTCTTCAGTTATGGAGTTTACTGATGCCTCAGTTTGTGCTACCCTTTTTGATCGAGAGAATTCATCTTGGCGAGTGGTCTCTTCTCTAAATCGAGCATTTTCAGCAACGTTGGCGATGAGATTTCTGATGCCACTTAATGACAGATTCATCATGGACCCTCCTGCTGAGGCATCCAAGAGCATTTTGTCTAGTGGTCTTAATCCATCAATGAGGTACTCGATGACGAGTTTCTCGGGCAGTCCAAGGGTACAGCAGCTCCTTTCTAGGTGATTGAACTTTTCCAGGTAATCGTACCTGGTTTCATTGGGACCTTGTTTGATTTCCTGTAGTTGCTTCCTTACTTGAATTGCTCTTCCAGCCGGATAGTATTTATCTAAGAATTTCTTCAGCATCTGAACCCATGTTCTAATGCTTCCGGAAGGCAATGAAATGAACCAGTCACTTGCCGAGTCAGTGAGGGAAAAATAGAATGCTTTTAACTTGAAGTCGTCCATATTCACTCGGTTGGGCTTTAGATTCTGGCAAATGCCATGTAGGTGTTGGAGGTGAGTTGCGGCAGATTCTCCTTGAGATCCTGAGAATTTTGGCAGGCTGTGTGCCACTGATGCGTTTATGGTTATATTTTCTAATTGAGGGCTCTCATAGATACACCACGGCTGTGTCTCGAAATTAGGGGCATTTAACTCACCCATCGTCGGTTCACGGTAGTAGTTATCTCCGTAGTAGTCATCAAACGCGGGTTCTCTTCTTGGCATGTATCGAGGTTGAGGTTGTGGTCGTGGGGGATGGATAGGAGGTTGTACTGGACCAGCTGCATTTCGGTCCTCGGGTAATTCTTGGTTTCTTCTGACTGCTTCCCTATCACGAGCTCTTCTGTTTCTGATGAGTTATTCTGGATCGTCGACGAATGGAAACTGTACCTCATCATTCTGATCGTACAGGTTTATTTCTTCGTCATCCTGGAAGTCATGGTGACTTTCTTCGCGAGACATGGTTGTTTTGAAGCGCGTAACGGTTCAAAGAACAGTTATCCGATGACTAGTTCCCCGGCAACGGCGCCAATTTGACAGAACCGCTCGTCGTCAAAGCGATTGTGCAAATAAATTTATAGTCCGCTACTTGCAACTATACTACTGGGTAGTACTTGGTAAGTAGGGGTCGAACCCAAGGGAACTAGGGGAATAATTGTTCTTCGGGGGGAATTACGCAGCGTGGGAACGTGTTTAAGGTCGATTGGTTGGTTTTAAAGCTACCAGCTATTTTGATTGATTGATTGGTTGGTTGGTTGATTTTAATACTGGAAAGTAAATTACTATTTTAATGATTAAGAGAAATGTTCGGTTTCAGGGGACTTGTATTATATCCTGTTTATCATTGACCATTAGTGAATCATCTAAGTATTCAAACGGTGAATCGAGGCTAGTTACAGCACAAGACTTGCAACACCGGTTTAAAGCAACTCCTGTTCTATTTCAGTCTAGCGCCAATACCCTAAGGTATGCTAGCCTGGGTGCATCCACCTGATCTCACAGTTACGCTCGACCAGATGGGATTTAGGATGAGTCGAACTCCTCAGATAGCTTTGCTTGTTACAGCTTCCACTACCTGAGTATGATCACGAATTCCCACAGAAGAGCTTTGCTTGTTACAACATCCACTCAACCTTGGAAACTCTGACTATATATGGCACATAGAACAAGTTTTGAATACTAAGACTAAACACTAAGTTAATAGTCTTAAAAAATTTATAATACAAGTGCGCCCCTTAGACCGAACTACTAGTTTAGCTACTATTCATCGCGCTAAACATTATACTAAGGAAATTAAAGGCAACAGTTAAATAAATAAATACTAAGAGAAACTTACAACCGTTGAAGCGCCAAGGGAGCTTTCCTTTATTTCCAAAGCAAAATTACAACATTACAAATATTACAACTTCTAGAGAGAGAAGTGAATTTGAGAATTGGTGTGTGAAATGAGGAGGAGGAGCTCCTCCTTTTATAGCCAAAATGGGAGGAGATGGGTGGTGGAGATGGATGCACATGTCTTTTGATCCAAGGGAGGAGAAGAGGAGGAAGGAGGAGGTGCCATGTGGAGGAGCAAAAAGCCGCCGGTCACCATGGGTGGAGGAGCCGCCGGTTGCCGGTGGTGGAAGGGGGAGGAGCTCCTCCCTTGGCCACCTCCTTGAGTGGTGGCCGGTCATCCTTGCCCAATGTGTGAGTTTGTACAGTTTTGTGCAGTCTTTTCACAAAACTGTCAATGTGTTCCTTCCCCGGTCTGTCTTGACTCCACTCCTGATTCTTCTGATTAATTTATTCTGGTCAATTCAACGTCAGGATCCTTGATATTTCTTCAGTCGGCATATGATCTTGACCTTGGATTGACTCTTGTTATCTTTTCAGCTTAAAATCCTCTCCTTAGCGTGTTTTCACTTCAGTCTCTAAAATGCCCTGTGAAAATATATCGGGACTAACATGTAGACGTTAGATAGACAAACAGTCTAATTAAGGGGGTTTTACTGTGTTTCTGACTCGTATAACTTTGGTCCATCAATAAGCGATATCCGGTCTGCTGGTTATTAAATATAGGAGACTACCTATCATGCTCCTCTACATCCTTTGGTCAACATTTGTTCCAGCATCATCTTTAGTGATCTTTAAGTGTGTAGCAGCTGGGGTTCTCTTGTGGCTTGCCTTGTCCAAATCAAACTTCTTGATCAGACTCCTGGCATACTTGCTTTGTGAGACGAAGATGCCATCATCCTTCTGTTTCAATTGCCTTCCAAGAAAGTAGTTCATCTCTCCCATCATATTCATCTTGAACTCTTTCTGCATCTGTTCCATAAACTGATCCACCGGCTTTTGTGTATTGGACCCAAACACTATATTGTCAACATAGATTTGTGCAATGATAAAATCTGACCTCGTGTACTTGACAAATAGTGTCTTATCTACTCCCCATCTCACATAGCCATGGTCGATAAGAAACAACGTGAGACGTTCGTACCATGCTCTGGGCGCCTGTTTGAGTTCATACAGTGCCTACTTTAGTCGGTAAACATGAGTGGGATGGTGTGGGTCTTCAAATCCCTTTGGTTGGGCGACATACACTTCCTCATTTCACATCCATCTGGAACATTTTGAACTTTAGGTGGCATGCAAGTGCAAGGTGTAGTCTGATTTTATCCAGTCGTGCAACATGGGCAAAGGTCTCCTAAAAATCGATTCCTTCTATATGGGCGTATCCCTGTGCAACTAATCGGGCTTTGTTTCTGGTGATATTGCCCTTCTCATCGGACTTGTTCTCGAAAATCCACTTAGTTCCGATGACATTTACTTCGTTAGGCCGTGGAACAAAATCCCACACATCATTTCTGGTGAACTCACCCAATTCTTCCTGAATGGCCATCAACCAGAATTCATCAATAAGTGCTTCATTCCTTTAGATGGTTCTCCACTAACTTCAGTGATCGAATGATTCTTGGCAATCCTCCGAGATGGTTGTAGAACTGGCGCAGAATCAGTCGTCACAGCTGGTGTATGTGTGTCTATATCTGCATTTGAGGAAGAGTTTGAAGAGGTCTAGTCCTCTGCTGGGACTCCCCCTGGAACTCTATCTTCTGTAGTCGGGGTTTGAGAAGGTGGTTCTGACAAAGTTCCACCGCTTTTGATAAAAGCGATGACCCATTTGCATCATTCAATCATTGCATTCATATACACACAATCTTGCCTAAACTTGCGGTCCAAGTCCATTTATGTGGTCTCGCGCAAAACTGAATAAAAGATCTCACATTCACATCAAGTGCAACCTATGATTTCAGACCAAACATCAATCAGAATCTTTGATCACGCCTAGCAAAAATTTATCATTTAGCTGGAGCTGTCACAGACAATGTGGACAGGAAGATGGGTATGTACCAGGTTGGGCCCTGGTGAGGATTTAGTCTCGGCTGAGTGCGGTGTCATGGTGCATAGGCTGGTTCCACTTGGTTTAAAGTTAGTGTAATGTGTGATTTTTTTAAGGCTGCTAGATTCTCAGCATGATGCTATTGTACTAGGTTGGATTGTGTTGGAGACATATGTGCTTACTACATGAGTAGCAAAATGGACATGGGGAACATATGTTGAGGTGTTCTTCATTCGGAATTGTTTGTGCATTTTGACTGGATTTGGCTGATGGATTTTGACCACTTGAACTTTGAAAGGCCTTTTCATTGAGCTTGGAAATGATGATTTGGTGCATGTGGGGTGATAGTTGAGTTGGTAACCTTTTGGCTTTGTAACCAAGAGGTTGTGAGTTCAACCCCCCACAATGCACCATTCCCACCTAGTTAGGTGAGGAATTTATGTCCCATTTTAAGAGGACTTGAAGAGAATGCTTTGTAGCTTCGTCGCGGGAGGTGCTAGAGATGGTTTTCGCCATGGTTCCGGAGATGGCTTCTACCGTGAGCAGGTTGAATGCAAGAAGATATGCTTCGAAGTGGATGGGTCAAGACGCCGCATGGCTTGCGCTTCAGTAGACAAAAATGTACTAGATGATATGCTTAGATTGATCTTGTACAACATGTAAACTCCATCATCAAAAAAATGATGATTTGGTATTAGAGAAGAGTCAAGATGACTGATTCATCACTCAGTATGTTGAGATGAATGTTCTGAGTTGCAAAAAAGTTTTTTTTAGCATACTTAACACCAGTTCCTCATCTATGTATACATTCTATATAATGTTTTGTCATTGCTCTAACACACCTCAAAATGGCGATTATTCCTACAAAAAAATACTGTCAAAGAAAACTCTCCGCCGAAAATAACAAGAGATTTTCATATGGACAATATATGAGAAGATGTTGATTCATTATCTAGATAATTTGTGGCATTTGATCGGACCAAACTTTTGCCATTATCTAGATTTTAGGAAAGCCTTTATCTTTAATTTGAATAAAAACCCGTAGCTTTTGCTATTTCTTTCTGGTAGATTCCAGAGTTATGTTTTCTGGTGGTTACCAGAGTTTTATCTCTTTTTCTAGTGGATTCCAGAGTTTTCGTTCGAGTTCATGCCTGTGAATTTGATCATCTATCCTAGGTAGCACTTACTATTCCTTCGAGATTGCCACTGCGTCAGGTGGTATCAGAGCATGTCTTTCCCTGTCTCTCTTCTAGCTTGATCAGTGTGACAGATCAACCAATAACCATGGAAGATTTGGCGAGGGTAACTGCGGGTTTTACCGCAACCCTGGCTGCTTTCACAAATCAGGTGGCTGAGTTGACGACGAGAGTGGCCAACAAGAGTCGTCGTGGAGACGGGAGAGGAGAACTGAATATGGTTCCACAAGGTGAGAACAATCATGCGACTATCTTTGATAATTCGAGTTCTAAAAAGAAAGTTGATTATGGTGATCAACAAAATAATTATGATTATTGAGTGAAGAGTGATATTCCATTGTTATATTGAACCATGGGAGGAGAGGAGTTTTTGGATTGGTAGGTCAAGGTTGAGGGGTTTTTTGATGTCATGAATGTTCCCGAGAACAAACAAGTTAAGATGATATCAATCAGGTTGAAGAGTATGGCTGCCGTGTGGTGGGACAAGCTCGTTATTCAGAGGCAATGACAAAAGAAGGGGCCAGTTAGAACATAAAGGCGAATAAAACAATTGATGATGGAGCAGTTTTTGCCTAAAGAGTACGAACCAATCATGTATATGAAGTATGGTGAATGCGTTCAAGAAAAGAAGATTGTGACAGAGTACACGAATGAGTGTGTGCAGCAAGAGCTTCCGAAAGCAAATCTGAAAAAGAAAGATGTTATTGTGGCGGAGGAGGCGTTGGAGGAGATTGATGAGCTGGTGATGCTGAGGATTATGTCTGCTGATTCTAAGGAGGAAGGTGAAGAGGTTGAGTCGAAAAAGGAGAAGGTTATTATGGCAGAGGAGGAGTTGGAGGAGATTGATGAGGTAGCGATGCTGAGAATTATATCTGCTAATTTTTAGGAGGAATGTGAAGAGGTTGAGAATGAAGTTGGTAAGGTTATTAGCAGTACTGAGACTCTAATTTCTCCCAAATCGGGACCTCGTGAGAAGCCATATGCACTCGGTGGGGTGAGTAATCCTTCTTTTATTACAACCCAATCAAAATTCATGGAGTTCACTTCAAAAGGGTCAGCTTTATATGACAAACCCCTCCACCAAGTTGCGGAACATGATTCAAAAAGTGATACACTTAAAATTGGGAAATTGATTAGGAGTGTCTGCGGTGATAAGCCGAAGCAGTGTGACTTATCCATGCCTCAGGTCGAATTTGCATACAACAACAAGGACCTTGAAATCAGTACAACGACTGAGAAATTGGTTGGGGAGAGTATAGTTGTCCAGGAAACTGTTAAGGCTAGATTGAAGGCTACGGGGAAGAATAAGAATAATAATAATAATAATAATAATAATAATAATAAGGTTGATGCTGACAAGCACGACAGAGCAAAGGTTTAAAGGATGGTGATGATGTGATACAGCCTTACAAGCATAGTCCATTGATGATAGATGAGGTCATACATTTAGAAGAGAACTCGGGGTCGAGTTCTTTGGAAGTGGAGGAGACTGATGTAGGAGCGTTTAGGGCTCCGAAATAGTATTTTAGCTTTATTTCTTTGTTTTTAAGATTTTAGCAGCTTATTTCTTATTTTAGTTTTTATTTAGATGTTATTTCCAAATTAGGGTTTTATATTTTTCGATTTAAACCCTCGTTAGGGTTTCAGAAACACATCTTTGATTTGAATAAAAACCATAGCTTTTGCTAACGCTTTCTGGTGGATTCCAGAGTTATCTTTTCTGGTGGATTCCAGAGGTTTATCTCTTTTTCTGGTGGATTCCAGAGTTTTCGTTCGAGTTTACGCTTATGAATTTGATCATCTATCCTAGGTCTAGCGCTTGCTATTCTTTCGAGATTCCCGCTGCGTCATGATGATTTGGGGGATTCAGTTGATGAGTGAAATATGTGTGTGTGGTTGTGGATTGAGATTTTGAGGATTGTGTTGTTGATTGAGTTTGGGTAGGATTGGTCTCTTTAAGAAATTTTTTACAATGGATTGAGACTTGGTGGTTGTTGATAAGATTTTTTGGGGTAAGTGAAGTGTGTAAATTGTGCATATCTGTTGACCAAAGGTGTAATTTTGAAATGAAATTTATGCATTTTTCAGAGATGCTTCTTTTGCTTTTATTAGTTAGCCGATTTGAAAATTGATGCGTGATTGCTTGTTGTAATGCGATGAAAGTTGATTGTTTGGATTAAGTTTGCGCCTTCATGAACAATGACGAATCAGAATGCGAGGTGGTAGTTATGCTGGCTTTCATTTGCGCTACTTTCAGATCTTCATCTGTATGTTGTTTGCTCTCATCGAGATGTCTGATAAATTGATAGATTGCAGTGGCTATTGATCTTTAAGCATTTTTTGGTTATCATGTGAACTGTGTTATTGGGACCAAGCTGACATGTTTAGATTGGCGACGTGGTATACATTACATATGTTATAGTTGTTTTTTCTTCTCTCTTTGATATATGTGGTCTCAACGTCCTAATTTTGCTGATCCATTTACACGAAATCTCTTAGTCTGATTATGATACGCGCAGAGATATTTTAGTGGAAGTGGGATCAACCAAAATAAGAAGATGGTAGTGCAACTCCACCATTTTGGTGTAATTAGTTGAATAAAGGTGGTTGAAGTTATGGAGACTGTTGATAGAGCTTTGTTTGTTCATGATGGCGGTAATCCCTATGATGACTCTCCGATGCTTATAGGCTACAATGCCACAATCTCGTCACTCACTTGAATGCTATGTGCCTTGAATTATTAGAGAAAAATCTGCGGCCTGAGATGCGTGCTTTAGATATAGGCTCAGGTAAGGTTATTTGATGTAGGTTGTTTTTTTATATTTATGACGGACTACTTTCAAATTCGAATTCCTAATGATTTACCTGGTGACTGGATTATAGACAGTTTATAAAAGAACGTCGGGGATTTCATTGATACTCGACTTGACTTAATGTACTTCTGAGTTCTGACGTGCTTAACTTGTGTAGATATATGCTCATGTCATTTGGTGATGTTATGTATTAGGTACTGGATACTTAACCGCATGCTTTGGAATGATGGTGGGACTAGAAGGCCGTGCAATTGGCGTGGAACATATACCTGAGTTGGCAGCTTCCTCGATTGAAAACATTCAAAAGAGTAAAGCAGCTCCATTGCTGAAGGATGGTTCACTTGCAATTCATGTCGGAGTGCGTTGCTTACTGTTTTGAAGTCCCATCTTTCGAATGTTTTATTTTCTATCCGTCACCGATTGGTTCACTTGATTCATTCACATGTTCTGGAAGAAGACATGAAACTATTTCAAATTACTTGATAGAAAATTATTTTTTGATCCTGAACACGATGAATGTTAGACAAGATTTTTATTTTACTTTGTCATTGTGTTCATACCTTTTAGTCAATTTTCTAATACTTCGTATATATCTATTTCAATAGATGGTTATACTTCACTTGTGATCTAAATTTTGCAATTTAGTCATTTTGTTTAAAGTTTTCTAGTTATCTTTTGTACATATTTTGCAAGCGATCAAATTTTCATTTCTCTCAGTTCCATACGCTCAATTCATATGAACTGACAAAACACACATTTTATTGTTACAGATGGAAGATTGGATCGACCAGAATTTGCACCATATGATGCCATCCATGTTGGAGTTGCGACACCTCATATCCCCCAGAGTCTAATTGACCAGTTGAAACCCGGAGGAAGGCTCGTCATTCCCGTTGACAATATATTTCAAGAACTGCAAGTAATCGACAATGATTTGGAAGGAGAAATCAGTATCCACACTGATACCTTTGTCCGCTACGTCCCATTGACCAGTCGAGAAACTCAGCTAGGCAGCCAATGAACCTACATCAAGCATAGCAACATTTTCTTTGTAAATAGATTCAAAACAAATCGTCTTTTATATTTGAAAAGTTTGAGGACAAGTTTGCAATTACCTAAAATGATTTCAGTACTTTTATGTAATTTAACTTACCTACCTAGTCAATAATGAAACTCATAAAATTTTAAAGGCCCAAATATTACTAATCCGTTTGCATCGAAGGTATCTCTCATCTACTCAAATAGGCCGTATCAATCGTAATGTTTTACTTTTACCTTTTATAACTTGGAAGTGGGATCCCTATTTGATGATTATGCTTTTTTCTTTTGGACACTGCAGTGCGCTACAACAAATCTTTAGTCGATCAACCCAACATTTCTAAAGAGGAAGGTAAAATATGGCCCAACTGGTATTAAACTTAAATAATTAAATTGACAAATATAACTAACTCAACCCAATTAGCTGCAAAAATACCACGTGGACGGTCCGATCTGGACTCGGAATTTTCTGATATAAGAAGTTTTAGGGTTGTGGCACATCTCGCAAATTTCTTCATCATCTCGTTTCGATCGAAATTCGCTCTGCTCGTTGGTCGACCTGATTCGATTTGGTTTCTCGCTGTCGCCGCCGTGTTGTTTTGGTTGAATTTTGTTTTTATTATCAGATAGCAGAGGAGATGACAGCCGCCGCCATGGTCAGAGCGATACTCATCCGCGGCCGAAGTTTCTGCTCGTCATCATCTCAATATTCATCTGCTTCGGCAGCCAACCTAACCAATCCCAGAGGTAAGCTGCGTTCCCTCTTCCAACCCGAATCTGTAAATAGTGTCGTAGATGTAAACGAAGCCATAAGCTTCTTCGATGCGATGATTTCATCGCAAATACCTAACTCAATTCGACAAAGGAACAGGCTTTTAGCAATTGTGATTCGGAATGGGCGTTACTACGGTGCTACACAGATGTACAGAAAGATGGAAGTAATCCAATCTAATATCAATACCATCAACATGTTGGTTCATTGTTATTCTAAGGTTAGTTGTATCGATTATGGAGTTGGGATGCTGGGTTTGATTCTGAAAAGGGGATTAAGCCCTGATGTGATTTTCTTCACCACATTGGTTAAGGGGTTGTGTTTGGAGAAGAGGGTGGAGGAGGCTGGATGGCTTTTGTGTAGGATGGAGGAGATGGGGTGCACTCCTAATGAGGTAATGTGGCGGACATTTATTGGAGGATTGTGTAGTTTGAGGGATTTGGATCTGGGCGTTCATTTGTGCCATAAGTTGGCTGGTAAGTTGTCTGCGGATTTGGCTATTGTTATGCAGCTTATTTCGGTTTGTCACATTGTGGCTATTCACTATCTTATTGAAAAGGGATCGGTTGTCAAAGCTGAGCAATTGATGATTGAGATGAGGCAGCAGGGGATTCTGCCATATTTGTTTGCTTATCATTCGTTTGTTTATTTTTGGTGCTGTGCTCAAGAGATGGAGAAGGCCATAAATATGTTGTCTGATATGAAGTGTTACGATATTTGCCCTACTGTTGTCACTTATAATATGATCATTAATGGCTTTTGTCGGGCTGGTCAGGTTGAGGAGGCGCTAGGTATGGTTCATGAGATGAAGAACAGTGCGCTATCTCCGAATGTTATAACTTATAATTGTTTAATTAATGGGTTTTGTCGGGTTTGTCAATTTGAGAAGGCTTGGCATATGTTTACTGAAATGAAGACTCATGGACCTGACCCAGATGTTGTAACTTTTACTTGTTTAATTCATGGCTTGTGTCGTGCTGGTCAGTTTGACGAGGCTTGGCATATGTTTACTGAAATGAAGACTCTTGGACCTGACCCGGATGTTGTAACTTATAATTGTTTAATTCATGGCTTGTGTCGTACTGGTGAACTTAAGGAGGCTTGGCATATGTTTACTGAAATAAAGACTCGTGGACCTGATCCGAATGTTGTAACTTATAATTGTTTAATTCATGGCTTGTGTCGTGCTGGTGAACTTGAGGAGGCTAGGCATATGTTTACTGAAATGAAGATTCGTGGACCTGACCCGAATGATGTAACATATAATTGTTTAATTCATGGTTTGTGTCGTGCTGGTGAACTTAAGGAGGCTTGGCATATGTTTACTGAAATGAAGACTCGTGAACCTGACCCGGATGTTGTAACTTATAATTGTTTAATTCATGGCTTGTGTCGTGTTTGTCAGTTTGAGGAGGCTTGGCAAATGTTTATTGAAATGAAGACTCGTGGACCTAACCCGAATGTTGTAACTTATAATTGTTTAATTTATGGCTTGTGTCGTGTTGGTCAGTTTGAGGAGGCTTGGCATATGTTCACTGAAATGAAGACTCGTGGACCTGACCCGAACGTTGTTACATATACCTCATTAATAAATGGGTTTTGTCGTGTTGGAAGGGTAGGACGGGCCCAACGTCTATTTCATGAAATGAAGGCTGATGGGGTTTCCCCCGATGAGTATACTTATAATTCGATTATTGGAGGTTTATGCAAAGTAGGTGACTGGAAGGCAGCCAACCAAATTTTTACGCAGATGCTGGAGCAAGGAGTTAAACCAAATTCCATTACACTTGATACCGTAAGAAATGCACGGTTGAAGGAAAGTAACCGAAATGATGAAACTCAGTTGCATTTTTAAATCCATGCACTGCAACAAATCATAGTCGATTAACCTAACATTTATAAAGAGGAAGGTAAAATAATATAGTCTTCTCTGTTGCATTTTTCTACTATATTGGAAATTTCTGGATATGTAGTTGCCTTTTTACTAATAACTTGCTATATGCACCACTCACCATTGGTTGTAAATTTTGTGCGGTGGACTCCATCTTCTAATGCCTCATATTTCCAGATGATAGCTGAAAGCCTAAAACTGTGCAGCTATTTACATTTCACGTAATTTATCATCATGTTCTGACCTGTGGAGTCCCCTGATTATATTTATTATCCTGATTAAAGGAAGCACTGCAGGAAATCTAGGTAATTCTACTTTTATCGAGTGCTTGTAGCATGAAATGATACCCCTTTGATAAATGCTATTTCGACCGGAATTGCAAGCTTATGACAGTTGTGGGAGAAGTTAATAGATGTCAGGGCCTACTACTACTTCTGCATTTGTCAAAAGTTCAGTCTCTAAACCTCCACTAACATTTGAAATCATGTGCTTATGCAGGATTGGATGAACTATGAGCCTCTCAACATTTATTACATTCTATTAAGAGATGACAGGTTGAAGTTGAAGGGATGGAATGGAAGATGTGCACTATACTGAATTGATGTGGCTGGACATTCCGGCCTTTTGAGCCCTAAGCAAGTTATTCCTGGCACGACGTATGAGAATTCAACTTTGTAGCCCTGCATGAATACATTATCAGCCTTTAGTGATTAGAACATGCTTTAACTTGCTTCTATTAATTCTTTTTTCTGGATTGATTCTCGGGTAGGAAATTGTAAAGCGGATTTTGCAGCAAACTTGACTGTGAGTTGGTTACTACCCTTTGCAGCTTCTGCGTTGATTTTGTGAGCTGTTGAAGCGAAGCTGATGCTCGACTCATTTCTTCAATTCGTGGAAACCACAGCCAGTACCAAAAATAGCTCATTCAAAATAGAGCCAAAATTACCTCCGGTCCAGTAGCAGATTATGCGTATGTTATATATTGCATGTCTTTTTTTACAGTTAACTTTTTTTTATATTAAATATAGTCAACTAAGTGGTTGTAGTATAGTGGCAAATATTCCCGCCTGTCACCCGGGTGACCCGGGCAATTTTACACTTTTATTTTCCTCATTTTTGAAGGGTGATTTGGTAAATTAGCAATTTCAAATTATTCATTTATTTTAATTTTTACGCGTATTAATACTAATTGATATTATTCTCTTATCTAAGGAAACAGCTGAATGAGAAGCGCACAATTTACATAGCGAGATGCGAAGACGTTGATTCACACCGAAAGCGGTAAGCCATCCAAAACCCAAGCTCAGATTTCCTCAATCATCATTCAAGCTCTAATCCTTGTTCCCGACCTCTAATTTCCACAGCATGAGCTAAGATGATGGCCTCGGTTGGAATTCACTCCGTCGCATTTCAGGTACAATCTTATTCCGCGCAGTTCAATATAAACCTTTGTAGTGAAATTTTGATTGTGCGAGTGTACTCGATTAGCCTTCGGCCGGATGGTGTTTTCTGTATTGGCAAGTAGCGGAGGTGATTTTGGACTCTACGCGGCTGGGAGGCGAAAGAGTGGATGTGCTGATTTTAGATTGAATTGTAACTTGGATGGTGTTGATCGATTGAAGAGGTATGTTGCGAGGTCTGTGGATGCAATTGGGGAAATTCGAAGAGCATTTGTTCCTTCTGTTACCTTTGTGCTGAGTGAGAAAAGTATTTGGAAGTTGGTTTGCATTTGAGTTGTTTTGATTGTTCAACTGTGCTTGACTGAATGAATTTGTATGTCAATCAGATGCAGAAATGTGTTAAAAAGTCGGGAATTGCAGTTGAGGAACTCCGAGGGATTGGTAGATCCCTTCCACCAGTAACTATTGTGGTAATTTGCTGAGGTGAAAGACTTTTTGAATTACCTTTTTTTCTTACATATTTCTTACAATGCCCAAGTTATGACTGAGTTTAGTGGATTCAGAATTGAGTTGGGATTACTGATTTTGAACTTCTTTTACCACCAAAAGTTGTTGGTGGGAAACTATCAGAAGTAATCGTTGGAGTAACAAGTTGCATTTGAATACCTTTTCATTTGACAACAATGGGATGATAACACCCTGAACAATCCCTTTATGCTGGTTATTTTTGTCTGACAACTCCTTAATTATAAAAATTGTACCTTGGATTCATGTTGACTTGAATTAAGGTTATGCATTTGTCACATGTAAATATTTAATGTTTTGTTTAGAGAGCATGTAATAGGAAACTAAGTGTTCTATTGATACTTGAAAATGAATTTAATGGCTGGGATTTGCCATGCAATGCCTGTGTCAAATCTGCAATGTTGCATTTTTCATTCAGGTCCTTAATATATATGTTCATGGTCATCCGTTATTCTTTTGTATTAACAGAAGTAAATATAATGGGAAAAACATTGCAATTGGGTTAGGGATTGCAATCACGATGCTGTTCATATCTATGAGAGTGTATGTTTTAAGAAAGTCAAAGAACACTCGTCCTGGCTCTGTAGCTAATCTTGTACATCGTGGCCAGTTGAGATCTGATAGAAAAGGCATGTATGACCCAGAACTTTACTCGTACTTATAGATGGTCAATTTTACAGTGTCTGGCGTATTGAACATCAAATTTAGTTTTGTGTTATGCCTTTTAGACTTTGGTGATAATTTTTTATTTCTCCATTGCATCATTACACCTCAAAGTTTCTTTAATATGATGATCCATTTGACAATCCGTAAGGGTTAGTAAGAAGAAGTCAACTGTTGAGATGTGTGGAAAGGTTTATCGCCTGGCGCCAGTGTCCCTTACCGATGAATAACGCGTTGTCCATCAGAAACGGAGATTGGGGGCATACCGGAGATTGGGGGCATACCAATGGCTGGTCAGTTTGAGGAGGCTTGGCATATGTTTACTAAAATGAAGATTTGTGGACCTGACCCGAATGTTGTAACTTATAATTGTTTAATTAATGGGTTGTATCGTGCTGGTGAACTTAAGGAGGCTTGCCATATGTTTACTGAAATGAAGACTCATGGACCTGACCCGGATGTTGTAACTTATAATTGTTTAATTCATGGCGTGTGTCGTGTTTGTCTGTTGAGGAGGCTTGGCATATGTTTATTTAAATGAAGACTCGTGGACCTGACCCGGATGTTGGAACTTATAGTTGTTTGATTCATGGCTTGTGTCGTGATGGTCAATTTAAATGGGAAGACTTTGAGGTCAGAGGATCCAATATGCAGAATGGGAGTAACAAAGCCAAAGCCTTTGAGGTGTAACAACATTTTGTACAGAATGGGGTGAGTTTTTGTTGTGTGATGTCCTTCCCTTGGAACCCTATATTGTCCGGTACTCACGCTATTTTATTAGTAAAAACAAGTTTTCTATTGATATGGAGACGGAGCGTGTCGTCGAGTTCCCTATCGTCAACATAGATAAGCGTCCTAGGAAGAGGCAACGACTGGGCTGGGACATGCCACAAGTATACCAGATTTCGTCTATGCTTGTATTTTTTACTTTTAGATTTATAGCTTTTTTTCGATTTGTTATGAGATTGATTGATTGGCGATAATATTTTGGGTGGATTTATGAGTATTGTTATTTCTTTATATTTTTTTAGCTTAAAATAGAAACTTTATTTGTTTGAATGATTTTTTTTCTCCAAGTCAAAGATCTTAATGCTAGACAGATTTTTGAATTGTATATCTGTAAAATTGTGTTTTTTTGGCTCATTACCTGATTTATTCAATTGATTGTGTTGAGTTGTGAATTTCTTTTTTTCATCGTATTTCAATTTTTTTAAATATTTAGTTGTATTCAGTTAGAAATTTCCCTGGACTGTTCTTGCAGAAATATTAACTGTTACTGATAAAATTTATCTGTCTAGGTTATGCCCATGTATTTCTATGGCCACGAGATTGGGATCATGATAAATGTTATGCCTTCCATGGCTTTGTCTCTGGATATCGCAAACAAAATCAATAAGTTTTCGCATGGTCTTCCTAATGTCATTCCTGGCGGTGACTCACCTCCATGGAGGAAGGATGACAAAGATGGTCATTACACTTTTGCTATTGGAGATAATCTGACACCCCGCTTTAATTAAGCTTAACACTCTGTGAACTACTATATAAATCCGATCTACCGTGTCTCAGTGGTGGCCCAATAAGGGTTATCTTACCGAGCCTTTTTTTGGGTTTCTGTATGTGCAAATAAGATCCAAAGCAAGATGGGTGAAGGTGAGGGCATAAGTGAATTCAGTTTTTATATTCCCTATGTCATTGTGAATTTGTGATCATGAGCGTTGTTCTTTGTGCACCTTTTAATCATTTTTGTCTAACATGTACTTTTGGTCAGGTTTTAGAGTGCCGGGATAGAGAGAGTACGTGGAGTTAAGAAGTATCGTGAAGCAGCAATGATTGAAATTGAGATGTTAGAAAAGCTCGGTAAACATGACATAGGTGGCAATCGGTTAGTATTTTGATCTTTCTTTCTAATGTCTTTTCGAGGCACTTAACGTGCTTCCTAATGAACTGTTTTGCAGTAGTTGAGTTTTGTTGTTTCATGCAGTTGTGTTCAAATACAGAACTGGTTTGACTATTGTAATCATATTTGTATAGTCAGTACAAGACTAATTTGGAATGACTTGATTTCACTTATGCATAACATTTTATGGGGGTTAAGTGTCGTGGATGGATTCAAATAGTGCTACATGTCTTTGAGAAGCTTGAACCAAGCTTATATGATTTCTTACGGAAAAATAGTTATCGCTCATTTCCAATTGATCTTGTCCACGAGATTGGCAGACAACTATTGGAATGTATAGCACGTGTGTAAAAATACTTAAGCTATCATTCCACTCAATCTCTAGATCCTAAATATATATTTCGTTGAATCAGTTTGTGGGCAGCCTTAGTTTATGTATGTCAATTGTGAGTGAACTTTTGAATCAGGATGACAACGTAACTCTTATGTGCTAATTTTGCTTCTGTTTATAACGGTATGCAGTCATGCATGATATGCGCCTCATTCATACTGATTTGAAGCCCGAGACCATACTTCTAGTTTCTTCAGATTATGTTAAGGTTCCCGACTACAAGGTTATTATAGCTTAAGAGAATTTCTCTTGGATTAATGAACTCTCATATTTATTAAGAACTGTTATTGGATGTTCATTGTTTATCTTTTGACCAGATTATTTTCATCACTGTGTTCCTTAACTCAGTGTTTGTTAATTTCCTTCAGGCTTCTTCACGTTCTCCCAAAGACTACTCATACTGCAAGAGGGTACCAAAATCCAGTGCAATCAAAAAGTAATTGATTTTGGTAGTACAACCTACGATAAACAAGGCCAAAGTTATATTGTCTCAACAAGACATTATCGAGCTCCTGAAATCATCTTAGGTCAATCTTTTTTGACAGTCACTTATAAATCTATGTAACTATGTTTCGAGTATTTACTAATAATATTTTCCGATTATAATCTTGCTTCTATTCTTTACATGTCTTGGTTGGAGCTACCCTTGTGATATATGGATTGTTGGGTGTATGTCAGTGGAATTCTGTAATGTGAGTACTTGCTGTGATTTTTGTGTGTGAACCTTTTAGTGTTGGAGTCCTCATTGTTGACTCCAGTTTTCTTTGCTTAGGGTGAAGCATCGTTTCAAACTCATGAGAACCTTGCCATGATGGAAAGGGTACTGGGAGCATCTTTACAGAAAAGCATGTCAGAAAAGGAAAGTTAGATTGGACTGAAGGTGGATCTTCAAGCGATAGTCAGTGGAGCTCCAGCACCTGCCCGCATCGCCTCCTTTTCCATTTATCTCAACCACATCACTCGCCCTCTCCATTTTGAACCTGCTAGGCCTGGTTCAGAACTTCTTCCTACAAGGGTCAACTTCTTTACCATCAGTGGAGCTCTTATTAGTATGCCCGTGCCATGCCCGCGTCACTGCCTTTAGGATTTCTTTTCGGGTATGGTCTAAGTGTTCCTCAGTCTGTTGCACTGGTTTCGTCATGCCTTGTTGTGTTTGAGTTTGGTGATGAGATATGAACCTCATTTGTTGATGGAGGATAAGCTCTCTTTTTTGTGTTGGAAGAGTTGTTTTGATGTTGTAGCTAGTTGCTTAATTTTTAGTGGACAATTATGTAGTTGCTCCTGCTTGTGTCCACTTGATACATGAGATTAATATACAAAGAGAATCCACAAGAGTAGACAAGTCATGGTCTAGACAAGGAATAGATGCAAAAGTGTGTGAACCACTTGGATCAAAATGCATGCATAAATGGAAAAAAAAAATGCATGCATAAATGGATCTCTCTCACAACTATTTTTCAGAGCATTAACATTTTTTAATTCTACAATACTTGCTCACAGCAACAGCCAATAAACATGTGCCGATTTACACTTCACGCTAACATGCTCTTTGTAATATGACAAGAATTTACAAATTATAGTTTTAAAAGTTAATACTATCTTTTTGTGGAACCTAACCCCACTACAAGGAATTATTCCTTTACAGGCACCTTCACAAATTAAGCCACATTTTAAAGAGTAGAAATGTGAATAGTTGCCAAAGCAAGAGAAGAGAAGTCCTCTGGGCTTACTTTCCATCTTCGCTTTCAGGGTTTCGTTGAACTCATGGTGTGTTGCCATCAACGAGCTTGTGCTTGGAGACTCCGATTCAAGTATAGTGTTGACTGCAGGCTTTGCAAGTCTTGAAGGTATGGCGTGCTGCGGAGGTGAGATGGATGCAAGGTAGAAAAAGGGCATTTGGGTGAAGTTGGGACGAGTATTCGGGTCTTCTTGCCAACAGGATGTGAGGACAGTAGACATCTCCTCAGGTAGGTTGTCTGCATTAGACCTCACATTCTGCAAAACAATGCATGTCAGGAACTCGGAGATAAGGCAAAAAAATTGAGAAGAAAGGTAGTGAATGACCTTAAATGCGGCTGCATAGGCTGCTTGGAGATTAGACATACCTTCAAATGATAACTTGTTGTGTAAGAGCACCCATAGAACAATGGCAAAACTATACGCATCGACTTTATTGTTGTAGTGTTTCTTCTCCCCTTGTCGCAACGTGACCGTACAATACAACTACAATACGATCAATCATATAACAGGCATGCGAACAAATTAGGCACATGCAGTAAAACAAGATGCTACTACCTATGAAGAAAAATACAGTTACTGAAGGAGTGTATATGCAATTGTGTATACCTCTGGTGCCATCCAATGATATGTTCCGGTTTCTGCTGTCATCATCTTGGTAAGTGTCTCTTCTCTTGCCAATCCGAAGTCTGCTAGTTTTATTGTTTTCTGGTCTGCATATAGCAATAAGTTTTCTGTTTCATAATGTGGAAGCATCAAGTCTTGTAGTCAAGGATGAATGAGGTTGGAGTTAGTATGATAAATCTCAAGAAAGTGCCATCAAATCATTATCAAGCTTGAGATCTCGATGAATGATACCATGAGAATGGAAACATTCCGTACCACAAGCAATATCAAGAGTGAACCCCAATGCAACACGGGTATCCAGGCACCATGGCTGCATGCTAAGCAAATATTTGCGAAAAGTACCACCAGTCAAGAGCTCGGTGACTATAGCCATTATATGCTCTTTGCAGACACTGATGAACTGCACAAGAATCAATTCCATCGGAAATTTCTGGTTTAAGGCATAAGTAGACTCAACTTGGTAAAATCAGAAAATGTAATTTATTCAAAAGAAGTGATGTGAAACTAGCTCTGACCTCTAGAGAGCATAGCCACCACCCTGGCAAATCTCCTCTCTCGCTTTATTATTCCTTCATGAGCATCTCCTCTTTGAACTATTTTGATTGCCACTGTTTGATTCTTTTATCTAAAACACAGTTAAAGAAAGACACTTTAAAATCTAGATTACATGAATGGAACAGGAAGGTGTCCAAACGGAGCTACCACATCAATTGACTTATAAACCCAGAAATCAAATATTACTTTCCCTCGTAGACCTTAGCATGAGCTCCCTCCCCGATCCGTGGTCCAAAAAAACAAATGCTTGGGGTCGATCAGCCACTAATCCAGCCAAAACTACTCATTCGAGTAAAACCCAGTTGTAGACTCCATCAAATAACCACAACACCAGAATCACTCGACAAGACCGATCACAGACATTTCACATACACAATCACCTAAGAGGCACATTTAACAATCCAAGTTTCCAGCACCTGAAGCATTAATTGGTGTTCAAGAAAATCTAACATAATTTCTTGAGGGCATAAGTAAGGGTTCTCAGAGAGACCCAATAAGCCAACCCCACTAACCCTGAAGGACCTAAAACCACCCCATAAAAACTAAATCTAAAACAAGGTTTCAACAACCTAGCAAAAAGAGAAGAGTACAAGGAGACGAGATCTGTTGTACCGCTTCATCCCATTTTTAACTTCACTACTAAAATAAAGAGAATCTTTCGTGCTTTTTTTAATCAAGTTTAGCTCTTGATCTGCACACAATCAAGTCCAATTAAACACAGAGATAAGGATACAAACAAATGAAGATTTATAATTAAAGGAAGCACCTAGTGACATAACAAGTTCACATGAGGGGAGGGAAGGAGACAAGGCAATAATCAATCAAAGAAGAAAACCATGATGGGATGAATACCTGGATAAGGTCAGTTCATGCCAAATCTTTACTTCAGCTGAAGCTGAAGGGAGCTTGGTTTGCAGCCGCAGGGCAATAATAATAAGCTCTCAATGTATTGTGTAGCATCTAAGGAACATAAGCATCACTCATGTCTCAGATAAGACCTTCCTTGATAAGAGAAATACTTGTAAAATATTATCCACAAGGCTAGATGTGTGACATTATTAAACAAATAGCGAAATAGTGTATGTGTTAAGTCATGTGCAGTGTGTGATGGGATAGTGATGCATAGAGGAATCTCCATGATTAGAAGCCCAAAGTTGTGCAAGTGCAGTGTTTTAGTACCCAAGTACATTTGTAGATTTTCAACACTTCCTGTTCCTGCTGAGTCTGAAAATCTTTAAAAGATTTATAGTTCATACCCTTTTCCCTCCCTTCAAAACACATATGTTTAGTCAGTGTATCACCATTTGTTTGATTATATCGTCAGAATCCAGTGGCGGATCTAGGATTTAAAAACTAGGTGAGCGGAAAAAAAATCATTAATAGTAGGTAAAATTTTTGATAAGTCAAAACACAATTCGTACATAGTATTCATCAAGAATTTGATCAAAAGAGATATAAGAATTGTAAATCAAAATACCTCAGACATACAATGGGATCCAGATCCAAGGGTTCACTGTACCAACCAGAACCCAGTACAAATGCAATGCACTCACCCATCAAATATAATGATATGCATTTGTTGATATCTTGTGTTTCATCTAATTCACAACGAGACTTGACATCAGCAAGATTGCAACATCTAAGTACATTTAAGAAGCAAGAAAACTCATCTATTAAGAACCAAATACCAATTCAAGAATTCTAACAAACAATATCACATACATCTAAGTTGCAACTGTTGCCCCTTAATCAACAACGCCCAACAAATCCACCAAAAAATAATTAAAATATAAGCTGGAAAAAAAAGAGAGAAGAAACACTCACCCAATTAGTCATCTCCCGCCATCTCCTGATCCTTGAAATGCCATCGAATCCAAATTCAAAGCTTCCCATCTTCGATCATATTCCATCCAATTTTCTCAAAGAGATGAGGCGCTTCTACAATTTTGGTTATGTTTGGGCCATGAAGTGTTTGGCCCAAAAGCGAACAGAACCTTCCAGGATGCGATCAAAAAAAATAATATTTTATTAATAAAGAAAACAAACACTATTTATCATCTCTTTATGTCCAGCACGAACCCAAGACCTCCACACCTCTGCCGTCTGCGTTTTCTTCTTCGGTCTCAATCTCCAAGCAGCCTCGCTACTTCGGTCCGTTGTTGCAATCCATAAGGATGTAATTTTTCGGTCTCTAAATTTTGACCGAGCTATTTTCTTTTTCCTAACGTGATCTTTCAAATCTTAACGGGTTGTAACTGAGTTAGCTACAAGGTAAGTCCGCCCCTGTCAGAATCCCATTCAACCATACTAGTCAAGGAATCACCAATAATCTCCACAAGAGCACCGACTATCTTTGAAGTAGTGAAACCTAAGGACATCCATAATTGTAATTTCCCTTTTTGTAAAAATAGAAATAATCTTGATAGCATTGTGACAATCTCCGCATATTCTCAAGTTCTTCATAACAAGCAATGCCTCCCCATCTCTAGTCGATAACAACCCAAATGCCACGACCTGTTTCTCGCTGTGATGCCTCAGCCTCAGCTCCTTCTCTACTTCAACATCTTCAGAGTCGTTATGTCCTCGCACCATACTCCATTTTACATCAGAAACATAACCAGCCTTCTTCATCTTGACCGACATCTCTTTCCAAAACTCGTATATGTCATTTATCATAGGGTGTGTAAATAACTACATTCGGGCATATTCCCTGATCCATCATCTCATTAAGAATACCGTCAGCCTCCTTCAAATTCCTAACATGTAGCAACTCACAAATCATTATACTATTAGTGAACACTGTAGAGTGGATTCCCTCTCTCTTCAGCTCCCAAAGAGGGTGCTTGGCGATACTACTACAAACGAGTCAATATGCAACGGTTTTTTTGGTTATTATGCAACGGTTTTGGTTCCGATGCATAATGAAGCGTTGCATAATGTCTTGATATTATGCATCGGTTTTTTCTTGAACCGATGCATAATGTTCAGACATTATGCAACGGTTTTTCGGAGAAACCGATGCATAATGTCAACACATTATGCAACGGTTTAAGGCAAAACCGATGCATAAGCTTAAAAAAAAGGTAGATTTAGCTTTACAAAAGCTCAAATCCACCTGAAATTAAATATCAATACTAAACCCTGTTGTTCCAACTTTGAAATACAATACAGCTTACATGATAAACATCATTTCACTGAAAATTCAATACAATATCATTTATACACATATATTTTTGTCTCTTTGGTACAAATACGCCACAAAACATCACATAACAAATGTTGTCCAAGTTAATGTCCTATACCGCGAAATGAGTGGTCACGTAGTCACGTAGGTAGCCGGCGATTTCATCCCGAACTTCAAGAATCTTGTCGACTTAGTATGACTCTACTCCATTAGGAAAACAGTACTACAAAAAAACAAGAGAACTAAGTCAACAATTAAAGAGTGACGTCTAATCAACGATTAACGTGTAAAAAGCTAAATCAAGACTTAAAGAGTTAAAACAAGAGAACTAAATCAACAATCAACAATTAAATAGTTAAATGAATAACATATGTATATATATCTAAAAAGCTCACTTGGCTAATGTCTTCAACCTCCGCACCATTATTAGCCCGTACATATGCTATAATGTCCCGAATAAAGTGAAGGACATAATAACCACAAAAATGGCTAGGTGGTTGTCTTGGACACTGCACGATATCAAGAATCGCAGTTAACATACTTTATAAATGAAAAAAATATTTAATAAAGATGTGTAATTTGTGAATACCAAAACTTTCTTCCACTCTACTTTACATGTACTCCTCGGTAGACATCCTTGGTAGTATCGATCTAATCCCCTGAAACAAACATAATAATGTAATTATTAGTGACTTTCAATACAAGTTATAAGATAAAAGTAATTTCCAAACTTACATCTCCACCAACTCTTTTGCATCAGCGTTTATATCCTTCTATTCTGTTGATGAATCAAGCCAAAAAACTTTATGTTGTCTCGGAAAGATGACACATAACATCCAATGCCACCTAAAAAACCCACTAACTTAAAAACAAATGTGTAACAAAAGAGAAGTTAACAGCTTATAAAGTAAGTGATTAACTCACAATATGTGATCAACATAAGGGAGAAAGTAGCAAAAAATTCGGTCTTTATCTGGCATATTCAATCTTCCTACGAACGTCGCCAATCTCTCATTTTTCTCTATGGTTGGGGTCATCAATGACGGAATAAAAAAACCAAACTTGATATCCGAACGAACCATCTGATCGTGTAAATGACTACAAAGTAAAAACTTGTGTTAGTTAGACTAATTGCAAAAAAATGATTAAAGATATAAATATTACCATATATATAACTCAGATGCTGCGTTCCCTAACACTTTAAACTTTAATAGGTCCGTGACTTCCTCGTCACACAAGTAGATATCGTAGTCGTCACCGAACACCTCAGCATTGGCTTCTACTACAATCGTGTCTCTACCCATAGTCTTCCACACCTCACGTAGAAGTCTACAGTCCACGGACATTTCATCTACAAAATCATCGCCAGTAAGTGGCAAAGACTAGTATAAGTGTATGTCATATGCCTGCATGTTAAATTTTCGTGAAGCTTAAATATCTTATTTTATTTGTAATATAACACAATGAAGCAAATGAAGTTATAATCTTCGATGATCTCACCCTTTTATCGACAACGACCAAGTCTTTCGGCCAAGCCACGTGATGGTTAACTGCTTGCTGAACATTCGAGAGCTTTGGATGGGCTGTTGGCAAGGCTGTACCTCGACCTCGTAAAAGTGCTTTATCGACCTTCACCTTCACGTTATCTTCGGGTATTGCTCAAAAGTTAACAAACCGGCCATTTACGCATCAACCGATAGCCACAAGCTGTTTGACACCTTCAAGTTGCCCCTCGATGTATAATAGGCTCTTCAGGCCACCCTGTTAGTAGAAGTAATAATTTGTAAACAAACACAAAAAGTATTACATATATTTAACCAACATAAATAATAAATTTAATAATTGTAAATGTACCTCTTGTATGTTCTTCCACGGGTCTGAATCAATGGGACAATGATGGCTGCAGTGGTTGGACGCATCTCTTCGAATATTACTGGAACTGGGTGTGCCACCCGAGGAGGTGAAGATTGGTAACCCAACCCTCCACGGAATGTGTGATCCTACTCCTCGGGTGCGTCCTTTGGGCTCGGGCGTCCCAATCGCCTCAGTCAGTATGTCATGTCGTCAATTTTGAGACGAGAACTGTCCTTGAGAGGATCTTACCACTAACTCATCCTATATAAAACAATCATTAAATACCGAAAGTTAGTGTATAATATTAGCTATTGAAATTGACATAAGAAATAACTTACAATCTTTGTTGCCACTCGTTGGGATGCCTCGGTGACGAACTCGTCATTCTTCATTTTCCGTCCCCTCTTCCACAGCTCATGTCTCTCTATAGTGACACTAGAATGCACCTCTTCAATTGCGCCATGCGCCAATAACTCGGCTATCTTCTCGGTTGTCAATTTATCTTCAAGCTTTCTGTAGCCTCCTCGACCAAGTATGTGTGCATACACATTCAATGGTAATTCGGAGTCATTCCTCAATGACTCCAAAACATGTGGCGTATCAACAAAGTCATTAGCGACGTTGTTAACCATCTTAATTAGATTATCCTCTTCCCAATCATCATTATCCTCCGACAAGATTTCTACGGGCTGAGGCTCAAAGTTTTGTTGTTCACCCTCGCCATGCAAATACCACAACGTATATTGTGGGTTAATCCCCTTTAACAAAAGGTGTTTACGTAACTTCTTCGGTTTGACCTTTTTGTAATTCTAACAACCCATACACGGACAAAAGACACGTTCAATGTTGTTTCTAGACGCATATGCTGACGCAAACGCACAAAAATCCATAATCCCTTTCTCGTACTCATCACTCAACCTATTACCGGACACCCACTCTCGATTCATTATAAATCCACTACATGTGAACGTTGTAATTTTTAGTACAAGTCAAAAACAATTTATATTTGACCGGTAAGTACCGGGTCGTCCAAGGAGCAATTGTAAACCTAGAGTCACTATTCGATTTTACTTAATAAGTCTATTTCCAATCGAGGGGGATGTGGTAATCAATTATCCAATTATGAATAACGCAAGTAAATGGTTGTTTTCAAGGTTTCAAAGGCATTCCTAGGGTACTACTTCCCTCCTTGGTGCATTCTACTCTTAACGGTTCAATTTCATGCAAGAACGAATAATGTATACGTTAGATTAAGGCGTGTCCCTAATAAATCGAATTCAATCGCCAGTTATTGTTACTCGATTTAAGGAAAAGACACCTCGCACGTGAGCTTCAATCGCTAGATATTGTTAGCTCACGTCCTACTCGAAGGTTCTCAATCATCAACGCTAGTTGAGTGATCGATAGCCAATGAGCGGTTTAAGATCAAGCCTATCTCAATGCCAATATGAGTCACGCTAGTGATCATCACTTAACAAGGGTGAATCTACTTCATTCTAGAACTCTAAGTCTCATTCGCTAGAATACTCAACTTCAAGTTCACATTTATAGACCACTTAAGCATTTTATCAAACACTTGGTGGGCATATAGTTGACATGTTATCCAAGTCGATTCACAATCATATACAATCTTCATTCATACATATTATCGATAGATAGGAGAGTATTAAACACCAAGGAGGTTCATAGAACCCTAGAAACAAAAGTGACTACTCACAAGTCATATTCATTGATGATCAAAAGTGTTCTTACAAGGATGACGAAAATGGAACAAACAAGATGAAGAAAGTAAAATGAAAGTCTCCCTTCTAGCTTAGATCACTCTAAACTTAGTTGATGATTCCAAAATCCTTTGTTCTTCAAAACCCTCTCCAAAACCCTCGGCAGTCTTCAATCCTTTTTGCCCAAAAACAAAGTTTCTATATATAGTAAATGATTAAAACGAGCTGCCCTTCAGTTGGGACCCGAGCGGGCTAATGAAGATTCGGACGGGCGCTGGGAGACTTGGGCGGCGCTGGGATGGCCGGGTGCCAGATGACTCGGGCGAGTCCTCTCTTCTTCCCGTGTGTATTGCAAAAAGGATCCGGGCGGGCTAATGAAGACTCGAACGGGCGTGCAGGTGTTGTCCAGGCTGGTTGCATTGGGAACCCGGGCGGATCAAGAAAGAACCGGGCGGGCGTTGGGCTATCCAAAAGAAGCGCATCCATAAGGAGAGACCCGACCGGGTGAATAAAGAACCGGCCGGGCGTGCTGGTGTTATTGATCTAGGCCGGGTGCCATGGAGACTCGGGCGATTGCTGCCTTCTTCCCGTGCGTGCTGCGGAAAGGACCCGAGCGGTTGAAATTTGACCCGGGCGAGCGTGTCGGACAAGGCGCAGCTGAGGAGACCCGACCGGGCGCTATGGGACTCGAGCGGGCTTCGGGTGATTTTGTGAAAAGCTCCTCATTTTCAAGCTAAGACTGAGATATTCCATGAGGTTTGGTCTCCCTAAACCCCGGAGTCGTATGAGCAGCTTATGACCTAGATCATCAATAAATGGGTCAAATGGCATCATAATAAGATCGGAAACGGATCAAAAATACCGAGCAAAGGGAGAGAAATGATAGTCAAGAATTTGACTTATCAAAATACTCCACACTTAGGGTTTGATCGTCTCGAACAAACAATAAAAACAAGCCAAGAGAAGGCAATGGTGAGTGGAAAGGTTATTTTAGAGCAACACTTATTCTTAGCAAATAAACTCCTTTTCGTAGGTGTTACGAGTGCATTTAGCGTATGCACCAAGCCTTTGAACCCCTAGGCTACCCTAGTGGACGAGTTATAGTCTCGTGAGAGTTTTCAGAAATGGGAATACTCACAAATCCCTATGCATTTATCCCATTAGAGTTGAATTCAAGAGTGTTTAACCAAGGCTATGATTTCTCAAATCAAAGTCCTCACCCCATGCTAGGACTATCATCACAATACCATCAAAAGGACTTCCGAACCACTTGAGTACCCTTGAGATTGTGCATTCAAGGTCATCAATACTAGAGCTATCAATCGTCTCGTCCAAATGTCTATTCATTTTCAAGGTAATACCATAGAAGTAGAGCTTTTAGTTTGCACAAAAGGTGTCAATCGCTCGCCTATGCTAGCTAGGGCTAGTCCACGGGCTTGCGACATGGAACTCGTTCCCATGTTTTAGGCGCTTAAGCCGTAATCCATAAGGGAAGAGGAGTTCGACACGAGAGTTCCTTACAAACATGCCATAAACCAAATGAATACTCCCGTGCAAGCACATGGGTCGTCCAAAAGTCGTTCCAACTAGCACACAATGCAAATGTTGAATCCCGCACAAGTGAATAATGATGGAAGAACATAGAGTCAAGTTTTAAGTGCCTTTTATTTTCTTTTCCTTCTTCTTTTTTTTTGAATGGCCTTTGGCCTACAAATGCTTTCGAGGGGGGACTTACCTCCCTAACCTCCGGCATTTGTATCATTTCTCATTTTTTTTGAATGGGGCCTATTTTTCGCCCTCTTTTGACTCCACACTTAAAACTTGACAATCTGTTCAAAAAGTGTATGGAATGTGCGGGGAACACACATAAGCAAGGCACCGTGTTAGAGAACTCAAGTCACCAAGGAATATTCAAAGGGTCTAAGTTTTTCACGAAGATTTTTAAAAGTGCTTGCTATAGCTTGATCCAAGGTATTTCAACGAAAATACTTAGAGAATTAGATAGACGAGAGATAGCAATGATATTGTTTTTTTTTCAAGAATACACATTCAATGGACTAGATCGGTTCTAAGTTCAAGATCCAATAAATGTGGCAAATAGGCTAGATGTGATTTATAGGAATTGGAATCGATAGTCACAAGCCTATGTGGTTAAAAACACTCTCATGTAGGGATAAGGTGCAAAAGATGCAAGTGTTCATTTTCAAGAGATATGCGTGGTATAACATGTGAATTAATCGCCTAAACCAAACACTCCACACTTAAATGAAGCTTAGTCCCTAAGCGCAAAAGATAACGAAATAGAGATAAATGCGCATAGGAAACTCCCCTCGATTGTAGAATGTAGATCTCCTCCAATTGTGTTACTCTTGGCAAAGACAAATGTTCCTTGATGGCAAAAATGAGACAAGTAGAAGTTAACTTGAACAAGATATGATTATTTGGGGATGTGGAGAATTTTAGCATGCAAGAGACAAGTCAATTCCGATGTCATATATGAAAGATAGCCAAAACAAGGAAATGTAGCATAACAAATCATCCAAGGGTAAAACATCCCAAAATTGCGCACAAGGGCGACTTAAACATCCAAATCATCATCACAATGTCACTACAAAAGATAAAGCAAAGCATCCCAACACTAATGAAGGTCGACAGTGATCATCATGGAGCCTATGAAGCGTCGCCATCTCCATCTCCTAATGGTGTGGATTCGTCCTCATTTGGAGCGCCTCCTTCTTCAATTTCTACACGAGCAATGATTCCCTCATCAACCTCCGCGACGGTGCGTAGTGGCTCCTCAATATGAGAAGGTGTAGGAGCACTAGCCTCGGCAACAGTGGGTGGAGGAATGATGGGTGAAGGAGAGGGTGCTCGGGGACTAGAATACCCCAGAAATGAGGGAGGTGTGGTAGAAGGCGTGATGCTCATGGCACGGCAAATATCCATCAATGTAGTGGTGACCCATCGAGAGTTTTCGCGCACAAACTCATCCAAGCTCTCTACTCGCCCATGGACAGAGGAAACTGAGGCCTTCAAGCCAGCAAGGTCTGAGGAAATGGCGGCGAGCTTGCCCCCTAAGGAGCTCTTCCTTGGTGGGTGGGCATTTCGGACCGAGGGCTCAAGAGATGGTGCTGCAGAGCTACTGGAGGACTCGGTCGGATCAGAGAGGGCTATGTCACGGTCGAGGTCGGCCATATGGTCATTGACGTATTTGTTCTTCTTACTCCTCGCCGTCTTTCTCAAACTGTCCTTGGTGTGAGGTTCCATACTGTGAGACCAAGTTTCCCCATCACCCTTAAGGAGACCGAAGGCTTTTAAAGCCTCCATATTCAGGGCCTTTTTCATTGGTCCTTCATCAACGTGATCGAACGTGAAATTATATTTCAAAGCGAGATGGGTCACGAATGAACCTCCACCAAGCACACCCACCTTTGCAGAGGAGCTCACATACCCCTCAAACCTTTTAGCGAGGATGCTAAACCAATCAAGAGATAAACCATTATCAATTGCCAACATGATGTCCAAATCTTCTATGGTCACCATCCTCCCACCATCTTTTCTCACATTGATTCCCATGGAAATAAAACAATGAATTACCTTCCAAATCTTGTCCTTAATAGTAATGGAAGAGTAACCCGAGGCAAACCATTCATCACGAGCCGAGATTTTCAACCAAAATTTGTACCTCTCAAAATCAGAAAATTTCGGCACAGCTACCCCATCCAAAGGGAATTTCAACCATTCACAAATTGTAGCCTTAGGAACTCTCCTCTGACAACCACCCATCCTAAATTTCCAATGTGAGGCCTTTTTCCCATTTAGCCTAACCGCTTCGAAGGAGCACATAAATTCTGTCACAAGCCTCGGATACATCCCGGGATCATCATCAAATAATATTCCTAAACCGGCATGCAAAAGCCAAGAATGTATCTCATCATGCATTCCCTTTTCAATAAGAACACCAATATCGGGGTAAAGAGTTACCTCTGGCTCCCTTCCCTTTTGCGTGATCAAATTGAGGTTCCCCTGGTACAAGCTACTCTGGAAGGTTAGAGCTTCACCGATCGGATAGGGAATCGGCCCCGTAGGCTCAACGGATGGTGCAATGGGCGGCGCAATGGGCAATGCAAGCTCCAAATTTGGCGCGGGCTCTTGGGCGGAGGAGGAGGCAATACCCTTTGCTTTCTTTTGCTTCTTTTGCGGCTGTGGAGGTTCGACTTCGAACGGAGGGTCTGAGGGATCCTCACTGGACGATGGGGAGCTCAAAATTGCCTTCCTCTTTTTACCCTTAGAAGACGAGGGACGGTTTGATTGGTTTGCAGGGGCTGTCTTTTTTGGTTTGGAGAGGGATTTGGTTGATTTGGATGGTGTGACTTGAGGTTCGTCTTGGGGAAGCCTTCCCTTTTCTTTTTCAACTCCTTTCGTTCTTGCCATGGTGAGAGCTCGGTTAGGGATTCGAGGTGAGGAAGGGAGCGGATGTGAGGACTCGACGGGTGGAATTGAGACGAGCGGGTGGCGACGCTCCCGGCTGAGAAGGGCCTGCGAGTCAAGCGGTGGATTTGGGGTGGCGGTGGAGTGAAACTCAATTTAGGGTTTGAGTGCGGTGGACGAATTTGAATTTGTGGAATTGAGAATTTGGATTTAAGGATTTAAGGAATTGGAATTGGAATTGACAAGTTCATGACCCGGTCGGGTGTTTATTGAACCGACCGGGCATGCTGATTGATATCATTTGATCCGTGGGGGGTACTGGAAAAGCCCGGTTGGGTTCTAATCAAACCGGCCGGTTGAAGGGAGGAAGAAGAGGGGAGAAGGGAATGGAGACCCGGCCGAGAGGAATTTGAACCGGTCGAGATTTTGGGTTGTTGATTTGGGGAATTTTTGACAAGCTCAGGACCCAGTCGGGTGCTTTTGGAACCGGCCGGGCGTCATGGCATTTTTTGATTCAATCGTGGGAGGTGCTGGGAAGACCCGTTCGGGTGCTAGGAGACCGGGGCGGGTGAAGCCTAACTGAACATACTCCACACTTAAATTTTTGCACACTCCTTCAAAACACCCAACCAGCTTTTTAGAGCTCAAGATATGTCAATCAAATTAGGTCCCCAAGCCAAAACCAACATTCATACTCCTCAAACCAAGCATGTGATAGTTTAGAGCCGAAATGAACACTTGCAACGGGTTACCTCCCGAGAGGGCCTAGTTTAATGTCTTGGCAAAGACCGAGCCGAACCTCCTCATAGAAGAATTTTGAAACGCAATTTAGGAGGAAGAATCAATCGGCTAGGTCATGTAGGGTGATAGAGGCGGTCTCGGGATTTAGAGGGGCTCCATGATAGAGTTTGAGTCTTTGCCCATTGGCCTTGAAAATTTCCCCTCTTGAGTTGAACAAGTTTGCATGTCCATCCTCAAACACCTTTTGAATTTTGAATGGACCCGTCCATACCCGGAAATAATCTCAATCTTGAGTTGAATAGTAGGACTTGGTCCCCTTCCTTGAATTCCTTCCTTAAGATTTTCTTGTCATGCCACTTCTTTTGCTTTTGCTTATATATCTTGGCATTCTCATAAGAATCAAGTCTTATTTCATCTAGCTCATTCAAGTCCAATAGCCTTTTTTTCCGGTGGTTTTCATGTTAAAATTCAGTTCCCTAACCGCCCAAAATGACTTGTACTCCAATTCAACCGGTAGGTGGCAAGGTTTCCCATAGATGAGCCTAAAGGGAGACATCCCTATAGGTGTCTTCAAGGCGGTCCTATATGCCCAAAGAGCGTCATCTAGCTTTGAGGACCAATCCTTCCTAGAACTCCCCACCGTCTTTTCAAGGATAACCTTGATTTCCCGGTTCGATACCTCCACTTGCCCACTAGTTTGGGGGTGGTAAGGTGTAGCGACCTTGTGATAGACCGCATACTTCTTCAAAAGCACCCCAAATTGCTTTTCCTTGAAATGAGATCCCCCATCACTAATAACTGTTCTTGGAACTCCAAATCTAGGGAAAATCACTTTCTTGAAAAGCTTTGCTACGACTTTGGCATCACAAGTTGGGGAGGCTATAGCTTCAACCCACTTGGAGACATAGTCAACCGCTACGAGGATGTAGCGGTTCCCATAAGAAGGGGGAAAGGACCCATGAAATCGATGCCCCAAACATCAAAGATCTCCACTTCTAGCAAAACTTGTTGAGGCATTTCGTCTCTCTTGGAGATATTACCACTCCTTTGACATTTGTCACAAGCCTTCACAAAATTGTAGGAATCTTTGAATATTGATGGCCAATAGAGTCCACTTTGAAGTACCTTAGCCGCGGTCTTTGAACTCCCTCCATGGCCTCCACAAGGCAAGGAATGACAATGGTGCAAGACTCCTTCTATGTCTTCATCGGCTACACATTTTCTATAAAGTCCATCCGAAGAAAGCTTGAAAAGGTGGGGCTCATCCCAATAGTATCGTCTTGCATCATGCGCAAATTTCTTCTTTTGGTTGTAGTTCATGTTTGGGGGAAACACCTCACAAACCTTGAAGTTCACTATATCGGCATACCATGGAGTAGGGGCACTTTCAAGTCTCATCAAATTTTCACCAACAAAGGAGTCCTCAATAGGCAATCCTCACTTGAGATCGTCTCCCTCAAAGGCTCAAGTCTAGAAAGGTGATCGGCGACCAAGTTCTCTACTCCCCTCTTGTCTTTGATTTCAATGTCGAATTCTTGGAGTAGAAGCACCCACCTTATGAGCCTAGGCTTAGCATATTTCTTAGAAATTAGGTACTTGATGGCGGCATGATCGGTATAGACTATGGTTTTGGATCCCACCAAGTATTGCCTAAATTTCTTGAAGGCATAGACAATAGCTAACATCTCCTTCTCCGTCGTGGAGTAGTTAGATTGAGCTTGGTCCAAGACCTTGCTCGTGTAATAAATTACATGTAGCTTCTTGTCTACTCTTTGCCCTAGAATGGCTCCAATGGCATAATCACTCGCATCGCACATAAGTTCAAAAGGGAGTTCCCAATTTGGAGGTTGCAAGATAGGCGCGGATGTGAGAGCAGATTTTAGCTTCTCGAAAGCTTTAGCACAAGGATCATTGAATAAGAAAGGAGTATCAATATGCAAGAGATCGGTTAATGGCTTGGCTATCTTAGAGAAATCCTTAATGAAGCGCCGGTAGAACCCGGCATGACCAAGAAAGCTTCGAATTCCCTTAACATCTCTAGGGGGTGGAAGTTTTTCAATTACTTCAATCTTAGCTCTATCCACTTCAATTCCCCTATTAGAGACAAGATGTCCTAGCACTATTCCTTCTTGTACCATAAAATGGCACTTTTCCCAAATTAAGACTAGATCGGTCTCAATGCATTTGTCGAGAACCCTTGAAAGGTTCTCTAGACAAGAATCGTAAGACGAACCATAGACCGAAAAGTCATCCATGAATACTTCCATTGTATTTTCAATGAAATCGGAGAAAATTGCCATCATGCACCTTTGGAAGGTTCCCGGCGCATTACATAGCCCAAAGGGCATACGTCTATACGCATAGGTTCCATAGGGGCATGTGAAGGTGGTTTTCTCTTGATCTTGAGGATGAATAGGGATTTGGAAAAACCCACTATATCCGTCAAGGTAACAAAAGTATTCATGGTTTGCTAGTCTCTCAAGCATTTGATCAATGAAAGGTAGAGGGAAATGATCTTTCTTAGTGGCTTTATTTAGCTTACGGTAGTCAACACACATCCTCCACCCCGTGATGGTGCGTGTAGGGATTAGTTCATTTTTCTCATTTTTGACTACCGTTAAACCACCCTTCTTAGGGACTACATGGATTGGGCTCACCCATTCCGAGTCGGGAATGGCATAAATGATTCCCGCTTCCCTCAACTTAGTTATCTCCTTAAAGACAACTTCCCCTAACGTAGGGTTCAACCTCCTCAACCTCTCTCGGTTTGGTCTAGCATTATCATCCAAGGAAATCCTATGCATGCATATATCGGGGCTAATCCCTTTCAAATCATCAATGGAATACCCAATAGCCGCTCTACGCTTTCTAAGCACATGCAATAATCTTGCAGTTTCAGCTTCATTCAAGGAAGCATTTATTATCACGGGGAAAGTAGAGTTAGGACCTAGGAATTCATACCTTAGACTCGTGGGTAGAGCCTTAAGTTCTATCCCACGAGGTCCCTTACCTTCTCTTTTCCCCGTTGTTTCCTTGTCCTCATCTCCTTCCTCTTGTTGATCCTCCTCATCCATCATCAATAAGTCCACCATAGAATCACCTAAACTTTCACCACTCAAAAGTTCTTTCTCATTGGAGGTTAGTTCATCACAAGAGAAATCATCATAAATATCAAGCAAGTTGCAATCTAGTGAATTACTAGGGGCACTACATGCTTGACTTAAATGGAACTTGATTTTCTCTCCCCCTATCTCAAATTCTAGTGAATCATTTATGCAACTTATCACCGCCCTAGTAGTTTTCAAAAATGGCCTTCCCAAAATGATTGGGATCTCTCGCTCCTCTTCCATTTCTAAGACAAAGAAATCCACGGGGATATAAAATTTCCCCACTTTCACGGGCACGTCTTCTAGGATTCCACAAGGGGCCCTAGAGGAGCGATCCGCGAGGCGTAGACTAATGGAGGTAGGCACGAGAGTTCCCATATCAAGTTTCTTATAGAGAGAGTAAGGCATTAATGAAATACTAGCACCTAAATCACACAACGCCTTGCTTATGTTGACATTACCAATGGTAATAGGAATTGAAAACGACCCCGGGTCTTTCTCTTTCTTAGGCATGGGATTTTGCACAATAGCGCTACATTCCTCATTTAGATCTATGATGAGTCGAATTCTTGATTTATTTACATACCCATCTACGAAGAGTTTTGGTCCAATCCCGATGTTATTTCGATGCCATTTGACCATTATTATTGCATTTCAGGCTTGGAGTGACCACCCATTGAGCTCAGGACCTTAGCACGAGAATTCGAAGAAAAATCGAATATATGAGCAAGTTTGGGCACAAAGGAGCTCCAGTCGACCGACTGGGAATTTCCCCTGCGCCAGTCGGTCGAGTTGCAAGCCATTCCAGTTGGCTCCTAAAGCTCATCCATATAGTCGGTTGACTGGACCCTCCAGTCGGTCGACTGAGAAAAGGCTATCACATCTCAAGGACTCGAGTCGGTCGACTCACTTCACCAGTCGGTCGAGTTAAGCAACATCCTAGATGGCCCTCAAATTGCGCCAATCGAGTCGGTCGACTTGCCTCCCAGTCGACCGACTGGGAAATCCCTTCATCAGCTAAATTTTCTCCGCCAGTCGACCGACTGGGAAAATCAGCTCCCGCCAGTCGACCGACTGGAGCTACAGTGCCGGAAACCCTAACTTAGGGTATAAATAGAAAGTTTGAGATCAAAACAAAGGGTGACTTTTTGGGGGATTTTCAAGGCAGATTTTCTGGGTTTTTGGAGCAACTCTCTTGGAAAAGAAGCCATAGATTTTGAAGTCATCAACATTTGAATCTCCATATTGGTTTTAGATTTTCAAACTCACTCTTTCATATGGGTTTTTGCACCCTTGTCATTGTTTTTGCTTGTACACTCATTATGAGTGAGTAGTGACCTTGATTGGGGATTATGGATCCCCTAGACATGCTTGTGATGATATAAATACTATTGATGTCAATATTGAATGAGTTTCCACATTAATCTTCTTCATTTGAACTAAGTGTTAAGAGTTGCCCATAAGGTGTTTGTGAAATGTCCTCAATGGGAACTTAGCTTAATCTCATGTTTGATGTAGGATGGACCATAATTATACGAATCAAAAACACAGTTAAACCCACCAAATTAGACTGTTTGTCTATTTAACTTTTGCTTGTTAGTTCCGATATTTATCTACAGGGTATTTTGGACTCTAGAGAGAAAACACGCTAAGGAGAGGATTTTACGCTGAAAAGATATTACGAGTCATTCCAAGATCAAGATCAGATGCTGAATGAAGAAATCTCAAGACCCTGACATTGAATTACTCAAAACAAATCAAACCGAGGAGCAACCAAAGTCAGACCGGAGCGAAATTGGACTGATAGTTTTGTGAAAAGACTGCACAAAACTCACAAAACTCACTCTTCTCCCATGGTGACCGGCGGCTTTGGGAGGAAAGGATGACTCATGGGTGGCCTTCCTCCCCCCTTCTCCTCCATGACCGGCGGCTTGTGCTAGGAGGTGACCAAAGCCACCTCTCCTCCTCCCTTGCAACCGGCCACCGGCGGCTCCTCCTCCACCTTGGGATTTGTGCCAAGTGTCCTCCTCCTTCACCACATCTTCTCCTCCCCTTTGGCTATAAATAGACCCCCTCTCCTTTGTAAATAATCATCCTCAAATCTCAAAAATAAAACGCTTATCTCTCTAGAAAGTTTGGCATTTGTAAGTTTGGTTTTCAATATATAATACTCCTGTTGGTTCTTGAGTATTATAGTTCGGTCTTGAGTACTCCTGTTGGTTCTTGAGTACTCAAGCTTTTCTTTATTCTCGATTACTCTTGTCGGTTCTTGAAGTACTCACCCCTTTCCTTTACTTACTGTCTTTCAAAAACCGTAAGTACTTAGCTATGGTATCCACCTCTATGGATATTCGTAGCAAAACTCTTCATTCGGTTGAAGGGGTGTACTTGTATCATAAAATGTTTTAGACCCTGCACTTAGTGCCTCTTCTTTTTATTCAAAACTTGTTCTATGTGCCATATATTAGGCCAGAACTTCCAAGGTTGAGTGGATGCTTGAAATGGCAAAACTCTTCCGTGGGGGTTCGTGAACATACTCGGGTAAGTGGATGCTTGAAATGGCAAAGCTTATATGAGGAGTTCGACCTCTTTTAAACACCATTGGTTTTGATCGGAAATGACGGATCAATGGATGCACATAGGCTAGTATACCTTGAAATGGGGTGCTAGTCTAAATAGAACAAGTGCTCTACGGCCTTGAAATGGTCTAGACGGTGTGTGCAAATCGAGTGCTTGAAATGGCCTTGATACACTTTTGAATACTTAGAAGAATCACTAATGGTCAATGATAAACAGGATATGATACAAGGCCCCCGAAACCGAATGCTTTCCTTAGATTTAAAAAACCCCTTGCATTTACTTTCTTAGTATAAACTGCTCTATCAACTGCTCACCTTCCGGAGGACTTGCCAATCACGCATCACCCGCTGTAAGTCTTCGCTTTTATTTTCAGTATTTATATTTTCTGTCATTTACTTTTCTGCACTAAAAACCAAAACCAACCAACCAATCACTTACTTTTCCGCACTAAAACCTCAATCAACCTAAAACACGCTCCCTCGCTGTACAAATCCCTCAAAGAACAACTATCCCCCTAATTCCATTGGGTTCGACCCCTACTTACCACTTGCTACCCAGTAGTAAGGTCACGAGTAGCGGAATATAAATTTGCTTTTGCATAGAGAACACCGCACCTTAACGACAGTGCGGTGGGCTCCATTAATGTAGCTCACGTTGATCAACATGACTTTAATGAAATGAATGAAGAGGCATTAGAGTTTTTGTGTTACATGGCGATACTTAAATTCTAATGAGAATAGCTTGAGTTTAACAAGAATGTGTTTATCTAGTCAATAGAGCGCGAGTGTGAGACCCTATGCGAGGTGTAACCTCTTTATCCTAAGTTGTAGCGCGAGTTGAACTTAGTGTGAATGTTACATGGCTAAATTCTACTCATGTGCATGCAAATTCATAATTGACATCCAATATCATTGTCACGATAATTGTCTAGGTGGGGAAGTAATCCCTAGTCATCTTTGATTGATTGTTTACTTGTTCATTGCTAAAATCTCCCTTTTGGATAGTAAATCATTGCTATCAACCTCTTTCGAGGAACAAACCCCCCCCCCCCCCTCCCCAAACCATAAACATTCTAGATTTAATCTTTAGCACTATTAGTTTAATCACCTATCTTTTGGGTACGACCTTGGGTTTCCCAAGTCAATACAAATTGTTTTGATTAACCGTGATTAGCATAAGTTTCTGATATTCTTATTGAATATTTACGCTAAATTACAACCGATCAATCTACCAAGTCAATTTCAGAAATTTCACGCCTATGAGAAATGACATCCTTAAGAAATTTACTATAAAGGGGCATTTGGGATATTACCTCGGAGATTGGTAGTGTCACATTGATCTTTTTCATCATCTCCGCAAATTTTTGGAAGTGTGATTCATTGTTCTTCTTTAATTGTCTTTGTGGAAATGGCATTGGTGGCTTGTAAGGGGAAGGCTCCTTGGTTGCATCTTTAGCCGCTTCCTTCATCGAGCTCTTTGAGGGAACTTCCTTTGGTGTGGGAACTTCTTCCTCGACTTCCTCTTCGCTTTCTTCGACTATAATAGGCATCCTTGCACTAGTGTCCTTTTCTTTAGGCGAAGGGGGCTTATAAGTGGTTCCGCTTCTCAATGATATAGCATTCACGTGCTCGTTTTGGTGGAAATCCGGCTTGGAGGGAAGTTTCCCCGGATACTTCGCGGATGAACTAGCTTGTTGGGCAATTTGGTTCTCCAACATCTTGTTGTGAGTAGACATCTCGTCCATTCTTTGGTTCATTGATTGGAGTGTTTGATCCATCCTTTGGTCCATTCTTTGGAACATCGTCGCGCTATCTTGGGCGGCTTTTGCTTGACTCGCCGCGAGACTTGCTAAGATATCGGTAATGGATTGATCTTGAGTATTTTGATGAGTTGGGGCTTGTGGTTGTTGAGAGCTCATTCCTTGATAATTCCCTTGTTGTTGATATTGATAATTCGCCCTTGGGTGATATGGAATTTTTTGTTGCACTTGGCTAGATTGGCCTTATTGGTTTTGCCTTTGATAGTTCCCTTGATTTGAATAAGAACTTTGCCCTTGAGGCTTAGGAGGAAAGTTGTCATTAGCCACTCTCCTATGAGGAGGTTCATAGCTTCTTGTGATGGGGTTGGAATTTTGAGCATAATTTCTTTGTTGATTCACATAGTGGGCTTCCTCATACCCGTCATCATCATCTTCATATTGTCCATCGGGACAATTTTTTGTAGAGTGTCTCGTGCTAGCACATAAGAAACAAGATTGTTGCGCCGAGACTTTCTCTTTATCGGCGTTGGCCTTGGTTGCCTCAACGGAATTCACCATACTTATCATGTTATCCACTGTCTTTGTCAAATCCGCCATTTGATCTTTAAGTGCAGAATTCGAGGAGTCATCTCTTGACTTAGCCATTTTCTTGTGATCCACTCCTTGATATCTATTGGAGTTTATAGCGATCTTGTCGACAATTTTGAACCCTTGAGTCGCCGGTAGTTCCATGATAGCACCGCCACTAGCGGTGTCCATTTGATTTTTAGCTTCCTTGTTCATACCCAAATAGAAATATCGCATAAGATCGGCTTTTCTGAAGTTACGGTGAGGGCATTCCTTTAAATAATGTTTGAAGCGATCATATGCTTGATGGAATAACTCATTGTCTCTTTGGGAGAAAGTCAATATGAAATCAGTGAATTTCTTGGTTCTAGACGGAGGAAAGAACTTGTTCAGAAAGGAATTTGCTAGATGATCCCACGTTCTGAAAGTTCCCGGTTCATGGTTTTGCAACCATTCCTTAGCATCTCCGCACAATGAAGAAGGAAAAAGCTTCAAATAGACGTATTAAACGGGCACATTCCTTGGCTTATAAGTGCGACAATATTCTTGAAAGTTAGCCAAATGTGTGGAAGGATTCCCGACTCCTTGATATTGATCATGAGTTACCATATGCACTAAAGAAGATTTCACGTCGAAATCAAAGGCATCCTCATCCGGAGGCATAATAGCCGAGCCATTCCCTTCAAGAGTGGGAGTCATATAGTCCCCAATGGGTCTTTCATCTTCTTCCTCGTCATCATAAATATAATTTCTGTTTTCTCTTCGAGGGATGGGAGGATTCCGAATATGACGTTGACGGAGCCCACCGCACTGTCGTTAAGGTGCGGTGTTCTCTGTGCAAAAGCAAATTTGTATTCCGCTACTCGTGACCTTACTACTGGGTAGCAAGTGGTAAGTAGGGGTCGAACCCAAGGGAATTAGGGGGATAAGTTGTTCTTTGAGGGATTTGTACAGGATGGGAGCATTTTTTAGGTTGATTGAGTTTTAGTGCGGAAAAGTAAGTGCTTTTTTGGTTGGTTTTGGTTTTTAGTGCGGAAAAGTAAATGACAGAAAAGTAAATACTGAAAATAAAAGTAGAAGACTTACAGCGGGTGATGCGTGATTGGCAAGTCCTCCGGAAGGTGAGCGGTTGGTGATTGCAGTTGATATTAATACTAAGAAAGTAAATGCAAGGGGGTCTGAATATAAGGAAAGCATTCGGTTTCGGGGGCCTTGTATCATAGCCTATTTATCATTGGCTCTTAGTGATCCTTCTAAGTATTCAAACGTGCATCAAGGCCATTCCAAGCACTCGATTTGCCACACTATCTAGTCTTTTGCAAAAGTGTTCAAAAGTGAATCGAGGCCATTCCAAGCACTCAACTTGCGACACCGTCTAGTCTTTTGCAAAAAACGTAGAGCACTTGTTCTACTTAGACTAATACCCCATTCCAAGGTATATTAGCCTGTGTGCATCCAAATGGTGTTTTAGAAAGGTCAAACTCCTCAGATAAGCTTTGCCATTCCAAGCATCCACTTATCCGAGTATGTTTACGAACCCCACAGAAGAGCTTTGCCATTCCAAGCATCCACTCAACCTTGGAAGTTCTAACCTAATATATGGCACATAGAACAAGTTTTGAATACAGAGAAGAGGCTCTAAGAATTGCCTAAAACATTTTATGATACATGTACACCCCTTCAACCGAATGAAGAGTTTAGCTACGAATATCCATGGAAGAGGATATCATAGCTAAATACTCGGGGGTTTTTGAAAGACAGTAAGTAAAGGGGAATACTCAAGAACCAACAGGAGTATTCCCAAATCCTACTTGAATACTCAAGAACCAACAGGAGTATTCTCTAAAACTGTTACAATACTCAAGAACCAACAGGAGTATTATTTCAAACTATTATAATACTCAAGAACCAACAGGAGTATTATTTTAAACCAAAGCTTACAAATGTACCAAACTTAGAGAGAGAAGTGAATTGTGATTTTGGTATGGATTACAAATGAGGGAGAGGCATGTATTTATAGGCATGGAGGATGGATAAGGATGGAGGAGAGGAGGGCAAGTGGCAAGCATCCCATGGATGAGCAAAAGCCGCCGGCGGCTTTGTGAGGGGAGGGGAGAGCCGCCGGTTGGAGGTCACCATGGAGGAGGAAGGAGGGGATGAGTCACCCCATGACTCATCCTCCCCTTAGAGCCGCCGGTCACCTTGGAGGGAAGAGGAGTTTTTGTGAGTTTTGTGCAGTTTTCACAAAACTATCGGTGTATTTCTGCTCCGGACTGACTTTGGTTTCCCTTCGGTTGGATTTGTTTTGAGTAATTCAATGTCAGGATCTTGAGATTTCTGCATTCAGCGTCTGATCGTGACCTTGGACTAACTCGTAATATCTTTTCAGCGTAAAAACCTCTCCTTAGCGTGTTTTCTCTCTAGAGTCCAAAATACCCTGTAGAAATATATCGGAACTAACAAGCAAAAGTTAAATAGACAAACAGTCTAATTTAGTGGGTTTAACTGTGTTTATCATTCGTATAATTATGGTTCATCAGATCACCCCACACTTTTAGTTGTTCGTCCCGAACAATGCTATTAAAGGACGGCACACTATGTAAGCTTTTAAAATATGAAAGTTAGACTGTGGGACTCGATTTATACTAATTCATGCATTACTTACTTACTACCAAATTGAACTGTGTAAATAAATAGAAGAAACTTGATACTTGTACCTTCGTGCTGAGATGCAAATTATTCTGGATGTTTCGGGAGATAGCCCTTTTTAGGCTCCTGGACTGCAACCTTGGAATCGTCTTGCACTATATGGTTTCCTTGTAGCTTTCTCTGGCACGTGATTCAGTTCGGGTTTCAATGGTTTGAGCCTTTTTGATTTCTCTTTTGGCGAGGGACAGCTTTTTTGTAGTGAATCGGCCTTTGGCCTTTGATTTGACTCTTTGAGTACTTCACTTTTGTTCGGTTAAAACCTTCACAATTTTGGGCCTTTGGCTTCTTGATTTGCTTCTTTGAGCTTTTTGCCTTTTGTGGCTTGCTAGTCCATTTTCTCAAGCCTTTTTTGGGAGGTCCAATCATCGCCCGCAAGCCTATGGAAATACCTCCCCGCTCCTCTCATCATTGTCGTTTCGCGCGGGTCAAGATGAGGGTCGCTCATCTATTTTCTCGGCTACTTTGACTAGAGATAGGACGGTCTGATTCCCGTCCTCGCTTTTTTTCTTTTTGCATAAACACTGCATGGCGGAGATGACTTCAATCTTCACTGAAACCCGAAGTGCAGCCTCCACTGACTTCGAAAACCATATAGTTAGATTCGATCCTTCGATTGCTTTCCAAGCCTCTCTAGGGCAGTTTATGTCAACTCCACATCCCTAGTTTATCTCAGCACAAAGGGACAAATGAGAAGTTACGTTCTAAGTTTTTTGACTGTTGAATTTTCACAAGGTAAATGCATGAATTTTAGATCTATCTTTTTCACATTCTCAAGTTCATATTTTCAAAAAGATAATATTAAAAAAGGAAAAGAAAAACATGTTATGTACACAGGTGGTTCTCACCCCACACTTTTGAACGAAGGCGTGCCTTTCAGCAAGACTTAGTTCAAAAGCCATGCAAGCAGATATTATATGAGAAGGAAATGACATTAAGGAAAAGGGAAGAACAGAACTCCCTTTAAAGTGTCGAGTGAACGACATGGCATGGGGTTGGATAATCGAGGGAGTTCGGCTGGGGCCTTGAACTCTCAGCGCAGGCCCGGTAACTCACGGAAGCTGCCTGGCTGATCCGGTCTTGCTCCAAAAACCGATTCCTGAATAGTCATTTCTTCTATGCACCAAGTGGGTGAGAGAGACTTACGGAAAAAACTAAATGACAGAAAAATAAAAGACAGAAAGTAAGATAGGTGTCGGTTTTCCTCCCGACCAGTGCCTTTGTTTAACGTCGTTGGCTCGACAGTACCTCATTCCTGGATTATTGGTTTGGATCCCATGGGTGGCTTAGGTCATATTTCTTTATTGCGCCGACCTTGATTCTGGCTGTGACTCTTCCTGAGTTTTTGGCTGATGACGGGCTTGGGTCCAGTTCCCATGGTTCTGATGGTTTCTCCTTCCAACGTCTCCGAGAAGGCGAGGGACCTTTCACTATTAGTTTCTTGAACTGGGTTTTCTGGTGTTTAGGGCTGCCTTGTCCAGTTATGGCGAAAACATGCTCCATCGAGGAGTGGTTCTGCTCAGGCCCTTTTCCCATTCTCCTTTCAGCCTCTTTAGGGATCACATAATTTTTGGTGGTGTTTTGGACTTCTTCCGTTGTTGGTACCGCCTTGAGTTCCCATGAAGGTTTGTTGCTCCCGAAGCTTTCTATGTCTGATACTTCTGATGGCTCGGGAGTATTTTCTTCATCTGTCTCTAGACCAGCCTCCACCATTTGTATTCCTCTATTAGGTCGGGGCATTGGCATTCGTTTTTTAGCTTCGGCCAAGTCGTCTATAACATCCCATAGTTGAGTCAGGGATAAGTGCATGGCTGATCCTCCTACTGCGTCATTGATCCTTGAGAACTCATCGGCCCTCATCCCACAAAGAAATTTTTGAAGAAGAAACGCCTCCGTGAATCCATGGTGCGGGCAGCGTGAGACGATGTTGTCATAGTACGTGTAGTATTCATCTAAAGTCTCATCCCGGGATTGCTGAAGGCAGATGATCTTTTCGCGGGTGTCATGTTGTAAGGATGGGGGGAGAATTCTTTCAGGAATTTAGCGCAAAGGTCCACGTAATATTTTGTACAACTAGTAGTTGATGTGTAATACCATAATGTCGCAAAGTCGGTTAAAGAGTGTTCAAAACATTTTAATTGAAACTCTTCTAACGTTACATTTTCGGGTTACATGTGACGACTTATATGGTGGAAATGTTGGCAGTGTATTACTGGGTCTTCTCCGGTGGTACCTCCAAACTGCGGAAGATGTCGAGTCATCCATGCATACATAGTGGGTAGTGTTGATGAAGAAATGAGAAAGGGAGGGAAAGAACAACGTATCCGATGGCTAATTCCCCGGCAACAGCGCCAGTTTTGACGGAGCCCACCGCACTATCGTTAAGGTGCGGTGTTCTCTGTGCAAAAGCAAATTTGTATTCCGCTACTCGTGACCTTACTACTGGGTAGCAAGTGGTAAGTAGGGGTCGAACCCAAGGGAATTAGGGGGATAAGTTGTTCTTTGAGGGATTTGTACAGGATGGGAGCATTTTTTAGGTTGATTGAGTTTTAGTGCGGAAAAGTAAGTGCTTTTTTTGGTTGGTTTTGGTTTTTAGTGCGGAAAAGTAAATGACAGAAAAGTAAATACTGAAAATAAAAGTAGAAGACTTACAGCGGGTGATGCGTGATTGGCAAGTCCTCCGGAAGGTGAGCGGTTGGTGATTGCAGTTGATATTAATACTAAGAAAGTAAATGCAAGGGGGTTTGAATATAAGGAAAGCATTCGGTTTCGGGAGCCTTGTATCATAGCCTGTTTATCATTGGCTCTTAGTGATCCTTCTAAGTATTCAAACGTGCATCAAGGCCATTCCAAGCACTCGATTTGCCACACTGTCTAGTCTTTTGCAAAAGTGTTCGAAAGTGAATCGAGGCCATTCCAAGCACTCAACTTGCGACACCGTCTAGTCTTTTGCAAAAAACGTAGAGCACTTGTTCTACTTAGACTAATACCCCATTCCAAGGTATATTAGCTTGTGTGCATCCATTTGGTCAGTCATTCCCGAGCAACCAAATGGTGTTTTAGAAAGGTCAAACTCCTCAGATAAGCTTTGCCATTCCAAGAATCCACTTATCCGAGTATGTTTACGAACCCCACAGAAGAGCTTTGCCATTCCAAGCATCCACTCAACCTTGGAAGTTCTAACCTAATATATGGCACATAGAACAAGTTTTGAATACAGAGAAGAGGCTCTAAGAATTGCCTAAAACATTTTATGATACATGTACACCCCTTCAACCGAATGAAGAGTTTAGCTACGAATATCCATGGAAGAGGATATCATAGCTAAATACTCGGGGGTTTTTGAAAGACAGTAAGTAAAGGGGAATACTCAAGAACCAACAGGAGTATTCCCAAATCCTACATGAATACTCAAGAACCAACAGGAGTATTCTCTAAAACTGTTATAATACTCAAGAACCAACAGGAGTATTATTTCAAACTGTTATAATACTCAAGAACCAAGAGGAGTATTATTTCAAACTGTTATAATACTCAAGAACCAACAGGAGTATTATTTCAAACCAAAGCTTACAAATGTACCAAACTTAGAGAGAGAAGTGAATTGTGATTTTGGGATGGATTACAAATGAGGGAGAGGCATGTATTTATAGGCATAGAGGATGGATAAGGATGGATGAGAGGAGGGCAAGTGGCAAGCATCCCATGGATGAGCAAAAGCCGCCGGTGGCTTTGTGAGGGGAGGGGAGAGCCGCCGGTTGGAGGTCACCGTGGAGGAGGAAGGAGGGGATGAGTCACCCCATGACTCATCCTCCCCTTAGAGCCGCCGATCACCTTGGAGGGAAGAGGAGTTTTTGTGAGTTTTGTGCAGTTTTCTCAAAACTATCGGTGTATTTCTGCTCCGGACTGACTTTGGTTTCCCTTCGGTTGGATTTGTTTTGAGTAATTCAATGTCAGGATCTTGAGATTTCTGCATTCAACGTCTGATCGTGACCTTGGACTAACTCGTAATATCTTTTCAGCGTAAAATCCTCTCCTTAACGTGTTTTCTCTTTAGAGTCCAAAATACCCTGTAGAAATATATCGGAACTAACAAGCAAAAGTTAAATAGACAAACAGTCTAATTTAGTGGGTTTAACTGTGTTTATGATTCGTATAATTATGGTTTATCAGACGTCGATCATCATCGTTGTCATCTCTAGCGGGAGGATCTTCTATCTCATCTCCCTCTATTCTATGATCTCGAACATTCCTTTGAAGGACGGGGCGGTTCTCCACCTTTTCTTCCATTCTAAATCCCGGCGGCAAGTAAGGTACCGGATTTAAAAGAGGTGGTGGACTTGGTCTTGGCCCTTAGAAAGCCGGTGGAATAATAGGAGCAATAGGTGGAATAGGAGGTAGAGGATTCTTGCGAGGTCTACCTCTTGGTTTCTTTACGGTTGGGAGAGGAGTGTTTGAAGTTGAACCGGTAGCTACGTGCTTTTGCCCTTGAAACCTTGTGTTCATGCAAAAGCCTACAAGAATCAAGGGGAATCGTTAAGTCGCAAGCAATAACACAAGAAACAAGTGAAATAATCCAAATCTTGTAAAATCTACTTTAGTTCCCTAAGTTAATTCGTTGCTCCCCGGCAACGGCGCCATTTTGAACGTTGTAATTTTTAGTACAAGTCAAAAACAATTTATATTTGACCGGTAAGTACCGTGTCGTCCAAGGAGCAATTGTAAACCTAGAGTCACTATTCGATTTTACTTAATAAGTCTATTTCCAATCGAGGGGGATGTGGTAATCAATTATCCATTTATGAATAAAGCAAGTAAATGGTTGTTTTCAAGGTTTCAAAGGCATTCCTAGGGTACTACTTCCCTCCTTGGTGCATTCTACTCTTAACGGTTCAATTTCATGCAAGAACGAATAATGTATACATTAGATTAAGGCGTGTCCCTAATAAATCGAATTCAATTGCTAGATATTGTTACTCGATTTAAGGAAAAGACACCTCGCACGTGAGCTTCAATCGCTAGATATTGTTAGCTCACGTCCTACTCGAAGGTTCTCAATCATCAACGCTAGTTGAGTGATCGATAACCAATGAGCGGTTTAAGATCAAGCCTATCTCAATGCCAATATGAGTCACGCTAGTGATCATCACTTAACAAGGGTGAATCTACTTCATTCTAGAACTCTAAGTCTCATTCGCTAGAATACTCAACTTCAAGTTCACATTTATAGACCACTTAAGCATTTTATCAAACACTTGGTGGGCATATAGTTGACATGTTATCCAAGTCGATTCACAATCATATACAATCTTCATTCATACATATTATCGATAGATAGGAGAGTATTAAACACCAAGGAGGTTCGTAGAACCCTAGAAACAAAAGTGACTACTCACAAGTCATATTCATTGATGATCAAAAGTGTTCTTACAAGGATGACGAAAATGGAACAAACAAGATGAAGAAAGTAAAATGAAAGTCTCCCTTCTAGCTTAGATCACTCTAAACTTAGTCGATGATTCCAAAATCCTTTGTTCTTCAAAACCCTCTACAAAACCCTCGGCAGTCTTCGATCCTTTTTGCCTAAAAACAAAGTTTCTATTTATAGTAAATGATTAAAACGAGCTGCCCTTCAGTTGGGACCCGAGCGGGCTAATGAAGATCCGGACGGGCGCTGGGAGACTTGGGCGGCGCTGGGATGGCCGGGTGCCAGATGACTCGGGCGAGTCCTCTCTTCTTCCCGTGCGTATTGCAAAAAGGATCCGGGTGGGCTAATGAAGACTCGGCCGGGCGTGCAGGTGTTGTCCAGGCTGGTTGCATTGGGAACCCGGGCGGATCAAGAAAGAACCGGGCGGGCGTTGGGCTATCCAAAAGAAGCGCAGTCATAAGGAGAGACCCGACCGGGTGAATAAAGAACCGGCCGGGCGTGCTGGTGTTGTTGATCTAGGCCGGGTGCCATGGAGACTCGGGCGATTGCTGCCTTCTTCCCGTGCGTGCTGCGGAAAGGATCCGGGCGTGCTGCGGAAAGGACCCAGGCGGTTGAAATTTGACCCGAGCGAGCGTGTCGGACAAGGCGCAGCTGAGGAGACCCGACCGGGCGCCATGGGACTCGAGCGGGCTTCGGGTGATTTTGTGAAAAGCTCCTCATTTTCAAGCTAAGACTGAGATATTCCATGAGGTTTGGTCTCCCTAAACCCCGGAGTCGTATGAGCAGCTTATGACCTAGATCATCAATAAACGGGTCAAATGGCATCATAATAAGATCGGAAACGGATCAAAAATACCGAGCAAAGGGAGAGAAATGATAGTCAAGAATTTGACTTATCAACATGAAACATGTAAATATTATTGTTAGAATAAGATTATATCAATTGTGATATTATTACCATTATCATACTGCATAACTCAAAAACTTATTATTGTTAGAATAAGATTATATCAATTGCTTGCACAACATGAATGAAAACATAAGTAGTGAATATACAATTTAATCGTGCAGTTTACCTTAGAATAGAAGCTCGCGAAGAAGAATCTTAATGGTTGGTGTGCAACAAGTACGGACTAGAGCTATAAACAACAAGATCAAATTAGTTAACAAAGAAAAATAAATTCAAATCTCCATGTTCATAGAAAAATAAGAAAGATTGATAAACATCAAATACCAGGAATTGAGGAAGTGAAGAACCACCAAAGGGGAGAGGATGTAATGATGTTCAGAGGATGAAGTTGGAGAGGAGAAGCCTTCTCTTGCAAATCCACTAACAATGACTACAAGTAGTTAACGAATACAAGTTAGAAATTAAGAACAAACGGATTCAACAACAAAAAATATATACCAGCAGCCATGAGCGACATAAACACAGTGGCAAAAGATGAATGGCACAGTCCACTGCAATTGTTTTCTTGCTCATTTCATCATCAAGCACCAAAATATGAAACAATGATGGCAACACAAATCCTAAACATAAACTCATACCTAAACACAATAACTGCGTCGAGCGAAGGAGTCTAGCGGCAACGTGGACCGGCGTCTGAGTAGCAAAGCCGTGGGAGCCTACACAAAACCCTACAAATCGGGTTACATGTCACCATAAACCCTAAACACACATAAATTCAACAAATTTGACCCAATATCATACCTGGGATTTGTACAAGAGGGAATGGCGGTAGTAATGGAATAGAGCAGGGTCGTCGAAGGCGTCGTCGGAATGGAATCATGATGCGGCGCGAATCGAACGGAGTCGTCGAATGCGAATCGAACGGAATGGAATCACAATGCGGTGCGAATCACAATGCGTCGTCGAAATGGAATGAAATCGGAGCAAAATCGAACGGAATCGTCAAGGTTCAGCTGCGAATCGAGGGAAGTGAGATGGAGGAATTGAGCAGCTCAGTCGGGAAACCTAATTTTGAATTGACCTTATGCATCGGTTCATCAAAAACCGATGCTTAAAGTTCAACAATATGCAACGGTTCTAAGAGAACCGATGCATATTGTAGAGCTTATGCATCGGTTTATCTGAACCAATGCATAAGGTAATTAATATGCAGCGGTTCATCCAAAACCGTTGCATAATGGTAACCGTATGCATCGGTTTCTCCTAAAATCGATGCATATTAAAGAAGCGTTGCATAATCCTTTCTTTGAACCGATGCATAATGACTCGTTTGTAGTAGTGCAACTTCCTATTTGCCAGTTTTAGAAAGACCAAGAATGATAGAATTGAAAGTAATCAAATCAGGGCTTATTCCATTGTTCCGCATTTCACGAAGTACACTTTTTGCCTCCTCCCATTTACCAACATTTAAGAAGCCGTGAATGATTGAACTAATAGTAACCAAATCTGGGGAAACGCTACCCAAAACCATTTTACAAAACATCCCTTAAGCCTCTTTAAAATAACCAGCATTGCACGAACCATCAATGACTGAACTATAAGTAATTGTGTCAGGGATAACCCGTCGACTTGCCATTTCACAGAAAACACCATTAGCTTTTCCCAACTTGCCAGTTTCGCACAACCCATGTATTAAGGAACTGTATGTCACCACATTTGGGGAAATCCTATTCTTAATCATCTCTTCAAGCATTGCCTCAGCATCCTCCCATTTACCACCAACAGATAAACCATCGATGAATGAAGTGTACGGAATAAACCTGTTAATAATCAATTTACAAATTATTCCGTTGGCTTCCTTCAAATTACCTGACTTGCACAAACCATCAATTATCGAATTGTAGGTTACCAAATTCTGGGAAATACCACTTTTTTCATTTCAGAAAAAATTCGTTTAGCATCTTCTGACTCTCCAGCCTGGCAGAGACCATTAATAAGTGAACAAAGGAGAAATTCGTTTAGCATCAATTATCGAATTGTAGGTTATCACATTAGGAGAAATTCCGTTCTTCTTCATCTCAACATACATTTCCTTGGCCTCCTTCAACTTACCAGCTTGCCACAAACCACATATCAACGCACTATAGGTTACCACATTAGGAGCAACTCATTCCCTCTCTTTATTTGAGCAAATACGAACACAGCCTTCTCCCACTCCGCAAAACGACATAACCAATGAATCAATGCACTATAAATAACAACATTCGACAAGTAACCCCATTGCCAATATTCCAAAACCATAACCAGTGCAACCCACACTACAATAGCAGTTCATCAAAATGTTCAATGTAAAGAAATCCGGTACTACCTCATCACGAAACCTCATGTACATTGCAATCGCGTCACCGTACTGCTTAGCTCTGACAATCCCAATTAACCATTGATTGAAATCCAATATGTGACAAGCTTGGCCTGAGTAACGCATTTTGTCGAGAAAATGAAGCGCGTTGTTTATACGCACAGTGGCGAACCCAACTAGTGGGCTGCTCGGGCTGCAGCCCGGGTAGAATTTGGGTCAATTTTTTGTGTGTAAAAATTCAAGAGCAAAAGGCAGCAGGAACTGGGAGAAGGCGACGACTTCGATTGATCCCCTATGGGCATCTGCAGCTGTTGAGATTTCAGGACGTCTTAACCGATCTCTCTCCGTTTTCGACACTTTCAGGTTCGATTTCGTCCATCAATCTATAGATTGTCAGTCGATTAGGTTTAATCAGATGAGTTTTTGCAATTTGTGTATTGTCTTGATTTCTTCTGATTTGGTTTTCTTTGCGTGATTCTATATCGGTTTGATGTTGTGGATTCGTTCATGTGTGTATGTGTTTTGGTAACCACTGCTATGTGTTGATGCGGTTTTTGCGATTGTTAACTGTTGTTGATGCCGAAGCATTCAACGCCATAGCCCAAACTGTGTTTTTTTAATCTGAATTCCCCAAGAACATGTCTAGCATTGCCTCAGCTCATCCTGGATTTGGAATGGCCGTGGCAAACATGTCTAGCCAGGGCCGTCCTTGACATGTCTAGCATTGCCCTGAATTATACATGTAGTTACAAATCTGTTGATTCATTGATTGGCAGCTGCTAGTTGGAAATTTGAAAATAGGTTGTTCTTATTTGTAAGCTCTCAAATGAGTTAGTTAGCGTATCTGTCGCAGTGTGTTGCTTATGTTTAATGATCGTAGAATTGCCGAAAAGTCCATTCTGTTTTCACTCATGTCCTGTTGATTGTCAAACTTGATTTGCTTTTATGCTTCTGATATTGTCATGCTTATTGTTAGTTCATCCGTAATAAAACGTTTTAGTTCAATACTGATAGTGCCTGTTTTGATTCAAATGTGAGTTTTACTATGCATCTTTTAGTATAAAATTTGATAGTTATATTATGCGTTTTATTACATGATTAGTTTAAAAGTTCTTCTCTTGTAAGGTGCTTTGATTTTTGTATGATAATGAAAAAGACGTGAAGATTAGTATATCGCTGAGTTTCAAACTTCAAAAAATGTCATTGTACCTGATTGGCGCAATAAAAAAGGCATGGGGATGAGCCTGGATTCTAAACCTCAAAAAAAATGTGCGTCACTATAAAAAAAATTAGCCCTGATAACTTTCAAATCCTGGATTCGCCCCTGCATACGCATACACTCAACACCCCCATCAGGGTTTCCAATGTCTTGACGTCTTGTTTCTTTCAAATTGTTCAAGCTTACCGCATCATTCATTGTATGCATCACTGATGAGGACGACCGAGCTCGGCAAAATGATCGACTGAGTGTTCCTCGTACCATCTCTAGATGAACTGACAAGAGGACAACAGATACGAAAATTGACCACGATTCCGTAGCTGCATGAGCGTATACTGCCGATGCGAGATTAATGAAACTGAGCCGGCGACGGTGACTGCTTGAAACTACTTCGTCTTGCGCTGTCTCAAAATCAGACTTGACTTTTTCTTAAAATTTAATTAAATATTTATTTTAAAAGGTAAATAAACATGAAAATATAATTAAATAAAAAGAATATAAATGTTACTCCCTTTGTCCCATTATGTTTGTTCACTTTCGTATGTTAATGTCCCCTAATGTTTGTCCTACTTCTAATCCGTGTGCTTTGTATTCTTGTTGTAAATTAAAGTTGTACTACTGTACTGTTTTCTGGACAACAATAAATGTGATCTGTACTTTTTTTCTCCTTAATTATTGTGTCAATTGTCCTTTTGGACAAACAAATAGGGACGAAGGGAAAATATTCTTTCAAAATAATAACCGAATAGCTGACAATGGCTATTAAATATTTAATTAACTTTTAAGACGTAAACCGACGCTTAGATTTCAAAGAGGCCTTTCACTGTAAAATAGACAAAGCGACGTCGTGTTTGCCATCTCTGTTGAGGCCCAAGTAGACAGTTCTGAAATTTACTGTGCTTGGCACAAAGCCATTATCGGCCATTTCACACAAAAGCTTTAGAGCTTCTTTTGATCTCCCTACTTTACACAAACAGCGGACTTGTTTCATAGCTTTCAACTGAGAGGCAGACCCGACGCGACTGACAAATAAACCGACGAGTCCTTGTGAATGGGCAGAGCCAGGTGCTCTTATTTTATGATGGTAGGGACGATTTCTTCTGTACAGTAGTAGTAGCGTAAAGGCCTTAAGTCGAGGGGGGGTGAGACGAATGTGTGTGATGTTGGACCAATTGTGTTTTGATGATAACAAACACTTAACTAATAATCCACTTGAGTATGCAGAAATCATTGTCTGACAGGTAAGGTTACTGGACATCTCTGAGAGAGAGCAGTGCTGCGAGAGAGATGCGCTGTGTGTGAGAGACACACCGACACTGTGACAAGATCGGATCTGAGGAAATATACTCGACACAAATCAGGAGATATACGAGTATATATGCTGGATAATTGACGAAAGAATTGACATCGGTATATACGAATCAGTATATACGATAGGAAGATTGAAGCCAGATTTGGAAGGAAAATATGTGACATGATTAAGATATGGAAATATCTTAACCATATCATATCTGCTGGATGCAGTCAGATATCTGATGCAGACGAGTTCCAGCCGACTTGAAGACCACTATAAATAGAGCAGGAGTCTTCAGTGTGAAGCTCGACTTTTTGGAGAGAGCAATCGGAGATTGAAGAGACAATCAATTCCGGAGCTGACGAAGTGCTGCTGTGTGCGGACAAGACGATCGTGTTAGTTGATCCTTTGAATTGAGTAGATTTGTTAGCTGTCACTGTGTGAGACAAGTGTAACAAACTACAAGCATATTCTTTTATCAATAACACAGATCTTGAAGCCCTTCTAGAACTGTCCAGAAGGCAAGTGGTTTTCAGCCTATTGCAAAGGTTGCAATAAGGTTTCCACTATAAATTTGTGAGTCTTTACCTTCCGTACAATTTCCTGTGCTTAAGATAATTTCCGCTGCCATCTGTTTGAGGGATACCACTCTGGGATCTCCCTCACATAGACGGCTAACCTAACGATCCAACAATTGGTATCAGAGCCGAGGCTCTAGATTGTGTGTTAGCCGTTGCAGGAAATCATGTCTAACGGAAGCGACTCGTTCTGGAAGCCGCCGGTGCTCAGTCCGGGAGAGTATGACTGGTGGAAGGATCAGTTCGAAGCTCATGTTTGTTCCCTGGATGGGAAGCTGTGGCGTGTGTTTGAAAAGGGTAACTTCCCTATTCTGGATGTGACAGATCCCGCCAATCCGAAGGAGAAGGAGAAAGACAAGTACACCAAAGCTGACTACAAGTCTCTCCAGCAGAATGCCAGAGCTAAGAAGGTTCTATACATGGCCCTCTCACAAGGAGATCATGTGAAGATGGCTGTGTACAAGACTGCGAAGGAGCAGTGGGATGGCCTTGCTAGACTGTACGAGGGAAATGAGGATATAAAAAGGAACATAATTCTAGCAGCCACGAAGGACTACGAAACCGTCGAACAGCGCAAGGATGAATCTCTGGATGACTTTTACACCAGATTTCAAGTCATTGTCGCACAGTTGAACTCCCTGGATGAAGTACTTCCACAGTGGAAAGTAACTCATCAGTTCATGCAATCCAGATGGGACACAGTGACTACTGCTCTCCAAGCTCAGAAGGGGATCAAATACGTCACTCTGGAAGAGCTCGTGGCAAATTTGCAAAGCCAAGCTGGAATAGCCGAGAGGAAAATGGCCAGGAGACAAGATGGAAAATCTCAAGCTATAGCACTGAAAGTTGAGAAGGCCTTAGACATAGCCCAAGTGAGCCTGCCATCTAAAGGTGAGGACGAGGAGATAGCTCTTCTCTCGAGAGCCTTCAAGATGGTGAACACAGGAAGAACAATGAACAGAGGAGTCTCTGGCGGATGACGAAATAATCAAAGGTGGAACAAAGGATCTGCCTCAGAGGAACGCAAGACAAAGGCAGTGGCAAAGGAAGAAAGAACCTGCTATCACTGCCAGAAAAAGGGACATCTTGCCAAAGACTGCTACAGCAAGAAGAAGGGTGAACCACCTGCCCCAAGGGAAGCTCAAGCCATGTTCGCTACCTGAGGTGACTCTGACGAGGAACAAAGCGATAGGAAGCGAGCTAAGGAGCCATGTCTGATGGCGAATTCCGCAAACAATGAGGTAAATGAATCTGACTCCTTTATAGATGAAGTGTTCAGTGAATCTGACTTTGCAGAAACTATCGTCAAACTGCTAAAGAAGATCACAAGCCTTAAGGAACAGATTGAGATCATGAAAGATGAACATGAAGACGACATGGAGAACAATCATCTCTGGTCTACCAAAGCTATGCGACTTGAGAGAAAATTGGAGGAGCACATCTGCAAATGTCCCACCTGTGACAGAAGGGACACACAAATCAGTGATCTAAGTGACGAACTGAGGGGCATGAGAATTGACGATACCAGGATGGTAGGATCAATTGCAGAATCGGTCAGGATCAAGTTGGATAACAAGGAACTCCGTCAGACTGTTGCAGATCTCAAACAAAAGGAGACGGAGAGAAAGAAAATCTGGCTTCGAGAACTAGAAGCCAAAAAGGTCGAGGAGGTAAGAAAAGACTACAAAAGAAAGTTTGCCAGACCTGGACTTGGGTATGTCGAAGTGATGAAAGAGACCGATGAAGAGGCGGCAAAGGAAAGGGACCAATGACTGAAGTCGGAGAGGGCTCCCATAAGCAGAGAAAGCCGGAACCCACAAGACAGTCGGGAAGAGCAGCCTCATCTCAGAAGGAGAGTCATCTCCATGAAAGTGACTCTGGACCATTCAAGGCTGGGAAGGCCTTTGAAATTTGGAAGAAGATGAGCTCCAACCGTCAACCTTTCTCGATCGGCCCTCAGGCACAGAGAAACAGGAGACATGTGCCCTTAGAGAGACATAAGAAAATTGGTAGTCTCTATTACCGTGTCTGCTGGCACTGTGGTCACTCTGGCCATTACAGATCAGACTGTGAGAAATGGAAAGAAGCCAACGAGAAGAGTCACATCTATCAGAGAAAGACCAGTACCGCCTATGTCCCTAGGAGAAAGGTTTCTCCCCATAGAAGGGAATGCAGAGCTGAATGGTTTCGGCATCACCACGACACAGCCATCTACGGACGACTAAGAAGAACTCCCAGGAGGAAAATCAATCTCGCTGATGATAATGATTCCCGTTCTTTAAAGTTTCCTTCTGCTATTAAAACTGTCCCTAAACCCAGCAAGCCCAAGCTTGTCTGGGTACGTAAAAACTGATCTCTCTTTTGCAGGATGGAGTGAGGAGCAAACCATGGTATCTGGACAGTGGATGCTCCAAACATATGACGGGAGACCCAGGATGGTTCATCTCACTCCAAGCCTATTCCGGAGATAACATTATCTTCGGAAACAAGAGCTCAGGTAAAGTAGTAGCTACATGAGAGGTAAGAATTTTAGAAACTATCAAGGTTCGACAAGTAAGTCTGGATGAAAATTTGAAATACAACTTATTGACTATATCACAATTGTGTCAACATGGAAGAAATCAAGTGATATTTAACTCTAATGACTGTGTTGTGAAATGCATTGAGACAGGGGAAATAATCCTTCGAGGTGTCCGGGAGAATCAAATATATACAGTGGACCCAGAGTTCATCCCAGACGGGGAGCTGTGTTTATCAAGTATTACTGACGACACATTGTTGTGGCATAAAAGATTTGGGCATGCAAGCACGAGGATGATTCATAAACTCCATCAAAATGAACTGGTGGTCGGTTTACCCAACGTGGAGAGCTTGTTTGATCAGGTATGCAGCGCCTGTGCCACGGGCAAGCAGGTACGTACTTCGTTTAAGTCAAAACAATCAGTGAGTACCTCAGGTCCTCTGGACATGATTCACATGGATTTGTGCGGTCCAGTAAATGTCGTCAGCCGTGGAGGCAACATGTATATATTGGTCATCGTGGATGACTACTCCAGGTATACATGGACTATTTTTCTGAGTTCTAAAGATGAAACATACTCTGAATTTGTGTCATGGTTTAAGCTGATTGAAAACAAATTGAGTAAGAAGTTAGATCTATTCGCACTGACAACGGAACTGAGTTCTGGAATTCCTAGTTTTTCTCCCTGTGCAGGACAGCTGGAATAGATCACAACTTCTCAGCACCACGAACCCCTCAGCAAAATGGTGTGGTAGAGAGAAAGAACAGGACACTGGAAGACATGTCTAGGACAATGCTGATTGCCAGTGGCATTCCCAAGGGATTCTGGACTGAGGTAGTACATGCCGCCAGCTATATACTAAACCGTGCATCTCTACGATTTCTGTTAGGGAAAACACCATACGAGCTGCTGTGGGGAAGAAATACCTTTGGTATATTCTTCCAAGGGTCTGTATCTGTGGGAGCAGCGGGGAAGCAGTATTGACTCTGTCGATCAGACGGCTGAATGCAAATAGCACTAGAACTGGGTGTCGCCCTTGAAGAGGTAGAGCTAGGTAGTCCAATCCTCCATGGAATGTGTGACCCCAGTCCTCGGGTACGTCCAGGGTGCTCATCCGTGCCAATAGCCTCCGTCAGTATGTCACGTCGGCCTTGAGAAGAAAATTCTCCTCGAGCGGCCTTTTCCACTAAATCATCCTATTAATCAGGAAATTACCAATAGTTAGTGTATAATTTAAAAAAAATTAGCTCTTAAAAAACACATAAGGAACTTACAATCTTTGTAGCCACTCCTTGAGATGCCTCAGAGACGAACTCAGCATTTTTTTTGATTCGTCCCCTCTTCCACAAATCATGCCTCTCTATAGAGACATTAGAAGCTTGCTCCTCTTGAATTGTCACCTGAGAAATTAACTCAGCTATTTTTTCTTTTGCCATTGCCTCTTCTAGTTTTCTATATCCTCCTCTACCCAAGACATGCTTATATACATTCTTCTTGACCAGATCCTTGTTTGTGTCACTTAACTTCTTTGCAGCTTCGGAGAGCCTCTGCTCCTTAAAAGTCTTCCAATGATTGGAGTCAATGTACGGATACATGTTCAAAGCATCTTCATCTGTTCCGTCATCGTAGATGTAATCCTGTGTGAGGCGTGACTTAAATTGTTTCCACATCTTGCACGCAGCGCTAAGCTCCTGATTTTTATGCTCCTCGACTCCATCAAAAATTGCCTGAAAATATATAAAACAAGTTCTAATTAATACAAAAGTTAGTTACCATGTTTAAAACAGATACAATGTTAGAATTAAAGAAGCTCTTATAGTTGTCTCTCTCCACACATTGTCTTTAAAATGTTTAAGGACCTTCCTCCAATCAGTGTGTATGATGGGAACACGACATCGAACCAACACACCCAAGTAGTTCCTCTAATTGTCTACAACCTTCCCTATTGGATTCCCTCGGCTATTCCATTCAACAGTGGCCTTGGTACCAGCCGCCTTGTGTCTCTTAATGATTCTGCTCATATATACAACCCCTCTCTTCTTTGGAACTGCACCAGAAGTGTCATAATGGTCATCCTCACTGCTGCTGCTGTGTGAAATGGCCATGATCCTGTAAACATGAAATTAAACGTCAGATTAATTAATCAATAAACCAATTCTCTGAAATAAATAATTAAATAACTACACAAGTCATAAATAAATAACATACACAAATTAAATTTCTTTATCAATCCATATTCCTTCTCTATGATCTTCTCGTAGTTGTATTTCATTATCAGCTTCACTATCATCGTTCTCCATGGGAACTATCGTACAAACGGGCATGCATTCCTCAGCTAGATCTTCAGATGCATCACTGGTTAGTTGTTGTTTTCCGTGGAGGACAACAAAATGGTTGTTATCAGAAGGGTCCCTGACGTAAAATACTTGTCTCGCTTGTTCGGCCATAATGAATGGCTCATCCTTGGACCCTTCTCTTCGAAAATCCACAAACGTCATTCCATATTCATCAGTACGAACCGCCGAATTGTTAACCCATTTACATTTAAAAATAGGCACTTGAAACTTTACGTAATCCAACTCCCATATTTCTTCGATGACTCCAAAATAATTAATAGGAGCATATATTGGATTCTGATCTCTAGCACTAGAAACAAGAGTCGTTTCAGCAACAAGTGTGACACCACTATTTTGCACAACGGTTTGGTCATCTTGAGCTTTTGTGTGGAAACAAAATCCGTTAATGTCCGAGTTGTCCTGATTATTTAAAATCTCATTACATCTCAGCCAGTTACAAAATGACCGACTATGTTCTTTTTGCAACCACTGCTCGGATTTTCTTGAGAATGCACTCCTTAATATGTTTAGGTGCTGCTCTAAGAAAGGCGTGATATCAGGCATATGTTGCAATACATAGAAATGAGCTTTCGTCAACTCATCAAATGATGGGTTATAATATTTCCGACCACTTATGCCCTTTCCATTAATTCGATCAAAATGACGTGGCCTAGGAATCCCAACTGCGGCTGTATTTCCCAAAAAATTAGTGCAAAATTCGACAGCCTCTTCAGTTATGTATCCTTCCACTATACACCCTTCGGGACGATGTCTATTTCTCACGTAGCTCTTTAGAATCTTCATGTACCTCTCAAAAGGGTACATCCATCTCATATGAACTGGTCCAAGAATGCGAATCGCGTGCACCAAATGAACAGTAAGATGCACCATTACATCAAAAAAGCTAGGTGGAAAAAACATCTCTAATTGGCATAGTGTAACAATAATCTGGTCTTGTAGTTTATCAAGCTCTAATGAATCAACAACCTTAGCAGACAAAGAGCTAAAAATGGCGCAGAGTCTGTGTATAGCGGACCTCACTTTAGGAGACAATACACCTCTAATTGCAATAGGCAATAACTGTTGAAACAATACATGATAGTCATGAGATTTTAATCCATTCAACCGCAAATCCTTCATTGAAACCAAGCTGGCAATATTCGAAGAGTACCCATACGGAACTTTAACTCCTTTCAGACATCCACACAAAATTGTTTTCTCATTCTTAGAAAGAGTTGTGCATGACGGAGGTAAATATGTACGCTTTCCTTCAGTTTGAGGTGCTAATTTGGTACGAATGTTCATATCCAACATATCCAGTCTAGCTTTCAATCCATCCTTTGTTTTTCTGGGAATGTTTAATAAAGTACCAATAAGACTGTCACATATATTCTTTTCAACATGCATCACATCAATGCAGTGTCTGACGTCAAGTGTATGCCAATAAGGGAGATCAAAAAATATTGATCGCTTCTTCCATGGAGTACCTTCAATGCGTGCATTGGGCTTCCCAAATCGATTTGTAATATTCTGAATTTTTTGAAGTATTTCATCTTCAGAAGCCGGTCGAGGTTCTATTCTATATTCGGTCTCACCATTAAATGCAGCTTTTTTCCGCCTGTAAGGATGATGCCTCGATAAAAAACGTCTATGTCCCATGTAAAGCATTTTTCAACAATTCTTTAGATGGCGTGCATGTGTCTCTTCCCCGCAAATTGGACAAGCTTTGTACCCTTTAATACTAAACCCGGATAAGTTACCATAAGCTGGGAAGTCATTGATGGTACACATTAGCATGACACGCATATTAAAATATTCCAGTCTTGATGCGTCAAACGTCCATACTCCTTCGTTCCATAAAAGCTTCAAATCTTCTATCAAAGGAGCTAAGTATACATCAATATCATTTTCGGGCTGTCGAGGACCCGATATCAACAGAGAAAGCATCATATACTTACGCTTCATGGTTAACCTGGGAGGAAGATTGTAGATAACCAATATCACAGGCCATGCATGTACTATGCTGAGTATTGAGGTTTCCATTAGGATTCACCCCATCAGTAGAAAGGCCAAGGCGTAAATTTCTACACTCCCAAATGTCGGGAATGTGTTATCTACTTTTGCCCATTGTAGTGAATCAGCAAGATGGCGCATTTTCGTATCAATAACGCGTTTCTCAGCATGCCAACGCATATTATCAGAATCTTCTGAGCTAGCAAACAATCTCTGAAACCTGGGGATCGGTGGAAGATACCATAGTACTTTAGAGGGAGTGCCTTTGGAACCATTTTTTGGTTCTTTGTTTAACTTATAACGAGGAGACTTGCACACCGGACATTCAACCATATCTTTATAAGAATTCCGATACAATATACAATCATTAGGACAAGCATGTATCTTCTCGTAATCGATACCCATCGGACACATAACTTTTTTAGCCTCGTAACAACGGTTAGGTAGGGTGTTATCCTCTGGAAGCATATCTTTCACTAGAGTTAACAAATTCAGTGAAACTTACATCACTCCATCCATTTTTTGCTTTCAAGTTGAAGATCTTCAAAGTTGCAGATAGCCTTGTGTATTTGGAGCACCCTTCGTACAAAGGTAATTCTGAATCATTCCTCAATGACTCCAAAACTTGAGGTCTACCAACAAAATCGTCGGCAACATTGTTGACCATGTCAATTATATTGTCCTCCTCCCAATCATCATTATCCACCGGCAAACTTTCAACGAGCTGAGGTTGAATATTTTGTGGTTCAACCTCGCCATGCATATACCAAAACTTGTACTGTGGGTTAATTCCCTTTAACAAAAGGTGTTTCCGCAATTTCTTGGGTTTGACCTTTTTGTTATTCCAGCAATCCATACATGGACAATAAACACGTTCAATGTTGTTTGTGGACGCATACGAAGATGCAAACGCACAAAAATCCATAATCCCTTGATCGTACTGAACACTTAACCTACTACCGAACACCCAGTCTCGATTCATTATAACTACATAAAGCATCATATACGCATAGTTAGAAAGAGATCATGTTATTGTTGATATACTTATTAGTAGAAATAGACCATATAAATCCACTCAATGACATAGTGTATTTTACCTTAGAGTATAATCTCTCGCACAAAATAGCCAAAGGTTTGATGCAGCGTCGACTCTAAAGTTATAAACAATAACAAGTTAGTAAACGAAGAAATATCAAGTATCAAATATGAATGGAAACGTAAGTAGTAAACTAGTTTAATTGGGCAATTTACCTTAAAATAGAAGCTTGCGAAGAAAATAAAATACTGGGTGTGCAACACGTACGGACTAGATCTATAAACAACGAAAACAACTTAGTAAACAAAGAAATTAAGTTTAATCTCCATGTTAATAGGAAAAAATGTAAGAATGATAACAATCAAATACCTTAAAATTGGAAGAAGCGGCAAATAAAAATATTTGATAGTTGTATTTCCTAATGTTGGAGAAGTGAAGATTCCTCTTGCTAATCGGCTAACAAGTACTACAAGTAGTGAACGAATATCGGTAAGAAATTGAGAACAAATCAATGCAATAACATGGTGTTATAAATACACCTTCATATATCCAAACAATCACAATGCCAAATCAACCAACTAGTACGCTGTTAAAATTCACAATGCCTTATCAACAAACAATCAATCGAAACAACCCGATTTAGGCAACCTTAGGCATTGGGCGAGGAGCGATTTAGGCAAACCGATTTAGGTATAGTGATTGAAAAATATGAACGATTGCGAATATTGGGCACTAACCGATTTAGGCATTGGGCGAGGAGCGGAGGCGGTGAGACGAGGTAGGAGGCGCGACGGACTGACAGCGATGGACTGGGCGAGGAGGGTCGGACTGGCGAGAGCGACGACGAACTGGCGAGAGCAACGACGGACTGGCGAGAGCGACGGGCTGGGTGAGCGGAGGAGGGCGACAAATTAGTTCGAGCGGGATTGGAAAAAACACCGAAGACTTGTGTTTTTCAATTTTAGGTTTGAGTTTTTGCAACGGTTCTTACGAAACCGTTGCATAATGGTAAACTATAAGCAACGGTTTTATAAACAACCGTTGCATAAAGTATAACTTATGCAACGGTTCTCTAAACAACCGTTGCATAAACAACAACCGTTGCATAATCTTAATTTTGAACCGTTGCATAATCTCTTCTCTGTAGTAGTGAATGTTTGTTCTATTTATATGAATTGTGAGCATGATTTTCCTACTCAATCTATTAACTCACATGATGACATATCTACACTATGGCATGCACGTTTAGGACATGTTCATTACAAGAGATTACTTAAAATGTCAAAGCATGATTTAATTCCCTCATTTGACATGAACATTGATAAATGTAGAACTTGCATGCTTACGAAAATTACTAGGCAACCATTTTATAAGGTTACTAGAGAAAGCAATATACTAGACTTAATACATAGCGATTTATGTGATTTTCATGCATCACCATCTCTAGGAAACAAAAAATATGTAGTAACATACATTGATGATTGTTCTAGATTTTGCTATGTATATTTATTGCATTCCAAGGATGAAGCTCTTGATAAATTTCAGATTTATAAGAGTGAAGTTGAACTTCAAAAGGAAACTTCTATTAAGAAGTTGCGCACCGATAGAGGTGGGGAATACTTTAATCCTAGTTATTTCTAAAGTGTTGGTATCATGCATGAAACCACAGCTCCTTACACACCTCAACAAAATGGTGTATCGGAAAGGAAAAATAGAGTTTTGAAAGAAATGGTTAATGCCATGCTTTCTTACTCGGGTCTAAACGACGGATTTTGGGGTGAATCCATGTTAACGGCTTGCTACTTACTGAATAGGGTTCCTAATAGTATTAGCAACCTTACTCCTTATGAAATTTGGCATGGGAAGAAGCCAAGTTTGGCACATGTTAGAGTTTGAGGTTGTAGGGCAGTGGTAAGACTACCTCTACCTAAGATAAAAACTTTGGGAGAAAAAGGAGTTGAATGCATATTCATAGGATATGCCCAACACTCTTTGGCTTATAGATTCTACGTTATAGAACCTAATAAGCAAATTTTGGTTCATACTATCATTGAATCGAGAGATGCCATATTTGATGAAAAGAGATTTTCATCAATTAGCATGCCTAGAGATTTGATTCTTGCACCTAGTATAGTTCAAGAATCAAGTGAACCTCAAATTTCAGAAAATAGGAGTAAGAGGGCTAGATAAGAAAAATCATTTGGTGATGATTTTCAAATGTACCTAGTGGAAGGAACTCGGGAAGACATTGGCTTGCAATATTTATATTGCCATATCATTGAGGATGATCCTAAGACCTTTGATGAAGCCATGAAATCCCAAGATGTATCATTTTGGAACGAAGCCATTAATGATGAAATGGACTCAATAGTGGGAAATAACACTTGGATTTTGGTAGATTTACCACAAGGTCATAAAGCATTGGGAAATAAATGGATCTTCAGAAAGAAGATGAAAGTGGATGGAACCATTGATAAATTTAAAGCAAGATTGGTTATTCAAGGCTTTAGACAAAAATTTGGTTTGGACTACTTTGATACCTATGCACCGGTTGCAAGAATATCAACAATCAGATTGTTGATTGCTTTAGCATCTATACATAAGTTGCTAGTACATCAAATGGATGTAAAGACTGCTTTCCTAAACGGCAATTTAGAGGAAGAAATATATATGAAGCACCGGAAGGTTTCGTGGTAACGGGACAAGAGCATAAGGTATGCAAGCTTGTTAAGTCATTATATGGACTTAAACAAGCACCCATGCAATGGCATCAAAAATTTGATGAAGTGGTGCTTTCCGATGGATTTATCTTAAATCAATCGGATAAATGCGTATATAGCAAGTTTGATGATTCTGGAAATGGAGTTATCATTTGTCTATATGTAGATGATATGTTGATTTTTGGCACTAACATAAAGTGCATAAATCAAACAAAAGAATTTTTATCATCTAAGTTTTCCATGAAGGACATGGGGGGGCGGAAGTTATTCTTGGTATAAGAATAGAAAGAGTAAAAGGGGGTCTAGCTTTGACGCAATCTCATTATATTGAGAAAGTGTTAATGAAGTACAAGTACTTGGACTGTCATCCAATGAGCACTTCTTTTGAATCTTCCAAACACCTTTTTCCAAATAAAGGAACCCCAGTGTCGCAGCTTGAATATTCAAGGGTCATCGGAAGTTTGATGTATGCGATGAAAAGTACAAGACCGGACATAGCTTTTGCGGTGGGCAAGCTAAGTCGATATACAAGTAATCCTAGCGAGGATCACTGGAAAGGGGTTCATAGGGTACTTCGGTATCTTAAGGGAACAATGAACCTAGGTTTTGTATATTCTGAATTTCCTTCGGGCATTGAAGGATATTCGGATGCAAGTTGGATCTCTAACGAAGAGGATCATTCCTCAACAAGTGGATGGGTATTTAAACTTGGGGGAGGTGCAATCTCGTGGGCATCCAAGAAACAACCTTGCATCAGTAGTTCAACAATGGAATCTGAATTTGTTGCTCTAGCTGCAGCTTCGAAAGAAGCGGAATGGCTAAAGAACATGATTCATGAAATACCATTGTGTGAAAGACCGATATCACCCATATTAATTCATTGTGATAGCGCTGCAGCGTCGGCTAAGGTGTATAGCCATGTATACAATGGGAAGTCTAGACACTTGGGTGTTAGACATAGTGCGGTAAGAGAGCTCATTACGCATGGGGTAATATATGTGGATTTTGTTAAATCACAGCAGAATCTAGCCGATCATTTAACAAAGGGATTGGTTAGAGAGTTGATCAACAAGTCTGTGAAGGGGATGGGATTAAAACCCATATAATCATCTAGTCGTGGGACACCCAATTCACATCTATATAGCGTTAGAGCTGAATTCAATGCGAAAAGCCCATTCCTAAAAGATTGATGAACACAAATATGCATCCCCAAGTGTGTGTTCAGTACCTACAAAGGTTTAGGTTGAAGATGAACTCTTATTAATAGATTCTTTAAAAAAGTGCTAGGTGTTTAGGTGTAGGAGCACAATCGGGAGGTGTGACCCACAAAGGAATCTACCTATATAAACGTGAAGTTTCTGGTCGCTTCATGAGATATTGGGTTTGATCTCTAATACGTTTATGAAAGGATTGGGACTCAAGGACCATTAAGAGTCAAGTTAAATTAACGGTTTGTGAAGTAACACATGCGTGTGTCGCCGTCAAGTACCCAAATGAATTGATTGGTTCAACCGTTTACGAGCACCATTTCTTTTCGGGTATATTGTATGCGTGATTACACTATGCAGAAATTCAATCCGTAGTGACATTTCCGTTTATGCGTGTTTTACTTAAAAACAAGGTATTTTGTGAATTAAAAGAAAACCCAAAAATGGGGGAGGATTATTAGTAATTTTAGGGTTTTAGGACCTATAATCATGTTACTAGATGTTAGGGTAGCATTCCCTAATAAAATGAACGCACGAGAGCCATGCGTGCGAACGCACGAGAGCCATGCGAGCGCACAGAGCCATGCGTTCGCACGCACGAGATTCTCATGCGTCGGGTCTGGGTTGTGCGACCGCACAAGGTTGTGCGACCGATCGTGACTGCTCAGTACCATGCGAAAGCACGAGATTTTCATGCGTCGGGTTTGGGTTGTGCGAACGCACAAGGTGAACTGTGCGAATGCACAAGGTCGCGACTGTTCATTCTGCAGACGCAGCTTCTGCTCGTACCCGATTGCATGGCTATATATACATGATGTATTTTCGAGTTTCACATAGAAAAAAAAGTGTTGTGCAATTACCAGAAACATCTCAATCCATTTCCTTGATTCCAAAACACCCAAACCCTAATTTTGCTTTGTTTTATTGCCTAAGAATAAAGTGTTCCTCAATTTGGATTCAATCTCATATTCAAATTTCCTGTAACCCAAGGCAACGTAGTAGGGTGGAAATATTGAATTCGGACAGCGACTACGTGGTCCAAATTGATATCCGAAGTACTATTAAATCATCACACAAAGAAGAAGGCGACGCATAGACGATTATCTCACTAACATGGAAGACCCGGTACTACAGAGTTGTTGTTCAAGCGAAGCTTAGAGACTACCCAGCAACGACAGTTAGTAGGCATTGAGTTAAGATTGGGATACCTGATGTTAGCGGCGGTGGCCTCCATTGTCCATCGAAAACCCTAAAAATCAGTCACAAGTCACAACACAGAACGATGGATGGATCGAGCGAGCGAGCGAGAGGAAGTAAGGCGAGGCGAGGCGTTTCAGATTAGGGAAAGTAGCAAGCCAGCGTTGGAAATGCAGAAACAGCAATCCGGTTGCACTGAGGATGCACAGGGGCTTGTATTTGGTAATTTATATAATTTATGGATTATTGATTATCGAATTTACGGAACCGAAGGCACACAAAGCCCAATTAAATTTTTTTTTAACACTGAGACATCATTTTATCAACAAAAAAAAACACTGAGACATCAAATGGAAACAAAGCCCAATTAAAGCCCAATGGAGAAAGAAAACCCTAATTATAGATGCCCATCAACACTTAGCGCCTACTTCTTCCCCTGTTTCTGTTTCAGAGTCTCTGCCGTTTTGTTGTTGTCGTCCTTTCTCTCCTGCAAACACCTACCGGCCTCAGAAAAGATCTCTGCCGTGTTGTTTGTCGTCTTTTCTGTTTCAGAATCATTTTTGCTCCCCAAACCATTGGAAAAAAATAATCGAATCTTTGTGCGCAGTGTGTCTTTCATCTTTTTTTTCCAGATTCAGCTCTCTGACAAACACCCACCGGCCTCGAATAAATCTCTACCTCTACTCTGGATGCTGCCCTCAACCCTGAAGAAGAAGAAGAAAACGTTATGCCAGTCGATCCAAATCCCGCTAGGACTCTCCAAATCTATACCCTGAAGAAGAAAACATTACAACTTCTCTAGCCCCTCCACAAACTCTCTATTCCACCAGCAAAGCTACCCTCCCCGACAGCTACTCATTTGCAAGTATTTGTCTCAGCAACTGGACATGATACGAGGATCACTCAGTCGACCATTTTGCCGAGCACGGCCGTTTTCTTCACCAGTGATGCATGTTGCAACCATTTTCAAAGAAACGGATATTGGAAACCCAGCCAGTGGTGTTGAGTGCATGAGTATCAACAACGCCCTCGACAAACTGCTCCAGTCAGGCAGAGCTTGTAACATATTTGATTTCAATCAAATGTTAACTGGGATTCTTAGAGATAAGAAGTACCGTGATGCCATTGTAATCTACAGGAGGTTTCGTGATAAGGTAGTTCCGGATATCTATACGTTCAACATTTTGATGAACTGCTATTGTAGTGTGGCTTTCACTGGTTATGGTTTTGGAATATTGGCCAACTTATGAAAAGGGGTTACTTTCCTGATGTTGTTACCTATACTACATTGATTCATTCGTTATGTCGTGCCGGGGAATGGGAGAAAGCCGAGTTCCTATTTGCTCAAATGAAGAGAGAAGGAGTTGCTCCTGATGTGGTAACCTACAGTTCGGTAATTGATGGCTTGTACAAGTCAGGTAATTTGAAGGAGGCTCAGGTTATACTTGAAGAGATGATTACGAATGGCATTTCCCCAAATGTGGTTACGTACAACACATTCATCCATGGTTTATCTGTTGGTGGTAAATGGGAGGAGGCTGAGGCTATGTTTGAAGAGATGATTAGGAATGGCATTTCCCCAAATGTGGTTACGTACAACACATTCATACATGGTTTATCTGTTGGTGGTAAATGGGAGGAAGCTGAGTCTATGCTTGAAGAGATGATTAGGTATGGCATTTTTCCAAATGTGGTGACATACAACTCCTTGATACATGGGTTGTGCCGAACTGGCAAGTTGAGAAAAGCCGAAGGTGTTTTTTTAAAAATGATTGTGGGTGGCGCTACCCCAGATTTGGTTACTTTTAATTCAATCATTCACGTCTTCTTAAATGCTAAAATGGGAGGAGACAAAAAGTATACTTCGTGAAATGCGGAACAATGGAATAAGCCCTGATGTTATTACTTTCAATTATATTATTCTTGGTCTGTCTAAAGCTGGCAAACAGGAAGACGCCAGGCACATGCTTTTGGAGATGAAGAGAGACGGAATCCACTCAACATTGTCACTTATATTATATTGATTTGTGGATTGCTACCTGTTAGGAATTTTAGGGAGGCTGGGGATATTCTTAATGAGATGATGGATCAGGGAATATGCCCGAATGTAGTTATTTACAACAAAATGATTCATCATTTGTTCGTTATGGGCAATTGGGAGGATGCCGTTAAGATTTATCATGACATGAACAACAATGGAATCTTCCCTGATGTGGTTACTTATAATTCGATGATTCATGGCATGTTTCTTGCCGGGAAAATCAAGGAGGCCAAGAGTATTGTTTGTGAGATGAAGAGCAGGGGTATCACCCTTGATGTTATTACCTTTAACACATTGATTCATGGTTTTTGCAATATTGGTCACTTGGAGGAGGCTGAATGTATCTTTTCCCACATGATGGAAAAAGGAGTTCCACCTGATGCGATAACTTATAATGTCCTCATAAGTGCACTAATCAAATATGAAAAAGGTGTAGATGCATATCAATTGTTGGAGTTCATGATTAGAAGAGGTGAAAGGTCAGAAACCATAACTTTACGACACTTTAAGTCGTGGTTTTGTTTGACTGACATGCGCATGTAGTGCATGTAATTACTGTTTAAATTGCATCTTATAACTGCAGGTGGCACTAATTATATTGAAGAATGAGCTTGCAATGCAGTCATAAAGAAATGATAAATTAGGGGTTGTTTATCTTAATAAATTAGCAGTTTGCGAATTTACAAATTTTGGAGAATTATACATCCTATTATTACTTATTCTCAATTTAAGTAGAAAGTCAATTAGTTTTATATGAGTTGCAAATTAACACTAAAATTGATATTGTTGTTCTATTATTGTTATATTATTAATTTGTATTTTACCAAATACTAAATTTGTCATGGTATGTTGTTTTAATCAGATTAGAAATATGTAATATTTATTATTATAAATATTTTAAATTATAATATTATATATAATAATTTAATTTTAATTTTTTAATATGTGCGGGTCAACCCGATTGAATCACTGATCTATTGACTTGACCGAATCAATCCACGAGTCACTTTTAATAACACTGATATAACCTGAATTTCTACAAATTGAACCTACCCGTTTGACCTCAGACAACATTATAGAATGAGACAATGAGTTGAGCATACTACTTGATCGATAATTGAAGCTTGTGAATCAAAAGGTGAGACTTCTACATCTTTATGCACTTCTTCTTCCTAACAACAGAAGAAAGGGATCAAAAAGTGCAACGTGATAAAAATAAATCAAGAAACACGCATATTTTAAAAGACCAGGCAATATCATTTTCTATTTGAGTTTTTAGAATGCAGAGTCAAAGGTCTATTCTGTAGAGCTTAAATTTCATGTTTTTCAGTTAAGTTAAGTGAAATAAAGTTCTATACAGTAAAATAAAGTTAAATTAAGTTAAGTTAAATTAAATTAAATTAAAATTTTCAGATTTTAATTATGTAGTTCAATATGATTAAAAACTTAAATTAAACACCTTTATTCAAAAAATTATTTCTTTTAAGTTCAGTAAAATTAAATAAAGTTAAGTAAAGTTAAATAAAGTAAAATAACGTTCAGTATAGTTAAATAAAATAAAATTAAGTTCAGTAAAATTAAATTAAATTAAATAAAGTTAAATAAAGTTTTTTCAGCTCTATCAAACAGTACCTAGACATTTCCTACATAACATCAACAGTAAAAATGATGTAATGTTTGCACCAAAAGATACAACTTTCCATGTTGCAAAGTTATGTAACTTATCATATCACTTATTATCTACACAGAGCAAACCGGACACACCTGAAAGTTTAAAAGATTTCATTGAGCACTTCCGGCGTCAACAACTGAGATGCAAGATTTCAGAACATTGTACTGACAGTTGTATATTCACAACTTATATAACGCAAGTCAAATAAAAGACGAGCCGCGTGGCCAAGAAACAATCCATCATATGATAGTATCAAACGTGTAAATAAACAAGCTAGATGTTACAACATCAATGTCGATGTATTGGAAGAGCGTTCAAATGAGGCACCCCAAATTAGAATGAGGCATGTGAGGCACGATCTGAGTCACACATCTAAACCTCCGTACTTTGTGGGTGCGTCACGTGTCACACTACCAAAATCATACACTATTCAAAAAGCAAAATACTATTCTGATACTATTCACTACCACATCAACAAAATGAATGACTCACAATGTGTCTCACTGCCTCATTCTACCAACCCTGCCTCAACCGAGTGCTCCCCTGATGTATTGACCTCATCATATACATAAATCGAAATTTCACAAAGATGCATCCCTATTTTTTGACATTCGAACACAAATTAAGTCTCATTATGTTGCCTCACTCATTTGATTTTGAATCCTTCACCAATCAAACATATAACCATAACTTTGCATGTTTAATCAATTAATCTAGAAAGTTTGGAAGATAACTTTGACAAGAAATCTCTCACACTAAGGCTGCAAGAGATTAATCAAATACTCAAATGGCTATGGACTCGGAGATTGCGTGTCTTCTATATGCGACCATAAAGGCATAAATCGACTTGAGGCTCCGCCAATCTACAACCAAACAAGGGATCCCAACAAACTTAATCACAAACTGATTTGAAATAACAAAAATTCAATTTATGTACCGAAAACGAGCTGTGGTTATGATGCTACAACGCGTATTGTCGCTTGGCAACCGTTATGCGCGAGGATCATCAATGCTATGCATAATAAGAGGAACATCCGAGGACTAGTAGCGGAAGGGTCGGTTGAAGCGGCAGCTGACGACGGTGGAAGACATAGAAGACGAGTCGGCAACGTCAACGCCAATTTCAAAGTTCACCATTCAATTGTGCAGGAACCCTAGATTGCTGTTGAGAAAAGAAATAGTAATTTTATTAAGTTTAACCGAGAAAAGAAATAGTAATTTTATTAAGTTTAACTGATGCATAATGTTGATCTTATTCATCAATTCTTCCAAAATCGATACATAAACCTAACCTTATAACCGATGCATAAGATAAAACCGAACATAATGCCTTTTTTTTAAACCGATGCATAATGTATCTTCTGTAGTAGTGCATGGACGGAGTTCTTTGCTGGTTGCTTGCACACTCTATCCGGACTTGACCATTTAACCGCTTTAGCTCCTTTTTCTTTTAGACATTCTCGTATCGAGAGTGCTCTTGTTGGTGCCTTTTGTGGCTGTAGACATGATGCATGCCAATTGATATTCGGTTAATTATTTCTACAGCTTTAAAGACCGACTCCATAGTGAGATCATTCGTACTAGAGGTACTAGGGTCGTGGGCTTGACTTTACTAATACTTGGTTCGATGATAATAAAGGAGGCGTTGGAATCCTCCCCCACATCGTGCATTGTTTTGGAAAACGGTGAATGTGACGTTAGCGGTGCATATGAGTCTCTTGAGACTACTCCGGTCAGTGGGAAAAAGAAAATCGGCTTTGCGACTAAATCAAAGATACGCCGCCCGCCACTATGGGCAAGTTGCAGTACAATCTATGTTTTGCTTGCTTGATATTTTTATTTTTTTATTTTGTGACATTACTTCATAATGTACATCATCTACTACACTTCTTTGTTCCTAATACTGTGGATATAATATTGAAGGCTAGTGCATTGAAGGAAGTATGGAGCATATCTTCCGAGATACCAGTGGAGAAGTGTTTTCATGTCGGAACTAGTTCAGTTAAAGATTAAGGAGCACCATGTGGAGGAGCTTGATTTGTAAAATATGAAGTGTATGAAGTATGAAGGTTTTGCCAAGCTTAGCAAGGCGATTTCATCTGCCAAGCTTTCACCTCCTCCAAATACCGAAACAAATAAGAAAAAGAAAGTTCTGACGCATTCGTTCATAGAAGTCTTGTATATAAAATGATTAGATGTGCATGTATGACTCAACAACTTGTAACTAGTGTACGCCATGTGTAATGTAACTTTCATTCTTTTCGATGCAATGGATATTTTATTCGTAAATGCATCTTCGTTTTCTTGGTTAGCTAAATTTATTTGATTCGTAAAACCTCCATCCCTTTCGCTGCAAGGGATTTGAAAGGGACCGAAACATACAACTTATTCATATATACAAGATCATATTAGACTTGGCATGGGAATTAAAGCAAAGGTCAAGAAAGGAGATGAAGAAGAAGAAAGTGTTTGTATATATGTCCTGAAACGAGCTAGCTATGTGTGAAACATGACTGGGATTAAGAAGCATTTTTGATGTGTTTTTTATTTTGATGTGTCCTGGAACTTATTATTTTTGATGTATTTATATTATTTAGGCAGAGAATGGTATATATGGATGATGTATAGACATTATTCAGGTCTTGTATAAATTACTTATGTTGTGTTATTTTTCTCAAGAATTGTATAAATCACTAATGGTGTAACATATCTGCACATTCGATTTAGACTAAATTTTAATCAATTTTTTTATTCATATGTCATTACACCTTTGTTGATAACACATTTGTACATTCATTTCAAAATAAATTGTTTCATAAGTCATTACCCCTTGTTTCATAAGTCATTACCCTTTGTTTCATAAGTCATTACCCCCTTGTTTAATAAGTCATTACCCCCTTGTTTCATAAGTCATTACCCCCTTGTTTAATAAGCCATTACCCCCTTATTGCATATGGCATTACACCCTTATTTCATATTCCATTACACTCTCATTTCATATGACATTACACCCTTATTTCATATGTCATTACCCCCTTATTTCATATGTCATTACCCCCTTATTTCTTAAGTCATTACCCCCTTGTTTCATAAGTCATTACCCCCTTGTTTCATAAGTCATTACCCCCTTGTTAAAATAATACATAAGTCATTACCCCTTTGTTTCTCCATTACACTGTTATTTCATATGTCATTACCCCCTTATTTCATTAGTCATTACCTCCTGTTTCATAAGTCATTACCCCCTTGTTTCATAAGTCATTACCCCCTTGTTTCTCCATTACACCGTTATTTCATATGTCATATCCCCTTATTTCATAAGTCATTACCCCCTTATTTCATAAGTCATTACCCCCTTGTTTCATAAATCATTACCCTCTTGTTAAAATAATACATAAGTCATTTTCCCCCTTGTTTCTCCATTACACCGTTATTTCATATGTCATATCCTCTTATTTCATAAGTCATTACCCCCTTATTTCATAAGTCATTACCCCCTTGTTTCATAAATCATTACCCTCTTGTTAAAATAATACATTAGTCATTTTCCCCCTTGTTTCTCCATTACACCGTTATTTCATATGTCATTACCCCCTTATTTCATAAGTCATTACCCCCTTATTTCGTAAGTCATTACCCCCTTATTTCATAAGTCATTACCCCCTTGTTTCATAAGTCATTACCCCTTTGTTAAAATAATACATAAGTTATTACCCCTTGTTTCGACATTACACCGTTATTTCATATGTCATTACCCCTTATTTCATATGTCATTACCCCCTTGTTTCATAAGTCATTACCCCCTTGTTTTATTAGTCATTACCCCTTTGTTTCATTAGTCATTACCCCTTTATTTAATAAAGGGTAATGATGCGTCAGTTTTCAAACCAAATAGAAAAACCAAGGATTAAAAGAGTGACCAACAATATCCTTCTCATATTTGCAACCTTGTTGCAGTTACACTAATCAATTTCTTCATAACAAACTCAACACTAACAAAACATCTTGACCTTGTGAATGCTTGATTATAAAGACTTTCCAGCTAATACACATAATATACCTCAAACTTTTGTTGGAGGTGAACAATTTGACAAGTTAAATCATGCAACAGGCAGACACTTCATAGATTAATGTAATTGCTATGCATACTGGCAAAGAGACATCCCCATAATAAATGGACACATTTAAATATTGATAAACAACAAATTGTGTATCCAACCAGTGGCTTGTGTCCAACTGAAAAGAAAGAACAATAGATTAACATCAGAACTCAAAGTAAAAAAATTTGCAAACTGATTGAGACTGGTAATTTGATACTATTCATCTGTTCTGAGTTTTAACAAGAATTCTGCAAATAAATGACTGTTATGGAACATTGACCACAAATATCCAAGCGAGCCATCCTCTTATCAGCCATCCTCTTAACGGCATAGACCTTTTTCTACTCGCAGATTCCACAAAGTTGCGAGGCAAAACCCCTATGCATTCCTCTGCTCCTCGTTGCAAACCTCTGCAAAACAAAAATTCAGCGAAAATAAAAATACACACTAGAGCAGCATAAACAAACAACCTAGCTTAACTCATAAATTGTAGCAACCATTTTGTTACAAACTAACCTGAAAAAGAGATCTTCAAAATGTCCATAAACAATCAACACACATCTTGATCCACATTCAATAAAATCAAGATAGCACATGTAGTGCTAACATCATAAATGGCATAAATAAATTAAGAGGAGCATATGAACATAACATGCCAGCAATAGAGGATATAAATCAATGTCTTTACAGTGCACATTTAGAATCCAAATTACGAAAATCATGCCACTGGTCAAGCATCAAAACAACTAAATTGAGCAATGATCTTAAGTCCTCAGAAAAATAAAAGCTGCAAACCTGAAAAACATTGCTCAACTGCTCAAAATATCACCAAGTGTCACTGAAATCCAACAATTTAATCTACGTCATTCTCCCCATAGCATATGATATGGAGAACACCCCATCCCCTTTGCTTAATTTATGTCTATCAGGAAGTGTGTCATCCTCTTCTGCTACCCTCCCATCCTTCAACAGGAAAAAAAAGGTGATGAAGCCCAGAAAATCATAACCCAGGAAAATTACAAAATGAAAAAGAAGATGAAAGCAGTATTTGATTACCACAGGGACAGCAGGGTATAGCCTTAAAGTCTCGGACCAGGTGACCACAGTGTTCAATAGCAATTTGAGGACAATAATAGTCAATTTTTAAGGCAAATTTAAAGTCAATAAAACAAGGTAATGACATTCAAATCCAAATACAGTTCACATTGATGAATGGATTGAGATCTCAGATCTCATGGTGTTCTCCCGACGGTCTCAGATCTCATGGTGTTCTCTAGAAGGCATCCTGAAAACTCCCGACGATCTCAGATCTCAAGCTCCGTCGACGGAAAAAAAATGAGAGAAATGAAAAGTGGGTTCGATTGAAAATTAGAGAGTCTTTCTCATCAGAAACCCTGTCATTACTTACTAAAAACCCTAAATTACCCCTAAATAAATATTCCCCAACAAATACTTTTCCATTTCCACCTCACCAAAATGACTGGCTCACGTGCTGCCTCACTGCCTCATTCTTATAACCCTGCCTCAACCGAGTGTCCCCTATATATATATATAAGAGCGTTCAAATGACGCAAGCCTCATAAGAATGAGGAAACGTGAGGCACAAACTCATCAATCCATCAACCCCCGTGCATTGTGGGCGCACCACGTGCCACAGCTACCGTAATAGTAACTTTTGTGTTCACACTGCTTTTACTATATATATAAAGGAGCGCTTAAATGTTATGCCCTTCTTAGAGTGTTATGTGTTACAGAGCTTCTGATTGGTTATTGAAAATCAAGGAACCAATCAGAAGCGAGGAACACGGGCACTACCGTGCACCCTCACCCACACAACCCCCCGTGCTTTGAGGGTGCACGGTAGTGCCCGTGTTCGTCGCTTCTGATTGGTTCCTTGTTTTCATCAACCAATCAGATGCTCATAACACATAACACTCTAAGCATCCATAACATTTGAACGCCCCCTATATATATATATATGGGCGTTCAATTGAGGACATCACATTTGGTGAGGACGTGAGGACAACCAACCACAACGCGCCACATGTGCAGAATAGGTAGTGGGTTTTACTTTTTGCTTTTTGCTTTTGATGGATTTTTTTTGTAGTTGGACACGTAGCGCGCCCACAAAGCACGGGGGGTTAGATTGGTGATGATCTAATGGTTGAGATTTGTCCCTACGTCCTTACAAATTTAGGGTGTCCTCATTTGAACGCTCCTCTATATATATATATATAGAGGAGCGCTCAAATGCAAACCACTTTTTAGCATGTTAGCCTATTAACTCATTGTGATTGGTTGGTAGTTTTATCCAAGCAATCTGGACGCGCCACGTGTCCCACTCACTCAACTCCTCCACTCACATGTCTAATGGGCCCGTGCTTTGCAAGGTGGCGCGTCCTCATTGGTTGGATGAAACTCATCCAACCAATAACAATGCGTTAATAGGTTAACATGCTAAGAGTGGTTAACATTTGAGCGCGCCCTTATATATATATTATTTAATATGAAAATCTGATTTTAATTGGATTAAATCAAATCCGTTAGATAATCTAATCCAATGGTTTAAATTACTTTTTATTTTTTTTTATCCAGATTGACACTTTGTATATGATCCATATCCTATATTAATATATATAGAGGAGCGTTCAAATGAGGCAGTGAACAGTAAAGTGAGGCACGTGAGGCACGATCTCAGCCACACATCTAACCCCCTCGTGCATTTGTGGCGCGCCACATGGCAAATAGTAAAACCCACTACTTTGTAGTGTGAACGCAAATGGTGGCTGTGCCACGTGGCTTCGCCACGTGCGTCCGATCAACGACTCGGATCGTGCCTCACTGCCTCATTCTACCAACCCTGCCTCAACCGAGTGCTCTCATATATATATAAGAGCGCTCAAATGAGGCACCCCTCCTAAGAATGAGGCAGTGAGACACGATCTGAGCCACACATCTAAACCCCCCATGCTGTGTGGGTGCGCCACGTGTCCCACTACCAAAATCTTGTACTATTCAAAAAGTAAAAAGCAAAATACTATTTCGATGCTATTCCCTACCACATCATCTAAATGAGTGGCCCAGATCGTGCCTTACGTGCCTCATTCTACTAACACTACCTCAACCAAGCGCTCCCTTATATATAGAGGAGCACTCGATTGAGGTAGGGTTGTAAGAATGAGGCAGTGAGGCACGATCTGAGTCATTGATCGAGTTGATCGGACGCACGTGGCAAAGCCGAATGTTATTTTTGAGACAGACAATATCACTTTGGTCCAGGCTATCATGTTTGGTGCTGCGAATGAAATTTCTAACACTGATTGGTTTCATGACGTCGCAACCATTTTGTCTGTCCACCGCAATTGGGAAATTGTATTTGTTAGACGCGAAGCTAATGGTGCTGCAGACTTCCTAGCGCGAAAAGCTCATACGGATCGATGGAGTTGGCACAGATTGGATGCTATTCCTTACTTACCTTCTGTTGTCCAATTGTAATAGCTTTGCGTTTTCTGTTTTCCAACTGTCAGGCGCTATCAAAAAAAAAATTGAAAAGGGTACTTTAGTCCATTCCCTCCTCTTCGGCCATCTGTATTCTGTTCTATCTCGTCTAAAGGTGGAGACGATTTGAATCGATAACGGCGACGCTGAGGATGGCGAAGACGGCAGCGGGGTTAAAAGCAACGCTGCTTATGGCTGGTTGAGTCCTAGGGTTTCGTTAAGTCGAGATGATGATGCGAATTCGGTTGATGGAAAAGGTACTGCTGCGGCTAAGGGGAGAAAAGATGTCGGTTGATTCGAATCGATTCTCCAGCTCATCTAACTGCGTCGATGTCGAGGATTGAGAAGATTCCAGTGCCGGTAAGCTCCTCTGATTCCGTTTCAGTTGTCGATGATCGACGTTTTTTTGTCGCTAATTAGAGTTTTACTGAACCGAGCCCTAGCTGAGCTAATTCATATGATTTGAGAAATTGGGGTTCCTTGTTTGTTTTCTCTTTTTCTAATTGATTATATCTATGATTTTGTTGAGAGGTCAATTTGTGAGTGAAGAATTTGAGCCCTAATTGAGCAAATTAATATGATTTGAAACTGGGAGTTATTATTTTTTTGCTTAATGATTTTATTGATGAGTTTGTCGAGAAATAAATTTGTGAGCGAACCATTTGATATTTCAGAATATGTTGCGTTTTCTTGTGTTTGAATTTTAACAGTGTTGTGGCTAGCTCAGGGATGTGATGTTTTGTTTGTGGGATGGTTTCTTGGACCAATTTATTATGAGTAGTTGCGTGAAGCCATTGGTTGCAGGTGAAAAGCAGCAAGAGTCCAGTTGTTCTTCCGTTGCAGGCGTTCCTCAAGTTCGTTCTCTCCGGCAGAACATCGTTGTCAATAGATGCTGTAAGCGAGAAGGAGAATGAGGCGAGCAAGGGAGGGAAGTAGAAGTTCGCTGGTGACGATGTAACGATGCTGTTTGTTTCGATGGGGGCGTAGCTTTTGTGATGTTGGTTGACGAGGGATATTTTCATTTAGTTGATCAAGAACAAGATGCGACGCAAGGAGCCTAATGTGTTCGATGAGGTTGATCCAGTAGGTCGAGATTCGATCTGTGAGGTTTGTAACTTGTTTTATTTCTGACTTTTGTTCTTAGTCTTAAAGGCTTTTACTTGTGTGGATCTGGTAGGTCGAGATTCGATCTGATTCTTCTTTGATATAGTTTTCGAATTTGGATTTCGAGTTGCTACATAGTGATTTTAAAGTTTCTATCTTTGTGAGTGATCGTATGTGTTGGGTTGGTGGGCAAATTCAATTTGTGAATGACATCTAATATGTTTGAATGACATCCTATGACGTTTGAAGCTTCAGTTGAATTGAGGAGCAAAGAGTTTGCCAGTGTAGTGTGATTGTTAACTGGATAATACTTGGTTTGATGTTGGTATATCAGCATCAGGAACTTTTTCTTACTTGTATTAGCAGATGCTTGAGGGAAACATTATGTGTATGTGAATTACAAAATTTTGTAATACTATGCTACACCTAAGATGTGTAAAATGCCATCAATGGGTTTTTAATATTTTATACTTTGTTGGTGTAGGACGTCGTCGGAACCTTGAGGCGTAAAGTCGTTGATGCTGGAGCACTGTGCAGTGGCCGCGGTGGGGATGATGATGTGCCTCAGCTCGTCTGGTGATTGTGCCATCATTGTAGTCCCAACTGCCAGGAGAAATATTGTACAAGGATTGCATATACTTCATTTTGTGATGATTAGAATTTGCATTGTCTGTAACATTCTATTCATGTGTTAAACTTGTATGTAATAGCAATTTACTTCAGCCTGTAGTGTTTGTACAGTAGAGTTAAACTTTCAATAATTTACTCGCGTCGCCATGTTGTGGTAGTGAAATGCATGGTATGGATCAAAAGTGATGGTCACTTTGGCTCAGATATACTTACTCAGAAATGTTTGGAAGATTTTTTTATTGAAATGTATTTTATATGACTTTTTATGTGACGACAATTTGTACATTATTTAAAAGGATTAATGTTGTCGCTTATCAATTTTGTTTCTTCTACCTTGCATTTGAAATCAATGCAATTTGTTCAGGTTGCACTTATTCTCTCACAGTCGCTTTATTTTGCAACCAGTTTGCACAAAGTCTGCATTTCCTCAACATCATTTTTCAGTTACAGCCTGCACTCCCTCAACAGCATTATCAGCTCTAAACTGCACTCTCTCAACATCATTATCAGCTCCAGACTGCACTTCCTCAACATCATTTTCAGCTCCTGACTGCACTCCTTCAACAGCATTATCAGCTCCAGACTGCACTCCCTCAACATCATTTTTCAGTTACAGCCTGCACTCCCTCAACAGCATTATCAGCTCTAAATTGCACTCCCTCAACATCATTATCAGCTCCAGACTGCACTTCCTCAACATCATTTTCAACTCCAGACTGCACTCCTTCAACAGCATTATCAGCTCCATACTGCACTCCCTCAACATCGTTTTCAGTTCCAGACTGCACTTCTGTTGTGGGAGTGCAGTGTGGAACTGAAAATGCTATTGTGGCAGTGCATTCTAGAACTTATAATGATGTTGAGAGAGTGCAGTTTGGAGTTGATACTGCTGCTGAGGGAGTGCAGTCGGGAACTGTAAATGCTGTTGAGGGAGTGCAGTCTGGAAGCTGATAATGCTGTTGAGGGAGTGCAATTTGGAACTGCAAATACTGTTGAGGGAGTGCAATTTGGAAGCTGATAATGATGTTGATGGAGTGCAGTCTGGAACTACAAATGCTGTTGAGGGAGTGCAGTCTGGAACTACAAATGCTGTTGAGGGAGTGCAGTCTGAAACTGCAAATGTTGTTGAGGGAGTGCAGTCCACACCTAGCATCAATTGTTTCCATTTTGAACTTAAAATCACTGCCAACCAAAATAAAACGAGCGTGAAAGTATAAGTGCAATTTGAACATGTTGGCAGTGATTCTAGGTGCAAGGTCTAAACAATTGAATTTATAAGATGTCTCAAATTTTAAAATTTGACTTCTCATCCCTTCAATACCCATATATATGCTTCAGATTGCACTTACTTTTTATATCTAAAACACCTTCCCATTTTTACATGTTGCTAAAGCCTGTTTGTTCTGCAGTTAGGCTGCAAATACAGACCAACACCCATTTTTACACCCCCTATATACATCAAAACCTAACTTAGCTGCCCATACACGCCACTGTCAAATTTTACATAAAAAGCTAACTTTAGCAAATAAGTTTACAACAAAATTTACAATTAACAAATGAGTTTACGACAAAATTTACCACTTTGCACTTGAGGACACCAATGAGTTTAAAAGCAAACAACTAACATAACAAATGAGTTAACACAAATAGGTTCAAAACCAAACACCTAACTCTGAAATTTACAATTTGCATTCAATTCTTCTTGCAACCTTCCATCATCAGTGCCATGGCCAATGCCCTTCCATCATGTCCCATACTTAGCACATCACCTGCACAAAAGAATTCTATTCAAAAAAATTTATAAACTAAAACAAAAATACTCAAACACAAAAATCTCAAACACATAATATGTTTAGCCTGCAAGTACAAACCAACACCTTTTTTAACACCCCTATATACATCAAAACCTAACTTAGCTGCCCTTACATGCCACTGTCTAATTTTACATCAAAAAAGCTAACTTAGCTACCCTTACACCCCTATATACATCAAAAGCTAACTTATAGCTTCTAGAGTTTATTTATGCCTCAAAACTGAAGCTCATATCTACAACCAGTGCAACTATAGAACTCCACGCACTTCATATTTTCTCCAACGACTTTTGTTCAAGCTGAGCAGCCACAGCCACATCCAATGCAACTATGATGGATGAATATGAACACAAATAGACCATGATCAGAAAATCACCTTCGGCCTTTACTAAGAATCCAAATAGAAAAGCAATATTGATACTAACATCAACTAACAGATTGCACCCACCATAGCAGCAGCGACATGATGATTGAATATTGAATCAATCGAGAAATGGGAGGACGACGATGGATGCGCGTAAGAATCCAACCCTGTTGGCCCTTCCTTCACCCTTTCAATCTCAGATTGCACCTCTAAAAAGCTTTACACGGAAATCCAACACCTATTTCAATAAAAGAACCACAATCAGGGCCATTTCAGCTAAATATACCCTCATATTTCAGAACCACAATCTGCACTATTGTATATGCATGTTTCACCTCAATATCTGCACTTTTGTGATATCAACAATCGAAAACCTAACCTATTTGACAGACAAAATCGAAAACCTAACCTATTTGACAGCAACAATCAAAATCCAACAACAATCGAAATCCAACAACAATCAAAATCCAACACCGAAATTGAAATTGAAATCGAACACCGAAAACCTAACCAGAAAGATGCGTCGACGTCGCAACTTGCACATCCAATCCAACACCGAAATTGAAATCGCCGGCAAACATGACGTCGACGTCGCAACGATCGAGATAGACACGCGGAAGATGCGTCGATCGTTGGTGGATCTGGACGGGCAAACGCAGAAAATCGCGTTGATCGTTGCTGAATCGTTGCTTCGTCGCCGATCGTTTCTGGATCGTTGCTTCGTCGATCGTTGCTGGATTCAATTGAAGAGAGAGAGAGTCTCTGACACGAGATAAGCCTGGGAGGCCAAAATTTACTATGCCGCCAGCCACTCACAATATTGCCCAGTCAGCTGCCACATCATCTCACATGTGGGTGGTTGTGGATGGTTAGCTCCTATATATATATATAGGGGGCGTTCAAATGTTATATGTCCTTAGAGTGTTATATTTTTAAAGTGTTATATCGATTTTGATTGGTTGATGAAAAGAAGGAACCAATCAGAAGCGAGGAACACGGGGCTTACGGTGCACCTCCAAAGCATGGGGGGTTGTGTGGGTGAGGGTGCACCGTAGTTACGGTGTTCCTCGCTTCTGATTGGTTCCTTGTTTTTCATTAACCAATCAGAATCGACATAACACATAACACAATAAGAAGCACATAACATTTGAACGTCCATCTATATATATATAGGGGCGCGCTCAAATGAGAACTTTTCTTAGGCTAAGAACATGAGAATCATTTTGCACCTTTGGATCAAATGATATAAGGGTGTAGATTGATTCTGCACTTTTGTCTTATAGGTAAAAGACAAAAGTGCAAATAGTAAAAGCAGAAAGTGCATAGTATAAAGCAGAAAGTGTATGATAGATGACGTGGTGCATTTTGGACCACTCTTTTCAACAAAATGAGTGACTGAGAATGATTCTCATGTTCTTAGCCTAAGAGGGTGTTCTCATTTGAGCGCATATATATATATATATAGATGGGCGTTCAAATGTTATGTGCTTCTTATTGTGTTATGTGTTATGTCGATTCTGATTGGTTAATGAAAAACAAGGAACCAATCAGAAGCGAGGAACACCGTAACTACGGTGCACCCTCACCCACACAACCCCATGCTTTGGAGGTGCACTGTAAGCCCTGTGTTCCTCGCTTCTGATTGGTTCCTTGAAAAAATGATTGGCTGAGAATCATGTAACACATAACACAATAAGAACACATAACATTTGAACGCCCCCTATATATATATAGGGGGCGTTCAAATGTTATGTGTTGTTATTGTGTTATGTGTTACATGATTGTGGGCGCGACACGTGGCAAAATGATTGGCTCATATTGCGCCACCTCAAAAGAATGGGGTAGTGGACATGTGTCTTGCATGTGCCATGAATAGTGGCTTACGTGGCGCGTTTTGATTGGCCGGAGGTGTAACAATTGAACGCCCATCTATATATATATATATATATGATTTGGATCAGGTACAAACCTGCTAAGTATATACAAACTACAAACTTATTTAAACCTTTAGATTAGATCATCTAATGGCCCATGTTTACCTGTAATTTAATAATTAATATTTAAATAAATTGATTGAATAAGGGTATAAAGGTAATGATATCATAAAATAAACGGAGTTAGTGTGTCGTTAATCAAAATGTACGTTTCAGATCTGCTATTCCTCTATCTCTCCCGATCCATCGAATCGGCTCTTGTCTTCGTCCCGATCTGCCATGCCGTCTGCAGCGAGGGTTGAGGAGAACACAACCAGAAGGGCAATCGTATTCTCAAGATGTTGAGGGTTGCAGCGAGGAGGCTCTCATCTCGTTCATGGAGATTTCCGCAGCCGACTTCTTCCACCTTGATCTCTGGAAACTTCCATTCGGTTGATACCGAAAAGTCAAATCGATCTCCTTTGCCTGCGATTTCCTGATTGGAAATCTGATCAGTGGTAAGGTTCGCGGATTTGATTTCCCGATTGTAGTTTTTGTATTGCTTGAAATCGGATTAGGGTTTTTTGTGTGACAATTTGTATTTAGATTGTGACGTTTTGATGAGAGTAATCTGTGACATTGGTTGTATTGTGTTTGTGCACATATGGATTTATCACAGGCCTTTATTATTGCTACCACATTCCTCGAATGTACCCATTGGATGTGTCATTGCTATTCTGATTAGAAAAAAATATGTAAATGCCGCGTGGAAGGAGCTGTAAATATTCGTTATGTCAGCTAAGTGTTTTGTGGTGCCAATGGATTGAGTTTCGTTGATCAGATATAGAGGCAATCTTATGCTTTGAATATTAACACTTCTGGGTGCTTCACTTCAATGGATGTTTGCATGCTTCACTGATCGTTCTAATATGCTTGCTTCTTAATAATCCTGTGTTGCCCAAATACCAATTGCTTTCAACATCTGATGAATGTTTGGTCCATGTTTAGTTTTTTAGTAATCATTGTGCTAGTAAAAATATTGTTCATCAAATAGTTGCTGCTTTCACAACTCATTTTTAATTTTCTATTTAAAATTAATCAGTATTTTACAAATAGTTGTTTGTGTTTGCCATGAATGAGATTTGGTTGGAACGAACGTAATCGTATGCATAAATACATGTAGTTTGGTAGTCTCCATCAGGCAGTGGCCTGGTAGTATGTGATACGAATTGACTGTGTATTCACACGAGGCTAGTATGCTACTATATACAATGCAGCTTAAAGTATGCACTGTTTTTCTGATGATTGGTTCTTATTGCCATTATTTAGGACGCAATGAGGAGAGCTCTAGAGGTTGGCACTAACGATTGCCCTGTGAAGATGAATATAATTGCAGCTCCACTTTACGTGCTCACGGCCCGAACTCTTGACAGCGGAAGGCCATTTATGTTGAATTGTAGTCATTTGGGGTTTATAAACCTCATATTAAAAAGATATATTGTTTTAGTTGCTTGATGTCAAATAAGTTAGTGTAGTTGATATCAGGTGAAGATTTGTCAGGAGATTTATTGAAAACTTCTTGGTAAATGTTTGAGTTTTGTGGTTTGGATGCATTTGTGGTAGTGATTTTCACATGATAACTGTTTCATAATCCATTTCACTGTGATAGAGCATCTTTGACTCGAATTGGCAGGTGCTGCATCATTGGTTTCATCTTACAAATTAAGTTCATAATCGTCTTGAGGAATATGAAACTTAGTGGATGTGAACCTGCAGACTGCAAATTTGGAAATCAAAATCTAAAATGCTGGAAGTGGGTTTAGAGGTTTCCATATTACAATTGTGTGCAGTACAGTGCCTAGAACATACGTGTGTTGTGCAGGTCACTGAATGGATTGGAAGCAGAAGTAATTATGCACCAAATAGTAGTTGTGTTCATAAAATATAAATTAAGTTCACATTAATATAGGATAAATTCACAACATAAGTCGATACTCTCTCTTAGTGAACTTCATATGGGATAGGTGAATTTTATCTCATACGAATCGAGCTCAAATCAGCATACATGAGTTTTAGATTTTTTGTGTGGTCTTTGTGAATATTGTGTCAGACAAATAAGTCGATACTCACATTAAGTGAACTTAAGAATTGTAAAGTGAACTTTATAGTTTTTTTTCCGACAATTGATGAACTCTATATTTGTATTGTGAACTTCATATGGATTAGGTGAACTTTATATTTATACTGTGAACTCTATATTTGTATTGTGAACTTCATATGGACTAGGTGAACTTTATATTTATACTGTGAACTCTATATTTGTATTGTGAACTTCATATAGACTAGGTGAACTTTATATTTATACTGTGAACTCTATATTTGTATTGTGAACTTCATATGGATTAGGTGAAAAAAATAAAAGCAACATTCACAAAATAGTACTAACATTCACAATATTACACTAATGTTCTCAGAATCAAAGAACACAAAATTTCACAGAATAACGACATTGCTCACAAAATAAAAACAACATCTTGAAATAAAAGAAGCATTCACAACATAAAGAGGCAATATTCACACAACAAGAGAACTATTTACAAAATAATTGCAATAGTCATTAAAACAACATCTACAAAACAAAAGCACAACAATAACCGGAGTTTTTCCTTTTCTGATGTATTGCAAGGCATGACTATTTGTGGATGTCTCTTTCTCTTTCCCTAGATCGTAGGATGAGAATGCTACTCCACTATGCGTATTGGTTCCCACATCTTGCAATGGAACATCAGATCCGTTTTCAGTTTCCCTTTCGAGTTCTTGTGTTAATCCAATACTGAAGGATGGTCCTTCAAAATCCATCGGACAACCAGTTGATATTGTCTCATAAGAATTCACCATGAATTGGGACAACTTAGATTGTATTCCCACAACTGCTCGACATATTTCCATGTACTTCTTCGTCTCATCAATAGAAGAATCATATAAACATTTAGCAGTGACCAACTTTTCTGATGCATCCTTTAACAACTTCAATATTCCCTGACAAATAAAAATTGTGGCATTTAACTTATTGCAAAAATAGGAATAGATCAATTGAATAGAATTTTTGGTACCTCAGCGTCATTTGTGGGCAATTTGCTGGATGAAGCTTCAGCATCATTGGCCCCCTCACACTGCATACAAAACAGAAAAATGTGTAACCACTCAATTCACATAATAAAATATTTAATCATGTTTGCGACGCAAATCCGTAGATAAAAAACACAGTAAAAACAGTGCAAAACTCATATCCCAACACCAATGATTCAGCGCAAAGAACTTCAAATTCACACCATAAAGATCGCTGCGTTCACAACTGAGCATACTCGTTCACATAATAACATTATCATTCACAATTAGATAGCCGCGTTCACAATCAATGTTTAATTCACACAATAAGTATAAATTTCAGAGTTCAAGTAATACATTAACTTCTTTTGATTAACCTTCAGAGCAAAAACCAGTGAGTTCACAATTAAGCATCTCAGTTCATAAGGCAGCATATGCCCCTTCACAACTCTTCATTATCATTCACATAACGAGACATGGTTCACATAGTAACAAGGTAATTCAAAAACACGGCGCTGCGTTCACAAATAAATATTTAACATTGATATTTGAGTTCATATGATAAAAAAAACCCTGCACAAATCAAACACTATGGTCATTACTGATTCATTGAGTTCATAAAATAACAATGTTATTAACAAGCACAGCTGCTGGGTTCAAAAATTAATAATCTACATTCACAATTGAGCTTGCACAGCTATAACACTGATTCCATCTATGAATTCACAATCCTCTATGAAACGTTTCGGTAAAAAAAAATACATTGTTCATAAGTGAACCCATTATCGACCCAAATCACAGCCACGAGGTCTTCGACTTTGGAAAAAATCAAAAACTGAAACTAGGGCAACTTATCTGGGGAAGAAAAAGAGTTCCTTTTATCCATTTCTTCGATCAAGTCGATCAGCGGACGTGGTCGATATCTCCTCAACTAGTTGTCAAACGAGTGGCTTTAGCCCTAGAATGTAAAATCGATTTGTTTGAGAGAGCGGAAGTAGAGGTGTGATATTTGGTCGAGATTGATATGGAAATAAAGACAAATTATTCAATCTCTTAATTACCCCTCTATATAATTCAAACAAAACAGGAGTTTAACATCTGTTAAGTTTGGTTGTTTAATCTCAGCCATCTAATTAAAATAATCAACCATCCATATGTGTTTGTAGTTTGTATATACTTAGGGGTTTGTACCTGAACCGCCTCCTATATATATATATATAGATGGACGTTCAAATGTTATGTGCTTCTTATTGTGTTATGTGTTATGTCGATTCTGATTGGTTAATGAAAAACAAGGAACCAATCAGAAGCGAGGAACACCGTAACTACGGTGCACCCTCACCAACACAACCCCCATGCTTTGGAGGTGCACCGTAAGCCCCGTGTTCCTCGCTTCTGATTGGTTCCTTCTTTTCATCAACCAATCAAAATCGATATAACACTTTAAAAACATAACACTATAAGGACATATAACATTTGAACGCCCCCTATATATATATATATGGGAGCACTCGGTTGAGGCAGGGTTGGTAGAATGAGGCAGTGAGGCACGATCTGAGCCACTCATCCTGCGTGAATAGTACGTGAATAGTATGTGAATAGTGTCCAAATAGTAAAAGCAGTGTGAACACAAAAGTTACTATTACGGTGGCTGTGACACGTGACTCACCCACAATACACGGGGAGTTTAATGGACGCACGAGATCGTGCCTCATTGCCTCATTCTTATTTTGGCTGCCTCATTTGAACGCTCCTCATATATATATATAGGGGGCATTCAAATGTTATGGATGCTTAGAGTGTTATGTGTTATGAGCTTCTGATTGGTTGATGAAAATCAAGGAACCAATCAGAAGCGAGGAACACGGGCTTACGGTGCACCCTCAAAGCACGGGGGTTGTATGGGTGAGGGTGCACCGTAGTGCCCGTGTTCCTCGATTCTGATTGGTTCCTTGATTTTCATTAACCAATCAGAAGCTCGTTAACACATAATATATATATAGGCGCGCTCAAATGAGAACTTTTCTTAGGCTAAGAATATGAGAATCATTGTGAGCCACTCATTTTGATGATGTGGTAGAGAATAGTGCAGAAATAGTGTTTTGCTTTTTACTATTTGGGTAGTGGGTTTTACTGTTTGCTTTTTGAAAAATAGTGGGTTTTACTATTTGGACACGTGGCGCACCCACAAAGCACGGGGGGTTTGGTAGTGGGACACGTGGCGCATTCTCATTGGTGTTCTTATGTTCTTAGCCAAGAAAGTGACAAAGTCACATGTACATGCTGAAAATGCACTAGCTCGTTTGGAGATTCCTGTAGTAACTCCAAACAAAAACATTGCAAGTGACTCTCAAGTACGTCAGAAGCGTGGGAGACCACTAGGGTCTAAGGAGACAGTTTTCTGGAAGAGGAAGGAACACGCAAGATGTATGAAGGATCTCGAAATATCAAATACGAACGTAAATGAAGTTGACATTCCCGAAGAGCCTTTACCTAAGGAAACTAAAAAAGAAGACAAAGATATTGATGAAAATTTAGAAATGTCAACTAATAATGCCAACACTGGTGTGGGTTGGTATCGAGATGAGGTAAATCTCAATGGTATCTTTGCTGATTCAGTTTCCCTAGAGGTCATTGGAGAAGATGACAATGATCCCCACACCATAATGTCAACATCGAAATGATTGGGAGAGCTGGAAAGAAGCAATTCAAGCAGAGTTGAACTCTTTGAATAAACGTGATGTCTTTAGACCTGTAGCTCCAACACCCGAAGGTGTAAAACCAGTTGGCTATAAGTGGGTGTTCGTACGAAAACGTAATGAAGTTGCAAGATACAAAGATAGACTGGTTGTACAAGGTTTTACACAAAAACCTGGAGTGGACTTTATGGAAACGTATTCACCTATAGTGGATGCAACAACTCTTAGGTTTCTGGTTGCTTTAGTAGTTGTCAAATAACTTAAAATGCAATTCATGGATCATAGATAAAGATATATATGTACATGAAAATCCCAGAAGGATTAAAAATGCCTGAAGCATTACAAGTGAAGCCTCATCGTATGTACTCCATTAAATTTAAAAGATCATTATATGGGCTGAAACAATCTGGTCGGATGTGGTATAATCTCCTCAGCGAATATTTACTAGCGCAAGGGTTTATTAATATAATCAAATATGTCCATGCATTTTTATAAAATGTACAGACTCGGGTTACATAATCATAACTCTGTATGTTGAGGATGTAAATATAATTGGAACCTCGGAAGAGATCCAATTAACAATAGATTATTTGAAAAGCGAAGTCGAGATGAAAGAACTAGGAACTACCAAGTATTGTCTCAACTTGCAGTTCGAGCATACAAAGAATGAAAACTTTATCCATCAATCAAATTACATTGAGAAAGTTCTAGAACATTATAATATGGATAAAGCACATCCATTAAGTACACCGATGGTAGTAAGATCACTCAACACCTAAAAGGACCCTTTTCGTCCCCGGTCAAACAATGAATTTTTTTAGGTCCTGAAGTACCATACTTTAGTGGAATTGGGGCTTTAATGTACCCTGCTAATAATACTCGACCAGATATATCGTTTGCAATTAATTTACGTGCAAGATATAGTTCATCACCAACTAAAAGACATTGGAGCGGTGTTAAGTACGTCTTACGTTATTTACGTGGAACAAGTGATGAGTTTGTTTTTTAAAAGAACAAGTGGAGTACAAAATAGTGAATTGGTTGGTTATGTCGATGCGGGTTATTTGTCTTACCCACACAAGGCTATTTCACAACCGGGATACTTATTTTACAAATGGACGAACTGCCATTTCATGGCATTCGACAAAATAGACCTTGGTAACCACGTCATCAAACCATGCAGAATTGATTGCATTATACGAAGTTGGAAGAGAATGCGTATGTCTTAGATCATTTTTCCATCATGTCAAGACCTCTTGTGAATTACTATCAGGCAAACAAATTCCAACGGTGATATATGCGGAAAATGCTGCATATATCGCCCAAATCAAGGAACACTACTACAGACAGGACATTGTGCAACGGTTCCTCATCCGTTGCATAATCTACCGTTGCATAAAGTACCAAAAAAATCTGGCAAATTTTTGCTATTTTATAGCTCAAATGCACTTGTAAAATTAAACACAAATTGCAAACAAATGTAATTTACTGTTACTCATTTTCCAAACATCAAAATACTTTCATTTCACTCAAAATACAACCATTCATTACACCATTATTCATACAACTTCACATAACAATCAAATGCATGGGGAATCACTGATATCACATAAAAAATTAAATCTCGAAGCCTTTAGTAGCTCACATACAACAGATATACCCATAACATTCATCAAGAAACCAGAGCCAGCAAAGAGTGCAACGGCTTGTGCGACTCCGATACTTGCAGCAAGAACCAAAAAAGTCGATACTGAGGGAAGCACCTTTTTTCCTTGAGCATCACCTGCATCAAGTTTTAAATTGCGTCTAAGTCTAACAAAATAATCTTCACGGCACATCCATTGGTATACCGAAATAAAAGTTGGACAGCAATAACCAAGTACAGAGTGCACTAAAATCCTCTAGTCTAACCTTGGCTTAAATTTTTATGATCATTACTCCCCTTATTATCCACTGCCTCCTCCTCAGCAACAAATGAAGTAGTTACATTAAGCAAGGGCACGTTGAAAGTTTTGAAACCAGATTAAAAACTGATGCAGATACTCCAACTGCTGCAAGCTCAGCAGAGCCTGCAATACAAGAAAGGAAAACCATCACTTATTTATGATATGCTAAGCAAATTATGCAAGCATTTTCCAACACCACATTGATATTTTTTTTACATAGCCTCAGTAGGAGTCCATCAGTTCAAACTCTTAAACTGAAACATTCAAAAATTAACACCAAAAGATCTCAAAATCAAAACATTAGCTCACTTACCAGTGTGGCTTACAAAAGCAGTATCAACAAGCGACGTAATGGGATCAGCAGCCAGGCCCAACGCAGCAGGCAGTGCTATCGACAGAATCTCCAATCCAAGCCTGTCGAATTTAAACACATCTCTGCAACGCGAAAATCATAAAAATAAGCTTCCGCAGCCAATCTACTCCAAAACCAAATCCTAGCTTAACCGCCGAGCGCCTACTAACCTAATGCGTAGCAGAACATTATAAAATGCTGAAACTGATGACGAGCAAACTCGGAATCACTCAAATTCTGACCTCTAAGACCTCTCATGAGTATCGCCAGTCCTCAGACTCCTCCATCTGTGCTCTCACTCGTTTAATTTCCTGACAAAACATCTCATATTTTCTGCAATAAAACAAATTGAATTAATAAACCATCCATAAACTAAAACTTAAGTCTACACACCAAAATCACAATTAATGCATATACACCTGGACAGACAAAAGCTGAAGCACTTTACTGAGAATACGCATCCGGTGAGCTACATACGTGCTGCGAGCAGGAAGTTGATTCATTCTCTTAACTTCTTCCTCCACTTGTGCCTTCTTCTCTTCTTCCATAATAACTCCACCACTAGCAGGATTGTCAAATCAGCGGCGTTGCGTCCATCAGATGTCCAACGTACATCATCCATCTGATTTCACATATTCAAGTATCAAAACATTTGGCATCCTGACCTATCATCAATATGACAACAGAAGAACCACAAAATCGGAAAAAACATCAATCTACCGAAGGTCTTTGTGAAACTTGAATTATGTCATCCGCATCTATATTAGGATGCAAAATAGCTTGCGAAGGTCTTTGTGAAGAGTCCATATCTGCATCACAAATTTCATCAGGAACCAAATTCAAATATTAACAATCAAATAACAATCAACAATTCACCAATTCACAAAAAATTCAAAAATTAACATTAAACAATTCACTCAAATTCATCAATTCAAATCAACAGATTAACATTTGAGATCAACAATTTACTAACAAAAGCAAAAATAACAATACCCTATTCACCAATTCACCAATCAAAATCGATTCTATGTAAAATAACTCTATGTAATTGACGATCCGTGGATCATTACCGGAGCTTTGGCAGATGGAGCAGCGTCGGCCAATTGCACTAAGGTAAGGTACTTCAGGACCTAAAAAAATTCATTGTTTGACCGGGGACGAAAAGGGTCCTTTTAGGTGTTGAGTGATCTTACTACCATCGGTGTACTTAATGGATGTGCTTTATCCATATTATAATGTTCTAGAACTTTCTCAATGTAATTTTATTGATGGATAAAGTTTTCATTCTTTGTATGCTCGAACTGCAAGTTGAGACAATACTTGGTAGTTCCTAGTTCGTTCATCTCGACTTCGCTTTTCAAATAATCTATTGTTAATTGGATCTCTTCTGAGGTTCCAATTATATTTACATCATCAACATACAGAGTTATGATTATGTAACCCGAGTCTGTACATTTTATAAAAACGCATGGACATATTTGATTATATTAATAAACCCTTGCGCTAGTAAATATTCGCTGAGGCGATTATACCACATCCGATCAGATTGTTTCAGCCCATATAATGTCTTTTAAATTTAATGGAGTACATACGATGAGGCTTCACTTGTAATGCTTCAGGCATTTTTAATCCTTCTGGGATTTTCATGTACATATATATCTTTATCCATGATCCATATAGGTATGCACTTACCACATCCATGAATTGCATTTTAAGTTATTTGACAACTACTAAAGCAACCAGAAACCTAAGAGTTGTTGCATCCACTACAGGTGAATACGTTTCCATATAGTCCACTCCAGGTTTTTGTGTAAAACCTTGTTGAACCAGTCTATCTTTGTATCTTGCAACTTCATTACGTTTTCGTACGAACACCCACTTATAGCCAACTGGTTTCACACCTTCGGATGTTGGAGCTACAAGTCTAAAAACATCACGTTTATTCAAAGAGTTCAACTCTGTTTGAATTGCTTCTTTTCAGCTCTCCCAATCATTTCGATGTTGACATTATGGTGTGGGGATCATTGTCATCTTCTCCAATGACCTCTAGGGCAGCTGAATCAGCAAAGATACCATTTAGATTTACCTCATCTCGATACCAACCCACACCAGTGTTGGCATTATTAATTGACATATCAAATTTTTCATCAATATCTTTGTCTTCTTTTTTAGTTTCTATAGGTAAAGGCTCTTCGGGAATGTCAACTTCAATTACGTTCGTATTTGATATCTCGAGATCCTTCATACATCTTGCGTGTTCCTTCCTCTTCCGGAAAACTGTCTCCTTAGACCCTAGTGGTCTCCCACGCTTCTGATGTACTTGAGAGTCACTTGCAATGTTTTTGTTTGGAGTTACTACATGAATATCCAAACGAGCTAGTGCATTTTCAGCATGTATATGTGACTTTGTCACTTTCTTGGCATCAGTATATACATCGTGTAGCCTATTTGCTACATTTTGCAAGTGTAATATCCGTTAAACTTAAAGTTCACTTTCATTTGTTCTTGGATCTAAGAATAATATAGAAGATGTATTCCACACAACCACTTTTTTAATCTCCCCCTAAAATTGGGAATTTTGATTCATCAAAATGACAATTAGAATTTCGAACTCTAAATAAATCACCAGTTTATGGCTACACGATGGGAACTCTAAATAAATCACCAGTTAATAGCTCTAGATATTTGATAATTGATGGGGACTCAAATCTCGCGTATATTCTCAACCTCCTTTGTGGCCCTTTTTTAGTTCGTTGTGGGGAGAAATAAGGACGTACACCGCACAGCAAAAAAAAAATTCAAATATAATGTATCAGGCTTTCTTCCAGAGATAACTTGTAGCGAAGAATACTTATTATGAGCGGTTGTCGAAGTGTTTTTAAAGCCTCTGCTTGCAAAATTTCATGTCACCAAGCAGAGGCGGGTAATTTTGACTTCATTAGCATTGATCTTACTATTAATTGCAACCGCTTAAACAACGACTCTGCTAGGCCATTTTGTGTATGAACATGAGCTACTGGATGTTCAACCACTATACCAATTGATGTACAATAGTCAACGAATGACTTTGATATAAATTCTCCTACATTGTCTAGCCTGATACTTTTGATTGAGTGATCGGGATAATGAGCCCTTAACTTGATTATTTGGGCTAAAATCCTTGCAAACGCAACATTTCGCGTTGAGAATACGCTTACATGTGACCATCGTGTTGAAGTATCTATCAGCACCATAAAATATCAAAATGGTCCACACGGCGGTGTTATTGGTCCACATATGTCACATTGAATTCTTTCAAGAAACATAGGAGATTCCACGTTTACTTTTGTTACAGATGGCCTTGTTATTAGTTTGCCAAGTGAACAAGTCGTGCATGTCAAGTCACCCTTTGGGAGGATATTCAGGTCATTATGTGGATGTCTGTGTGAACTTTCAATGATTCTTCGGATCATTGTTTCAGCAGGGTGACTGAGTCTTTAGTGCCACAAAGAAAATAGTTAAGAAAATAGTTCATTGTCAACTAACTTCAGGTGGTTAGTGACTTTATACACTTAAATGGGGTAGATTTGCGTGTCGTATAAACCAGACGCATGTGCTCTCTTTTTCTTTAAGACTTGCTTGTGGCCAGTCTTATAAGATTTAAGGAGTAGGTACTTAATACCATCTTCACATATGGTTTCTACATGAATTTTTTTTACGAATATCTTTGAAACCAAGTAAGTTTCTTTGTGATACACTTGAGTACAATGCATCTCTATTGTGTATTCTTGTTCCTTCGGGTAACAAGATAGAAGCTCTTCCGGAGCCTTTTATAATACTACTCGTTCCGGAGATAGTATTAACACTGATTTTTGTCATGTTCAAGTTTAAGAAAATCTTTGAGTTTTTCAATATAGTATGAGTGGTGGCACTATCAAAGAGACGTAGCTCCCCATCATTGGTCATTCCATTCGTTTGATTCATTCATTATCCATGTACTACTTCTGGAGTACAGGGTTGATAAGATGAGAGGTGGAGAATGTTTTATCCAATATACTTTCGTCTTGAATAATCTCTTCACATAGTTGCAAGATTGAAACAATACAATGGAGCTCAAAATTATAAATCGAGACCTATTTAAAATCTCGTATCCTCAAGTGCATACAGTCATATATTGCGCGAAATAAAAAGAACAATCCTCTAAATCCGTTAAACTCTTCCAGAGTATGGGGGTTCTTGACTATCAAGTTTATGAGCTTCAGGCTCTCGTGAAGATGATGACGAAGTATGCACGATCCTGCTGGGATGCGCTGGAGTTTTGGTTTACACATTCTCATAAGTTATTTCTTGATAAATAAAGTTCAAGTCAATTTACCCATTTCTTCAGAAAACCGGGTAGTGAACTCATGTCATACAAGATTTATATAATTGAAAACAAAGATTAGATTCAAGCATGCAATTACAAAATGAATGAATAAGGTGACCCTTGGCGATAGCAGCTGTAGGTCAAAGCTAGAGAAAAACTCTGTGTGGCTCAGAAAAAAGCACAGGACACAAACCCTGTGACCAACACAGCGGTCATCATGCAAAATATATGAGTATAAGATATAGATTACAAATGTAAAAAGCTTCAAGCATTTATATTCATTAGTGGTAAGAATTATGAGTATGCAATGAAACTAATTGAAGCTAAAAACATGTGATCAACAAAAATTAAATTTCATACACAACTATAACATAAAGGATTTCGTAAAGAAAAATAAATCGATAGGTCCATGCATTCAAATGAATTAATAATTTTATTTACTCAAAACTTTAGTCCAAGATATAAATGACAAATGCATGTATATTCATTAGTGGTAATGTTAATGAATCTAATTAACATAGTGTAATAATTATTATGTGAAAATGAATTACTAAGTTTCATGAATATTATACTAATGATAATTAAAATATGGACTAAAATAATGTAAATATTAATCTTACATGATAATAACATAAAAAGAAAAAAAATTAAACAAAATATTATCACTTACATTTTATTGATGATTATAATCATCTACTTCAGGAGATGATATAATCACAAAAACATATATTTGATGTTTTATCACTCACAACATGAAGTGATATATACTACTCGATTCTGGGTATGAAATAAACATCCTCTTCAAGGGATGAAGATTATCCTATAAGAATAATATATAATGTATCCCCTTCGGGAATAAAAAGAAAACTACACGTATCCATTTCGGGTATACAAGTAATTCCACCTCGTGGGAATCAAAGTTTATACATGTATCCAAAAATACGAATTGTTTTACGTTGCCAAGGCCGTCGGCGTTCTTACGACGAAATTTTTGGACGGAAAAAATCCAAAAATTTGTAGTAAATACATGTATCCACTTCAGGTGATGCATGTATATGATTTCACTTCGAGTACATAAAAGAAACACATACATGTATATGATTCTACTTCGAGGGAATTAAAAAAATAAAATAAAATATATTATACATGTATCCACTTCAAGTGATACATGTATGCGATTCCATTTCGGGAGAATCAAAAGAATCATATACTATATGTGTGTATGATTTTACTTCGATAAAATCAAAAGAAAATATATACTACATGTATCCACTTCAGATGACATATATGTGCCCTATAAAAAAAAGATGACACATATATGTGATTCTACTTCGGGGAAATCAAAACAAACATATAATATACATGTAAATGATTTTACTTCCGGAAAATCAAAAAACATATACTACATGTATCCACTTCAGGTGACTTTTCATAATTTAATATGTTACTAATATTGAATGCCATTTTTGGTTGACAGTTGGATCCCAAAGGGAAGGCAAACGTACCCCTTAAGATTTACAAAGGAAATGCATTGCCCCTTGATCATCAAATACGCCATTATGTGGTTGCTGCTGGATTTTATCCATGGACTCAGGTCTGCGATGCGAAGATTGATCCATCATTATTGACAGCCGTGATAGAGAGGTGAAGGCCAGAGACTCACACCTTTCTTTCAATGAGGGTGAGGCCACAATCACGTTGCAGGACGTGTCATTACTTACTGGGCTCCCTGTAGAAGGAGAGCCTGTGACGGGAATATCGAAGCTAAATTTCGAAGAGGTTTTGGCAAGATTGCTGGGAGTATACCCCGAGTGTTATGACAAAGCACCCGGTATGGCAAAGATAAGTTGGTTTAAGAACCATTTGGCGCAGATTCCAGTGGATGCAGATGATGAGACATTGAAGAAATATGCTAGGGCGTATCTACTCAATCTTATAGGTTCGACATTATTCAGTGACAAGAGCGGTAAGCCGATTCCGCTTTACTTTCTACCCTTGTTAGAGGACCTGGATAGGGTTAGAAACTATAGTTGGGGAAGTGCTGTGTTAGCGTGTCTGTATAGTAACATGTGTGGTGCATGTATGATCCGACACAGTCAGCTTGCCGGTGCGCCTTTGATTATCTAGTTTTGGTCCTGGGACAGACTATCCCGTATCGGTGTGCCAAAGATATTAATTCATGTCGTGTTGTCGCCGGTAGATGCAGAGTTCAAACCAGGTTTGCATGGAGCATGGTCGTACTTGTAAGTATTTATGTTTAGACATTTTTTTATTTATAGTATTTTACTTCTACTTATATTTAGATATTTAACTTTTATGTACAGGAAATGGGTTGGGCCAAAACGTTGGGTAGGAGTACTTCACGGGAGTTTGTTGCAGTATCGTGATGCTATACAGAAGATGGAAACAGGCGATTTCATATGCAGACCGTATGATTACACCTTGTTTGAGTTGTTGAACCCGATTTGTCTCGAGGGTCAACTAACCACTTGGAGAGCTGATGTGCCCCTTATCTGTTACAACATAATTAAGTGGCATCATCCAGGACGTGTTGTGAGACAGTATGGTTTTCGACAAGGTGTTCCGACAAACCCAATTGGAAGTTCAGACCAATTCCACGGAATGGATAGGAAGAAGAATAGAGTTTGGGCTGTCTTCCACGCCAGTTACTTTGCCTTATAGTTAAGTTGCCATGAGAGATTGATAGACGGAGATATGGGGGACCCGTATGTGAATATTGATGAACCGACTCCACAGTATTTCACTTGGTATGCGAGACACACTCGTGGTTTATATTAGCTGAGGATAGACGATGATATGGAGGAGGCTGGAGATAAGGATGCGCAAGAAACTCGTCATTCATATCGCCAGATTCATATATGATACCCGAGCATGTGAGTTCAATTAATTTTCTGAATTATTTTGCAATATTAGTCAGTAATTGGTTTACATCCTTATAATTATTTTTCATTTTACAGATACGTGGTTATGTCATTGGTGCACGTGATGCCAGTTCGTACGTCCTCGACAGCACGGATGATCATTCACGTACTGGATTTCATCATCTATTCCACTATTTATATACGGAAGTGGGGAAGCTTACAGATCCTGCTATTGTGGGTGTTGGATCCAAAGACTATTACTCTCAATATGGGTACTTTATATACACACTTCAATTATTTTTATCAACTATACATGGTAATTTAATAAGATGATTCACGTGATGCAGCTGATCTTGATATCGGAGGAGAGGAGGATTTTGATACACATGTTGAAGACGCGACCGATGATCAGAACCGGCCTTCTGGCTCTTCACAGCAAGAAGTGCGCAGAAGCGAGCACGCGGCCGATGATTAGTACCGACCTTCTAGCTCTTTACAGCAAGAAGTGCGCAGAAGCGAGCATGAACATCCACCGTCTAGATAGTCTTTCATGCACAATTTAGGGAATAGACCACGGAGAGGGCGAGGTGGACGCGGAGGGCGAGGTGGACGCGGAGGGCGAGATGGACAGGGAGCCGAAGAATGAGGACCATGTTTTGTTGATTACCTAGTTTTGTCAAATGGTTTGTACTAAAGTTTTTATCAAATTTCTTCATGGTTTATACTGAAGTTATCATAGTTTTTTGCGAAACGACTTCAACTTGCACACATGACGTTAATGAAAGATGACTTACAAACAACATAGTTGGCTTAATTCTGGTGGCGAGTCGGACAAGCACGCTTGTTGTGACCCACTAAGTGGCAGTTTGTGCATCTCTGAATTCGTGGGTTCGGAGTTGATGAAGATGCTGCTTGGCTGCTGGATTCCCCTAAATGCCGATGTCGCTGGTAAATCTCGTTACACATTCGTTTGGTTTGGGGTCTGCCAGCTTTGTTACGTTTGAATCATTGATTCGGAACATGAACACGGCCAACATAATCACGCCAAAAATCCTCGTGATATAAGGGGTTGAAAAATAACTCCAGGTTCGGTAGTACGCTTTGAGCGTATATTCTATGGGGACATAATCTGAGTATTCAACCCGGGCAGCTTTGCAAGCTGTCATGGCATGCAAACAAGGGTACTTGAACAATGTCCACTTCCTACACTGACATGTTCGTGTATCCAGACAAACCTTGTACGTAATATGGTTCTTTCTGGTCAGTACATCAAAAACACGGCTTACTGGATTGTACATCGTCACTATGTGGAACTCAGCCCTAGCCCATAGTTCTGCCAACCTTTCATGAATTTTCGGTGGAAACATTCTCCTTCGTTGTTGTACGGGCTCTGGGAACGCTTGATGAAATAAGCAGCTATTTGCTTAAACGTGTACATAACCAATGAAGACACTGGAAAATCACGACCATTCTTCAGAATTTTGTTTAAACACTCTGAAGCATTCATAGTCTTGTTGCCCCAGCGAAATCCACCGTAGTCGAACGCCTGTGTCCATAGTTCTACATTCATATCTTCCAACCATTTGTGAGCAAGTGGCTTATCATGCAATAGTTGTAAGAGCTCTCTAAACTTGTTCTTGAACTTCAACTCCTTCGCATACGCCACATGGCCAAGTTTAGCTTTCAAAACATCATCTTTCACCTTCGTCATAAAATTGCTTTGGAAATGATGGTATGCGTTAGGCTCACGCCATTCAGGTTCACGCATGGCTGCCAATATTCCAGCATGCCTGTCAGAAACAACGCATAGCCCCTCTCGTTGGGTCACTCCTTCCCGGATACAGGACATGCACCACTTCCATCTGGAAGTGTTCTTGCTCTCCACAAGCGCAAAGGATAATGGCAGTATACGGTTGTTCGCGTCTAACCCGATTGCAACCAATAATTTCACATTGTACTTCTCGTACATGTGTGTGCCGTCTATAGATAATATGGGACGACAGTGCTTGAATGCAAGGATGCATTCGGAAAAAGCCCAAAAAATCCGATTTACCTGCATGGTACCATCATCGAGTGGTGTGACATCCCACTTAACAAAATTGTTGGGACTGGAATCCTGTAAAGGCTGCATCAAATGTGGCAGTCTACTGAATGATTCGTCCCATTTGCAGAAAAAGTACACCAACACTTTCTGTTGTGCTTTCCATGCCTTCCAGTAACTTATTTGATACCCATAATCTCGCTCAATTAAATTCCGTATCTGTCCGGTGGAAAACTTCATGTTTGCATCCATCGCATTCCGCATCTCCCTTGCTATGAAATGTGCGTTCAAGTGGATGTTACTTTGTAGAATGCTGTTGTTATGGGATATGTGGTCCCCTCCGTACTTGCGGACCGTCCAGTAAGTTGTTCGTTGCATCACCACCACTCGAAGGCGCCACGGACATCCTTCTTCATGCTTTTGACATTCTAACACCAGTTTAGTAGTGTCAGACTTTCTTACCCTAAACTCCACCCGATTTAGAATTGAGTATCTCTGCACAGCAAGCATTACATTCTCTTTATCAAAAAAGTAGTATCCTTTTGAAGATCCGGGGAGTTAAGGATGGTGGACCCTCACATTCTCATCTGCTTGTTGATATATTTCCCAGGCCGAGATATCAGTGAAACTCGGATGATCCCAGATGATCTGATCTAGAACTATTTCTGCATCAGGATTTTTATCGACAACGTTATCCAAATTATCCATCTCATCACGGTCATACTCGTCTCTTATTGGATTATCCAATGTTGCCAATGTGGACATATACACTTCCCCAGAATCATCACTCATGTCAGACATGGTAAGAATTGAAGAGAAATGATTGAATTGAATAGAGATGATTGAATTGAAGAGAGATGATTGAATTGTAGGTTGAAAATGAAGAAAGCGGAGTACAATTTATAGTTGAATCATACCGGTTTCCCAGAAACCAGGATCATTATAATACCGGTTTTCCAGAAACCGGGATCACGTCAATGCCGGTGGGGCGGAGACCGGTATTATATGGCTAGTCATTTCCCAACCGGGATCACGTCAAATACTTGAGTGTATAGGTTGATGTACAGGTACTCTGGAAGTAATGCTTACTTGAGTGTGCAGGTTGATGCACTGATACTCTGAAGGTAACGCTACCTCGGCAGACTGCTTGAAGACGAGATGACAAGCATATTTTTAACCCTATATAGTCGTCAAATTATAAGATTTAGGGGTTCAATTGCAGTCAAACAAAATTTGTAAACCTTGGCAAGCCAAGGGTCGATCCTAGGAGCAGTGCGTGTGAATACTAGCAAAACAGTGTGACCTATTTAGCTATTCCGAATGACAAAAGGTTTTGTGGGGTTGAAACAAGCAGAAATTAAATAGCAGAAAATAAATGGTTATAATAAATCAGAGAAAGAATCCCAGAATCTGTACTTCACCCGTGCTAACCCCACTAATCATGCAATCGTTCTACATTAATTATTCATGCTATCGAATATGGAATATAACCGAAATAACACTAGACAAGCCGCCCATCCACGGATCATTGTCTAGATTAATCTCAATCATTGAACGCCGCCCATCCACGGATTATCAACGATTTCGATTTATTAAATTAAAGGTTTTCCTATTAAATCATGCAAACATGACCTAACATCAATTTCATGCAATCCGGTTAATCCCTAGGGCCCATCCACCTTTCCGCATATAACCTAAATACGTTCTATCAATGCAAACATACCATTTGATGTAAATACATGCATATAACGATGATATTAAGCACACAATGAAATTGAATAATCGAATCGCATAAATAATAACTTTAATTGATCACATGAAGAGTTAGGGTTACATAGCACGGGATCCGTAGGATCCCGGATAAAGAAGACTACTCCATATTCATGGCGATTAGCCAAAAACAGTGTAAATTGAAGGAAGAAATGAATAAACCGTAGACGATTGGCTCGTTGATCCTCACGATGAAAACTTGTCTTCTCTCCCAAGTTAGGGTTTTTGCTCCAAAATCACAACAACTCGTCCACTCTGGTCGTGTTTTCTTATATAGACCGTCTAAAAAGGCCAGAAAGCCCAAAATCGATTTTTGGAAATCAGTTGAAAATTCTCCTCGGAAGTGCCGTGACTACCGTGACCATTGGTGGGGGTCACGGCAGTCACGGCAGTTGCTCGCATCGCCGTTTTCTTCTGAGGTAAAAACCTACCGTGACCACCGTGACCTTTGGTGTGGGTCACGGCAGTCACGGGAACTGCTATTTCCTTCTGAGTTAAAAACCTACCGTGACTACCGTGACTCTGATGAGACATCACGGTGGTCACGGCTCTTCATTGGTGCAAAGCTCGATTTGGCTGTTTTAGTCAATCTTTTTCGTTCTTTCGACGTCTTAGACTCAAGGAGCAAAGATGTGTCAATTTAACCTGAAAGACTAGAGAAAGACATCAAATAGAGACAATTTGCCGGGAGAATGAACGTTATCCTTCATCGAATGTAGTGAATAATCAGTCAGAATATTGACTGATCAAAACACTCCACACTTAGGATTTGTTCGTCCCGAACAAATGTCGAACATATGGCAGAATAAATACATGAGAGGATGCAGTGCCCAATGACCATAAAAGCTACCCTACTCAAGTGACATGTGATCAATTCTAACTAAGCATGAAAATAAAAAGATAACTCACTGTCGTAGAGGACACGAATGCATTTAGCGTATGCATCAAGCCTTTAAACCTATAGGCTGCCCTAGTAGGATGAGTATAGTCTCGTGAAGGTTTTCAGGAATGGGACTACCTACAAATCCCATGTACAACTAACTAACGTGTATGCATGAATGATGCTCAACGAGTCACAGTAAAGTCATGTCATACCTCGGATTCATCGTGTTACCTCAACTTCAAGTCAAACATCTTCATCAAAGTTTTCAGACAATCATAGATTAAACGAGTTATGCATTCAAACGGTCAGTACACACGACTAGCAAACGCCTCATTACAAGTCCTAAATAGTTCTATAGCAATGTGATAAGAACATGAATAGTTACACAAAACATGCTCGCCATTCACCTATGCTATCTAGGGATAGTCCACGGGCTCTTGGCGCAAAGCTCATTCTCAAGTGCCAAGGATTAGACAATGACCCGTAAGAGAAGAGGAGCCTGACTTAAGGATTTTTCTGAAAAATAGTACGAAAATTTGCATCAAAAATTCAGTGCAAGCACGAGGATCGTCCCTTAGACCCTAGCATATGAATTCTCAAGACAAGTCATGATTTGCACGCAATGAGAAGGTGGAATTACACTACATCAAGCAGAAGGGAGCAGAAATTGTTTCAAGAGTGTTTTCCATACGCAAGGGGTGACTTTCGTCACAAGGTCCTTGGTATTTTTTTTTCTTTTTCGCAGAAATTTTTCTGTTTTTTTTGCTTGGGGCCAATAATTCACCCAACTTTGAAAACTAAGAACTGTGTTCTTGAGGGAAAACTTGAAGGCCAATTGTCTAACTCCACACTTAAAGCTTGACATAGTGTATGAATAAAGGCGGTTGCATGCAAATCACAACGAGTGTAGAGAAACATATACTAGTACTAAGGTCACCTAGAAAAAGAGATGTAATTTAAGTTTTTGACATTTTTGAATCGGTGCCTACTAATATCAAGTCTTAAACATGCTTCAAGAAATACGTAGAACATGTGATAGGCAAGGGCTAGCAATGATACTGACTCAAGAGAATACACACATGAGTAATACTATTTCAAGTCCTAGGCTTCGAATCCAAAAGAATGTCAATCAGTCAAGGAGTATCGTAGAAAACGAGGATTTCAATCGCAATACATAGACAGTTGAGCATATGTAGAGGTGAATGCGAAATGCAATGCGTGTGACTATGCGCTACCCACTCCACACTTAAAAATGAGCTTAGTCCCTAAGCAAAGAAATAAAAGATAAGATAAAGCGTATAGGAACTTCACTCGTGTGTGATGGCGTGATGTCCATGGAGATTAAGCGATGCCAGGGGAGTGAAACGTGACTCGTGCACTGGCATAAATAGACAAAAACATATAGCTGCACGAGTGATAGGTTAGCATCGAAAATCGTAAAGAAACAAGGCAAGTGATAGGGTGACCTTCGAGAAGGCTACAGGTGTCACGGCACCCCCCAAAACTCACTGATGATTTTACCTGCCGTGACTACCGTGACATGTCCATTGTGTCACAGTAGTCACGGTACCACTGAAAACTCTCGGCCAAATAAACCAGTCGTGACTACCGTGACGTTTCCATTGGTCACGGTGGGTCACGGCACCACTGAATCCCAGCTCAAAATTGCTTGTGCTGTCTGATGGACTAAAATTATGCGAATCAGAAACACAGTAAAACCCACCAAATTAGACTGTTTGTCTATCTAACTTCTATGTGTTAGTCCCGATATATTTCCACAGGGCATTTTAGAGACTGAAGTGAAAACACGCTAAGGAGAGGATTTTATGCTGAAAAGATAACAAGAGTCAATCCAAGGTCAAGATCATATGCCGACTGAAGAAATATCAAGGATCCTGACGTTGAATTGACCATAACAAATTAATCAGAAGAATCAGGAGTGGAGTCAAGACAGCCCGGAGAAGAAACACATTTACAGTTTTGTGAAAAGACTGCACAAAACTGTAAAAACTCACACATTGGACAAGGATGACCGGCCACTTGAAGAAGTGGTGGCCAAGGGAGGAGCTCCTCCTCCTTAGCCACCGCCTACCGGCGGCTTGGGGTGGTGGTGACCGGTGGCTTTTGCCCCTCCTCCACATGTCACCACCACCTTCCTCCTCCTCCACCACTCCTCTTCCTCCATGTGTGGCCATCTCCTCCCTCCATTTTCTCCTCCAATCAAAATGCAACACTTGCCACCCATCTCCACCACCCATCTCCTCCCCTTTGGGCTATAAAAGGAGGAGCTCCTCCTCCTCCACAACACACACCTCAATCTCATTTCACTTCTCTCTCTAGAAGTTGTAATATTTGTAACGTTGTAATCTTGGCTTTGGAAATAAAGGATAGCTCCCTTGGCGCTTCAACGGTTGTAAGTAATTCTTAGTATTTATTCAACTGTTTTATTTCCTTAGTTATAATGTTTAGCGCGATAAATAGTAGCTAAACTTGTAGTTCGGTCTAAGGGGCGCACTTGTATTATAAAATGTTTTAGACTATTAACTTAGTGTCTAGTCTAAGTATTCAAAACTTATTCTATGTGCCATATATTAAGTCAGAACGTCCAAGGTAGAGTGGATGCTTGGAATGGCAAAACTCTACAGCGGGGTTCGTAAACTTGTACGGATAAGTGGATGCTTGGAATGGCAAAGCTTATCTGAGAAGTTTGACTCATCTTAAACACCATTTGGTTGATCGGGAATGATTGATCAAATGGATGCACATAGGCTAATATAACCGGGAATGGAGTATTAGTCTAAATAGAATAAGTGTTCTACGTCCTTGGAATAGGCTAGACAGTGTACACAAATCGAGTGCTTGGAATGGCCTTGATACACCGTTTGAATACTTAGGAGAGTCACTAAAGGTCAATGATAAACAGGATATAATACAAGTCCCCTGAAACCGAACATTTCTCTTTAATTATAAACTGTAATTTACTTTCCAGTATTAAAATCAACCAACCAACCAATCAATCAATCAAAATAGCTGGTAGCTTTAAAACCAACCAACCGACCTTAAACACGCTCCCACGCTGCGTAATCCCCCCGAAGAACAATTATTCCCCTGGTTTCCTTGGGTTCGACCCCTACTTACCAAGTACTACCCAGTAGTATAGTTGCGAGTAGCGGACTATTATAAATTTATTTGCACAATCGCTTTGATGACGAGCGGTTCTGTCAAATTGGCGCCGTTGCCGGGGAACTAGTCATCGGATAAATGTTCTTCCCTCCCCTTTTTCTTTTCTGTTCATCTCTCTATGACACTACCCGTTGCGCATGCATGGACAACGCGATTTCTGCCCCTGTTCGGAGGAACGGAGGGAGAAGACCCTGTACAGCACTGTCAAAACTTCCACCAAGTCTGCCAGAACATCAAACCTGAAAACGAAGTGTTAGAAGAGTTTAAGCTGAAATGCTTTAAATTCTCTCTAATCGACTTCGCCACAATCTGGTACTACACATCCACCGCTAGCAGTGCAGAACGTTACGTAGATCTCTGCGTTCCGTTCCTGAAGGAATTCTCCCCTCCTTCCTTACGCCAAGAAACCCGCGAGAAGATCCTGAACCTTCAACAATCCCGGGATGAAACTTTGGACGAATACTGCATAAAATTCGATGCCATCGTCTCAAGCTGCCCGCACCATGGATTTACGAAGAAAATTCTTCTCCAAAAATTTCTTCATGGGATGAGGTCCGAAGAGCTGGGAAGAGTCAACGAAGCTATGAGAAGGTCTGCCGCAAACCTCACCATTGCAGACATGTGGTACCTTATAATCGGCCTGGCCGCTACCACAAGACGAGTACCCCAAACTGACGAGGAAATGCAGACAGAAGAAGCTGACCCTGAGGCTGACGAAGAAGAAACCACCGAGCCGTCAGAAGAGACTCCCGAACCATCCGAGGAATCAGACATGGAAAGCACCGGAAGCAACGAAGTAGAAGTCCAGAATACCACCGACGAACTGCCTATTCCATACCCGACTATCATTACCCAGGCAGCTGAGACTATCTACGACCAGATCCTCACCGACAAAGATAACAAGGCAGGACCAAGCCTTACAAGGCAGGCTTCCCGCCTTTCCCCCCTGATCAATGAGCCAGTCGCAGCAAACTATGCGATCAATGAAGAAGCTCAAAGGAGGATGGGAAAACGTCCTCTGCTGAATGACCCCCCGATGGAGCATAGCTACGCCGCAACTGGACTAGGAAGTCCCAAATACAAAAACTTCAACAGGCTAGTAGTGAAAGGTCCCGCACCACCTCTGGGGTACTGGAAGGAAAAGATCCCGAAACAAAGGAGTCCTGACCCGAACACAACATCCGGCAAGAAGTCAGGAAGGAACAACACCGAAACAGTGGCAAAGTTTGACCTCAGCCACCCATGGGACCCAAACCAGTAATCCACAACGAGGTACTGTCGAGCCAACGACGTTAAACAAGTGCACTGGTCGGGAGGTAACCCGACACTATCTTACTTTCTGCACTTTATTTTCTGTCTTTTTATTTTCTGTCTTTTAGTTTTTATCAATAAGTCGCTCTCACCCACTTGGTGCATAGAAGATTTGACTATTCAGGAATCGGACTTGGGTGCAACATTAAGCCAGTCAGGGCTACGCTAAGAGTTCAAGGCCCCAGCCGAACTCCCTCAATTATCTAGCCTCGTGCCATGTCGTTCACTCGACACCTCAAAGGGAGTTCTGTCTTTCCTTTTCCTTAATATCATTTTCTTCTCATATAATATCTGCTTGCATGGCTTTTGAACTAAGTTTTGCTGAAAAGCACGACTTCGTTCGAAAGTGTGGGGTGAGAACCACCTGTATATATTAGTTAATAAATAATATCTTTTTGAAAATATGAACTTAAGAATGTGAAAAAGATAGACCAAAATTCATGCATTAACCTTGTGAAAATTCAACTGTTTAAAAACTTAGAATGTAACTTTCCATTTGTCCTTTGTGCTGAGATAACTAGGGATGTGGAGTTGACATAAACTGCCCTAGAGAGGCTTGGAAAGCAATCAAAGGATCAGATCAAACTATATGGTTTTCGAAGTCAGTGGAGGCTGCACTTCGGGTTTCAGTGAAAATTGAAGACATCTCCGCCATGCAATGCAAAAGGCGAGGACGGGAATCAGACCGTCCTATCTCCGGTCAAAGTAGCCGAGAAAATAGATGAGCGACCCTCATCTTGACCCGCGCGAAAACGACAGTCAAAGTAGCCGAGAAAATAGATGAGCGACCCTCACCTTGACCCGCGTGAAAACGTCAAAAACGAGAAGAGCGGGGAGGTATTTCCATAGGCTTGCGGGCGATGATTGGACCTCCCAAAAAGGCTCAAGAAAATGGACTAGCAGTCACAAAAAGGCGAAAAGCTCAATAAAGCTAATCAAGAGGCCAAAGGCCCAAAATTGTGAAGGTTTTAACCGAACAAAAGTGAAGTACTCAAAGCGTCAAATCAAAGGCCAAATGCCGACTCACTACAAAAGCAGTCCCTCGCCAAAAGAAAATCAAAGTACTCAAACCACTGAAACCTGAACCGAATCACGTGCTAGAGAAAGCTACCAGAAAACCATATAGTACGAGACGATCCCAAGATTGCAGTCCAGGAGCCTAAAAAGGGCTATCTCCCGAGACATCCAATATAATTTGCATCTCAGCACGGAGGTACAAGTATTAAGTTTCTTCTATTTATTTACGCAGTTTAATTTGGTAATAAGTAAGCAATGCATGAATTAGGATAGATCGAGTACCACAGTCTAACTTTCATATTCCAAAGCCAAACTTAGAACTTACGCCCTTTAATAGCATTGTTCGGGACGAACAACTAAAAGTGTGGGGTAATCTGATGGACCAAAATTATACGAATCAGAAACACAGTAAAACCCACCAAATTAGACTAATTGTCTATCTAACTTCTATGTGTTAGTCCCGATATATTTCCACAGGGCATTTTAGAGACTGAAGTGAAAACACGCTAAGGAGAGGATTTTATGCTGAAAAGATAACAAGAGTCAATCCAAGGTCAAGATCATATGCCGACTGAAGAAATATCAAGGATCCTGACGTTGAATTGACCATAACAAATTAATCAGAAGAATCATGAGTGGAGTCAAGACAGCCCGAAGAAGAAACACATTTACAGTTTTGTGAAAAGACTGCACAAAACTGTACAAACTCACACATTGGACAAGGATGACCGGCCACTTGAAGAAGTGGTGGCCAAGGGAGGAGCTCCTCCTCCTTGGCCACCGCCTACCGGCGGCTTGGGGTGGTGGTGACCGGCGGCTTTTGCCCCTCCTCCACATGTCACCCCCACCTTCCTCCTCCTCCACCACTCCTCTTCCTCCATGTGTGGCCATCTCCTCCCTCCATTTTCTCCTCCAATCAAAATGCAACACTTGCCACCCATCTCCACCACCCATCTCCTCCCCTTTGGGCTATAAAAGGAGGAGCTCCTCCTCCTCCACAACACACACCTCAATCTCATTTCACTTCTCTCTCTAGAAGTTGTAATATTTGTAACGTTGTAATCTTGGCTTTAGAAATAAAGGATAGCTCCCTTGGCGCTTCAACGATTGTAAGTAATTCTTAGTATTTATTCAACTGTTTTATTTCCTTAGTTATAATGTTTAGTGCGATAAATAGTAGTGATGAGCCGTATTTATACGACTCATCGAGTCATCAAATCCCACCAATTCCAGTACTTTTATATACGAACAGTTACTTTTTAGTATTGTCTCGTGTTACAGGTGAATTGGAAGCTCTAAGAGGAATCACATTCAAAAGACGGTTTTTGGAGCCTAAAACATCACAAGGAGTTTTTGACCGGTCCATAGGCACTTGAAATGAAGAATGGCCGAGAAAAATGAAGAATGGCCCGAGGAAATCAAAAGATGGCCGAAGAAAACCAGGTCGCGTCCGGGAAGAAGCAGGCCACGTCCGAGCGGCCATCCGAGCTCCAGCCGGCCATCCACTCGGCCATCCGAGCTCCATCCGAGCGGGCATGCGAGCGTGCCTCCGAGCGGGCATGCGAGCTCCAGCCCGTCCAGCTGATCGAGCATCCGACCTCCAGCCCGCACCTCCGACCGGCCATCCGAGCTCTTTGGCGCATTCCTCCGAGCGAGCCTCCGAGCTCCATGCGTCCGGCCATTCGAGCATTCCAGCCTTATCCCATCCAATCAAAGTCCAGCAGCCGGCCCAATGTGCATGCGATGCTAGGGTTTCGTAGCTTATTCACCAAGTTAGGGTTTCTCAAACCCTATAAATACAGGAGATCCTGCAGTCTTCAAACCATCCGAAAATCACAGAGAAATCCATCGATCTCACAACACACACAGCCGTGCCCTAGCTGTCCCTCCTTCCTCCGCCAGCATCTCAGTCATACACAGCCAGACCTCATTCCTTGCTTCAGCCGTGCCTTGCTCCTCCTGTTCTTCATCTCGGCCAATTAGTGAAGTTTCTTCCTTTTATTATTTGCATTGTTTACTTATGTCGATGTGTAACTAATCCAATTATTCGGGTTAGGGTTAAATAATTGTGACGATTGTTTTGAGATTCTGTTCTTCAACATTATTCATGCTTTCTATTTAGTTCTTGTGCACATTATTAGTTTGAACTTATTAGGTTAAGGGGAGATCCGAAAGGATACAACTTAACATAGTAATCCTTACTATCTTTTCACTGCTTATTTGATACCGACCCAGTTAGAATAAGTAGTTGCACGAAACCTAATATAACCAGACCAGGAGTATTAGGTTTGCTAGAATTAAACGGTTATAACCAGACCAGGAGTAACCCTAAGAAAGCTAGAATAAATACTTAGAAATCAAGGATAAACGAAGTCACAATTGAATAATACCCTAACCTGAATATCTTCTCTGATTGATAAATCCCTTAGCAATTTTCGATCATTACATTAACCTTTACTTTCACACTAGTTTCTTGTTTTTTCTCCATTACAGAACGAAGTAGTAACCATCTAGCTCCCTTGGGTTCGACCCTTGCTTACCGCTGTTCTAATCCACAGTCTGAAGTGAGGAGATTATAAATTGTTTTTGCACAGGTACGACGACAGCCTGTTCAAAATGGCGCCGTTGCCGGGGAGCTAAGCACGGTGAAATTTGTTCTTCTTTACTTTTCGTTTATTTTTCTCTTTGCATTATTTCGAAATCTGCTTATCTCGGTGATATTTCAATTTCAACTGTTCGATTTTCGATTTTCATTCTTTTCGATTTCCAATTTCTAGCTCTCAGAGGGTTCTGTCACCAAGACTTACGAGTCTAAGGATTTTGGGTTTTAAGTGGGACCGCTGTGACCCCTCCAATCTCCTGGGAACCCTTTGTTGCTAGTTTGTCTGTGCTATTACGGTGTTTGCTAGACCGGTGCTTGCTATTTCTTGTAACATGTCTCATGCAGGAAGCAGCGTTGGTGGCAACAGTCACAACAGTCACATTAACGTAGAAGTCAACCAGAATGTACAAGGAGTACAGAATGGCGAAATCAGGGGGGCTATCCCTGAACAGTTTCAACCGTTTCAACAGTTCCAACAACAACAACCTCAGAACCAACAACAGAACCAACCCCAACCACAGTACCCACAGTACCCTCAGTACCCACCATATCAGCAATATCCACCACCACCATATCCACAGTACCCACAACCGCCATACCCTCAATATCCACAACCATATCCACCACTACCATACCATCCACAACATCCATACCCACCACCTCAGAGACCCCCACGCCAGCCAGTAGTCAGAGACGATGTGGAAGACGAAGATGAAGGACCTACCATGGGCGAGCTCTCGGTTCCCAATTTCAGAGACCAAACGTGGCCTATCCATGAAGGACCAGACCTCGCAGCCATAACAGTCAGCACCTCAGTCATCCATCATCTACCCAAGTTCTCTGGAACCAAGGGAGAATCAGCCACATCTCACCTGACACATTTTCACGGGATATGTTTGAACCTAAAGCCATACGGAGCCGAGGTGGATGACTTCAAACTGAAGGCATTTTACTTCTCACTTACAGACACTGCTACAGACTGGTTCTTATCCTTGCCCTCTAGTAGTATCTACACATGGGAGCAAATGCAAAAGCAATTCGTCAGCAAATACTATCCAGCTGGGCGTGCAGCGCAAGTCCGGAAGCAGTTACAAGAGCTCAAGCAAGGCCCAAATGAGACTATGTACGAGTATGTGGAGAAGTTCCTGGCCTTGGAAAAGAGTTGCTGCAACCTCGAGCTCCCAGAGAAAGTCATTGTCGAGTACATGCTGGATGGACTACGCAGGCTAGAGAGGAAGCTGTTGGAAGCCTCAGCAGGAGGTAATCTCATGAACCTGACGCCAGCCAGAGTAAAACAGAAGATCATATCAGTGGCAGAAAGTGAGCGGTTCCAGGATGAATCTACAAGGGAGGACGAATATGCCCGAACAAGGAACGTGTCAAAGGTTGAACCCTCAGTCAGTGCCATGGCCGAACAGATCAGGGAGCTGAAGGATATGATGCAACATGTGATCAGGAGGCAACCAGTCCAAACTAAGCCATGCGGCTTTTGCGCAGCCACAAACCACAAGACAGACGAGTGCCCGACCATCTTAGAGGACAACCAGGCCGAGGTCAACGTAATAGGTGACTATCAGAATTATGGCAACCAGGCGGGCCCAGTCAAGCAGTATGGCGCAGCAGCACCAAATCAAGGAACTTGGAAGAACAACTATCAGCAGAACCAGACTCAGCCAGCACGACAGAATGCACCTCAGTAGACCCAGCAGCCTTACCAGCATCCTCATCATCAGTTTCGGCAAAATACGCCTGGACAGTACCAACAGAATGCACCAAATCAGTACCAGCAGAGAGGACAGAACAGTAATCAGCCAGGTCTGAGCAATCAAGGCTCATCCAACAAGGCTCTCGAGGACATGATAAAAGATCTGGCATCAGCTGTGATTCAGGATCGGGCCACGACCAAAGGAGACATAGAAGATTTGAAGAAGCAAATGTCCCAGCTCACTACTACAGTCTCAGGTCTCTCAGCCAGTGTGCACGCAGGACGACTTCCCTCACAGACAGTTGAAAACCCGAGAGGAAACGTCAGCCTAGTTGAGGTGATTAAGGTGGATGCAGCAGTTGAAGAGACCGTCAAACCAACAGAGGAATTCGGCCAGCTTATACCTGAGGAAGCACCGGCCCTTGTCATCAAAGACACTACAACTCACGGTTCCTCTTATGCTGTAGTTACTTGTGGAGATCAGATATGTGAGAAAGCTGAGTCAGAAACAAGGATGGTGGTCAGGCCAACACAAACCGATCAGATGATGAGGTCGTCACCTACAGCGAGCCATGAGACACCTCCAGGAAAGAATAAGGACCCAGGAGCCTTCACAGTCACCTGTGGCATCGGCAAGACCCAGATACCCCACTGCTTGATTGACTTAGGTGCTGCCATCAATGTGATGCCTTACGCTTTGTACTACTCGCTGAACCTCGGTCCGTTGAAGCCCCCTAAGCTATCTATAGAGTTGGGAGACAGGTTGTGTGTTCGCCCCACTGGACTTCTCGAAAATCTGACCCTTCGGGTAGGAGATCTTGCTGTGCCTGCAGATTTCTATGTCTTACAGATGGAGAATTCCAGAAAGGGCGAGCCACCAGGACTGATTTTGGGACGGCCATTCCTCTACGACACGAAGACTCAGATCAACATGGACTTAGGCCTACTATCATTATCATATGGCGGTAAGGAGGCCGATTTCTATGTCTATGAGGATGCTAGCCGGCCATGCACAAAGAAACCACCAGATATTGTGCACACCACAGACTACGAGACCTTAGTTCCAGACCCACCAGAGCAGAGTATACAGGCTACCAGGCCAGCAGCTATGGCCAAGATGGCTACATCTTCTCGAGGCTATAAGGGGAAGAAACCGTCCGAAAGTAGGAGAGCAGAGCCGAGCGCATAGCTAGATGCGCACACTGGACGAACCGAGGGAGTTGCTGAGCAGAAGTATGACCTCACACGCCCATGGGATCCTAACTTGTGACCCTTACATGAGGTCCTGTCGAGCCAACGACGTTAAACAAAGGCGCTCGCAGGGAGGCAGCCCTGCACGGTTTGCAATTCTTTTACATTTCGGTTTATTTACTTATTATGTTGTTTTGAGTCATTATTGTCACATTGTACCTTGGAAAGGATTTGGTTTCATTTTGCACGGGATTGGACTTAGTCGGCCGGATAATTCCCTTGGAGCTACGCATTTTAGCCCCGGACTTGATCCGAGTTCAGCCGACCACCGTCTACACCCCAGGGGAGTCTCGTTCTACCCTTTTCCTTTCCTTATCTATTTATTGCATGCATTTGTGTGTCTAGATTTGAGTCGTGCCGTGAGGACACGGCTCATTTCAAAAGTGTGGGGTGGGAGAGTCAGTATTGAGTCAGCACGTTTATTTCCTGCACCCTGCACAGAGTCGGCACGTTTTGGGTCAATTTTAAAATTTTTTGTACATGATACTTCACTATTTCCTAGACTTGCAGTAGTGGATAATGATTTGGTGAAATAGATATAGCCGATTTTACATGCATGTCTTTGATGAAACTTGATTTGTGCGACTAACATGTGATCTTAAAATCTTTACGTGCCTTTGTTAGTTGAGATAAACAGGGATGTGGAGTTGATAGAAACGCCCTAGAGAGACTTGACAGATCATTCAAAGACCGAACTCAGGATGTATGGTTATGTAGAGCTCGTGGAGGCTAGCACTTCGAGACGACATAGTACGAGTCTGCTCCGCCACTGCGGCACCCTTGCGGTTGGTCGGGACGGGAAAACTTCACACCGTCCAAGCTCTAGTCCAAGTAGCCGAGAAAATAGGCAAGCGACCCTTGACTTGACCCGTGTCAAAAGGACGATGATGAGTGAGAGCAGGAAGGTTTCTAATCCGAGTAACCGGGAAAATAGACGAGCGACCCTCGGCTTTACTCACGTCAAAAGGAGAAGAAATCACGGTTCGAGCAAGTCACAATCCGCACTACAAATGTTCAAATTCATCATCATTGTGAAGGTTTACACCGAAACAAGTGAAGAGTACCACTGATACATCAAAATCAGACACTATAGCTGACCGAAAAACACTCAACACTTTGAAGCTCGAATCAATCACGTGCAAGAAAAAGCGGCAAAGCATAACCATATAACAGCGAGTTCGAGTCCGAGAATGAGGGTTCATGGGTCTGAAAAGGGCTATCTCCCGAGACATCCGAATTGGTTTGCATCTCGGCTTCAAAGGTAACACGTATCATTAACCCCATGTTTTTTCGCACAATGACATTAGTAGCAAGCATGCATAACAGGCGAGATCTAGAATAATCGATTCATGTCCATGTAGCACGTCTAGGATGACCGAAGCTTTGTGATGTTCGTACTTCATTTATTTCCTCTTATGACCTAGCCCTTGTTCGGGACGAACAAGTTTAAGTGTGGGGTGGTTTGATGAGCCGTATTTATACGACTCATCGAGTCATCAAATCCCACCAATTCCAGTACTTTTATATACGAACAGTTACTTTTTAGTATTGTCTCGTGTTACAGGTGAATTGGAAGCTCTATGAGGAATCACATTCAAAAGACGGTTTTTGGAGCCTAAAACATCACAAGGAGTTTTTGACCGGTCCATAGGCACTTGAAATGAAGAATGGCCGAGAAAAATGAAGAATGGCCCGAGGAAATCAAAAGATGGCCGAAGAAAACCAGGTCGCGTCCGGGAAGAAGCAGGCCACGTCCGAGCGGCCATCCGAGCTCCAGCCGGCCATGCACTCGGCCATCCGAGCTCCATCCGAGCGGGCATGCGAGCGTGCCTCCGAGCGGGCATGCGAGCTCCAGCCTGTCCAGCCGATCGAGCATCCGACCTCCAGCCCGCACCTCCGACCGGCCATCCGAGCTCTTTGGCGCATTCCTCCGAGCGAGCCTCCGAGCTCCATGCGTCCGGCCATTCGAGCATTCCAGCCTTATCCCATCCAATCAAAGTCCAGCAGCCGGCCCAATGTGCATGCGATGCTAGGGTTTCGTAGCTTATTCACCAAGTTAGGGTTTCTCAAACCCTATAAATACAGGAGATCCTGCAGTCTTCAAACCATCCGAAAATCACAGAGAAATCCATCGATCTCACAACACACACAGCCGTGCCCTAGCTGTCCCTCCTTCCTCCGCCAGCATCTCAGTCATACACAGCCAGACCTCATTCCTTGCTTCAGCCGTGCCTTGCTCCTCCTGTTCTTCATCTCGGCCAATTAGTGAAGTTTCTTCCTTTTATTATTTGCATTGTTTACTTATGTCGATGTGTAACTAATCCAATTATTCGGGTTAGGGTTAAATAATTGTGACGATTGTTTTGAGATTCTGTTCTTCAACATTATTCATGCTTTCTATTTAGTTCTTGTGCACATTATTAGTTTGAACTTATTAGGTTAAGGGGAGATCCGAAAGGATACAACTTAACATAGTAATCCTTACTATCTTTTCACTGCTTATTTGATACCGACCCAGTTAGAATAAGTAGTTGCACGAAACCTAATATAACCAGACCAGGAGTATTAGGTTTGCTAGAATTAAACGGTTATAACCAGACCAGGAGTAACCCTAAGAAAGCTAGAATAAATACTTAGAAATCAAGGATAAACGAAGTCACAATTGAATAATACCCTAACCTGAATATCTTCTCTGATTGATAAATCCCTTAGCAATTTTCGATCATTACATTAACCTTTACTTTCACACTAGTTTCTTGTTTTTTCTCCATTACAGAACGAAGTAGTAACCATCTAGCTCCCTTGGGTTCGACCCTTGCTTACCGCTGTTCTAATCCACAGTCTGAAGTGAGGAGATTATAAATTGTTTTTGCACAGGTACGACGACAGCCTGTTCAGTAGCTAAACTTGTAGTTCGGTCTAAGGGGCGCACTTGTATTATAAAATGTTTTAGACTATTAACTTAGTGTCTAGTCTAAGTATTCAAAACTTATTCTATGTGCCATATATTAAGTCAGAACGTCCAAGGTAGAGTGGATGCTTGGAATGGCAAAACTCTACAGCGGGGTTCGTAAACTTGTACGGATAAGTGGATGCTTGGAATGGCAAAGCTTATCTGAGAAGTTTGACTCATCTTAAACACCATTTGGTTGATTGGGAATGATTGATCAAATGGATGCACATAGGCTAATATAACCGGGAATGGAGTATTAGTCTAAATAGAATAAGTGTTCTACGTCCTTGGAATAGGCTAGACAGTGTACGCAAATCGAGTGCTTGGAATGGCCTTGATACACCGTTTGAATACTTAGGAGAGTCACTAAAGGTCAATGATAAACAGGATATAATACAAGTCCCCTGAAACCGAACATTTCTCTTTAATTATAAACTGTAATTTACTTTCCAGTATTAAAATCAACCAACCAACCAATCAATCAATCAAAATAGCTGGTAGCTTTAAAACCAACCAACCGACCTTAAACACGCTCCCACGCTGCGTAATCCCCCCGAAGAACAATTATTCCCCTGGTTCCCTTAGGTTCGACCCCTACTTACCAAGTACTACCCAGTAGTATAGTTGCGAGTAGCGGACTATTATAAATTTATTTGCACAATCGCTTTGACGACGAGCGGTTCTGTCACTGTCCCGAGCCGCTTTCTGCCTGAAATTCATGCACTCCACACTTGGATTCCTGCAAGGGTCACACGCAATGTACGAAATACAAATGAAAAATGCAATGAAATAAAACTCAAAGCGCGGGTTACTCCCCGAAGAGACCTAGTTTAACGTCTTGGTGAGACATAGTGGGGGAGGAAGAACTAGAAGCAATCTCCAATGTCGTCAGGTGGTTCCCGTTGCTTCAGGATGTGGTAGTGCTTGAGGTGTTGCCAGTCGACCACTGTTGACTTTCCTCCCTTTGCGTTCAGCTCCACGTGTCCGTCCTGGTATGCTCTCTTTACTGTGTATGGAACACTCCATCTGGTGCGCAGGTTCCCATGAAATAATTTAAGGCATGATTTGTAGAGAAGAATCCGCTCGCCTCTTCTGAATTTCCTGCGCACCATTCGTTTGTAGTGCCACTTTGTCGTCCTCTCCTTAAAGACATCACCGGGGTCGAGAAGAGGCTTCGGCTCTCCCTTGCAGGGCTCCTTACCTGAGCCTGTAGTCTGCTCAGCATCAGCTGCTCCATCTGTGCTCACCACGCATACATTCATCGGGATGGGGCAGCCCTGTAAAACTCTGCAAGGCTCAATAGAGGTCAGTGAAATATGATCATCAACATCAGCAGAGTCCAGTATATCACAATCAGCAAACAGACTAGGACTCTTAGACATGTCGGGCAAACTAAAAACAGCTCTTTCACTGCCTACTCACAAGGCTAAGGAACATCTATCCATGTCAATGACTGCCTTAGTCGTGTATAGAAATGGTCTACCAAGAATAATTGGGATATCCACGTCCTCAGAGATGTCCAACACTATGAAATCAGCAGGAAAATACAGGTTCTTCACCTTGACTGGAACATCCTTCAGAATCCCTCACGGGAGTCTACAAGAACGATCCGCAAGGCGAATAGTGACATTACTAGGACAAAGATCACCCAAATTCAGTTTAGAGTATAAAGAGAAAGGCATGATAGACACACTAGCACCAAGATTGCATAAAGCACGACGAACAAGAAAACCACCAATATCACAAGGGATAGAAAAACTCCCTGAGTCTTGAAGTTTGGGCGGCATGGGCTGGTGCATGGCTGCACTACACTCCTCGGTCAAGGCAACTGTCTCGGTCCCCTCAATTTTTCTTTTCCCACTCATAATCTCCTTCATAAATTGGGCATAGGTTGGAATTTGCGTGATTGCATCGGTGAAGGGCATCGTGATGTAAAGAGTACGAACTTTATCGATGAACTGCATGAACTCTTTATCCCTTCTTGCACCCTTGAGTCGCTGAGGGAATGAAATTGGAGGTCTATAAGGTGTTGGCTCCACTGGCTGTGCAGAATTTTCCGCTCGGTTTTCAGCTTCTTTTGATGTTTCCTCTTCGGCAGGTGCAGAATCGAGTGCTGATTTTTCTGCTGGGGACTGATGGCATTCACTAACGCCATATGATTCAGATCTGTCTTCGATGGAAGTTTCCCCTGCTCCCTGTTTGCTGAATTTGCTAGTTGAGCAATCTGATTCTCCAACATCCTCTAGTGAATAGCGAGCTCCTCAACAGTCCTTTGCAGGTTTCGCATCTCAGCGGTGGTTTGCTCAGATGCCTTTCGCTGCTCCTCAAACATTCTACGCTGAACATCAGACGTCTTTTGCTGTTCGGTTATGAAGCTTGCTAGCATGGCTTCCATGTTAGACGTCGATCCTAAATTCTGATCTTGCTACGGCTGATTTTTGTTGTTATAGTTCCCTGAGTTCTAACCTTGCTGCTGCTGGGGCTGGTTGTTGAACTTGTTCCTTGACTGGTAGGGAGCGTTCTCCTGCTGCTGTCTGTAAGGAAAACCTGGTGCGGCCTGATTATGTGGCTTGTAAGAAAGGTTGGGATTATTCCTGTTCGGATTATCCCACCGGTTAATGCCTGACCCTTGATTGTACTGCCCTGCATAGTTGACATCCTCCTGGCTTCTGCCTTTACTATCTTGTCCCATCACCGGACAGCCATCTGCAAAATGGGAAGGTGAGCCACAAATCTGACAATAGACACCAACATTGGCAACATCAGATGACTTCATAGAGGAGGCCGTCTTCAGATTTTTTATTTCAGTTGCGAGCATCTTCACTGTATTGGTCAATTCAGCGATGTCACTAGTGCCATCGACTTGACAGAGATCTTGCACGCCCTTTCTGTCTTTGGGATTCCCTCGATCGCTGGTCCAGAGGTGGTAGTCTTGAGCTGCCCTCTCTATAATGTCATAGGTGTCTTTTAGCGGGATTCCGTTCAGTCCTCCACCAGCTGCTTGGTTGATTAAGGTGCGCATCCCCTGATCGATTCCCTCATAGACAGTATCAATAATCTGCCACAGCTCCAGATTGTGATGAGGGCACAGTCTCATCAGCTTTTTGTACCTCTCCCAAGCCTCGTAGAGGGTCTCACCATCCATAGAACGGAACGAGATGATCTGATTCCTGAAGTGTGCTGTCTTTGATGGTGGGAAGTACTGTTGTAGGAATGCCTCAGCTAATTTATCCCAAGTAGTAAAAGTGTCGTCTGCGTGACTGTCTAGCCACCTACCAGCCTTGTCAGACAACAAGAACGGGAATAGCCTCATGTAGTAGGACTCTGGAGGAACACCATTAGTCTTCACTGTGTTGCACATCTGGACAAACCGCTTTAGGTGCTGGTGAGGGTCTTCGTTCATCCGTCCAGAAAACTGGTTGTTCTGCACCATTTGAATGACCCTGTTTTGAGTTCCCATGTGTTATTGGCTATCTCAGGTGGTGCAATGGCAGACTGAAAACCAGAGACACGTGGAGCAGTGTAATCTCCAAGTGTCCTGCGCACTGGCTGTTGTAGAGGACGTTGCTGGTCATCTTTGACCACTCCATTCAGCAAAGATGGGTTGTTCTGATTCATGTTGAGTGCTGCGAGATCACGGTTCAGTGCTCGTAGCTGCCGAGCTTCGTTTTGGACCCTGCGAGTGTTGTTTCGTTGGTCCGGTGAGTCCTCGTCTGAAATCTGAATCTTCTTCTTCTGCCTGGGCGTTTTCCTTGGCATGTACTAAATAGCACCTGCAAAAAGCCAAGGGAAGAGTGAACGTAGCAAGAAAAAGTCAAGTAACGAACAAGATGGAACAGTCTAAATTACACACGTTAATCTAATATCACACTAAACGCTGATCCCCGGCAACGGCGCCATTTTGACAAGTGTATTTTTAACCCTATATAGTCGTCAAATTATAAGTTTTAGGGGTTCAATTGCAGTCAAACAAAATTTGTAAACCTTGGCAAGCCAAGGGTCGATCCTAGGAGCAGTGCGTGTGAATACTAGCAAACAGTGTGACCTATTTAGCTATTCCGAATGACAAAAGGTTTTGTGGGGTTGAAACAAGCAGAAATTAAATAGCAGAAAATAAATGGTTGTAATAAATCAGAGAAAGAATCCCAGATTCCGTACTTCACCCGTGCTAACCCCACTAATCATGCAATCGTTCTACATTAATTATTCATGCTATCGAATATGGAATAAAACCGAAATAACACTAGACAAGCCGCCCATCCACGGATCATTGTCTAGATTCATCCTCTCTTAAGTCCCATATTGAACCACCCGATGCAACATCAAGCTTGCAATGCTCTCGTAGTATTATCCCACCAAGAAACTTCTCAAGAAGATATAACGTTGTGAATCCATGGTGTGGACAACTCCCTTGGAGGGTATCAAACCGCACATAATACTCATAGAGTGTCTCGCCTCAGGATTGTTCAAAAGCCATGAGTTTCTCATGGACCTTAAGCCGAAGGGAAGGTGGAGAGAATTCCAATAGGAACTGGGCTCGTAGATCATAATAATCACCTTCATGGACTGCATATGAGTAGTACCAAGACACGGCGTAGTCGGTTAGAGAAAACTTAAAGCAACTAAGCTTAAAGTTCTCTAATGACTCGCCCTTAGGCTTCATGCGGCCGCAAATGGAATGGAACTCTTGAACATGCCTCACGGGATCCTCACCAAAGTTACCTCCAAACTGGGGGAGATGGTGATACATCCAAGAAGGCATGGCTAACAAAGAGAGCAAGAACAAAGGGGAAAAACAAACAAAAGAACAACTTCACCAATGCACAACTCCCCGGCAACGGCGCCAAAATTTGACAAGCACTAGTCGTGATCATGCAAATCAAAGATAAAATTTATAGTCCGCTACTTAGGGCTCACTAAAAAGATAGTAGATCGGCAAGTAGGGGTCGAACCCAAGGGAGTTGTAATGGCTACTATTTGTTCCTTTAAACAAGAAGGTAAGGCACATTGGGGGGGATTTTGGAACAAGTTAATACTAGTGCATAAAGTAAAGGAACGAAATGTAACAAGCAAGGGGAGCATTCGGTCTAGGGATCCATTGTCACACATTAATCATGGATATCGAACGATCTATTTCACATTTCGTAGGGTGTGGTTGCCCCGGCAAAGGTGACAACCCAAAGTACTCCGGCAAAGGTAGTACACCACGGTTTCACCGAACTAGGTAGTAGTGTGGTGCCATAGGCAACCCAAAGCATTTAAGCTCCACTACCTCACTAGGCCCAGATTTTAACCTTCTAATCTAGTCCTTATTAGATTGAACAATCCGGCAAGGGCATTGTTCTATCTATGTGTACTATCCATTATTGCCGCAAAGCATCAAATGGATGTTACAATAAGGGTCATTAGCTTGACTAAGCTTTGTGGCAAGACATCCACTTAGCCAAGCCTTTGACCCGTGGAGTGATATCCAAGGACTAGTGAAATGTAAAATAGCATTACGTACTAGAATCTCAAAATGTGTTGACAATGTTATTGTCGCTAGTTCATCATTGACCTCTAATGATCATACTTTGTGTCATGAGTGTGGTTCACTCCATTCCAAGAGGTCACCCAAAGTAAGGCCATTCCAAGCACTTACACCACATGAACACAAAGAAGCATTAAGAATAGGGTCTCAAAACCGTGCCTCAATGTAGAATGATCCCTAAACCGAAGAGGGAGTTTTAGCCACTCATATCCATGGGAAGGATATGAGGGCAATGGATGGAATGCAAGTACATGAAAGTAAGAACAGTAAAGTAAGTGCAAGAAAGTAATACAAGAATGTAAATGCAAGAGAAAATAAAGAAGGAGTAGAGAGATGTTGATTCTTTCCCAAGCCAAATTACAAGAGGTTCCCCTAAGGGATTTTAGCATGTCATTTACAAGGGCCAAGGGGCTCTATATATAGAGAATGAGGAAGATTCTAGGCCCTTGGATGAGACTTGATCTTCAAGTTTGAGTGGCATAAGTGATTTGGCACAAGCAATGGCCCAACCGACTTTCCTCTTTGGCCTAGGGGTCCTTGGCATTGGTGAAGGTTGCCTTGGAGTGAGCACACGCCAGGCCACGTCAGCCCTCGAAGGACGAGCCGAGAACTGCAGTGGGGCCCGCTTTTGGCCCTCGGTTGAGTCGAAATGGCTTAGTCTTTGGCCAAGGGCAGTTTTGCTCGAGCGTCCAGCCTGAAAATTGAGATCCTCCGAATAAGTGGGCATTCCAAACAACTTGATCGAGCCAGTTTTCCAAGATTCGCCCGTCTGGTCGAGCATTTTGGTTCTGGCCCTTTCAGCGCGCGGGTTCCTTGCTTGAAGCTGGGCCAACTGCCAATCCGCTCGAGCGTTTTCCTTGGAAAGGTGAAATCCTCCGATTTATCTTCTATTTGAATGACTTTGCTGGAGACGGAATTGAGAAATTGGCAGGTTTGCTCGACAAACTCGATTGTGGACCTTGGAGGCTCGGCAGTGACTCGGACATGCGCTCGGGCATGCGCCCGGCATGCGCCCGGACATGCGCTCGGACATGCGGTCGGGCATGCGCTCGGCCATGCGGCCTTGGGAGCTCGGGTGTGCGCTCGGGTACTCGGCCTTGGAAGCTCGGATGCGCGCTTAGGTACTCTGGCATTTCTCAGTAGCGTCCGTCCTTAGTTCTCGGACGCGTCCGTCCTTGCGCCTGGGACGCGGTCTATGCTCTTGGCAGGACTGGACCATTTCGGGCCTCCCTCGATTTTCTTCGGGCAAACCTCAATTTTTCTCGAGCATCCCTCGAGTCATATGCTCATAAGATGGTCAAGAACTCCTTGTGATGATTTTGGCACAAAATGCCCTCTTTTAAGCTCGATTCCTCTTTGGACTCCAAAAGGCCCTGAAATCCAAAACAACATTAACAAGTAAATGTTCTCATGATCAAATGTCGTAAATGGTGGGATTTAATGATTTAATGAGTCGTATAAATATGTCTCATCAAACCACCCCACACTTGAACTTGTTCGTCCCGAACAAGGCCTTAAGTCACAAGAGGAAAACACATATGCAAACATCACAAGTCTTTCTCGGCCACTATATAAATGCTAGTCTAGACTTCCCCTTTCCATGCATCCTCGATCATTACTCAAGCATTTTGCTAACACATGAGATTCAACTTGATACATGTACCTTTGAGTCAAGATGCAAACCAATTCGAATGAGTGGGAGGTAGTCCTTTTTAGGCCCATGATCTACACTCTTGGATTCGGATCTTGTTACATGGTTATACTTGTTGCTTCTTCTAGCACGTGATGAATTCAAGCTCAAGGGTTGAGTCCTTTTTTGATACTTTCCTTGGACATACTTGTAGTGAACTTGGCCTTTGGCTTTTTGGTGTGACTTTGATAATCCTTCACTTTGCTTCGGTTAGAACCTCACATGAGATGATTTTTCTTTCTTTTGAGCTTTGCTTCTTTTGTGATTTTCTTGTCCATTCCTTCTTGGGAGGTCCAATCATCGCCCTCAAGCATATGGAAATACCTCCCCGCTCTTTCTCATCCTTGTCGTTTCGTGCGAGTCAAGATGAGGGTCACTCATCTATTTTCCCGACTACTAGGACTAGAGATAGGACGGTTTGATTCCCGTCCCACCACTTGCATAAACGCTGCAATGGTGGAGTCAACTACAACCACGAGTCTCAAAGCGCAGCCTCCACAAGTCCATATAACCATGTAACTCGAATCCCCGATCCTTGAGTGCTTTGTCAAGCCTCACTAGGACATTTCTATCAACTCCACATCCCCTATTTATCCCAACTCATAAGGTCACATAAGAAGTTAGATCACATGTTAGTCGCACAATTATAATTTCATAAGAGTAATGCATGTACTAGGATCCATCTATTTCACATCATGAAAGCACAACTCCCCCATTCATACGCATTTTATTCACTAAACTACGCATTTTATTCAAAAATTTTAAAATTTTCAAAGGGAAACGTGCTGACTCATGCATGTGTAAGAAAAATAGACGTGAGACACAACAAACTACTAAACACCCCACCCCACACTTTTGAAATGAGCCGTGGCCTCACGGCACAACTCAATCAAGACAATAAGCACAAAATCAATGGAAAGAAACAAGGTAAAAGAGTGAAATGGAACTCCCCTCGTATGCCATGAAGTGACAAGGCGTGGACTAGTATCGGAAACTCATGGGAAGCTAGGCCGGGCTTGGTTTCTCAGGTGAGCCTCGGCTTTGGGTGCGTCTCGGTCTAGGACTGTCGCTGGGTTCCTCGGGCCTAAGGTCTCGGATGCGCTCGGTGCTCTCCTTTGGCACGCCCGGCTCTACTTAAAATGCGTAGCAGAACAGGCAAAGTGTGTAGCACTTGGACCCGACCTACAAAAACATCCTTATTTCTTTCCGATCATAAAAGAGGTGAGGGTTAGTATAAAATGCAAGAAAGTAAAATGCAAAAAAATACTGTAAAATGAGAAATGTCGGGCTACCTCCCGGCGAGTGCCTTTGTTTAACGTCGTTGGCTCGACTGTACCTCATTAGGGATCATAAGTTTGGATCCCATGGTCGTGTGAGGTCAAACTTCTTCCCAACTGCCCTTTTAATCCTTCCAAAGTACGTATATGGCAGTGGGCTCGGTTCTTCCCTCAAACGGTCGGGTGGCCTTGTCTTTACATCTTTCCGAGGAGAAGTGGCCCTCCTGAGCATAGCCAATGATCCATCAAGCCGTGCCCTCTTGTTTTTCCATCTCAGTTTCCATTGAAACATCCCATGCCTTTGTCTCTTGTTTGTGTATGAGTGGATGGCATCCTTGCAACGTTGTAAGTTCATAATCTTGCCATCACACTCAAGTGGCATCAAGCATGTTCCATTGGTGAGCCTTGAGTTTGTGGCGATGAGGAACGGTCTTTTCAGAGTGAGGGAATTCTCCGGGCTGCCTAGTGGACTTAGGATGAGCGGGTACTCCAATATAGACTCTTTTAGAGCCTCCTCCATGTCCTCCACTGTCTCTTCTCCCCGGTCTCTCCTCATCTTGGACAATATTTCCCGTATCTCGGCAAAGGTTTCTTCGGTTTTGGCGTGATCTTGGTGCATTGTTTCAACCGGCTCCATCACAACATCCTCAAGCAACTCGGTCTGCAATGAGTCCATTTCCACCATTTGCGCCTCATCTTCTATTTGGTGCACCAGCTCTCGTCTTGGTCTCGTCTTTTGTGCATCATCATCTATCAAGTCCCAAGCTTCATCCTCTCTTAAGTCCCATATTGAACCACCCGCGGCAACATCAAGCTTGCAATGCTCTCGTAGTATTATCCCACCAAGAAACTTCTCAAGAAGATATAACGTTGTGAATCCATGGTGTGGACAACTCCCTTGGAGGGTATCAAACCGCACATAATACTCATAGAGTGTCTCGCCTCAGGATTGTTCAAAAGCCATGAGTTTCTCATGGACCTTAAGCCGAAGGGAAGGTGGAGAGAATTCCAATAGGAACTGGGCTCGTAGATCATAATAATCACCTTCATGGACTGCATATGAGTAGTACCAAGACACGGCGTAGTCGGTTAGAGAAAACTTAAAGCAACTAAGCTTAAAGTTCTCTAATGACTCGCCCTTAGGCTTCATGCGGCCGCAAATGGAATGGAACTCTTGAACATGCCTCACGGGATCCTCACCAAAGTTACCTCCAAACTGGGGGAGATGGTGATACATCCAAGAAGGCATGGCTAACAAAGAGAGCAAGAACAAAGGGGAAAAACAAACAAAAGAACAACTTCACCAATGCACAACTCCCCGGCAACGGCGCCAAAATTTGACAAGCACTAGTCGTGATCATGCAAATCAAAGATAAAATTTATAGTCCGCTACTTAGGGCTCACTAAAAAGATAGTAGATCGGCAAGTAGGGGTCGAACCCAAGGGAGTTGTAATGGCTACTATTTGTTCCTTTAAACAAGAAGGTAAGGCACATTGGGGGGGATTTTGGAACAAGTTAATACTAGTGCATAAAGTAAAGGAACGAAATGTAACAAGCAAGGGGAGCATTCGGTCTAGGGATCCATTGTCACACATTAATCATGGATATCGAACGATCTATTTCACATTTCGTAGGGTGTGGTTGCCCCGGCAAAGGTGACAACCCAAAGTACTCCGGCAAAGGTAGTACACCACGGTTTCACCGAACTAGGTAGTAGTGTGGTGCCATAGGCAACCCAAAGCATTTAAGCTCCACTACCTCACTAGGCCCAGATTTTAACCTTCTAATCTAGTCCTTATTAGATTGAACAATCCGGCAAGGGCATTGTTCTATCTATGTGTACTATCCATTATTGCCGCAAAGCATCAAATGGATGTTACAATAAGGGTCATTAGCTTGACTAAGCTTTGTGGCAAGACATCCACTTAGCCAAGCCTTTGACCCGTGGAGTGATATCCAAGGACTAGTGAAATGTAAAATAGCATTACGTACTAGAATCTCAAAATGTGTTGACAATGTTATTGTCGCTAGTTCATCATTGACCTCTAATGATCATACTTTGTGTCATGAGTGTGGTTCACTCCATTCCAAGAGGTCACCCAAAGTAAGGCCATTCCAAGCACTTACACCACATGAACACAAAGAAGCATTAAGAATAGGGTCTCAAAACCGTGCCTCAATGTAGAATGATCCCTAAACCGAAGAGGGAGTTTTAGCCACTCATATCCATGGGAAGGATATGAGGGCAATGGATGAAATGCAAGTACATGAAAGTAAGAACAGTAAAGTAAGTGCAAGAAAGTAATACAAGAATGTAAATGCAAGAGAAAATAAAGAAGGAGTAGAGAGATGTTGATTCTTTCCCAAGCCAAATTACAAGAGGTTCCCCTAAGGGATTTTAGCATGTCATTTACAAGGGCCAAGGGGCTCTATATATAGAGAATGAGGAAGATTCTAGGCCCTTGGATGAGACTTGATCTTCAAGTTTGAGTGGCATAAGTGATTTGGCACAAGCAATGGCCCAACCGACTTTCCTCTTTGGCCTAGGGGTCCTTGGCATTGGTGAAGGTTGCCTTGGAGTGAGCACACGCCAGGCCACGTCAGCCCTCGAAGGACGAGCCGAGAACTGCAGTGGGGCCCGCTTTTGGCCCTCGGTTGAGTCGAAATGGCTTGGTCTTCGGCCAAGGGCAGTTTTGCTCGAGCGTCCGGCCTGAAAATTGAGATCCTCCGAATAAGTGGGCATTCCAAACAACTTGATCGAGCCAGTTTTCCAAGATTCGCCCATCTGGTCGAGCATTTTGGTTCTGGCCCTTTCAGCGCACGGGTTCCTTGCTTGAAGCTGGGCCAACTGCCAATCCGCTCGAGCGTTTTCCTTGGAAAGGTGAAATCCTCCGATTTGTCTTCTATTTGAATGACTTTGCTCGAGACGGAATTGAGAAATTGGCAGGTTTGCTCGACAAACTCGATTGTGGACCTTGGAGGCTCGGCCGTGACTCGGACATGCGCTCGGGCATGCGCCCGGCATGCGCCCGGACATGCGCCCGACATGCGCCCAGACATGCGCTCGGGCATGCGCTCGGCCATGCGGCCTTGGGAGCTCGGGTGTGCACTCGGGTACTCGGCCTTGGAAGCTAGGATGCGCGCTCGGGTACTCCGGCATTTCTCGGTAGCGTCCGTCCTCAGTTCTCGGACGCGTCCGTCCTTGCGCCTGGGACGCGGCCTGTGCTCTCGGCAGGACCGGACCATTTCGGGCCTCCCTCGATTTTCTTCGGGCAAACCTCAATTTTTCTCGAGCATCCCTCGAGTCATATGCTCATAAGATGGTCAAGAACTCCTTGTGATGATTTTGGCACAAAATGCCCTCTTTTAAGCTCGATTCCTCTTTGGACTCCAAAAGGCCCTGAAATCCAAAACGACATTAACAAGTAAATGTTCTCATGATCAAATGTCGTAAATGGTGGGATTTAATGATTTAATGAGTCGTATAAATACGTCTCATCAAATCTCAATCATTGAACGCCGCCCATCCACGGATTATCAACGATTTCGATTTATTAAATTAAAGGTTTTCCTATTAAATCATGCAAACATGACCTAACATCAATTTCATGCAATCCGGTTAATCCCTAGGGCCCATCCATCTTTCGGCATATAACCTAAATACGTTCTATCAATGCAAACATACCCTTTGATGTAAATACATGCATAGAACGATGATATTAAGCACACAATGAAATTGAATAATCGAATCGCATAAATAATAACTTTAATTGATCACATGAAGAGTTAGGGTTACATAGCACGGGATCCGTAGGATCCCGGAATAAAGAAGACTACTCCCTATTCATGGCGATTAGCCAAAAAAAGTGTAAATTGAAGGAAGAAACGAATAAACCGTAGACGATTGGCTCGTTGATCCTCACGATGAAAACTTGTCTTCTCTCCCAAGTTAGGGTTTTTGCTCCAAAATCACAACAACTCATCCACTCTGGTCGTGTTTCCTTATATAGACCGTCTAAAAAGGCCAGAAAGCCCAAAATCAATTTTTGGAAATCAGTTGAAAATTCTCCTCGGAAGTGCCGTGACTACCGTGACCATTGGTGGGGGTCACGGCAGTCACGGCAGTTGCTCGCATCGCCGTTTTCTTCTGAGGTAAAAACCTACCGTGACCACCGTGACCTTTGGTGTGGGTCACGGCAGTCACGGGAACTGCTGTTTCCTTCTGAGTTAAAAACCTACCGTTACTACCGTGACTCTGATGAGACATCACGGTGGTCACGGCTCTTCATTGGTGCAAAGCTCGATTTGGCCGTTTTAGTCGATCTTTTTCATTTTTTCGACATCTTAGACTCAAGGAGCGAAGATGTGTCAATTTAACCTGAAACACTAGAGAAAGACATCAAATAGAGACAATTTGCCGGGAGAATGAACGTTATCCTTCATCGAATGTAGTGAATAATCAGTCAGAATATTGACTGATCACGAGAATATTTGGAGAGATATTCTTGGAGGATCTTTTGCTCCGAAGATTTTGATCCAACGAATATATATGCTGGTTGTTGCCCAAGTCAGTTTGAATATTTTGTTACAAGATTTAGAAGTGATCAAAGATTTGAGAAGACTTTGTTCGATATTTTAGGAAACTAAATATCTAGCATATATGTAGCAAAAAACAAATTTAGCATATATCCAATTAGATCGGTATGGGACGATCTAATTGGTGTAATGATCAAGCCAGTATGGGATGGACAAATCAGCGAGAAGATCTTGTACATACTTGGTGATCAAGATGAGAGATTTTCGAGCAAGAAAATATAGGGCCACCCGGTAAGGAAACCACTATATAAAGGATGGTACGACTGCCTTTCAAAGCGTGGTTCTTGTTGGAAATCCTTGGCTGCATGCTTGCTGAAGTAAGAACGACCGGAGATCGCGTGTTCAAGGAAGCTTTGGATTTGTGCATTCAACCGTATAACTCGGAGGGAGATGTACTACGATCTGAGCCATAAGGGAAGGGTTACTTGCTGTGCGGTGACAATCGAGTTAGAGCACTACTAAGATTCGTCTGGAAGTACACTTTAATACAAGTAACCGTTCCAAAATGCTTATAGTGGAAACTAGAAGGTAGTGGGTTTTTCCTAGGTACTGATTCCAGTAACTAGGTTTCCACTATATTGCTGTGTGTTGTTTACTTTTACATTCTGTTTTAATTTCCTCCGTCTATATACTTGGCGAGTAACGATACTCGGTAAGTATAGCTAACTAACGAGCCTAACACTAATCAAACTCGGCAACCCACACTAGAAATCTATTGCTCCGCTCTGCACATAGTTAGAGTCAAGCAATCGAGATTTGAAGTCCTTGTAGCAACAAGTCAGATGATATGCATACTTTTATAAATACTTGGATTCATGGATGCAGGTGTTCTACACAACACTTCTAGTGGGAGATTCCAAAACAGCACATATAAAGCATGGCTTAATTATCTTTTACATAGCGGAATGATAGGGCATTCTCTTCCCTTTCCACCCGCATAAATACTTGCTGCCGTTTAGCCTCATTCTCTGCCGCTTCTGCCTCTCTATCGCAGCAGAAGTTGGTGTCATCGTGATCATCTTGTCGCCATAAGTTGGTTCAGCCACTCTAGTATAGATACTATATTGGTTGCCAATTACGCGCTTGTCCAGCCACGCGACAATATCAGAAAAGACCATCACACAACTCGACAATGAATGAAAGAATGAGCTCCCAATTTTTATTAAATAAAGAAACAGGAATGGGGTGCCTACTGTAAGATTTATGGCATGTAGTTTGGCAAAACTCTGTGTAGTTGTTCAAACTGTTGTACAAGGTAGAGCAGAGGCAACTGTCCTGAAACAAGTTGAAGCAGATGGAATGTTTCTTAATTCAGATTAGCCAACATAGTCAACCGATGAAGATCAAGACGGTTGCTGATGGAAGGACAGAAGATGGAAGTTTCCTAATTTAGATTAGGCAACTTGTTCAACCGACGTGGAACAAGTCAGACGCAGCATATGTTTCCTAAAACAGATTAGGAAAGTCGGTGATGTGACACATTAAAGATATGATGCAGATCTTGGAGTTGGTGGATGCAAATATACTCATGCATATCTAAGAAGTCGGTGGAGTGTTTTTAGGGAAGACTTGCGCTAGAAGATAACTTTGCAAAGAAGATAATCAAAGGAGTTTCCTAAACGGAGTTGAAGATCTATGAAGGATTATCTACAAGAAGATATGCGCAAGGATTTAGGAAAGATTCCCTAAAAGATTTAGGAAAGATTTCCTAAAGAGATAGGCGGTTGAAGATAGGAAACCTAGATACTTTAGGATTTCTACCGCTCTATATAATGAGGGCTGATGGACTCGTTCTACTCAGCACTCACGGAGATATTATTCACGCTCATACTCACTGAAGGGAGGTGAAGGCAAACGGCAGTGAACTAATCATTCACGACGCTCGGATTCAGTCTATTCTAGTGCTTGATAGACTGATCGAAGAACAACTTGAAGCTACACGCACCGTTGGTTGTTACCGCGCATTCGGGAGAAGGCGCTGATTCTCAAGGAGGATCATATTGGTGGAATCGGAGGTGAGGCTCTGATTTAGGAGGAGACTTAGTTAGCAGTTACTAGAGTGTTAGTGGCTCAGGCAGTTTAAGAGAGATTCTGTAAATGTAAGCTTCTGTACACTAAACTCATTATTAGTGAATTTCTATCCACCGTGTCAAGGAGACAGACCCCCAGACGTAGGCTCGTTAACGCCGAACTGGGTAACAACTTTGCGTGTCGTTTATTTTTCCGCAGTGCATAATTTTTGCATAAGTTGTTCTAGAACTTGTTCTGCACTCGACAAGAATAACATCTCAATCACCACGGGAAGATTTCAATTGGTATCAGAGAAAACACTCAACACACAGAGTGATATCAAAAGTTGTTTAAGATGGATTTGAGAGAAGGGCAGAACATCACGCGATCACCGCTGTTATAAGGAAACAAGTATGGATACTGGAGGGTGCGAATGAAGGCGTTTCTAAAGTCGCAGGATGAATCAGTTTGGGAAGCTATTGAAAACGAGTGGACACACCCCATGGCTATCGACGAAGCTGGCAAGACTGGTCCTCTCGCTAAAATTCTATGGACTGAGGGACAGAAGAAGATCGAAGCCGCAAACTCCAAAGCAATGAATGTCATATTCTCAGGAGTTGATGAAAAGAATTTCAAGATGATTTCAACATATGAGATTGCAAAGACAGCTTAGGACATACTGCAAACAACTCACGAAGGTACGGAAAAGGTCAAGATTTCCATAATGGAGATGGTCACGACAAAATTCGAAAATCTAAGAATGCATGAGGACGAGGCTATAGCTGACTTCAACACATGGGTACTTGATATCTCTAATGAATCGTTTGCCCTTGAAGAGTCTATGAGCGAAGAGACGCTGGTCAGAAAGGTGCTGAGGTCTCTATCAAAGTCGTATGCAATGAAGACACTTGCAGTCAAGGAAGCACACAATGTGAAGACCATGAAGCTGGATGAACTGATGGGATCCCTGTGGTCACATGAGATGGAGATGAATAAAGAGGAACAACTCATGAAGGTTAAAAGTGTTGGTCTGAAAATTGAAGTCTCTGTTGTTCAGGATAAATTTGGGGAGATGTCTGAACAACAATATGCTATGTTCGCTGACAAGCGTATTTTTAACCCTTTATAGTTGTCAAAGTATTAGTTTTAGGGGTCAAATTGCAGTCAAACAATATTTATAAACCTTGGTAAGCCAAGGGTCGATCCTAGGAGCAATGCGTGTGAATACTAGCAAACAGTGCGACCTATTTAGCTATTCCGAATGGCAAAAGGTTTTGTGGTGTTGAAACAAGCAGAATTTAAACAAGCAGAAAATAAATGTGCAGAAAATAAATGTTGTATTTTTATTCAGAGAGAGAATCCCAGAATCCGTACTTCACCCGTGCTAACTCCACTAATCATGCAATCATGTCACGTTAATTATTCATGCTATCGAATATGGAATATAACCGAAATAACACTAGACAAGCCGCCCATCCACGGATCATTGTCTAGATTAATCTCAATCGTTGAACGCCGCCCATCCACGGATTATCAACGATTTCGATTTATTAAATTAAAGGTTTTCCTATTAGTTCATGTAAACATGACCTAACATCAATTTCACGCAATCCGGTTAATCCATAGGGCCCATCCACCTTTCGGCATATAACCTAAGTACGTTCTATCAATGCAAACACACCCTTTGATGTAAATACATGCATAGAACGATAAAATTGAGCACACAATGAAATTGAATAATCGAATCGCATAAATAATAAACTTCAATTGATCACATGAGAGTTAGGGTTACATAGCACGGGATCCGTAGGATCCCGGAATTAATAAGACTACTCACTATTCATGGTAGTTAACCAAAAATAGTGTAAAGAAGGAAAGAAACGAGTAAACCGTAAAGACGCGGTGTAGCTCGATGATCCTCACGCTGAAAGCTCTGTCTTCTCTCCCAAGTTAGGGTTTTTCTCCAAAATAACAACACCCCAAACTAATCTGATCGTTGCACTTTTATAGCTTTCCCAAAAAGGGTCAAAAACCCAAAAACTGCTCTATTGCCAAAAAGAATCAGAATTTGCCAAAAACGGATTTGGAAGAAACGCAGCAACTTCGGGTCGATTTATCATGGTCTTAACTTCCGAATTGGATCTTGGCGTAAACTACAAAGTTGTAGCCCTTTGAATTATCTTTCCAACAAGCATTGAATCAACCAATTTGGACACCGTATGAGATTTCTGCCTGCAAAATACTTTGACGGGGCCGTTACACCCGTTACAGCTGGGTGTAACGGCTGTAACGGATTAAGCAAAAATATCTGAGAAAATTCATGCCCGTTACAGCCGTTACAGCTCGAGGTGTAACGGCTGCTGAAGATTGTAACGGGCTGACTTCTTTTGCATTTTTGGAGGTCTAAACCTTCGAATCTGCTCTTGTTGTAAACTACAAAGTTGTAGGGAATTGAATTAGCTTTCCAACAAGCTAAATTTTGACTCATTTGGACACCAATTGCGACCTGTAGGTGCAAAATAAGTAGGGAAGGTCAATCTGCCCTGTTTTGTCCTGTTTTTGCCCAAATCTTCACTAATTGCTTTGCTTTGCTTCGGATCAATCCAAAAGTATTAGATATGTGATATATGACCTGAAACACTAGAAAACATATCAAATGACAATAAAATGTCGGGAAAACAAACATAATCCATCATCGAATGAAGTGAATAATAGGTCAAGAATTCGACCGATCATTCGCCAAGAACTTTGGAAATTTTATGAGAAGACAGTACAATCCAAGTTCTGGTCTAGGTCAGTCAAGGTTTAAAAAGGATGAAAAGTTTCAAAAGAAGGACAGATCTGGAGACTTTAATCACGACAACAAAGGCAAGGGAATTCAATGCAGAGAATGTGAAGGGTTCGGACATATTCGGGCCGAATGTATCAACTCACAGAAGAAGAAGAATGCTTATGCTGTCAGCTGGAGTGATAGTGAATCTGATCAGGAAGGTGAGTCCAACAACTTTGTAGCCCTTGCTACCTATGTCAATAAGGGAGGAGAAGGAAGCAAAGAAGTATAGTCAAAGTCATCCTCGGAGGATCACACAGTACTCAAGCTGTAGTGATGAAGAAGAAATCCCTGACGAAAAAATCGCTAACAATTACAAGGAGTTGTTCCAACAGTGGATGATTGAAGTTGAGCGGAATAAAAAACATCACAGTATTCTGGCAGATCTGAAAGAAGAAAAAGAAAAGCTCTGAGAAGAAGCTGCTATCTTAGCTGCACAGAAGGTGGAACATCAACAGATTATCACTGATCTAAAAGTCCAGATGAAAGAAGTTCAAAATGAACGCGATGAACTTGTTACACAAAAGGGCGAGCTTCTGGCAGTAATATCATCTCTGAAAATTCAGAATGAGATAAGCCCAGGGAAACATCCAGAATTAGTAGATGATCTAAAGAAGAAGAATGCTGCTCTACAACGAAGAGAGGTAAATCTTCTTAATATTGTGGATGCCTTGAAATGTGAGATTGAAATAGAGAAACTTTTTCACACTGAGACACTAGACGAGCTGAACAACCTAAAGAAGTCTGTCAAAATGCTAAATTCCGGCACTGAAGATCTGGACTCTATTCTGGGAACTCAAAGGACGAGTGGCAGTTACAAAGGCATAGTGTTTATTGGTACATCTGGCCACGGAAAGATGGCGTTTGTGAAAGCTGAGCCACGATCGCAAATTGTTCCAGCTGTGCACCACCCGCGAAGAAAAGCTACATGGTACCCCCAAAAAAGCAGGACAAACGAAGGTGTTTTCACTATAACCGAGTAGGGCACATCAGATCAAGATGTCAGGAATTTCACAAGTGCCTCAGAAGATGGTTCAAGTGCCAAAACCTCATGTGAAGCAAGTCTGGAAAGTTAAACAAATGAGTGAGGTTTGTCATGTTGCACTCAGTTCCACTAGTCATCTGAATATGGAAAGGTGGTACTTTGATAGTGGTTGTTCTAGACACATGACGGGGAATCTTGAGTTTCTGACCAACATAGAAGAGTTCAAAGGGAAGTCAAATGTGACATTTGGAGATGGAGTAGAAGGCAGAGTGCTTGGAATAGGAACTCTGTATGTTCAAGGCTTACTGAACAGGCTTGTCGTCGTACCTGCGCAAAAACAATTTATAATTTCCTCGCAATGAACTGTGGGTTAGCACAATGGCAAGCAAGGGTCGAACCCAAGGGAGCTAGATAGCTACTACTTTGTTCTGTAATGGAGAAAGACAAGAAACTGGAATGAGAGTAATTGTTAGTGCAAAAACTGTAAATCACGAAATAAACTGGGTTGTAAATATCAGGGGGAAATATTCAGATTAGGGTTTGATTGTGACTTGTTTTATCATAGACTTCTAAATATCTAATTCAATGTTTTAAGTGTGGTTGTCCCGACAAAGGTGACTTCCCAAATAACCCGACAAAGGTGTTATGCCACTACCTAATTCCCCTAGGTTTAATTAACCCGACAAAGGTGTTAATTGCCCTAGTCGTACTACCTATCTAAACGACAAAGTATTAGATAGATGACTAATGTAGAAATATGCGCAACTAGATTTCACGACAAAGTATACGTCTAGTCTAACAATATTTCATGGAATTAATGTATGAGAATTAGTAAAACATAGAATATAGCATTAATAACCAAGTCTAAAAAACATAGTCACAATATAATAAACCCTAATCCGAATAGAAGGTTTAGTTACACATGATCATGGTGAAACAATGCAAGTAATAAAGGAAGAAACTTCACTAAAAACAACCGAGAATGGAGCAACTAGGGCACGGAGGAGCTGCTGCCGTGAGGGCTGAGCTACGGCGGACGGCGGAGGAGCTGGGCGGAGCAAGGTGGTGCACGGCCAAGGAGGAGAGCACACGGTTTGTTATGTGTTGAAGGGATGAATTCTAATGTAGTATGCACCTCCTTATATAGAGTTTGTAGAAACCCTAAAACTTCCAAAATAGGCACCAAAGATTATTATGGAAATATTTCCAAAGTAATCTTGCTTGATCTTCAAGCCACCTTGAATCTTCTAGATTATTCCAAAACCCTAGGTGTAAGTTTGCCCTAATTTCACATTGCTTTTGGGCCGGACGAATGGACTTGGACGCTAGGGCTTGGACTCAGCATGAAATTTGGATTTTTCCCCGAAGTACTGTTCACGGCCCGAAAATCACTGTTCACGCCGGATTTACTATTCACGCTGGAATTACTATTCATGCGGAGTACTGTTCACGCGCGGAGTTACTGTTCACGAGCCGAAAAACACTGTTCACGGCCCTCTTTTTGCTCCGTTCTTCCATTGCGATGTTTTTGGCTTCAAAAGCCGTCTTTTAAGCACGATTCCTCCTAGAGCTTCCAAATCACCTGAAATACGAAACAACACTAAAAAGTAACTGTTCGCATAATAAAGTGAATGAAATGGTGGGAATTAATGACTCAATGAGTCGTATAAATACGGCTCATCAAACCACCCCACACTTAAACTTGTTCGTCCCGAACAAGAACTAGGTCATAAGAGTAACGACTAGTGTAAACATCACAATGCTTCGGTCATCCTAGACGAGCTACATGGACATGAATTAAGCTATTATAGATCTCGCCAGTTATGCATGCTTGCTACTAATATCATCGTGCGAAAAACATGGGGTTAATGATACGTGTTACCTTTGGGTCGAGATGCAAACCAATTCGGATGTATCGGGAGATAGCCCTTTTTAGACCCATGAACCCTCATTCTCGGACTCGAACTCGCTGGAATATGGTTATGCTTTGCCGCTTTTTCTTGCACGTGATTGATTCGAGCTTCAAAGTGTTGAGTGTTTTTTTTTGGCCAGCTATAGTGTCATCTGATTTGGGATTTCAATGATGCTTTCACATGAGAAACGTGTGGACTATCACAATGGTGGTGGATTTGTTGCCTTGAAGTGCGGATTGTGACTTGCTTGAACCGTGGTTCCTTCTCCTTTTGACGCGAGTCAAGCTGAGGGTCGCTCGTCTATTTTCCCGGTTACTTGGATTAGAAACCTTCCTGCTCTCACTCATCCTCGACCTTTTGACACGGGTCAAGTCAAGGGTCGCTTGCCTATTTTCCCGGCTACTTGGACTAGAGCTTGGACGGTGTGAAGTATTCCCGTCCCGACCAACCGCAAAGGGTACCGCAGTGGCGGAGCAGACTCGTACTATGTTGCCTCGAAGTGCTAGCCTCCACGAGCTCCACATAACCATACACCTTGAGTTCGGTCTTTGAATGATCTGTCAAGTCTCTCTAGGGCATTTCTATAAACTCCACATCCCTGTTTATCTCAACTAACAAAGGCACGCAAAGATTTTAAGATCACATGTTAGTCGCACAAATCAATTTTCACCAAAGACATGCATGTAATCGGCTCTATCTATTTCACCTAATCATTATCCAATACTGCAAGTCTAGGAAATAGTGAAGTATCATGTACAAAAATTTTAAAAATTGACCCGAAACGTGCTGACTCTGTGCAGGGTGCAGGAAATAAACGTGCTGACTCGATACTGACTCTCCCACCCCACACTTTTGAAATAAGCCGTGTCCTCACGGTACGACTTAAATCAAGACACACAATGCATGCAATAAAACAAAGGGAAATAAGAATAGAGTAAGGACAGGCACTTCCCTCGTGCGTGCGTGACAATGAGAGATGGCTGATAATTCTCCTGTGAGTCCTCGAAGAGCACCATTGGAGCTTGCATCGCAGCGTGAGTTTGTTGCACACCGAAAGGTCTGCGTCAATGACATTAAGACGAATAAAAGATTCCCAGGAGGTTGGAGGAGTCACAGCGGTCTCGCTTAAAACCCAACCTCCTTAGACTCGTAAGTCTTTGTGACAGAATCTTTAAACGCTCATGTTTCTCGACACAACTTATTCGAGGTGTGAACTACTCATGCTAGATACAGTCTGTCGCTAACATCTCTGATACGTTCGCCTCTGTCCCTGCATGAAGATCATTTTCTTTCCCAAGTACAATGTGACAATAATGACTCATAAATAAACATAGTAATTAAATAAACTGAAATGTAAAAAAAAACGTGCAAACCGTGCAGGGCTGCCTCCCTGCGAGCGCCTTTGTTTAACGTCGTTGGCTCGACAGTACCTCCTGTAGGGATCACAAGTTAGGATCCCATGGGCGTGTGAGGTCATATTTGTTCTCGGCCTTTCCTTCTGTTCGTCCATACTGCTCCTCTAGCTGTCCATTCGGCTCTACCTTCCAAAGATCAGGCGGATTCGCCTTTACATCCTTCTGAGCTGGTGAGGCCACCTTTATCATAGTCACTGGTCCATTGAGTCGTACTCTAGTGTTCCTCCATCCTGGTTTCCATCCAAACGCGCCTTGTCTTGGTCGTTTCTTCATGTATGAGTGGTCGGCATGGAAGTTCAGTTTCTTGCCATCAAGCGACATTAAGTATGTTCCCATGTCAACCCTCCTCTTTTTGGCACGGATGAGCGGTTGTTCAAGAATAAGTGGTGGAGGATCATCATCCCTAGCATCTCCCGTCTGCAAAATATAAGAGTCAATATCACGGGTGAGTACGAGGATTCCTGGGTCCTTACCTGAGTCAGTGATTCCCGCGGACGTCTCCTGATTTATTGGTAATTCCTCATACGTCCGTGCACGAATCGTAGAGGCGTCCGCGCCCTTTACTGAGGTAGGATCTTCGATGGATGTGACCTTGATTTCCTCTGCTGCTTTGATAGTGATGACCGGTTCTTCCTCAGGCAGATCCGTAATGAGGTCTGAGCATGTCTCGGGCAGCTTGATACTGAGGTCTGATTCGAATGGATCGGTCAGCTCTTCTTTAGGTGCAAGCGGGCTGTCTTCTTCCAAATATTCGGGGAAGTCCGACTTGAGCTCTTCTTCCTTCAACCATTGGTCCTCATCCTTTGCCGGTTCTATGGGCTCCAAGATAGGCTCTATTAGAGCCTCTTCCATGTCCTCCTCTGTTTTTGTACCAACATCTTCAATAACCCTTTGTCTTCTTATCCTCTCGGACGTGGCCCGTTCCATGTCGGACAATGCTTTTGATAACTCGACCGAATTTTTCTCTATTTCGGCCTGAGATTTCTCCATCATGTCTGCCATCTCTTTCAGCATATCTTCAAGTGACTTGGTCTGCTCTTGTATTGGTCTAGATCTCTCGGCCAAATCAGCTATCAAGTCCCAAGTAGCACTCATGGTCAATTTATAGATCGAGCCTCCGGCCTCCTCATTGAGCCAACTCCACTCATGTGGTAACATCCCGGCGAGAAACCTTTGAAGAAGATATAAGTCTGCGAATCCATGGTGCGGGCAGCTTATCACAAGGGAATCAAAGTACCGTAAGTACTCATCCAAAGTTTCATCCCCGGATTGCTCAAGGTGCATGATCTTTTCTCGGACTTCTTGTCGGGAGGGTGGTGGATATTGCTGATATGGTGGTGGGTACTGAGGGTATGGTGGTGGTGGGTACTGTGGATATTGCGGTTGGGGTTGGTTTTGTTGTTGGTAGTACTCCCCATAATTCCACGGCTCACTTCCATAGTAGGAAGTCATGTCGAATCTGTAAGTAAACTAGAAAAAAACGCAAACTAGCAACATGGTAAAGTGGGAGTAGAGTAGCAAGCACCGGTCTAGCAAACACCGTAATAGCAAAGACAGACTAGCAACAAAGGGTCCCCAGGAGATTGGAGGGGTCACAGCGGTCCCACTTAAAACCCAAAATCCTTAGACTCGTAAGTCTTGGTGACAGGACTCTCTGAGAGCTAGAAATTGGAAATCGAATAACTGGAAAACAAGAAATCGAAAATAAAAATAAAAACAGAATTTCAAAAATAGCAATCACCGAAAATAAAAGCACCGAACGAAATTGGAAAGAAATAAACGAAAAAGGAAAGAGAGAACAAATTTCACCGTACGTAGCTCCCCGGCAACGGCGCCATTTTGAACAGGCTGTCGTCGGTACCTGTGCAAAAACAATTTATATTTTCCTTGTCCTGAACTGTGGGTTAGCACAATGGCAAGCAAGGGTCGAACCCAAGGGAGCTAGATAGCTACTACTTTGTTCTGTAATGGAGAAAAACAAGAAACTGAGATGAGAGTAAAGGTTAGTGAAACAATTGTAAATTCGAAAATATGCTAAGGTGTAAATATCAGAGAGAAGTATTCAGATTAGGGTTTTATTCAATTGTGACTTGTTTTATCATAGACTTCTAAATATCTAACTCGTGTTTTAAGTGTGGTTGTCCCGACAAAAGTGACTTCCCAAGTAACCCGACAAAGGTGTTACGCCACGACCTAATTCCCCTAGGTTTAATTAACCCGACAAAAGTGTTAATTGCCCTAGTCGTACTACCTATCTAAATGACAAAGTATTAGATAGATGATTAATGTAGAAATATGCGCAACTAGATTTCACGACAAAGTATACGTCTAGTCTAACAATATTTCATGGAATTCATATACGAGAATTAGTAAAACATAGAATATAGCATTAAAATCCAAGTCTCAAAAACGTAGTCACAATTATTCAACCCTAACCCGAATAATCGGATTAGTTACACATGATCATGGAGAAACAATGCATGAATGAAAGGAAAATAAGAACTTCACTAATGACCGAGATTAGGGCTTGAACACGGCGGCGCAAGGAGGAAGGCATGGTGGAGCAAGGGCGGACGAGTGGGGAAGAGAGGGAGCTCGAGTGAGTGTGTGAAGGATGATTATTGTGGCTGGTATGCTCCTCTATATATAGGGTTTGAGAAACCCTAAAGTTCCCAAAATAAGCCAAGAGATAACTATGGAAATATTTCCATAATAATCTTGCTTTATCTTCAAGCTATCTCTTTGCTTGGGACTTAAGCCACCTTAAACCTTCTTGAATATTCCGAAACCCTAGATGTAAGTTGCCCTAAATATGACATTGGGCTGGACGAAATTTGGGCTTTGAACTCGGTCAAACTCGGTCAAACTCGGATGCAACTCGGTCAACTCGACTGGTACTCGGATGCTCGGGCTGATCGGACTGGGTACTTTGGGGCCGATTTGACTCGCCTTCGGAAACTCTTCTGGCCGGTCTCTTGAGCTGGAGCACTAGCTGGACATGTATACTTGATGTCCAAACCTTAAAATCACCCCATTGTGTGGACGGATTAGGCCGGAGCGGCTCTCAAAGTTGGCATCTCAGCCAGCCGGAAAAACAGGCCCTGAATTTGGCTAAGTCCTGAAATCTGCGCTGATCAGACTCATGGATTCTTGATTGGACCTTCCAAACGACCTCGGATGCTCTCGGTGTGAACTGGAGAGTTGTAGGGAATTGAGTCACCTACGCAACGGCATGTGTCTCGTATTTTTCTGATCATCGGTGCATTCCCAGTCGTCCGGTGAAGCTCCAAAGGTCAATCTGCCAATGTGATGTTTTTGGCATAAAATGCCGTCTTTTATGCACGTTTCCTCCTAGAGCTTCCAAATCACCTGAAATACAAAACAACACTAAAAAGTAACTGTTCGCATAATAAAGTGAATGAAATGGTGGGATTTAATGACTCGACGAGTCGTATAAATACGGCTCATCACTTACCCAGATTGAAAGAAGTCCTTCTTGTCAACGGATTACAGGCGAATCTGATCAGCATAAGTCAGTTGTGTGATGGAGAGCACCATGTTAAGTTCATGCAGGATGAGTGTGTTGTCCTGAACAACAAGAATGAACCAGTTCTCACTGGAAGGAGATTGTCGAACAACTGCTACCTACTAAATCTTGGTCGCCCCACTGCTGAAACAACCTGCCTGTTGAGCAAAACTGAAGAGATAAATATGTGGTATCAATGGATGGGACATCTAAATCTGAGGACAGTGAAGAAGGTTGCCATTGATGGTCTAGTCAGTGGTATCCGTAAAGTACAAGGTGACCTAAGTATCATCTGCGAAGATAGCCAGATTGGAAAGAAGATTAAAATCCCTCACAAGAGCACCACTCAGATCAATACGAGGAGACCCTTGGAATTATTACATATTGATCTGATGGGGTCTATGCAAGTGGAGAGCTATTCTAGAAAGAGGTACGTGCTAGTCTGTATTGATGGCTACTCTCGCTTCACTTGGTCAAGCTTTTTGCGAGACAAATCAGATGCTGTTCAAGCATTTGTTCAGCTATATATCCGACTATAGCATGAAAGGGAAGATAAAGGAGAACGTTTAGTAGCTGTGAGAAGTGACCATGGAAAGGAGTTCGAGAACAATGCTTTTACTGAATTTTGCACACAAAGAGGAATAGCTCAACAATTCTCTTCTCCAATTACACCACAGCAGAATGGGGTTGTCGAACGGAAGAATCGAACCATTCAGGAGATGGCTTGGGTGATGATCCATGCAAAGCAAGTACCATTGAAGTTTTGGGTAGAAGCGATAAATACAGCGTGCTATGTCATAAATAGAGTGACAATTTGGACTGGCACTGAAAAGACTTGCTATGAACTGTGGAAAGGCAAGAAGCCAACAGTGAAGTACTTTCATATCTTTAGAAGTCAATGCTACATTCTCATAGACCGGGAATATCTGCAGAAGCTGGACCCTAAAAGTGATGAAGGGATCTTTCTGGGTTACTCTACTAACAGCCGTGCCTACCAAGTCTACAATAAGCGCACTGGAGTTGTTATGGATTCTATCAATATTATGGTGAAAGATGGTGTGCCGGACACTCCTGAGATAAGTACAACAGATGATGATGATGTCACAACTCACTCGGAACAACCTGATGCCCCCACTGCAAACACAAAAGTTGTCTCAGATAATGATCCAGAACATCTTGCTAAAGAAGATGACCAGACAGACGAGGAAGCTGATGCAGAGACTCCTCCTGCTCCCTCTCGGGTTCTTCAACCCTCAAGAACTATTGAGAAGAATCATCCCATTAGTGAGGTGATTGGTGAACCAACTGAAGTAATGAAGACTCGAGGTAAACAAGTTAACTTTCGAGAATTGTCTAGTTTTACGTGCTTTATGTCCACTATACAGCCCGAGAATATCAAGGAGGCAATCAATGATGAATACTGGGTGGTGGCTATGCAAGAAGAGCTTGGTGAATTTTAGCGAAACGATGTTTGGGATCTTGTTCCACGACTTGATGATGTGAATGTTATTGGAACCAAATGGATCTTCAAGAACGAGTCTGACGAACAAGGGAACATCACTAGAAACAAGGCGAGACTTGTTGCTCAAGGCTATACTCAGATTAAAAGAGTAGATTTTGCTCTGATTGCTCGTCTAGAAGCCATACGACTTCTATTGGCCCTTGCTTGTCATCTGCAGTTCAAGTTGTTCCAGATGGATGTCAAGAGTGCTTTTCTGAATGGGCTGCTGAATGAAGAAGTGTATGTGGCACAACCTAAGGGATTCAAAGATCCTGACCATGTGTATCGACTGAAGAAAGCTCTTTATGGTCTCATACAGGCGCCCAGAGCATGGTACGAGTGACTTACGGAATTTTTAATCAACCATGGCTATGTACGAGGGGGAGTAGACAAAACAATTTTTGTAAAGCACACAAGGTCAGACTTTATCATTGCTCAAATTTATGTGGATGACATTGTGTTCGGCTCTAGCAACCAGAAGATGGTGGACAAGTTTGTAGAACAAATGCAGAGCGAGTTCAAGATGAGCATGGTAGGAGAGATGTGTTACTTTCTTGGATTACAAGTAAAGTAGAAGGCAAACGATATCTTTATATCCCAAAGCAAATATGCAAGGATTTTGATCAAGTAGTTTGATCTGGAGAAAGCGACACATAAGAGAACCCCCGCGGCAACTCATGTGAAGATCACTAAGGATGAAGCAGGTACAAGTGTGGATCAAACCTTGTACAGAAGTATGATTGGTAGCTTACTATACCTGACGATAAGTAGACCAGACATTGCCCATGTAGTCAGAGTTTGAGCCAGATTTCAAGCCAATCCCAAGGAGAGTCACCTGATGAATGTGAAGAGAATCATCAGATATGTCAGTGGAACAGTAGACTATGGATTGTGGTACACTAAGGATACTAATTCCTGTTTAGTAGGCTATTGCGATGCAGATTGGGCTGGGAATGCAGAAGATCGCAAAAGCACGTCTGGAGGATGCTTCTTTCTAGGAAAGAATTTGGTGTCATGGTTTAGTAAGAAGTAGAACAGTATATCTGATGGACCATAATTATACGAATCAAAAACACAGTAAAACCCACTAAATTAGACTGTTTGTCTATTTAACTTTTGCTTGTTAGTTCCGATATATTTCTACAGGGTATTTTGGCACTTAGAGAGAAAACACGCTAAGGAGGAGTTTTTAAGCGGAAAATGAAGAACGAGTCATTCCAGGTCACGACCATGCTATATTCAAAATCAGCCTTAACATCCTTCATGGAACCGACTTGGAATCACTCAAATATTCTAGAACCGTCGGCAAATGGACAAGAATGCAAGGAAAAAGCACCGAGCTTGGTAAAGGCCAAACAAGGGCAATTTCATCCGATTTGGCATTTCGACCATGTTCGGGGCAGAATTTGGCCTAGGTTCCTTCTTGAGATCATCTTAGAATGACATTTTCATTTAGAATACACTCTCCAAAATCCAAGAAGCTCCGGTCAAATTCCGGTCAAACCGATGGCTTTTGGAGGATAAGGATAAGGATGACTCACCCCCTCCTCCTCTTCTAGAAGGGGCGGCTCCTCCCTAACATGGTGGCTCCTCCACTCTCCTCCCTCCACTTGGCGCCTCCTCCTCTCCTCCTCCCAAAGCCGCCGGCGGCTAAATGAGCCACCATGAGAATGTGACAAGTGGAGGCTCCTCCTCCACATGCTCCTCCCCTTCTCCTCCACCCTTGGATGCTCCTCCACATGCCACCATCTCCACCACCCATCCTCCTCCTCCTTGGCTATAAATATGAGAGCTCCTCCTCATTTGTAAATCATCCCATCCCATACTTGTACACACTTTAGAGAGAGAGGGCTTAACCCTCCTCTCTTCATTTTCAATAAAATTGTTCTTCGCTTTGGAAATAAAAGATTGCTCCCTTGGCGCTTCAACGGTTGTAAGTATTTCTTAGTATTTATTCAACTGTCTTTATTTCCTTAGTTATAATGTTTAGCGCGATGAATAGTAGCTAAACTAGCAGTTCGGTAGAAGGGGCGCACTTGTATTATAAATATTTTAGATCTTACTCTTAGTACACCTTTGTATTCAAAACTTGTTCTATGTGCCATATATAGTCAGAGTTTCCAAGGTTGAGTGCCTGACAAGCAAAAAGCTCTTCCGTGGGAATTCGTGAACATACTCGGTAAGTGGAAGCTGTAACAAGCAAAACTTATCGAGGAGTTCGGCTTATCTTAAAAATCATTTGGAAACTGGACCAAAGGGACCAAATGGATGCACTTACGGCTAAGATACTTCGAAAGGAGGAATTAGTTTTGCTTAGAACAAGTGTTTTAAATGATGTTGCAAGTCTTGTGCTAGGAATAGCCTCGATTCATCTTTGAATGCTTAGCATGATCATGTCTTGCGCTAGAAATAGCCTCGATTCATCTTCGAACACTTGGTATGATCATTAGCGGTCAATGATAAACAAATATAATACAAGGCCCCTAAAACCGAATCATTTCCTTATAGTCCATTATCAACTGCTGTAACTTACTTTCAGTTCTCAAAACACACTCAAACCCAACCCCAATCGTAATTAAATTCTGCATAAGCTTCATTAAAGAACAATTAATCCACACTGACTCCCGTGGGTTCGACCCCTACTTACCAAGTACTACCCAGTAGTATAGTTGCGAGTAGCGGACTATTATAAATTTATTTGCACAAATCGCTTTAACGACGAGCGGTCTGTCAATATCCCTATCCATGGCTGAAGCAGAATATATCGCTGCTGGAAGTTGTTGTACCCATATGTTATGGATGAAGCAGATGCTGGAAGAATACAGAGTAAAGCAAGAGGTAATGACAATATACTGTGACAACATGAGTGCAATCAGCATATCTAAGAATCCTGTTCAACACTCTAGAACAAAGCATATCGATATCAGGCATCACTTCATTCGAGAGCTAGTGGAGAAGAAGATAATTACTTTGTCGCACGTATCCACTGAAAAGCAGCTAGTAGACATCTTCACCACAGCCTTGGACAATCTTCAGTTCGAGACACTTAGATCCTCATTGAGTCTGTGTGTCATTGACAACTAAGTTGTTCCAGTGCAAGTTGGTCAGCCGGAGCATGAATGAGATATCTATTAAGGGCTGAAATGGAAGAAAGGTAGAAAGAACTCAAATTCTGGTACGAAGAGAAACGGTCGGACAAAGATCCTGTGAAGAAGACTGCACAAAGAGGTAATAAAAAATCTCTAGATCTGATAATGTACATAGTTCTGTTGTGTCTAGTGAATCTATGGAGGATTTGAAGCATTTGGTAGATTCGCCAAAGGCTGTGCCATCGATGCAAAGGGGAGTGTACTCCTAACAAGAGGATAGTGGTGCTCATGGCAAAGAAGAAAAAGATCTAGATGGTGATGAAATTTCTGCTCTATCTACAATCAATTGCTTCTGAGTTGTGTACTCCCTTGTCACTTTATGGCAAAAAGGGGGAGTAATTTTTGAGTTTGAAAACTTCTTAAAAGATTCATATGTGCTAGATGGTTAGACATGTTTTGGAGTTTGAAAGATCCTATGGCAAAAAGGGGGAGTAATTTTGGAGTTTGAAAACTTCTTAAAAGATTCATATGTGCTAGATGGTTAGACATGTTTTGGAGTTTGAAAGATCCTTACAAGATTCATATGTGCTAGATGGTTAGACAAGTTTTGGAGTTTGAAAGCTCCTTAAAAGATTCATATGTGCTAGATGGTTAGATATGTTTGGGAGTTTGAAACCTCCTTAAATGATTTGTTTGTGCTTATATTGTTTGGAGTTTGACATCTCCTCAAAGATTCGGTTGGCAGCACAGCTTGGGAGTTTGAAACCTCCTTCAAAGATTCAACTGTAATAGTAGTACATGTAGATTACAGGTAATAGTTTTGCCAAAAATGCCAAGGGAGAGATTGTTAGATTTATGGCATGTAGTTTTGCAAAACTCTGTGTAGTTGTTCAAGTTGTTGTACAAGGTAGAGCAGAGGCAAATGTCCTGGAACAAGTTGAAGCAGATGGAATGTTTCCTAAATTAAATTAGGTAATATAGTCAACCGTTGAAGATCAAGACGGTTGCAGATGGAAGGACAGAAGATGGAAGTTTCCTAATTCAGATTAGGCAACTTGTTCAACCGACGTGGAACAATTCAGACGCAGCATAGGTTTCTGACGGAGCCCACCGCACTGTCGTTAAGGTGCAGTGTTCTCTGTGCAAAAGCAAATTTGTATTCCGCTACTCGCGACTTTACTACTGGGTAGCAAGTGGTAAGTAGGGGTCGAACCCAAGGGAATTAGGGGGATAAGCTATTCTTTGAGGGAATTGTACAGCGAGGGAGCGTGTTTTAGGTTGATTGAGGTTTTAGTGCGGAAAAGTAAGTGATTGGTTGGTTGGTTTTGGTTTTTAGTGCGGAAAAGTAAATGACAGAAAAGTAAAGTACTGAAAATAAAAGTAGAAGACTTACATTACAGCGGGTGATGCGTGATTGGCAAGCCTTCCGGAACGTCAGCAGTTGATGATACATTTTATACTAAAATTGAAAGTAAGTGCAAGGGGTTTTTTAAATCTAAGGAAAGCATTCGGTTTCTAGGGCCTTGTATCATAGCCTGTTTATCATTGACCTTTAGTGATCCTTCTAAGTATTCAAAAGTGTATCACGGCCATTTCAAGCACTCGATTTGCACACACCGTCTAGCCCATTTCAAGGTCGTAGAGCACTTGTTCTATTTAGACTAGCACCCCATTTCAAGGTATACTAGCCTATGTGCATCCATTTGATCAATCATTTCCGATCAAACCAAATGGTGTTTAAAAGAGGTCGAACTCCTGAGATAAGCTTTGCCATTTCAAGCATCCACTTACCCGAGTATGTTCACGAACCCCCACGGAAGAGTTTTGCCATTTCAAATATCCACTCAACCTTGGAAGTTCTGGCCTAATATATGGCACATAGAACAAGTTTTGAATAAAAAGAAGAGGCACTAAAAAGATGGCCTAAAACATTTTATGATACAAGTACACCCCTTCAACCGAGTGAAGAGTTTAGCTACGAATATCCATAGAGGTGGATACCATAGCTAAGTACTTACGGTTTTTGAAAGACAGTAAGTAAAGGAAAGGGGTGAGTACTTCAAGAACCGGCAAGAGTACTCAAGAATAGTAAAGACAAGCTTGAGTACTACAAGAACCGACAAGAGTACTCAAGACCGAACTATAATACTCAAGAACCAACATGAGTATTATAGATATAGAACAAAAGCTTACAAAGTACCAAATCTTAGAGAGAGAAGTGTTTTTGATTTTTGGGATGTTTTTACAAGTGAAGGGGAGAGGCTCTATTTATAGCCATGGGAGGAGGAGATGTGTGGAGGAGAAGGAGGACACATGGCACAAAGCCATGGTCTCCTCAAAGCCGCCGGTGGCCGGTCATGGAGGAGAAGCCGCCGGTCATGGAGGGGAGGGGAGGGGAGGGGAAAGCCACCCCATGAGTCATCCTTCTTCCCCAAGTAGCCGGTCATCTGGAGGGGAGAAGAGGAGTTTTGTGATTTTTGTGATGTTTTCACAAAACTATTAGTCCATTTCTGCCCCGGACTGACTCTGGTTGCTCTTCGGTTTGATTTGTTTTGAGTGATTCCAAGTCAGGATCTTGAGATTTCTTCAGTCGGCATCTGGTCTTGACCTTGGAATGACTCGTAATATATTTTTTGCGTAAAAACTCCTCCTTAGCGTGTTTTCTCTCTAGGCTCCAAAATACCCTAAAGATAAATATCGGAACTAACAAGCAAAAGTTAAATAGACAAACAGTCTAATTTGGTGGGTTTGACTATGTTTATGATTCGTATAATTATGGTCCATCAGTTTCCTAAAGCAGATTAGGAAAGTCGGTGATGTGATACATTAAAGATATGATGCAGATCTTGGAGTCGGTGGACGCAAATATACTCATGCATATCTAAGAAGTCGGTGGAGTGTTTTTAGGGAAGACTTGCGCTTGAAGATAACTTTGCAAAGAAGATAATCAAAGGAGTTTCCTAAACGGAGTTGAAGATCTATGAAGGATTATCTACAAGAAGATATGCGCAAGGATTTAGGAAAGATTCCCTAAAAGATTTAGGAAAGATTTCCTAAAAAGATAGACGGTTGAAGATAGGAAACCTAAATACTTTAGGGTTTCTACCGCTCTATATAATGAGGGCTGATGGACTCGTTCTACTCAGCACTCACGGAGATATTATTCACGCTCATACTCACTGAAGGGAGGTGGAGGCAAACGGCCGATGAACTAATCATTCACGGCAGTCGGATTCAGTTTGTTCTAGTGCTCGACAGACTGGTCGAAGAACAACTTGAAGCTATACGCACTGTTGTTTGTTACCGCGCATTCGGGAGAAGGCGCTGATTCTCATGGAGGATCATATTGGTGGAATCGGAGGCGGACTCTGATCTAGGGGAGACCTAGTTAGCAATTACTAAAGTGTTAGTGGCTCCGGCACTTTAAGAGGGATTCTGTAAACGTAAGCTCCTGTACATTAAACTCATTATTAGTGAATTGCTATCCATCGGTCTAAGGAGACAGCCCCCAGACGTAGGCTCGTTAACGCCGAACTGGATAATAACTTTGCGTGTCGTTTATTTTTCCGCACTTCATTATTTTTGCATAAGTTGTTCTAGAACTTGTTTTACACTCGACTAGAACAAATTTTACCTACCTCTTCTCGCTTTAAAGGGTCCTTGAATGCAGAGTCAATGACGTCCTTTGTGGGGACTATCTTCCATTTAGGTATAACATCTTCAATTCTCGTCAATAAATTCACAACTACTGGATGAGGCTTAACTTTCTCTGAGATCTGTCTTTTTACAAGAGAAAAAATGGGTAAAACTTTCAGTTGTATTCAGCACGACCTTACACATGGGCGCAACAAGTACAGCCCCGTTCCAGAACTTAAGATCTTTCTTGCGCAGCAACAAAGCCACTGCTCCACCCATTGAGTCGCCGTACAGGTACCTTTTCTTCTTCTTATACTCCTCTTGACCTGAAAATCAAGTCATCAACATGACGAATTAGCTTTATTAAATAATATGAAAGTAATGAGTAAGTAATCATTAAGGAAAAAAGGTTGTCAGTTTGGTGTGCCAACCGCAAACAAACTTGAAAAAGCTGTCACAGTCATTGACAATGTTATCAAACTTCTTGATGTAGCAACGAGCGCCTCCTGAGCGTCCATGTCCTTCGTAGTCAATCCCAATTACAGCGTAACCAGAGCATGCTAATGTTGTTCCACATCCTGCATCATTCATAAATGTGAACATGTTATATCACGAACTTGTGAAAAAGGCCCAAATCGACTTTTGTGGTTCTCAGTACACTGTCATCATGATGCAGGGCAGATTGAGGATCAGATGACGCGCAAAAAGGACACTGTCGGGAAAATACAGATTTGGCGTTCGGTGTCTAGAAATCCGACATAAGACCTAATTTCGAGTGGAAACGGGCCAACGTACGCAACTCACAGCGAATACTGTGATATATGGGCTTTTTAGGCCTTCCAGACTCGTTTGACAGACCGAATCAGCGTATCATTATCTTTTAGCAGCGTATCATTATCTTTTAGATTCTATTTCATAATTTCGTTTTGTGTTTTCCTATTTAAACCCACCTTAGGATTTTTGTTAAACATCTTTTATCATATCAATAAACCCTAGGTTTTCATTCTTTGGTGGATTCCAAGCTTATCACGAACTCATTGTTGATGAATTCGTTTATCCTATTTGTCACGTTGGGTCAGTTGGTATCAGAAGCAGGTCTTTCCCTGTCTCTCTTCTAACTTGATCAGATGGCAGATCAACCCGTACCCAAAGTAGATTTTGAGAGGGTCACCGCGGACATAACCGCAACCTTGGCTGCTTTGACAACCCAGATGGCTGCTTTGTCAACCCAGATGATGGAAGTGGCAACTAGAGTCAATCAAAATGGCGGAGAGGAGAGAGCCCAGAGGGAAGCACCAGTTAGAGTTCCTCGTGTAGAGCGTGTACGTGCAGTAGTCGCTGAGGACTCAAGCTCGGGTGAAGAGGGTCATGTGGACGATGGTAGAGATGAAGAGGAGAATGGGTGCGATAGTGATTATCGGGTGAAAGTTGATAGTCCCCTTTTTTCATGGAACCATGGCCGTGGAAGAGTTTCTCAACTTGCAAATTGAGGTGCATAGGTATTTCGAAGTCATGGGTGTCCCAGAGGGTATACAATTGAAGATGGTGGCGATCCGGTTGAAGGGTATCGCTGTTGTGTGGTGGGATAAGCTCGTGGTCCAAAGGAGGCGGCAGGGTAAGGCACCTATCCAAACTAGGCGAATGAAGCAGCTGATGATGGAGCGATTCTTGCCCAAGGATTATGAGCAGATCATGTACAAGATGTACCTTGATTGTGTTCAGGACAGATGATCCGTGGTGGAATATACGACTAAATTCCTACAACTGTCTAAGCATAACGAGTTGAAAGAAACAGAGAATCAGAAGGTGGCTAAATACATCAGCGGCTTGAAGGGTTCGATTCAGGAGAAGATGGGGTTGCAGACTGTTTGATCAGTGGCAGCAGCATCCAGCTTATCACTGAAGGCAGAACTGATTGAGAGGAACCTTTGGGGGTTTCAAGCATTCCGTAGGTATCCACCTCCTGGAACTTCGGAGGCAGTTGGCGACAAGGAGGAAAGCATCACTACTACAGAAGACACCTTATGCAACGGTTATTTGGACCCTTATGCAACGGTTCATCATCCGTTGCATAAGCTACCGTTGCATAAGGTCATGACCTTATGCAACGGTTCAAGGAAAACCATTGCATAAGGTCATGACCTTATGCAACGGTTTTGAGGAAAACCGTTGTATAAGGTCATGACTTTATGCAACGGTTTTGAGTAAAACCGTTGCATAATGTTATGACCTTATGCAACGGTTTTGAGCATAGAACCGTTGCATAAAGTACGAAAAAAATTTGGTAAATTTTGGCTATTTTATAGCTCAAATCCAGTTGTAAAATTAAATACAAATTGCAAACAAATGTAATTTCCTGTTACTCATTTTCCAAACATCAAAATACTTTCATTTCATTCAAAATACAACTATTCATTACACCATTCATACAACTTTACATAACAATCAAATGCATGAGGAATCACTGATATCACATAAAAAATAATCTCGAAGCCTTTAGTAGCTCACATACAACAGGTATACCCATAACAAGAACCAAAGAAGTCGATACTTGCAGAGTGCAACGGCTTCTGCGACTCCGATACTTGCAGCAAGAACCAAAGAAGTCGATACTGAGGGAAGCACCTTTTTTCCTTTAGCATCACCTGCATCAAGTTTTAAATTGCGTCTAAGTCAAACAAAATAATCTTCACAGCTCAAGAAGTGTGTACCCAAGTAGAGCTTGCGAATCAAACACCATAAACTAATCTTCATAGCTTTAATTTAACCAAGAAAAATTCTAGTGTGTGAAGTGAATGATTACCTTGATAACAACTGAAGTTACTCCTTTGTCGACACAAAAGTATGTCCCTGATTTGCGAGCATACTGCTCCGAAAACTTCCTCATAAGTACACTGCATGACCCGTAACCAACATTAACTACCACACCGCTGATTAAATGCCAACAAATCGTTCACGTCAAAGTGTCAAACATTCCAATCTAATTCCAAAATCCAAATGCACACCACATACCACTTTCTTGACACACAAATTCAAACACCAGGTTCTGATTCCTACACAGAAATTTAGCATATCTTCCCCATAAACTCAATGGATGCCAAACACAAGCCACGCACATTTAAGCAACAATCAGCCATACGCACCAAAAGCTCCTCTCAAATCCTCCTTACAAATTCAAGCACAAATTCACACCTATTCAAAAATTAGGGCTAACAAACCAAACCATCTCAAAACCAATCATCCAGACACAAATGCAATACACATAACCAAACCCGAACCTACAAATTCTCAAGCAGCGAGATTACACAGTACCTTGACAGCGGACCGCGAGGCGGCGATAAGGGCGAGCGGATACGGCTGTGAACGCAGGGATTGCCAAGCTGTATGAAGACGACGAAGAAGCTTGCAAAGTCATTTCGTAGCCTCTCCAATTCGAATTCAAACCGTTACTGCTGATGTTGCTGAGGAGTCTGTTCTCCACGGCTCGAACAATCGGACGACTCCTCGGAAATCACTGTCAACGATGGCTTCCAGTTAGTCGACGAGACGGATCTGAACCGCCCTTGTGTGAAACTCCGGTCAAGCGGTTGCTGGCGGACAAGCGGCGCAGAGGCTTCGTCTCCGCCGGATCTGGAGGAAGATGTTCATCATTTCACCCTTTCGAATCGAAATCCAACATCCCTAGAATCTCTTGCTTCTGTATCTAACAACTCCAAACCGATGAGAGTGAAGAGCGGATGAAGCGAAGAGCGGGCGACTGACGAAGAAACAATGTGTTTTAATTTTAGGGTTTAGTATATGCAACGGTTAACACAAAACCGTTGCTTAATGTTATTCCTTATGCAACGGTTTATGTAAAAAACCGTTGCATAAGGTAGACTTTATGCAACGGTTCTTAAAACCGTTGCATAAAGTTTACCTTATGCAACGGTTCTTAATAACCGTTTCATAAAGTATATCTTATGCAACGGTTCTTAAAAACCGTTGCATAAAGTCTACCTTATGCAACGGTTTTTTACATAAACCGTTGCATAAGGAATAACCGTTGTATAATAAGAAATTTGAACCGTTGCATAAGCTCTTCTCTGTAGTAGTGCATGGCGGTGAAGGAGCAACACGCTGGGAGTAAGAGTGTTGACACTCCTAGTGGTAGTTCTGGAGGGTCTCACCCACATCATGGAGCAGTTCAGAAACCATATAATCCCTACACTAAACCATTCAGTGATAAGTGTTATCGCTGTGGCGGGCAGGGACATAGGTCTAATGTTTGCCCAACCCGGAGGACTGTTGCCCTCTTGAAGGAAGGAGATGCAGAGAAGCAAGACGAGGGTGACGAATATGAGAGCGTTGAGTTCGCGAAGAAGGAGTCGACAGAGGCCGTGAATATTGTGCTACAGCGGGTTCTATTAGCAACACCGGATGAAGGGCAGCGTAAGAACCCTCTTCAAATCTCATTGTTCCATTCTTAATAAGGTGTGCAATCTGATTGTAGACAATGGGAGCGCAGAGAATCTAGTATCTCAGAAGCTGGTGAATCACTTGAAACTGCCTACGGATCCAAGACACGCCACCTCACAAAGCACGGGGCTCATTTGGGGTAGGTGAGTGGATGTGTATGGTAGTGGGAGAGGTGGCGTGTTCTGATTGGTTGGATGAAACTCATCCAACCAATCAGATTGGAGTAACACGATAACAGTCTAAGAAGAGGGTAACACTATAGCACTCCTCTATCTAGAGGAGCGCTCCGTTGAGGACACCCCAAAATGGCGAGGACGTGAGGACAAATCTCAGCCGTTGGATGATTTCATCCAACGGATCCACAAGCCGTCATGTGTCCCACTACCTCACAAACCCCACTGATGGACCATAATTATACGAATCAAAAACACAGTAAAACCCACCAAATTAGACTGTTTGTTTATCTAACTTCTACTTGTTAGTCCCGATATATTTCTACAGGGTATTTTGGCGCTTAGAGAGAAAACACGCTAAGGAGAGGATTTTACGCTGAAAAGATATTACGAGTCAATCCAAGGTCAAGATCAGACGCTGAATGCAGAAATCTCAAGATCCTGACATTGAATTACTCAATACAAATCCAACCGAGGAAAAACCAAAGTCAGACCGGAGCAAAATTGGACTGATAGTTTTGTGAAAACTATGCAAAAATCACACAAACTCTCCTCCTCCTCCATGGGTGACCGGTGGCTTTGGCAAGGGGTGGCCAAAGCCACAAAACCTCCCCTCCACACCACCCACAACCGGCGACTTTGACCTCCATGGGAGAAGCCACAAAAGCTTGACATGTGGTGGCTTCTCCTCCACATGCTCCTCCCTTCCTCCTCCTCCCTTGGATCAAAAACACATGGAAGCCATCTCCTCCCTCCATTCTCCTCTCCTTTGGCTATAAAAGGAGGCTCCCTCCTCCTCATTTGTATCATCCACCACAAATCACAAATGTTTTAGAGAGATAGAGGGCTTAACCCTCTTCTCTTCACTTTCAATAAATATTGTTCTTCATTTTGGAGCTACTTTTGGCGCTTGGATCTTGCCTAGGAGCTCATCTCCTCCGCTTATTGTAAGGTATAAAATTACTTTCAAGTATTATTTGTTTTTACTTTAAAGTTATTTTATTATTCGGTACCCTTGTTCAAGACAATAGTTTGCTTGTATTCCTTGACATGAATACAAGCAGCTAAAAGCTTGTACTCGGTCGCAGGGGTGTACTTGTATTATAAATGTTTTAGACTCTACTCTTAGAGTATCTCTGTATTCAAAACTTGTTCTATGTGCCATATATCAAGTCTGAATTTCCAAGGTTGAGTGGAAGCTGTAACAAGCAAAGCTCTTCCGTGGGAATTCGTGAACATACTCGGTAAGTGGATGCTGTAACAAGCAAAACTTATCTGAGGAGTTCGACTTATCTAAAAAACCATTTTGGGAAATCGTAACAGAAGATCAAATGGATGCACATAAGGCTAAGATACTTTGAAAGGAGGAATTAGTCTAAAGTAGAACAAGTGTTTTAAATGGTGTTGCAAGTCTTGCGCTAGAAATAGCCTCGATTCATCTTTGAATACTTAGCATGATCATTTCAAGTGTTCTACGCGATGTTGCAAGTCTTGTGTTAGGAATAGCCTCGATTCATCTTCTAACACTTGGTATGATCATTAGCGGTCAATGATAAACAAATATGATACAAGGCCCCTAAAACCGAATCCTTTCCTTACAGTCTATTATTGTAATTTACTTTCAGTTCTCAAATCACACTCAAACTCAACCCTGATGTTCCCTTGTGTGGCATGTGTTTGGCAAAACGTTGTTAGACAGTTCGAGCAGGAGTTCAGGGGGAGTTCGAACATATCCTAGTACAGCGTGATCAAGACACAAAGGATATTTTCCGGAAGATATTGGCAACGAAGATTTCGTCAAGTTAAAGATGGCGTGCGACTTATTCGAACAAGATATTCGAATGAATATTCACAATTGAAGATGGCGTGACTTGCTTGGGAAAGAAGACGACTTCGTATATTCTTCCAAGGATTTGTGAAAGATATGCATCAAATATTCAGGAGTATCTCCCGAAATATTTGATGGGATTATCTTATGCGAATTAGGGTTTCGTCCGAGCATATAAATACAATGCAAAGGCAACCCTAATTCCCATCGCTTTCAAGATCAAAAAAAATACACGAAGAAATCCTATCGATTGGAAAAGAAGAAAGCGACGGCCGTTGTGTTTTCCCCACTGGAAAAACATCGGTGTGAGCTCAGTCTGATACGTGCCATTCAGATTGACCAGAGGTGATCAAGTTCAGAGCACAAACAGAACAACCAGCTTTCAAGTGAAAGCGACCGAGCTTCAGGAAAGGTTCGAGTACGTTCGGACAGAAGGTCTGGACGAAGGGGATCAAGGGGAGTTGCGACGAACCTTGGTTGCAAATCTGAGAGACGGAGTAGTAGAGGCTAGGCAATTACAAGGTGTAAGTGTAAGTCCACTGAAAAGCTCTATACTCGTAATAAAGATTTGTTGTCCCTTTTCCGGGTGTGGGAAACCCCCCAGAGTAGGCGTAGCCGAACTGGGTTATCAATCTGTGCGTACTCGTGTTTTATTGTTCTGTTCGTACTTGTTATGGAACTGTGGTAGAAAGAGTTCAAGGTCTGTCCAAACACAACCTAGAACACTTGCTTGAACAGGGGATATAATTTCAATTGGTATCATAGCAAACACTTGACACACTGAGTGGGATCCTGAACTGTTCAAGATGACCCTGAAAGAAGGACAAAGCATCACCAAACCTCCGCTGCTCGAAGGCTCGAACTATGCCACCTGGAAGCCCGTGATGAGATCATTTTTGAAATCTCTAGACGAAAAGGCTTGGAGAGCAGTGATGAGAGGTTGGACTGAACCCATGATGAACAATCTCACTGGAGAACCGGTTCCGAAACCAGAAGCTCTGTGGACAGAAGAGGAGGACAAAGCATCTATGGGAAATTCAAAGGCTATGAATGCGATCTTTTCTGCAGTAGATGAGAATGTCATGAAACTGATTATCAACTGTGAAGTAGCCAAGTAAGCTTGGGATATCCTCCAAACTTCCTTTGAAGGAACAGACAAGGTTCATAATTCTTGGATGCAGGCTGTTACCACCAAGTTCGAAGAGATGAAAATGAAGGAAAGTGAAACTATCGCTGAGTACAACACCCGAGTTCTGGAACTGTCCAACGAGGCGTCTGCTCTAGGGAAACCTATCGATGAAGAAAGGTTGGCCAGTAAAGTCCTGAGATCACTACCTCTAAGATTTGCAATGAAGGTCACAGCCATTGAGGAAATGCACGACATCTCAAAGCTAAAGCTGGACGAATTGATAGGTTCTCTCAGAACTTACGAGATCAATCATGACTTCCAACCCGGAGATGTGAAGGGAATCGCCCTCAAAGCAGACATGACAGAAGACAAACTGGACGGTGGGTGCACCACTGAGCAACTGGCTTTGATGGCTCAGAATTTTGGCAGAATGGTAAGGAAAATCAATAGACGTGGTCCAGAACAAGGTCAGTCTTCATCAGCTGGCTTCAGAAACTGGAAATCCGGGAGATCAAGGCCAAGTGATATAAGGCAAGACTCCTCTGATAAAGGTAGGGAAGAGATTCAGTGCCATGAATGCAAAGGCTTCGGCCATATTGCCTCACAATGTGCCAATACTCTCATGAAGAGGAAGGCAATGGTCGCCAGCTTCAGCGACAGTGAGTCAGATGAAGAAAAAAGTGAAACCACCAACTTTGTGGCCTTTACCACTACTCTGGGAGAATGTAGCAGCACCGGCGCAACAGTTCCATCACAGGCGAAACTCCCCGCTGAAGACCTCTCAGACAGTGATGATGAAGAACTCACACATGAGTCTCTCGCTCAGACATACAAAGATCTGTATGAGAAGTGGCTGCAACTGATCAAAATCAACAAGAAGCTGAATGACATAATTGCAAGCGTCACTATTGAAAAGGACAAGGTCTGGCAGGAGGCTGAGATTCTGCTCACACAGAAGGTTGAGCTCGAAGGCACAGTAGATTCACTAAATACGCGACTAGCAGAGATGAAACAGGAAAGGATGTGTCTCCTTGCTCAGAAAACAGAGCTCTTAGGAACTGTCTCCGCTCTGAAAGTTGAAATGGAGAAGGACCGCGACACTCATCCTGTAGGCATGGCGGGTCTACGAAAAACTATCACAGATCTGAAGCGCAAAGAGGTGTTCCAACTGAGGAGGGTAGAACAGCTGGAACTTCAGCTAGAGTCTGAAAGGATGGATCGGTCAGACACTGAGAAGGAACTCAACCACCTCAAGCAGTCGGTAAAAATGCTGAACTCTGGCACTAAAGACTTGAATGATATTCTCAGGTCTCAAAGAACGGAGTCTGGACATCGTGGACTTGGTCTCACTAAAGAAGGATGCTCAAGTGATACAGTGTTTGTTAAAACCAACCCAGTGGCTGAACAGAACCCAGAACAGCACCAGAGACAGAAAGTGGATCAGCATCTGCGAGAAAAAAAGCCACAGTACCCAAGACCTCACTTGAGACAGCACCCTAGACAGAAAATTGATCTGTCCCAAGACAAGTCCAAGGGCAGCAAAAAAGGGACCGGGAATGCGTACCTCAGTTCAACTCCCAATCAGAGGGAAGATTTGCGCGCATGCTGGTACTGCTATCAGATTGGACACATCAGACGGCAGTGTCGACTGTTTCTTGCTGAATGTCGAGGACACCAACAACAGACCAAACCTCGACAGAAACAAGTTTGGGTTCCAAAGGAACAACCGACAATATGCATGATGGCCTGCTGCTCATCACGAGACACAGTGCAAGACAGTTGGTTCTTCGACAGCGGTTGCTCTGCCCACATGACAGGTAAATCTGCTAACAAAGTTGCAGAAGGAGTTCAAACAGCATCATCAGATTCATGCCAACTCATCAGACGAGAGATCGAACCAGATTGCGCAGTTTGGAACACCCAGATCCTCTTTGGGTCTGTGTGGGTTCAAGCACTAAGTGTTCCAGGCAGTGGTCAGTCAAAGGCAAATCTCCAGCTATAACAGTTGGACTGACCACCTAAGCAAGAGAGCTGGAACAGAAGGTACAGCACGTATCGTCAACTATTTTTTTTGAATATTCTCGAAGATCTTTCCTGTCGTTATTTGAAACGAGAGTTGACCAAATTGGGAAGTTGAAACGACTGGAGTATTATTTCGTTTGAAACACAAAGCAGTTCGTAGTCTACTCTCCCTCTCTCGCTCAAACCCTAGAACGGCATCCAGTGTCTTCTCTTCCAATCTCTCACACATTCAACGACGATGGTGAACACAAGGAAGTCAGCAAAGTCCGGCGTCAAATCCGCTGAAAAGAAGAGGGAAGACATGCAGTCCTCAAAAGCTCTGGCGGCGAAATCCAAAATCCCGACATCAAGAGCTCCGACGGTGAAAAAGGCGTCGTCTTTACAATCCAACATTGAATCTTTGGTCGAAGCAAAGAAGTTTGGCGAACGTACAACCACTGAAATCCCTCAGTCGACCGCTGTGGACCCTGTCGTCGCTGGTTCAACTCAAGCATGTCTCCAATCGGAGGTGATTTCATCTCTTCCTTCAACTTATGCAAGTATTCCGTCAGTTGAAAATATCGTGTTGAAAGAAGTTGTGAATGTGAGTATTGAGGAGGCTGTGAAGTCTGCTGACTATGATGGAGCCAGTGGGGCTGTTGATTGGGAAGTCGGTAGGGGTGTGACTGGTGATGTAGCGAGTAAGACAGTTATCGGGGATGAATCTAGCAAGATTATGGAAGATAAGGTTCCTAGCAAGGTGGCTGGAGGACCAGCAGCATGGAGAGAGAAAATACATGCGTCTGGGTATGTTCGACCAGATGGTTTACGGAGAAAGAAGGGGACTCGCCGAGCTGTGTCTCCAAGACAGTGCCTCGCCAAGATCAGCTCTGTCAGAGGGAGGTTCTCAGCAAAGTCTAATAATGGCCCAGATAAGAGCATTGGAGGCTCAGAAGGTGAACAATTCAGTAAGCAAAAGGAGGATGTATCCAAGATGATTCTTCCACCAGAAATTTCTGATTTGTTGAAGGAAGCCACAGCTAAAGGAGACTCTCCTACAGAAGAGGATGAAGAATTAGAGAAGCTATACAAAGACATTGACAATGTCATGGAGGACCTAGAAAAAGAGAAGGATCTGGAAGTGGCAAGATCAGAGGAACCTCCTCGTGTTCAGAGTATTGGTGCAGAAGAGTCTGATGCTGTGGAAGTTGATAGTGGTCCAACTGGGGAACCATGTGTTCAGACTGAGAGTAAGTCAGTAGAAGTTCCTGAGGATGTTTCTAAGAATTCAGTGGATGCTCCAAGTGTTGGTCAAGATGATCAGCATTGTGATCGTATGGAAGATGATGGTGCTCAAGTTCGTGAGGATACTGCAAAGACAGTTTCAAAGGAGGGTACTCTTTAAGATAATGACCAAGATCTTGCTCCGCTTATCTTTCTCAAAAAGCCAAAGAAGGACAAGGGAAAGAAAAAGGTGGCGTTTGAAAGAACTGCTGAGGGGACAGTCCAAGAGATTGCGAAGGAGGGCAACTTGGCAGGGGGAGCTGATTCATCTAAGAAAAGGAAACGTGGAGCCCCTGTTCCTGTTTCAATGGATGCTGGAAGTTGTGAAGTCCCATCTCCTGAGGCTGATACTGTTCCTGTTGGATTGGT